>JAWWEV010000001.1:52468937-52520794 GCA_035583235.1 Hafferia zeledoni | reverse complement strand
TGTATGGTTTTCTCTAATGCTGTGCTCATAACATTATACCAAATGCTGTGAAGTTCTCTTCCCCTCCTTTTCCACCCCTCTCCCCCCTCACTTATTAATATATGTATTTATCTGCTTTCTAAATGTTTGTGTATAAATTCAGGTCTTATTAAAGCTCTTGGTTGAAAGCACTGGCTGTAACAAGCTCTTGAAGAGGCTGGCTCTGCGAAAACTTTCCTCTTGACATCTTTTGGAATGCATCTTTATTCAAGTCTGAGATGTTCTTTCAATTCCAATGGGACTGAATATACATCCTCCTTTAAAAACAAAACAAATGACAAATCCCTTCGTTCTCTTGGGAATGAATTAGTATCTTGTTTCATTGTGGAAAGGGAGCATGAAGAAATTCTACATATTTCTGAATATTTGAATTGTCCAGTTTTTCTAGAGATTATGCAGTTTCAGCAAAATAAATAATTTGCTGAGGAAGTCTGACTTTCCTTGCTACACCCTTACGCCTTCTTAATTTGCTTCTGCAAAATACATCCCAGATATATTTTAGTAAAAATTGGTTAATCTCAAAAGCAAAGCACTGTTATCCCCTGAAATGTTTTTGATGTGAGCAGTTTGATGTTAAAACACAGTGTAAATCTGCTTTTCGACTGAGGTCTGTGTCTCATCTGCGTACATAGAGCTCTCATCATCTGCCAAGTAGCCTCATCCAAGGGCAGAATGAGCATCTTAGGCATTGCAATTGCAATTGTAATGTGTGCCATGGCTCCATGGGCAGATGCACTTCAATATCACCTTAATTTCAAATAAAACCTTTCAATTTCAAAACAGCAGAACCTTTTGTTTCCATGTATCAAAAAAAAAGAAGAATCCTTTAGAGAGTTTTCAGGTCTGTTTTCAGAGCTTGGTCTGCTCTTTCATCTTTCTGACCTTATTTAAAAGGGAAGAAAGCATCAGAAGTGATGGAAAAGGAGTTTCAAATTTTGTTTAAGCACTGTCTCAGTGTCTGCTGTGCAGTGCCATTGCTCACCAACACTGTTGTCCTTATCCTAACAAAATTTATACGGCCATTTTAGGGTGCTTTGCTACAGCAAAGGCTATAGGAGTTAGACCATGCAAGAACTGATAAAGATTTAACATAAAATCCTACTGATATGCTATACTGGACTGCAGTTGTTCCATACCATGCACGGATTGGAAGAAATCTTGAAATTTCCAATAGATGGCTTTCTGAAAAACTGTCATTAGCTGAAGTGTGTACTCTCAAGCTCAATAGTATTCAACTCATCTTTTTTGAGGAGTTCTCCCTACTGTCAGAGCAAAGGAGGTCAAATCTGTGTCCTGCAGAGCCATGCTGCTGGATAGGCTGCAAAGAGAGATTTTTTTTTCTTCCTGTATACCTATGGGTGAAAATTGAGTAGCTGGCCCAAGTGAGGTATTACTTACCTGAAGAGAAGTCTGAGATTTCAAAATGAAAGGGCAAGAGGTCTGATCTGTACACTAATACATTGATTAATTACAGTGTGAAGACCAGAGCAGAAGAGCACAGCTGGTAAATTATCCTGTCACTGAATGTAAGAGTGCAATAATGAGGCACACTCTTGCTTGTCATTCATATTATACAAGAGTTAGCGCCATACCCTGCAATATTAAATTTTTACTCAGGCAAAGAGTATTTAATGTGCTGTAGATGAATAATAACTCATTTAAAGGAAAATAAGATTTACGCAGTTCTTATAATCTCTGTCTCTATACCTGACTAAAGGCTTCAGGTCTTTTTTACTGCAAAAAACCCTGAATTAACATGGGTGAGAACAATGCAAATCTATGATTTGTATATCAGAAAACTACTACATTTTGCACATTGTGTATCCTTAGTCATTTCTCGTGTGTATTTCAGCAGGAATTTCATCTAAATTGCACTAATAGCATTTGATTCAGTTTGTCATGATTTGCCTTGCAGTAATACAGGCAACTTTTGTCTCTTTGATCGTATGTGGAATTTTATAATAACATGAAGGGAACATGGGCTTGGAAAGCAGCATGGAGGAGGGATCCAGATGGTCTGCCTGTACCTGAAGGTGCTCTGGGAATGGCTCTCAGCATTTTCCATAGCCATAAGCTTTTACATTTCCCATAGGGTCCCTGTTTTTATAAAGTTTATGCATGTAGATTATTGCTTCCACAGACAACCCTGCAGATCAGCTTGGTCACACACATTGACAGCTGTTGCATAGATCAAGAATTGTTTTCAAAATGTCTATATGGAAGCACCTATTTCTCTCCATTGGCTATAGGTAACAGAGGTTGCCTGACCCTTAAATTGCTGAAGCTGAGTGAGATAAACATGACTGTTAATTCAAAGGTGGGGGGTGTGGTGGGTTGACATAACTCAGAGCAAAGAGTATAAAAACAGACCAAAGGGCTTCCTGGAGTTTTCTCATTACAGTTAAAAAACAAAAACAAAAACAAGGACTAAACAACTAGGAGTGAATTTAAAATGCCTGTAGTAAAGCACTGATTATCATCCCTGATATGTCATTCCGTTCCTTAATTATTCACAATTAAAACCTGTACCTCAGCTTCACCCTCCAGCCATTAGATGCTTGCCTGACAGACTGAAGCAAACATAATCAAAGACTACATCCTTTAATAACCCATATAGCTGTGATTGTATCAATGTTTGCCTTCTCTTCAGTAAGCTATGGAGGCAGAAGTCCTAGACCTTTCCCCTATAAGTAGAAACCAAAGCCACTCTTCAAATTCTGGATGGAATTCTTTTCATTTAATTCAAACTATGTATTAAGTCACCAACTCATCTAAGCTGGATACTGAGACGTCAAAAGTGAAAGGATAGTAGGTGTCAGCTTGGGTGAAAGGAATTGTCCTCTAAGGATTTCTATCAGTAACTAGTGATACAGCTGCAGGATAAGCTTAAATTAGATGCCTAATAAAAACTAGGTGAGAACAAATTTATATGGTATACCAAACCCAGAAAATCATTCCCCACCAAATCATTCCCCAATAGACAACTGTAAAATTATGGGTGATTTCTCAGTCCTTCTGTATTGTATTAAGTAGCTAAGAAAGAGGTCACAGGCAATTAACAAATTACCACACAAATTAAAACCCTCCAGGTTCAGAGACAGCATGGGAAAGTTTTGATTCAGAAAATTGCAAGCATCAAAATAATCATAAAAAATAGCTATATAATGCAAGTTTCCACTCAGCCATAACCAGAGCATCTCCCCTGTGGCACCATAATGTTAAATATTCAATTTTCAGCCTTGGAGTGATTTGTTTTATGTATTTATTGAATAATATTGCTATGCTGATAACCAGCTTTATAGATGGTTATAAAATCTTTCTGCTGCAGTTAATTTTCTTTTAATGTTACAAATAATAATAAAAAAGGACAGACTACTTCATAAATCAGCAAGATTCTTCTCTCTCATTTTATAAAAAACAACCCCAACCCAATTCAGAAGATAATGTCATGCCAGCTAGATGTCCACTGGAAGAGGCATCTTTCATGATGAGATAGAAGTGTCATTTCATTCACTGACAAAGCTTTTGCTGTGCTCTCTACAAAAGAACCTCTTATCTTATCACTGAACACAGCTGTAAGCTTTATAAATGTATGCTGCAATTGTCCAGCTCCAACTCCTACTGTAAAAATCATCAGTAGAATTTTGATATGCAAATGTATGGACACTTTCTTGTCCTTGGGCTAAGTAGGGCAATATTTCTTATCAGGAGTTTAGTGATACTTAGAGATTACTTGCCAAACAGTTCTTCATAACATGGGTAAGGGGAACTCACATGCCCTATCACAGCTCTTGAAAGTTGAATGTAAGGCTTGTAATCATACTGTTATGGAAAACTTTGAGGTTAGAAGGAGTATGGGAATAAATATGAAGTCATAGCTTAAGGCATCTATACAGAGGTAAAATTGACATCCTGTGCTTACTATCCAGTCCTGAAGTTATGTATTGAAGGATTGCATTCATTTTGTGTTCCCTCAGTTTTGGAGATTCATGTTGTTTGCCCTCTATAAACCAGCTTCTTCACTGGAGTCTCTGCTCTCCAGGAGACAGTCCTTTGGAGACATCACTTGTATATCTTGTTTTTGGAAGTATGATGGATTCCATCTTTGTAAAAAAACCCAAGCAACCTATGAATTTGTCCAATCTTTTTCTTTGTTTTCCCTCCCTCTCCTAACACCTAAACATAATAATAAACATAAAACAGATATCAGAAACGAATGGTTGCTTCTGAAGAGGAGCTATTTTACGGAACAATTTCTTTCTATTCCTACTCCGTCTCAAACTACAGACACAAAGTTCTGTGTTTAGAAAAAATACTGTCCAAAAAGACATTTCTCAAAAATTATGACTTTATGTAAAAAAGGATTGTCACCAAATTCTAGTAGACAGGGTAAATGTACTAGCTCAATATAACATTTAATCTGGATTTTATGGTACGTGGAAACAGATTGGCTTAAATATAAGAACGAGAAAAAGATGAGACAGCAGGAGGCTGTTCCGTAATGACTGAGTTTCCTGTTTATACAGCATCACCATGTTCAGATTGAGCTACAGCTTCACCTCCCGATTTTGCTTTTAGTTGAAATCTCTGTGCAAGCACACAAACCAGCTACAGAAGGTTGAGACCAAACATTATTCTCCAGTTATCAGCTATGAAGATTTCTTGCATCATCTGCTGAGACATTGAATACAGACATAGTACACTGTCCCGAGTCCTGTTTGAGATGCAGGCCAGATCTACATCATAATTCTGCACTACTTACAGGGAGCAAATTAAATGAAACAGTCATATTCTAGTCCGTATATCCATATGGTGTCAAATGCCATTTAGACCTGGAATCCAAATTTGCCACATACAATATATTTTTCAGGCCCAAGGGGTAGGAGAAAAGTAATGAAGCAAAGATAGGCATATTGAGACTAAAGAATTTCCAGGCTGGAAATTGTCCCATTGGTGATCATCCTCCCTGCAGTGAGCAGCAATTTGGTGTCTGGCTTTGACCAGTTATAATCAAGACTGTTTGTTGGTTAGTATGTACCTCTGGTGACCTGCAGAGGTGTAAAGGGCAGTTGTGTGGTCCACAGTCCCGTGAAATTTAACCAAAAACTAGTAAGGTCCAATAGCAATTAGACATATCCTGTGGACTTGACCAAGGAATGACTATAGCAGCCAAAAGAGGGAAGCAGTCATCTCCCCTTCAAGTGCCTCTTTCATGAAAAAAAGGGGAACCAGGCTCAGTTACATATATCAGGCTGTCTTTGGAAGCAGTGACTCCAATCATATAAGGGAGATGGGTTGTCCTTGTCTGTCTCAATCTTTAATTTCCCAGGAGTTTTCCAAGACAGAGCAAAAGGTGTGTCTTCTCTGCTGTACATTTTATTATCAGCTAAAGTTGTATTTAAGCACCTACAACAGCCCAACATGCCAACTTTGAAAATAAAGGTGTTTCTGAACTGAACAGTGAACCTTTCATTTTGTCCATGACACAGTCAAACCCTGAGCAGAATCTCTCCTTTGAACAATTAGGCATGAAAGGGAAGGAAACCATCTTGACTACTTCTTTCCCATTCATTTGCAGGAGTACTGGTATGTATAGGATTGCCTCTGTGCTTTCAAGTGACCTGCTCACTTGGATGCTCTCTATGTGCTTCTCAGGCACATGCAACTGTGTATGCAGCACAGCGAATCATTGAAAGTTACTCTGCTCTGTAGTGTGTCATGTAGAGTAAACTGAGGCTTTGCTGTGAAAAAAACATGAGAAACAAAGAGAAACCAAATAGCAGGTAAGACTGTCTGCCACTGATTAACTCCCATGTCCTGGTGTTCCAAGGAGCCAACAGAATAGCACAGTTAATACAAAAGTAAAACAAATAGTAAAACAAAAGTGCTCATAAACTCTTGTGGGTTTTTTTTCCCAGAAGTAGGTATCAATAGATAAAATAAATAAATATTAACTGTCCAAAAATTCCTGTCTTCCTATCTGCAGACCCATAGAAGTAATATAACTGTAAACCTGGTCATCAATCTGTACAATATTTATTTTGTATTTCCCATGAAGGTCTTTGGATCTTAGAAGCACAGTTTTTCACAGCTCCTCTACTCAGTTATGCTTGGAAGCACATAGATAAATTAGACTAAAGTTATTTTATGCCTGAAACACTATCCTGATATACTACAGCAACTCTTACAATACCCTTGTGGTCTACCGAATCAGTACACCTGCCATATATTTACTTTTTGCCTGATTGACTACACTGAAGATGAAAAAAGTTTCTGTAAATCTGTGCCCTAAACCAAATACCTAGTGCTGTTGTTATATCTAATAATGCACACTGAGGAATATCCCAGATCCCTTCAATTAACCCATGTGCACATGTATATATTTGTACATACATATAAATACATATGTATATATACAGGAACATAAGAAGAATTAATAATCTTAGGTTTTATTTCCTCATTGTAGTTCAGCAGCTGTGTATATTAAGACAAACTAGAAATTAAATCATTGAGCTCTGGGAAACTCGTATGTCTTTGTATCCAACTTCATACCTGTAATTAAACCCCACATGTTTGGGTTTATTTCTTTCATTTCTACACATTTTCTTGCATCTCTGCCTCCCAGCAAGAGACAGAAATAGAGGTGAGGCTGTTGAAATATTTAGGGACTACTTCCTGTTATTTCCATGTAAATGGGCCCTGATTTGGCAAATGTCCCCAAGATGTTTCCAAAACACTTGACAATTAAGTGATTCAGATCAGCATAAAAACGCACTTTTAGGGAAGCATCTGCTTCAAAGCCCACCTAAACATGTAGCTTTTCAAAGCTTAAGCATTTGCTGTTTGAAGTTGTGCTATAGGTGCTATCTTTAAGTATCTGGAAGGCTTTGAACACAGGCCACAGTGTCATACAATGAAGGCAAATCCACATAAAGATGGGGAAACAAGAGTGCAGTCTCAAGGATACTGCCGGGATTTCTTCCACCCTCATTATCCCTGCCAAAGTGTATAATGCCCAGTGTTGGGTGCCACACACTGTGAAGGTGAGGATACAAAAGGAGACTGTCAAGGGGAGAACACTTAGAAAGATTAAGGGTGAATGAAAAGAAGACCTACAAGCAAAGACTGCTGGGGTGAATCAAATTGTTAAATCCAAAGAAGAGAAGACTGAAGAACACGGACAGCTTGCAGAATCACCATTGCTAATGGCAGTGAAGAATACTTAACTATCAGCTAGACAAACTACTAGGAAACAGACACTGATGGATCAGATGGCATCAGGTCAAGAAAGGACCAGATAACTTCCGTCCTGATGATTTTGTAACCATACTGGGAGATCTATGTCTGCACTTAACTGGATATATAATTTTCTGGAATAACTGCTCCCATACCTGTGTATGTAGGGATCTTTTCTGTCCCTTAGGATCTTCCATTTCTAAAATTGCAATAACATGTTCTCCTTCCCCTGGAACAAGATCTTGGCTTCAATCCTGTCCCTATATTTAAAATTGGAGAATTGTATGCCACCAGGACTCTGCATTTTGCAAAAAGTCTGGGCAATATGTAGTGGGAAAGAGGAGGGAACAGTGTGGGTAGTTTAACCACTGAAAAAAAGGGTCATTTTTGCTTTCAAACTCTTTTCGACAGGAAAGACTGAGAGTGGATGGTTCACCCTACACTAACATTTGGGACATTTTCTGAATAACTAGGATATATCCAATCAAACAATTATAAAATAGTTTAAGTATAGCCCAGGTAAGTATACTGAATATAAGGCTTCAAATGGAAGAAGGTAATAATGTGACTACATCTATAATGACAAATAAAATAAGTCCAAGAAAGAGCCCAAGCCCTGATCATCTATAATACTAAATAGTTATCTTGCTCCCTAGGTTTCTTTTTCCCTAATTGACTCTCTCCAAGAGGAATATGCTGCGAAAGAGCTAACCCTAAACAGCGTGGACTGAGGCCTGTTGGTGCCACTAGACTTTAGTGATGAGGATCAGTTCTGGGCTTTTCCCCTTCATCATTATTCATAGCTGCCAGGACCTCCTCACTTGTTTTGTGCACGAGAGGTAAATCCTTTTCAATTTAGTCCTTTTTTTAATTTTTAAAAGTTGAAAATGAACCAATTCCCAATAAGTAGTTCCAGTTTTCAAATTCATCTCTTCCACTTGGTTTGACCCAGTAATTCAGACTCAAGGTTATCTATATATATATATATTGCAAGAGAAAGAGAGAGAGACACACACACACTTGAAAAAAAAATTAAGAAATCACTAATTTACACAGTCCTTCTCTTCAAAGACCTTTCCATCAAGAACCTGTGGCAGCCTGCTTGTGGAAAGGTAGAGTCTGTGTCTTCAAAACAACACATTACTTATTTTTTCCTCAGAGCATTTAAAGTGAAATTTAAATTGATGCAGAGTTCGCTTACACATGTGAGGCTCTGGGCCTCTCTATAAACTCACCTCTGACAAGTGGAAGTGGCTCATAGAGCCTGTAGTGTTTGTGCTCTGCAGAGTGTGATACCCTATGAGGCCCTGAGCTGACACCACGCTAGTAATCTTTGATACAGAAAGCTATTTCCTTTCCTGGACTGCCTGCTTTAAGTGTCCATTAAGTCCTTTAAAGTTATCTCTGGTATCTCTGCATCATGCTGAAGCCATTCCTGCAACTCTTTGCTGTCCTGTGTTTCAGGCCATCCAACATCTAGCCTGGGCAGCCCTCCTTGACCCAACTCAAAACTCTCCCTTTCCATGGTAATTTCAGTTTTAGCTGGCTATGTCTAGCTTTGTGATGAATAATAATACCTTCTAGGCTGACAGGATAGCTGGGTGGGTGGAGAGCTTCTCCCCTGGTGCAGAGATGGGAAAAAGATAACAAAATCTTCCTCAAACCCATGCAATTAATACTGCCTTATCTGTATAATAAATCACTTTTCCTTAGCTGTTTTGTTCTTTAAAAAGACACATATAACCATTTTTTATTTAACCCGTTGCATTCACACAGGCAATTCAAAACTGAGCAGAGAACATGTCTTTGCTAATATAATTTCTGTTCAGATGTCAACACTTTCTTTGCTGATCATAATAAATGCTGTCATATTAGGTATAATGCCAGTTAGTGTGCCCATCTTTTTCTCTTTTTTGTTACCAAGCTCTCTGATGTACTCATGCTGCAAACAGCTAATCAGGTCATATCTTGCCCCGTTTTTCATGAGCCTGAAAAGTGTTAGTGAAAGAGAAACTCTTTCTGATCTCTTTTAAGTCAAGGTTAGGGCTTTAAATTGGTATTAACAGCTTCCAAGGGAAACTAGATGCATCTCTGTGAAACTGCAAAACATCCCAACGGGGAACTGGAAGCAGGAACAAATGAGAAAATAAGGAAGAAGATGAAACATTTTTTAATGATCTCCTGAAAAAGAAAGGAAAATATCTGACTCCTAGGGGGAATCATCCTTTGGGGAAAATGTAAGCACAACTCCATACTCTTCCTGCAAACATCTTCACTAGTACATGGTGTGAGATTGTTTACAAGTCAGCTATTTCCCAGAAACTAAGCACTGAGTAAATTCCCTTAATGTGCATGGATGTTTTGACAGGCATGGGTGCTCCCAGGGGGGAATCAGGCAGGACCCTTCGTACAGCTAGGGCTGTGCTCTGCAATTGCTGACTGCAGAGAGAAGGAGCTGGTTGTGCCCCAGCTAGGCTGTAGGCATCCTTGGATCATGTGGTGGACACAGGCTCCTCATCCTCACGTCAGTACACCTGGTATACTGAAAATGAGAGGGTGCTCTCACTTTGTTTCTGAACAAAGGTGATGGGCTGATTCAGTACAGCAGGTCATATATTTTTCTGTTGACAGGTGATCTTAGATGATACACAGGGTGGAGCTCAGATCCATGATACTTTGGTGGGTGAGTTAATATGCAATAACACTACTATAGTGAATTTTGGGCACCAAAGGATGGAAAAAAAAAAAAAAAGGAAATCTATGCAGCAGAGCATCTTTCAGAGGCTCCTTATGAAAACAGGCCATCTGGCTTCACTGCAGTGCATTTGTTAACTCTCCAGCCTACTACTGTTCCCCTGCTGGGTGACACATGCTGAATCTGTCACACAACTAGAACAAAATTATAAATAAACAATGGTGTATTCAAATAAAACAGAACTTTCCCTCAGTAGGCTTATAGGAAATAAAAGAAGCCAAGAGGCAAATTGTTGCTCTTTTGTGTGCAGGATAGTAGGTCTCTTGTTCAGCCCTGGAAAGGGTACTTGGATCTCCCTGGAGAAACATTCCTTTTGCTGAATGATGTTTCTCATAAGTGTTGCAGATCCAGACCCAAAGGCATTATTGCTGGCAACCACTTGGGCAAGTTGATATCTCAGCTACAGTCATGGTCCTGTTTTGCTGTTCACTGGCATGTGGTGCGAAACAGCTTGTAGCACTCCTGCTTTCAAGAGAAATGAGGGTAATGGGGAAGCAGAGAGATGAAGTGTAATACCAAATTAGTAGGAAGAATGGCAAAGAGAGTTGGAGATTCCAATAAAACCACTGTAGTATGGGATTGCACTTGCATCGCGCTTGTGGGGATATTGTATACTGTCTCAGATACCAAGTCTTCTCCTTTTCTCTTAAATAATCAATGGTCTTCTCCAGCATTAAGAGACCATTGGATATGAGAAATCCATCTCAACTGCAAATCCATGTAAACCAAGATGCAAGATAAATATTTAGGACTTTTCAGCTCTCACTCATGCTCTCGTTCAGAAAGAAAGCTGATGAAAATTTACATGCCAGGTCCCTGGCAGTCAATTCCATCCATAAGTCAGGCTTTGTATGTCTGTGAACTGTATGGCAATGTGGTGATACTTCATAGTTACACCTCCTGGGAAAGACAGAAGAAGCTTTTCACAGGCCTGTGAGTCAAAAGGCCATGTTAACTCTGGCTGCAAGCCACCATTCTTTGCAAGCAACAGCCTTCTCTAGAATGCAAAGGCAACAGGCCACGCTAACTGGGATATTCTATTTTTTTCATTCCCTAAGTCTCTATTCTTCAATGCCTGAACAAGTAACACTGGGAAATGGTGCAAGATTGTTGCAAGTCAGATTTCCCAGTGGATCTGGTACATTTGCACAGGCTGCAGTGTTCAAAGGCCAAAAGCTGGGTTGTTAAAAGATTAAAGACTTATTCTATTTCAGACAATCTTCAAAAAACAAACACCCACTGGGTCTGGTTTTGCCCAGTTCAACCTTCTGCAGCTTATTTGAAGTCACAGTACATGGGTAGAATTGCTTTGGATTCATGTTCTTGTAAGTAAGAGATAAGCTGGGCTCATGGGGATGAACAGATGTGTCCTGAGGCATAATTAATATCAAGGGTGTCTGTATGTGTGTGTGTGTGTTTGTGCATACACAAAACATGCAATTAGGACCCCTCTCCTCTACACACACAACCCCACAGACAGGTACACACAGAAAAGACTGTATCAGTGGTTTAAAAATAGAAAATTAAGAAGAAAGATGTAGGGACTATTGAGACTGCTGTACTATTCCATAGAAAATTTCAGCTGCTTTCAGAGCAGTCTGTCATCAAAAGAGGCAGCTTTCTACTCTGTCCAGAGCTGGCTCCAGGTTTCTGCCCACTAAAACTGATCACAAGGTCACAGAAAACACAGAAAAGCCATGATTGTACAAGCAGTCCTGGGACAGTCAGGGTAGAGAGGCAGGAATGGCACTCTTAGCAGCAAAAGTGATTTTGGTGGGCACAAGGCTACTGTAGGACTTCACTCACATTTTGACCTCCTTTAGACCCATTTGTTTCAGGAGAAACTTCCACAGGGTCACTGGAGTTCCAGCACTGACACATTCAGCCAAGCTCTCCAGAAAGCCTGGGCAGGGTTAACCACAGCACATCCGTTTCAGATGAACAGTTTTTAATACTAGCCACTCTTTTCAATGTTAAATTCAGACTTGGAAACATCACAAGCTCCCTCCCCAGCCAAAAATCTACAAAGACCATAATAAAAAATCTGTAAGAAGCATACATATCCCCATTGTCTACATTAGGAGCACTGCCACTAGCTCTGAGGTCCCCAGCACAAGTAGGACATAGACCTGTTGCAGCAAGTGCAAAGGAGGGCCACCAAATTGCTTGGAGGGATAGAGAACCTTTCCTATGATAAAAAGCTGAGAGAACTGAGTTTGTTCACCCTGAAAAAGAGAAGGCTTTTGGGTGACCTCATTGTGACTTTCCAGTACCTTAAGGGAGTCTACAAGGAAGACAGAGAGGGACATTTTATAAGAGTATGTAGTGACAGGACAAGGGGTAATGGTTCAAATTGAAAGAGAGAAGGTTTAGATTGGATATTAGGTTAAAATTCTTTACTGTGGTGGTGGTGAGGCACTGGAAGAAGTTTCCCCAAGAAGTTGTGTATATCCCATCCCCAGAAGTGTTTAAGGACAGGTTGGATGGAGCTCTGAGCAACCTGGTCTAGAGAAAGGTGTTCCTGCCCATGGCAGGGAAGATTGGAACTGGATGATCTTTAAGGTCCCTTCCAATCTAGGCCATTCTATGATTCTATGAAATAGCTCTTTTAAGGCAACGTAGTGTGGACACATACTGATGGTGAAGCAAACTAGGAAACTAAAATTAAATCAAAGAAGTGGGTAGAGGAACAAGCGTCTCTGGATTTGCTGCAAGGCATTTCCATTGATGTGATGCTGTTGGTGTCATCCCGTGTACTCACCATGGATATGGGAGGCTCAGGTCTGGGTTATTCACAGCCTACAGAGATTTCACAAGTTTTACAGTCCTGGAAAATGTTCAGACCTGAAGGCAGTGAGGCACATTGACAGGGAACAAGTCGCTGATCTCCTGGGAACAAAGCAGAGTGGCCAGAGATCAGTACAGATGGGACATAACTGGAACATCAAGCCTACACTACAGGACTGTAAAATACTTTTTCATTTTGAACAGGTATCAACAAAAAAATAATTTACATTCTGCTCTATTTTAAACACACATAAGAGTCTTGCAAAAGCCAAGACTGACCACAGTCTTCCAAAATGTGACTGTCAAATGGCTCATGCTGTACTTGAGTATCTCCACAGCCACTGTCAGGTACTGCAGGAATGGCAATGTCAGCTAGTTCTTTTAGGCTGCTCTGCTCATGTCCCAAAAAAGGGTTTCAATACAACTTTTTGAACTGTGATTTACTTGTCACTTGGGCCAACAAGAGCAATTATCCCACTAAGTCCTTGAGGCTGTCCCTACTAGCAGGAACAACAGTTAAGCGCAACACTGAGCAGGAACTCAGATCCAGCAAAATATGTTCAGGGATGTATGTACACGTGTAAACCCACGCCCTGACTGGGGCTCTCTGTGTGCCTTCTGATGCTGCCAGGGAATGTCCCTGGCAGGAATTAATTTGGTTTCCCCACAAGGAGACATGACTCAGACTTCCGCTAGGCTATCATGAGTGTGACAGCAATCACCTCTCTCTTGCATGCCAGGCAAGCAAGGCAGCAGCTCCTGTCAGTGCTGGAGTTTTGTATCTTTACCACACCAGAGGCTTCTTGCATTGAGTGTGGCTGCTGGAAGCCAAGGCTGCTTTTCATTATTCAGGTCAGAGTTTACTCTCTGGTCTGTGGGGAATCAGACTCTAGGATCAAACACCTCTCTGTTTGGCATCGCTCCAACAGGCGTGCAAAGGAATTTTGCTTGTGTAGAGACAGATTTGTCCCTGGGTTCTCCTGGGAGAGTTGCATAGCATAGTCTGGAAGCCATGAGCAATGGGTGTTCTTGTAGTGAATTTTATTTGCCAGATTTAATTTATTCAAATAAGAAACATATCATCCATCTACTATATATTGTTTATAAAATCAGTGCTGCAGCATCTCCAGAGAGTCATAAGCCAACTGCTGTGCATGACCTGCTCTGGGATTCAGGCTGCAAGAGGAAACGCAGCTTGAAACGAGAATTCTCTCTTAAATGAACTTTTGAAACTGGATCTACATTGTGAAATATTTGGATATTCAGCAGTGGAAGAATGTGGAACAAACACTATCAACTGCTTCCTTTTTAGCATTGTCAAGATTCAGCAAGCAGACTGGGTGCTGCTCTGGTACAGGGCACACAAAGAGGCTGGTCAGAAAGGAGGGCTTGTAGGGCTTTCTTTGTAATATGCTGGTTAAAGTGTATTACTTCCCTCCTGATAGCCATTCCTTCTAGTTATTAATGTAGGTGGAGCATTTGCAAGTTAAAATTGATAGTAGTGCCTTTTGCTCCTCAAGGCTCTATGATGATCCTTTCTTTCCTGCTTATGATTTTGCTACAAAGTAGTATTTGATTGTTCAGAGGGTGGATTTGTGTCATCTGCTATGTCCTGAAAGTTCTGTTTAGAGAAATCTAATTTAATCAGGGATTATTTGGAGTCCTACTGAGCCCCACCAGGATTTGACTTGCAGGCAAAGAAAAGAGGGCATGCACGTTATTGGCTCTAATTCAGTAATGGTCCAAAGCTGCAGGTAGTCAGCTCAGACTTCAACAAAATATACTGCTGCTTCACCAAAGTGAGCTGAAGAACACTATGCCCTTCTGGAAGCAATTCTGGGCCAGCAGCTCAGAATAAAGAAAGACCTTCCTCTTTTTTTTTTTTTTTTTTTTTCCTCCTTTTTTTTTCTTTTTTTTGCAAACAGTGTCCAAAAATGTTTTTCTACAAATGACGAAGATTTCTACATTATGCAATTTATACCTGTCAACAGTAGCTTTGATCTGTCCAAAGGTAGCTTGCCAAGCAAAGCCTCAAGCAAGAGTAGGACACTGCTTTTCTTGTAAGAAGAGGTTGAGCTAGAAAATTTCTCTTCAGACAGGCTTAGTGCCAGAGCTTGAAACCAGCTGTGAGGTTTAGCGACATCACAGAGCTGCAGTGACATCTTTAAATAACAGTCTGACTTTCAGGATGGTCTTCCCAAGAATACTTCCCCCTTCCTTCCTGTAATTCTCTGCATGGTCACTCTGGCCTACAAGTCTGCCAAATGTATCCTCATGATCCCTAAGGAATAATAAATCAGCAGTGATGAAGAGGATGTAGATATGTCACTGTGCAGCTGTAATTCAATGAGTGCTGGTGACAGTGACATGTAAACTGGGCAGCACAGATCACACTGGAGACAAGCCACCCCAGAGGTGCCCTGGGTCCCATGAGGGTTATGATTGTACTGAAGTTCCTTGACAATAAATCTGTTAGTTTTGCCATTATGAGCTAATTGAAAGCTGGTGTGGGCAGACCACTGAGCTAGCACCTCAGGTTATATGTCCAAGATATAAGTAAGTAAAAAGTATGCATAGATATGACAGGATTAGAAGAAATTCTTCTCCTTCCTTTCCCTATGAATTCACGCATCTTTTCCATCCTGCTGACTCCTGATTTGTTCTTAATAAAGCCCTTCAATATTTGTCTAAGGCATTGTCTTAGACAAGTCTAGGACTAAACTGAGTGCGATTCATCACTGATTCACTTCATAGTCACCTAGGCTCAAGATCAACAAGGCACTCAATCCATTGCTTTTCTTGTATTTGAGCCTCAAACAGCTCTAATCCCAAAGACCTTGCATTCAAGTGTAAAATAAGAGACAAAGATGTGAGGACACACAAGCAATGAACCTGATGCCAAAATGGTGTGGAACCAAAAGAACTGCTTAGGGACAATATATCTTTAAGCAGCAAAGGTATTTATTTTCCACCATTGGGAGGCTGGCCAGTTAGCACTGGACATCTAGCTCCAAAGTTTCATTGAAAAGCGGGGTAATTTATACAGTTTTCAAACAAAGTTACAGCATCTTAACATACATATTCATATATTTTTGACACCTAATTGTCATATTCATAATAGGAGGGCTTAAGGTGGAACCTGAGGCAGAGCCTTCTTGGATCTTCTTTTGGCAGGGTTTTCAGGGGGTTGTTCGGACCTTCAGCTTCACTTTTGGGGTCTTCTGCTTCTCTTCCTTGCTTTGAACTTTTCAACTTTCTTTGTTAGCCTGACTCAAGTGCTGATGCTTGTAAAGCTTCTTGACTCATGTCCTCCGTATTTTCTCTGAGTGTCCACCTAATCCTTATGTATGATTTCTAGGGTGCTTGAAGTACATTCCTAACATCATCTATTTAGTCAGAAGGACAGAACAATCTATCAAAAGTTCACACAGTACTTTGAAGAACTAAGTACCAACATCATCTTAGTTAACTCTTTAAGGCCTTTTTCTCATTTCAAACTCTATAGATGAATTCAATGAGCAACAGTCTGTCTCCAGGACACCTCTGTGTGGAGTCTGAAGGAGTAGTAAGTGGAAGTTTGCAGATATATGGGGAAAAATCCTTGTCAGCCAAGAGGTAGCATAAAAACACATGGCTGTCCACATGCATAGGTGAGAACATGAAGATGCTGACACCTAAACCTGAAGTCAGTGAAACTCTGCATGCCTGAAGTTAGGCAGCAGCTGCAAAGCTTTGGCAAGGCAATTGACTATAGCTGTATGAACTGGAGGAAAAAGAACCTTGAGATCTCACAACATTTTAGCTTTCAGCTTCCAAGCACACTTATTTTCATCTCTGTTTTCATACAAAGTTGAGGAGTGTTACTGACTTGCATTCTCCAATCTCCACTGACCATGAATTTGGCTCTGCCATGCCTAAGCACTCTGTCCTGACCCAGCAAACCACTTCTGCATGTTTATTTTTAAGCAAGTGAGCAGTCCCATTACCTTCATGTTTCTTGTATGATACTTTCTTTAATGGATGTACTGTTACCACAGTTGTCTCTGTTACATTTCGTCTCCATTTTTTCTCTTCACTTACTGGCCTTTTCCCCTAACCCTCTCAGTTTTCTGATAACTTGCATACTTTGAAGTGTTACATGTTTCTGCTCCTCCAAACTGGCATTTGCATAGACCTTTAATTCATAATGAAAGCGTATCCAATAATTAACCAGTATTGCTTCCTTCTTTATTATTGAGGGAAGACAGATCTCTGTTTCATAAACCTACACCATCGTTATGGTACTCCAGAATGTACTCATTAAGAAGAATTATACAGACAATTAAAAATTGTAATTTAATTTCTCCTTTTTATTCATGGTTAGGAACGTGAACTAAACATGTAAGTTACCGATGTGGTTCTGTATGGATGTTTTGTCTAGCATATTTTGCCAGACAGCTGCCCTGTTGCAAGAAAATTAATTATTTTATTTTCCTTATTAGTTATGGCAGATGAATAATTTCTAGATATTTAAAAGATCTTGTATGGATATAGCAGCTCAATTTCACACCCAGCATGACAATATTCAACAGAGATATTGTTTGGTAGCAGAATGTTTTTCTTTGTGCATTCAGCCTTGCCTCCAGTGATCTAAAATTAGATCTCCTCTGGAAGTCAGTGCCACTACTGTAGAACCTGGGCTTAAAATAGAAGCTAGTATCTCTTCAGTGTCTGGAGACCACCCTTGAGCCAGGTTTTCTAAAAACATTTTGAAGCTCCCTCATTATCACAGACTAAGGTGCCCATGTCCATCCCATTTTTACTCATCCTGATTTGTGTCTGATGCTTCATAGATCTTTGAATGCATAAAAAGCATTGACTTTGCAGTATATTCTTCTTTCAGGTAATTATTCAGTTGGCTTGCAATCTTGCTGTTGTTTTCATCTCCAGTATTGAAGTTTGTAAATTCCAGTGCAGTGCAGCATGCAAAGAAATCTCTTCTCCGCATCCCGATTTATCAGGTGTTTACACTTGTTCACTAAAGAGAACTGAAAGAGCAGATTTGCTTACAACAACAAATAGTCACACCTGCTCCATGTGAGAGTGGTGCTGGAATGCTTTGTGACCATGATTTGAGGCATGGAGGCCACAACACTGGCTACTGAGGGGTTGCAAGTGGCCAGAAAAGTGGTTGGTGGAGTCCAAACTGTTGCAAAGCTCTGCAGTTTGTGCATATATCTACTATGCACACTTTGTGGATCAGAAATAGAAGTGAGAGTAATAAAATCCCTTAAAAGTACTGTGAATCAAATCTGGTGTCTGGTTTGTTTGTCTGTTTGTTTATTTTTTATTTTAAAATAAATCTTCATTTCCTTGCCAAGGCAATGCCAATTTTTTGTTCTATAAAAGTTCAGTTTCTTTTAGGTAGTACTGTGAAGATGAATGACGGGAACCCTGGAGTGTAAGTTCTATGACACTATATTTTACAAGAAATTACTAATAACCAGATCAGTTTCTTGTCTGATACAATTATTTACTTGATCCCACAGTGTTTCTGTATTCAGATGTTTTCCTACCTGCACACTTTTATGAACATTCTGTCAGCAGCGTAAGTAAGTCAGAGCTGAATTTGGTCCTCTGTAAGTGCCTCCATAGCACAGCAGTTCAGGATTGTCATGAGCATCCTTCCACCTTGAGTGTAGTCACCCTCATAGTAGTAACATTTAACACAGGCAATTGTAGTAGGTGGTCTAGGGATGGTCCAAATATATTCTGAAGCTACAGATTATTGCAGATATCAAGCCATGAGGTGACAAAGACAGCCGTGAAGTTTGTATCTAGAAATGACTCCATCAGTGTGGACAATGACAAGGCAGGGCTGGGTGCAGGCATAACAGGCATTAGCAAAAAATTGCTTCCTAGCTGTGCTGTACAAAGCAGGCATCCAGGGTCAAGATGTGTTAGTTGGGGAGGGTAATATGTGCCTTTCTCAGCCCACTCATTAAATGTACCCTTGAAAATCCATAGTTTTTCAAGGAGCACCCAGTGAGAGGTCTGGAACAGATGGTTTTAAGCTCTGTGTTTGCTCAGTGGGTGCTTCCTGACTGAACCCAACTGTGCTGAGAAGCAACAAAGGTGACTCAGAGGTTTGGACATGGCTTGTAATTTCAATACACACAACCCACAGGCACATGACTTCTTTTTCCACATTATTACTGAGTTATGCTACAGTGAATGGTAATGACCCACAATGAAATTACTCCCTACACCAAGCAAGGAAAACCACTATCCACAAATCCCCCATTCTTTCTCTTGCCTCTATTAAAATAATGAATCACACTGGGGTAAGACACACACAGGCTTGCTGGGAGGTCACAGTGAAATGATACATCACAAAGGCAATAAAAACATTATAAACATGAAATTATAAGTAGCAGTAAAAAAAATTTAAAAAATTAAATCACTCTGGAAAATAGAGAAGTGATAATCTCCACTGACATACAGTATTAATATTTGCCAAATGAGGGACCTCAGCAGGGAGCACAAGGGCTGTGTAGGAGGGATTTTGGTGATCAGAAGGAAAACAGCAGGTGACACTGGAGAGAGGGAAAGACACTGCCTTGATGCCTGTTGAGAGAATGCATGTTGCAGCCTCACCAGGGCTGGCACGTTACTTGACATCCTCCATCAAATGGTGGGTGGCAATGCAAGTGACGTCTGTACATGTCTTGTGTCAGCCAGGATGTTCCTCAGGGACATAACCAGGAAAGCTGTTGCCTGATGTCACATTATTTTTCAGCTTAACATCTCCATGCACTAAGCAAATTTTTCTGGTAGGCTAGTAAAGAACTATAGCACCCAGGCATCATGAGTGTGAGTGCCCATTGTTGGTGAAGTAGGTCAGTGAAGAGCAAGCTGCCAGGTTGGACACACTGTGCCAGCGTGGGTGAAATCTGTCCCTCTCCCAGCTCCTGCTGTTCCCAGGAAAGGCACGGAAGGCACTCACAAGTGAGCTGCTGATGGTGTTGTACTGCTGCCAAATGATCTTCCACCACATGTGCAGGCAAGCAACAAACCCCTTCCCAGGGATCAGAAAAGGGAGTGAAGGTGTTTGCCTGAGGCAAAGGTGCTCACAGGCACTGACCTGGGGCTCCTCAGATAGGACAGTGACACTGGGGGATTGATGCTGCACTGTGCAGTGGGGAAGGATTTATCCATGTGTCTGCAATGAGTGCCGTGCCTGGTGATGGGGCAGTGTCACAACAGCAGACGAGTCACTCTCTGCCTGATGAGTTCTTGCCACTTGCACGCCGCACAGCTCTGGCATGGAGTCTGCCTGGAGTCTGCAGGGAAATTGGATCAGATAGCCTGTAAAACACAAAAAAATATGGTACACCATTGCATTGAGAATGCATTCAAATGCCCATACTCAGATAAGCAAATATTTTGTTTGCTGAGGGAAATATTATTTTCTTCTGTACCCTAGACCTGTCTCACATAATTCAGAGGTTAAGATAGGAATAATGCAGGGGACTGGTATAACTTTATACCACCAGAGCCACAGATAGAATTTCATGCATGGAGAAGAAAACTGATTCTATCTAAATATATTTCTTCTCATAAGCCTGGTCTTCTCTAGTGGGCCTTGAGGAAAGCAGGAGTAATATTGGAGCAAATCTATCTGTTGCAAGTGCTAACTCAAGGTGCTAGGTCAGAAATATTTACTAAGATAGCCTTTAAAGCTTGAAAGTGCACATCAACTTAAAAATATATAGTAAGTAACAGGACACAATGTTTGCAATCATTTTATGTTTCAGCATTTGCTCTAATTGAGTTCTGCTGATAAAAAACAGTTTTGATCCTGTCTGCTTTCTGGTTTTCTTCCTCTTGTCAGTCAGGAAAAAAGGATGATCTGGTAACAAGAATAAAATTAAGATTCTATGGCTATGTAAATATCTGGAAATTAGCATAGATTAAGTTGCAAATAAATACATGCATAACTTAGAGGAAGAACAAAATGTGTTCAGAATGCAAAATACAGCAAAATTTCTGTTCATAGTATAACCCTGGCGTGTTACACCTATGGAGTGTGGGACTCCAGCAGGAACAGGCAACCAAGTTCACTCTGTGAAATGAGTTTTAATTGAAGAAATACAGAAACAGAAGAGAAACTGCTTGATGAAATGATAGTGCTTCCCCAAAGGAACATCTACTGGGGATAAACTAAAAGGAGTTAACTGTTTGGATAGAATCCAAATAAACTTTATGTTTCATATTACTTGTTTCTTTTTGCACCAGGGAAAAAAGAAAGCCGACTAGAGTTTCTACCTTATTAATGGAAATCAATTAGAAACAGTCCAAAAATCAAATAGAAACCAAGTGAAATGCAGAGCTGACTAGAAGCTCTGAAGGAAATGTTCTTTGTCTTAACTAGGCTATTAGAAAACAAAATATAAAAGCAGTAAGAGCTTCAAAGAAATGCAATGGACCAGGTCCAAATCCCAGCAACACACTGGGCTGGAAAAGATTCACTGGACCATGTAAGTTATTTAACACTTTCAATTCCTAAAAAGTGCACCAATTATAAAAAAACCCACAGCATATATTAAAAACCACATTACATTTCTTTGAAATTAATGAACGACTGCTGAATTTGAGCTCCTAATTTCCACTTAAAACACTTAGTACTACCAGAAGCTAAATTATTTGTGTTACTCAGAGCAGGGGAATGCAAACAAAAATCTTGGGCACTGAAAGATTAAGAGTAATAACGATTATTGAAGGAAAGTAATTATACATATAATTTTATTTTTAATTCTGCTAGATATTTCGTTGTTTCTTGTAAATGCAAGTTTGGTCCTGGTTTTAAGGGCAAGATGCTGAAGTTGATGTACACTCCCTCTGCATGACAGAGCTATAGCTTCTCTGTGTCCCATACACAGCTACTAATCTGAATCCTGAGACAGGGGTGTGAAAAGCAAAGAAAATGTGCTTCAGCTTCCTGCCAAGGTGTCCAAAGGTGATAGAGAAGAAGTCTTCTCCTCTCCCATTCCTCAGAGACTTTTCTTGCCTCCCTCCTGTCGCATCCTCTGCACCTACAAGAAGGTGGCTTCTGGTATCTTGAGGTTCAAAGTTGTATCCCCTTAAGAAGGAATTCAAGAGCAAATTCTCCATTGGTGTAAACTTGCTTGGGTGAGTTGGCTTCACCAGAGTTACACAAACTAAACCAACAAACTGCAGAGGATATAGAGTATTTAAAATCCTTTTAAAATACCTTGAAAAGCTAGCAAACTGAGAGGCATGTGTGATATGAAGATCAGTCAATAGGAAAAAAGTGCACAGACCAGTGGGATCAGGAAACACACCTCATGTGTACAAACAGTGATGTACCCACACATCCACACAAATGTGTTTTCTGTGTTACAGACAGGTCTGCTTTGAGCTGAAGCTTGTGTATGAGCTCAAGAGACCTCATGCCCCAGGGGAAGAAAACTTTGTGCCAAGATCCACTGGAAAACTGTGACTGGTTCTGAGGGCCCCACTGATGGCCAGTAGGACAGAGGTAAAGTGGAATTTGTACTGTCTGCAGATGAACAGGAGAATTTGCTCTCTATTGCTGCCAAGCAGCACTTTTCATCAGTATCCAATCAGTGTCAGAAACGCTTTAAAAGAAAAAAAAGAAGCTCTTTGAAGCAGAGTCCTTTTGTGTATCACCCCAGAGCACAAAGGGGCCCTTATATCTAAGGAGGGCCTCTTAGGTACTGACTCAATATCAAAAACTGTAATAATAAAATTAATTTATACTATTATTTTTGTAAGTAAGGATTTTCTCTGTCTTTTTCTCCCTCTGAAACTTGCCAAGCTAAATAAACAGCTACCACTAGAAAAGCAAAGAAAGCAAAAAGATTTCTGGTTTTGTTGTTATTGGAGAAGATACCAAAGAAAAGAAAAATGTTTATATTCCCATGGGACTTTGTGTAGCTGTGCACATATCAAAGGCAGGACAAGAGCTTGGAAATACACAGAGATGTAAAATTCAGGCTCAGCTTTAGCCTCTCCACTGTGCAGAGACAAAGCACCACTCAAAGTATCTGTTAGTGAGTGTTTGCATGTATAGGTGAAAACAAAGAGAGATAGAAGATGCAGAGAAGTAGGAGAGGAGGGAAGGAGAAAATAGATGGCCATAAGGGAGGGACAAGAAAAAGGAAAAAGGGGCATATTCAGTCAAAACAAATGTTAATAAGTTTTGTTACAATGGGTGCAAGCATTTCACTCACAACAATTTTATTGAAAAAATATATTAAAGCAAATGTTTAGAAAAGAGAGATTTTGGTATTTTTTTCCTTTTTATGAAGTTAACTCTCAAATCTATCTTGAAATTTGAATTTTACCACTTTCACATGTTAGAGTAGAAAGCAGGGAAAAATCTAACAAATAAGAAATGAAGGAGAAAAGAAGCAGTGATATAAATGAAGGGGGGAATTTGCAAATCTGAAAATTTTGGTAACTCTTATTTCAGACAAAATTTATATATCATAGAGGGAAAAAAAAATGTTCCTGTTAAAAACTAACATTATTCTCAATTATTCTACACAGTGCCAGGCTCATTTTTCAATGACATCTTATTATTATTATATATTACATTCATTAGAGGAGGGCCCAGAGGTTCTCAAGCTTCTGTCATGCTGAGTAAGTACAATATTTAAGAAAGATTATCCTCATCTTAAAGAACTGACAAGTTAACTAGGGATAGGGTGCAACAAGCAGGTGAAGAACATAAGAAGAGAAGATGGAGAGAAGGATAAGGTAAGAGACCACAGTGAGAACATAAGGAACACAACTGGAGGGATTTACTACATTTTTCACAAGCATCTTCCCCTTTGATTCATTTACAAACAGCCTATGGGCTCTGGTGTGTCCCCCAAAGTCACTTTGTCTATGATCAGTGAGTACAGTGGGACTGAAAAAAAGAGATGAGGGTGGTTGGCTCCCAGTAGACACAAAAAGTGTGGTGGAGCTCCACCAAACAGCCCGCTAGTCACTCACTGCCAGGAAGGAGGTCAACACTGAAGTGAGCACACTCTGGAGAAAGGCAGGAGATTAGATGAAGCAGAGATACAGCATAATTTCTCCTTACATAGGAGTACATTTTCAAAGCATCCAATGAAACAGGGAATACAGCAACAGGTAGGCATGAGAGTGGCAATTCCAAGGCTCCAAGGATTTCAGGATTGTCCTCCATTAGCCACAGCCTCCTTCTTCCCTGTCACTGAGGTTGGAAGCTCAGCTGTTTTGGACAGAAGCTCTTTAAAGTCTGCCAGCACGGTTGTGCCAAGCTCTCAGTTGGTCTATGGTAGGTCGTTCAGGGGCTCCATCACTTGGCTGTGGGAGACTTTTACTCTAATTCCCTTATATAACTTTGCATGATGTGAGGAAGAGAGACTCAGTTTCCCCATCTACACCAGGGCTTTTTTAATCCAAAAGTTCACAAACTGAGATCCTCCATTTGGGTCTATTTTTGTTGTATTGACCTTGGACATCTATCTATCTATCTATCTATCTATCTATCTATCTATCTATCTATCTATCTATCTATCTATTGAGTATGAAACTGCTACTCATTGCTCCCCAAGGAAGGGGTCATTCTGCACTCCTTTATAGAAATCCATGCCTGCTCCTCACTGCAAGTGCTGTGAAAGGCTGAGGACTCTTCTTTCTTCAGCTTTAGACTAGCTGTGCACCTGTACCAACAAGGCACTACCATGCCTAGTGCACATCAGGGACCATCTTCTCATGCACTGAGAAGAAAGAAGAGGGAGGTCTCACCACCATTTACTAGGGCTGAACCTTTGCTATGTCCTTATGGGTAGAGGACAACCACTGCAGTACTTTGGAAGCAATCCTTTGCCTGCTAGCTACAAAGAACAACAGCTGCATGTAGCAACAACACTGTTCTCCTCTGTTCAGAGATAGCTCTTTTACAGAAGGGAAGTTCTATTATTACTGATCTGGGCTATTTACAGGAAAATATATGCTAAGGAACTTTCCACTCTAAGTAAATGTGTCCCCAGCCTCTTTCATTTGTATGAAACTATGCTAACATGTAGTCTTGTGACTTTCACGAGACTTGAGAAAAACAAATTTGAAAAAAAGTATGGTGATTTCAATGTTTCATGGCATTTGTCTGAGATTTCCCATGGTTGGTGAAACTCCTCCAGTAACAACTGCTTAGAGTATATCACTGGCCAGAAACTTCAGCATTACCAGATTTATGCCTTTTCTATTACCTGCAGCAATAAACTGCTTTAAAAAAATCCTCTTGTTCCCTAACTACAAATTGAATTTCAGTAAATGTACGTAATATAGTCACAGGAAAGCACAAGGCAGAGTTGTGTGCAGTCTTAAAATTTTACATGCAGTTCTCATTACCTTAGAAGTTTGGATCAGATATTGTTCAGCCTTAATGCATCTGCCCTCCCTAGGCTAGACAAAGCAAAATACCCCTGAGCTGAAATCTGCTGCTGCCAACAAAGTAAAGGCATAAAAAAATAGAGCAACTTCTGCAGGCAAGGAAATTACTGCAATGGGTTTGTGACCTTCAAATTCCCTGGCTGGCTAGTAATAGGAGAACCTTGGCCAAAACTCGAACGTCTTCAGGGTTGTCATAAATTGGAAGAGGGACCTCTGAGACTCTTGCACTACACTGACATAGCTGGCACATTTCTAATTTCTTCAGCCTTGTCTCATGACAACCCACATCTCCTGTACCAGGAGAATGTGCAGTTCCAAAGAAAAGATGATTCAGTGTCTTTCTGCTCCTTTTACACCTGCAGTCTAGTATAAAGCAACGCAGGGGAACTAGGCTTCTAATGCTCAGTTCCTGAATGCTATTAGATTAGCTACATTGCAGCTCTGCCCATTAAAGTCCCTACCTCATCTTTGGCAATTCCTCTCCTTTGAAAGGTTACTATTATTGTCATTATTACCTGTATCACTATTACCTGGTAGAGGCTGAATAACCACATAGCTTTAGCATTTTTTTTAAATAGACATCAATCCTTAATGTGTAACAGAGAGCCCTATCCAAATTGCTTCAAAGGGTCAATGAAGGCCCATTCACAGGCACAGTCCTACTGATGTCTGTGAATCTGTGGTGGTTGAGTAAGAGAAGGATATGTGTGTCCATCATCAGTACTTCAGAGGTGAGGGCTAAACGCTATTGCCACTACAAAGCATATTCTTAGTAAAGCTTTGGCAAGAGGTTCCCAGCCTGTGGCTCTGCTGAGGGGTATCAGTAGGTCTCTGAAAGGACATTATACAGTAAAACATTTTAAACTTATGAACCCCTTCTGGCTTCATGTGTGGTGCAGGAAAAAGAAAGCTGATACTGTCTGACTTGTCTGAGAACCAGTGACATAGGCAACAAACTCCCACTGACATAAGAACTGGCTCCAGTTAGGAACTAAACACAAATATGGTCTTGCAAAAAGGTCTTCTGACTGTATTTTTTCTTCAGATTGTATTTTGACAAGACTTATCATTATACTGCTACTAAAATGGTGATCATGGTCCTGCCATGCATTATGCAAAAAATATATAAGCAGTATCAGCAGACACCGCAGCTTTCTGCATTTCTGTGTATTTCCAGTCATGGCTCTTCTGAGGATTTTGCTGTGCCAGAGGCAGCACTCAAGTTTACAGGACAAGCAAACTGCAAACTGACCAGTTCTCACGCTGAATTCAATGGTAAACCATAGTGTCTGTGATCACTTTTCTTGCTGAAAGTGAGCATGGAAACAGTAATTTGTGCCTGCAGCTGTGTTTGTGACAAGATTCCTTCATTTCACCATCTGCAGCATCACATCCATCTTGGAAATAGTAAGTTGGCAGTGACTGACAGCAGAAGGTGCTTATGGCACCCCCAGTTCCTTCACTAGACAGCATTGCACCAGCTCCGGGGAAGAAGGATAGCAATGACACCATTGTCACCATTGGCTGACATAAAGAAAATCAATACTGAAAGTAACATATTGTCCTTCAGGACCAGCTTTTTACTGATGGCCATGAAGAAGTCAATGTCAACCTGTAGTATGGAGATAGTCCAGTATTTCCATTTCAGAAAATGTAGTGTAGTATATCAGACTCCAAAATTGTAGGTAAATGCTGACTTTGAATGGTTCCTATTACACATACTACTTTCAAAATTATTTATTGATGATAACCGAGTAGGTTCCCCATTGGATTTTCAAAGAATTTCATGACAACTCTTCCACTTGATTCACACATAGTTCTGGTATTTCTTTGGCCAAAAAAAGATAAATTAACTCAGTTTTGACCAATCAGGTTGAGTTTGGCAAGTAATAAGAGTTCTTGCCTTAAACCTGAATGCCACAACAAGGTACCTCAAGTAAATACAAAATTCAGAGTAGACATAAACTTGATAGAGGAAGGGAACTAGAGAAAAGACATGCATCCACCCACAGTGTGTTTCTTTCAGTGCCCGGGTCACTCATGCAGTCCCTACTCAGGTGCTAATCACTGCCATACCCTGAACTCAGTCCAGGATTCCAGCTGGGTACAACTCTTGACTGAGAGTATCTAACTCAGTGGCAATGAGACCAAGCACTTTGGATAGCCCTCCTCAGCTATGACTGACAGGCTGCAGAGCTTTCAGGCCCCTTCCATTACAGCCATGTGTCAGCAGCCCCAGGCTCACCCAGATGGTACTGCTTTTAAGTGGACTGGAAACACCTGGTGATCACTTACAGTGACCCCCTGGGCACTGCATCTCTGCTCTCCATGGCATAAGGGGTGAGCACAGATGCAAGGGGAGACCTGGGCTTTCTCCATTCCTGCCCTTGGTGGCAAGATGCCGAAAAGGAAGGATCCTGACCTACAGCAACAGTTCTTGACCTAAGTGCTCTGATCCATCCTTTAGGTAGAGCAGCAGCCCTCTCTGGTGTAGGCAAAGTTGCCAGTGCAGCCAAAGACTTTTCCTGCTTCCAAGAGCTTACTGCTCTTCTCTACCTGCAGCTGGCTCTAGTGCCAGTGTGGCAAACAGAAAGGCAAATAACACTATTTGAAAGTGTTCCAACTGGGGCTAAATTTTATTGCAGTGCAATTTAAAACAGAATAATCTAGGTCTGTAAGTGACAGTTTGGTCTGAATTTTAAGATGGGCAAATTAAGATTTGCAAACCCTTGGTTGTATTCAGGTAGTTTCCACAAGCAGTTATATGTTCAAGAAGGCAAATAATATCCCAACCAAGTCAGGGCAGACTTGTAGTAAACTAAACTACACTTTGATCATTGCTGATGATAAAAATACAACTTGTTTGGGCTTTAGTGAGGAGATGGAAATTTTAATATATTCTTACAGTCTTTTGCAATTATTTCTGCTTCTGCCAGAGCCAGGCAATTAAATGTGCAGCCCAGTCTTTGCCTTACCAAGCTCTGTCATATTTTCTAGAGGTTTTGGGGAAAGGAGCCTGCAAAGAGGAATTCCAAACTTTTACCAATCAATTCTATATGCACAGAATTACTCTGCCCTGCATCCTCTAGATTCTATAAAATTAAAAGCATTTATGTCATTTTTTATTTGATGCCTGCAGATAGATGAGATGCCTGGCTCAAGGATGTTTCTTAGTTGCAGCCATATACTATAGAAAATTATGATATCATTAAAGAATTGCTGACAGATATGAGTCTCTTCAGCTGCATTGTTTTCTCTGTTCTTCTGAAGCAATTGTGGATTCACAGTTGAGATTTAAACTTGGCTTCCCCTGTATTATCTATGGCAGGTTTCTCTATCTGTCAACAGAAATTTCATGATCATGGTGGGGAAAAAGGGGGTGTAGCACAGGATAACAGTGCATCAGATATCAAGTAGGAGCAATTAACACCAGTTGTGCAATAAGTAATGACTAATCAGCTTGGCTGTGTTGTGCATTCTCTAATATGTTGCCACAGACCCTGCTTTCTGAGATGGACTATAAAACAGCTACTTAGGATCATGCCCAAGGAGGTTGTGTGTGCACCTCTTCTTGTTCTCGTTATTGCTAGTGTCATTAGATGAGATTCATTTGATGCCATTACTTGTGCTCGTTAAAATCTTTGCGACTAGAATATGGTAGAGTATCAGAATGTTAATGCCTCATATATTCTTTGAGAGATGATGGCAATAAATGCTACTGCTTTGACCTTCTCTGTGTTTTATCATTTGATTCATTGATCATCTCCATTCGTTCATCTCCATTTGTGCCCATATAGAGAATGAAGAGCCAGGAAATAAGAACTACAGCCACCAATAGATAAAAATATTTACAAAATTTAATGTGTCCTATTTGTAAGCAAATCATCATCCGTATTAAGTACTACTATCCTGCCTCTTCCTGGAGATAGGGATTGCTGTGAGCAGGCAGAATGGCAGTGTGTTGGTCCTTTAGTGTTACAGGAACACTACAAAAGAGCCTGGTAACTATATATGCAAGTGACATACTTACAGTGATAAATGGAAAAAAAGGCTTCCTGTTTAGTACTACTTACAAGACTGACCTTAAAAAAATTTCTAGGAAGCTTTATTTTGGTTGATGTGAAGGTGTAGCAGTGATCAATTAACCCCATCACTGCCAAGCTTTCCTCAAACTTCCTTTATAGCTGGCACCCTACTACTGTATGTAGTCAAAAGGGTATAAACAGGCCCTCAGAAAAGGGATATTCAGGTCAAGATATGTTAGGCACATTGTCAAACCTCAGCCACCAAACTCAGGAGCTTATTTTAAAAGCCTAGATTGGACTCAACTCCCCACAGCTCCCTGGATAGAGAAACAGAACATTTTAGGATTCATTTGGCCTGTTTTAGACATCAACCTGAGTTTTCCATATAGGCAGTGAACAGAAGGAGCTCTTTCAGAAGATGATCTGTAGCACCTGAATTAGAGATATATTCTGGACTGCTGGCTGGAAGAATCTGTCTCTCTCTCTCCTTTGCCTGTTAAGGGAGAGCAACCCTTCAATATAAGTTCCTAAACCGGAGGCTTAAAACTAGGCAGCATGATTACCTCCCCTACTCAAAACACTTGACCTGGATGCTCTGAGGTGGTGAAAATGGAGTGTTGCCTGATGCACACTCCCTGCAACAGTAACTTGTTATTTGAAGGGGTATTTCTTTCACAGGCTCACTGAATTGAGAGAGTTCACCTGATTTATAGGACGGATTGGGGTGTGGTGCTTTGAAACTGAATTGCTTGAGCTTGAACAAAAAGATTCCAATGGAAAGTGTGACAGAATAATTTATTTTTTTACATATTTCCTTTCACAGACATCTACTTTTCAACAGGCAGATTATGAAATAAGGACCCATTTGCTCCTTCACTGTGCTGTACCTTGGTACAGGGGAAGGACTACACATGGGGGTTCATTACTCCGCGAAGCTCCTATGACTTTCAGCACTATATATAAATCTGCCATGAAAAACCAACTTTTTTTTTACCTGTCACAAGAATTTACTCATCTAGCTTTGGGTAGGAATTTTTACAGGTCCCCTGTACATCAAAAATGTATCAGCAGTAAAACATGGCCCAATTTAGCCTCATACCCAAGCCAGAGCTCTTCTGGGAACAGACAAAGCAGGTAGTTGCCCAGAGCAGCAGCCTGCTGAAGAGAGGCAAAACACTTGTGACTGCTGCTGTCTTTGTGATTAACAGAGGAGAGCCAGAATGGCTGCTGCTCTTCCTTCAGGGTCACCATGGGGTGATGTGGCTCATGGCTACTATTGCCAGGTGGTCACAATCCCATCCTCCTAGCTTTCTGGCTGCAGAAGCAGAAATTCAAGCTTCTCTGAAATGCTCCCTGTCCCACTTCCCTTCTGATGCCCAAAGAGGCACAATGAAACTGCTTAGAGACATAGTTTCATTCTTTAAGCAGTAAGGTATTTATTGAGGCAACGTTGGAGAACCCTCCGATTGGCATCGGACAAAAGAGTTCCGAAGTCAGCAGTGCAAAGCTAGAGTATTTATACAGTTTCTGTGAGAGGTTACATCATTTTTACATGCATATTCATATGATTGCGACATTCAATTATAATATTCATAGCAGGCGGAGTCCAGGCGGAGTCCAGGGTGGAGTCATCATTTTGAGGAATATTATGGGGGTAGTTCCTGTTACTTCATCTGGTAGGGGTTGTATTTTTACCCCTCTTCATCATGGACTTTTCAACTCCTAGTGAATTTTGCTGATTTTAATATAGATCGTTCCAAATGGTATGGAGGCAGCCAGAGCATACCAGACAAATATGCCACCATGGTGGGTTAGGCAACATGGTGTCTCAAAAGCTGACCACAAGTTTTGCTTGTCTGGTTTTACCTTCGCAGCCAGGTGATACTGGCTGTGGAGGTAGTTACCTGATGGCACACAGAAGTAAGGTGCCCCACAAAATCAATGCTGAGGTCTTCAGCACCCCGAAATCTCCCCAGAGCACAAGGGAGCTCACCTGCAATAGCAAGAAGCTGTCAAGGACGTGGGCTGGTGCCGCCAAAAGGGTTAAACTACTGGGTCAGAAACAAAGTAAATAGGGAAGAGAATGTAAGAACACATGTAATCAAAAATGATTGCTAAAACGGGATAACAAGAGAAACTCCTTCTCCCCTCAAGAAGAGCAGCAGTGAAACCAAGGTTTCAGTGGCCTATTCCTTGTATCCACTCCACACTAATCCACGTGAGACAGATCCACTGACAGGTTAGGAAGAACAAGACAGTAGGATACTCAGTGAAAGGAACTGACAGCTTTAGCAAGAAAACATTGGTCCCTAGGTAATTTCAGGGTGATATGACAGGTCAAAGCACAGATAAAAAGATAAACATGAATTCACACTAAAAGATATTTAGAAACTATTGTCCAGAAAGGCATCTAATCTGACATTGTGAAGCAGGAGGTGCGTAGCCATGGTTTTACCTTCCATGACAACATAGTTTTATCCTGATTGGACCAAACCTAGGATCAGTATCACTGACAGAAAGTTAAAACTTTGCTGAAACAGAAAAAAAGCAAGAGGTTCTCTGTCCAGTCAGAGATACAAAATTATCTATATCCAAGACAAATATATCAGCCTAGGCATTTTTCTACTGGTTTTGTGTTTTGTTTGTTTGCGTTTTTTTTCTAATTTTGTATGTGTAAAAGCAATTACAAGAGCAGGTGTTGTCTTGTTTTACTGCTACATCTCAAAATTACAGTTTTGCATGTGTACTTTACATAAATATCTGCTTGTTTAGCAGGAAAGATCTGAGATATTTTTTTCCCCCTCTTATTGGAAAGGAGATATGAAATGAGACAGCATTTCAGTAACTTCTCTGGTTTTGTTTCATAAGTGCAAATTTATTCGTATGTCAATCGTAACACTTAGTTTTCTCCATGTCATAGACAAAGTATATACCATATTCCAGACATAACTATGGCCATGCCACTCTGACATCTGATCCCATCAGACCTTGGAAGCTCAGCAGAGTCAGCCCCGGTTAGCACTTGGATGGGAGACCTCCTGGGAATACTGGGGGCTGTACATTTTAGTACTGAGGACTTCACTGTCACCATCCAAGCTTGCTCGGCTGTGGTAGATGAACCCGAGGAGTTAAAGGGTGGGGCCAGTTCTGTGCACGCTGTGCCTCACCTAAAAAATCCACTGCACAGGCTCAAAGGACACACCCATGTGGGGAGAGCCCTTCCCAAAAATCTTCATTTGCGAAGCCTAGCCATGATTCCAGACATAATACAATTTCTGAGCAGCAGATGGGGAGCTCTGAAGCCAAATGGTGTTTTTGACTCTGTAGTTGAAGGAAAACCAGGATACTGGAGGACCTCAAGCAAATGTTCATGCTTCAGCATGAGATATAAGACCAAAGGACCTGAGAAAAAGAGAAAACAGAAAGAGAAAGCAGCTTTATTTCTGGGCAATAGGTGAAAAATAAACTTGAGTAGCCTGCAGATAGATTATTTGAGAACAACTATCTCTAAATGCCTGAAAAGCAAGGTCAAACTCCCTTCAGCCATACACTGGTGTGAACCCGGTGCAGCTCTAGTTGAAGCAAACTGAGTTATGCACGGAAGTAAATGAGATCAGACATAACTTGCTGTCAACACAGTCAAATTTTAAGTTCATCAAAGAACAAAATCTTCCCTTGTGTATATTCAGAATTCATCTGGTGACTGTAGACAGATTTAGATGGAAATATTTCCTCCAAAGAACCCAGTAAGTCTAAATAACTTCTCAGCGTGAAAAGGAAGAACTCAGTTTTTTATACAGGGAACACTAAATCAGAAAATATGTGGATTTTTCAAAAATCATAGAACAGCTTCTTTGCAGCCTGTTGAGTTGTGTATCACCTCCTGTGATTACATTTTCAGTCACTGCTGATGTATTTAATGCAGCATGGTTACAGCACAGACTGTTTGAAAAGAGCTGGAATGCTGGACAGGAAGGAGGAGACTTTTATGCCAACACTGGCTAGAATGGGAGCTGTCAAAACCTGTCCTTTTATTTTCCCTCCATCTTGTTCAAATACATCAACTCCATTTATTTCAGATTAAAGACTGCAATGTTGTCATTAAACACTGGCATTTAATGTTGGAAATCCAATCTGCTGCCGTGGCTGGCAGTACTAACACTAGCTAATCATTAAATGCCTCTAAGGTACTTTACTTCCATCTTGTCGTTTTGAACACCAGCAAGCAGCTTTCAGATCCTGGCATTCCTAAGGTCTTGTTCAAACTCAGGTGAAAACACAGCACAGGGGCCTTCTGCCTGCCACCAGACTACCGAAATGCTATACAATGTTCATGGTGCTTCACTACACTGCTTTGCCATTGTTCCACAGTTCTGCTGAGGGACCTTGTCCATGGAGGTGAGAAGGTTCCCTGGTTTGAAAACCATTAAATCCATCAGATTTTCAAATCAGCTGATGCTGTTAGCTAGGCAGGAATATGGGTGATTGTCAAAACTCCCAGCTGTCTGGACAGCTAACACTGCTAGTGACAATTGATTCAAGTTGGCCCAGCTCTCCTGTTGGAAGGCACCAGTCTATAACTGGGAAACACAACTGTTGACTAGACAAGATCAAGATGAAACAGTACTGTTGTAGGCCCTTGTAGGACACATTATGTTGGATATTCAAAAAACTTTGCCAACGGCCAGTTGCAGAACATCTCATTCTCCCTCTTCTAAATGGTGGTTAAATACTACAAAATCTCTGTAACCTTGTGCTTTTCATCAGAATTTCATCTCACCACAGCACTTTGATTTATACATTAGTTCTTCTGAGGGGCATCATGCCAATAAGCCAGGAATACAAGCTTACTTAAAGAATTTCTTTTCTGTACACACATCTGTTCTCAAGACAGGAGTAGATACATGTACGTTTTCCAGCACTACACAGTCTTTGAGCATGTCCCATACATTTAGTCTGTTGTCATCTATTTGTAAGTCAGAGGTCTAGGGGTACCTTACTTTATCCTGTCTTCCTTTTGCAGCTTTTCTTTTTTTTTTTTTTTTTTCTGTCAAATGGTCCACAGAAGTCTTTACTTAGATATGCACATTTATTTTATATTAGACAGTTTCTAGACTGAAGTCCAGGAACAGCTGTAACAACACAAAGCAGAAATCAGAACCCTGATTTTCAGCCAAGAACCCAAACTGCAGGGTGATTCTTGCATACCTTCTCTCTGAACTTGGCTTGGTGATCCATGAAGATTTCTTGTCACAGTTAGTCCCAAGGAGATATTTAAGGAATGCTGATGATAAGCTAATTTAGAAACCTGGTAAAATAAATCATACTGGTGCTAGGATAGAAGTTGTGGCTTTGAATCTGCTCAAACAAAAATTGAACATAGGTCTGCCATGTCCTGAATAGTGCTCTAGCTCCTACCTAAACCACACACAAATTCAGTGAAAATACCCAAAACCATTTCTCTCTCAAAATGTGAAACCTATATTTGAAACTTTGGAAAATGAGACCTGCATTTGGGACTTTATAGAAGGTGTTCAGGACTATTTTCAGGATACCATATTTAAATGCTAATTTTAGTGGTTTCTCAAAATAACTGTGACAAGACCAATAAGCAGCTTGGAGAGCTTGTTGTCAGGCTATGATGCCCCTTTTACTCGATCTGTAAAGGAATTATAATGCTTAAATTAAGTGTCTGTAAAAAGTGACCTACTTAGCAGGCTGTGTAGAGGTTACCTACTGAGCATGTCATGGCATTACCTGGGGTCATGCTGCTCCTTGCACCTCCTGTACCCTGGTTTCCTTTGCATGGAAAGCAGATTTGGAGAGACAGCATATCCCCAGTTCTTGCTCCGAAATTGCACTGGGATATGCTTAGGATAAATTAAACCAGGGAGCTAGGAAATCCTTCCCATGTTCTAGAAAGGAAGCCTCCAACTATCATGTCTATTTATATTCATAGCTTCTATAGCAAGGGAAGCTGGTTTGAGGAATCAGAATTAATTACAGGCACAGGTATGCAGCTTGGTCAGTGCAGCTGTTAGTCTTGATATAACCGGGTCTTAGGCTGAGGGGCAGTATACAACCTTGCAGAAAACACAGATTTTCTACAGGAGATAATACATTTGCATTTTTTCTATTCATTATCCTTTGCTTTTTTTGCTGCCTGAAATGCTGAGATACCAAAATCATGCATATATGACTGATTTGGGTTATCAGGGAGTGTGTTGAGAAGGAGACTGAGTGCCATTGGGTAACTGGGATGTTTTTTGCATCAGAAGCTGAAGGCACCTCATGGCTGCTGTAGGCTGTGCCTACGGGGCACAATTAGATGTGTCCTATGGCACATGAATATGATTGTAATTGTTCACAGATGCACACATGAAGAAGATCAGTCTTGGTCAGCCTTCATTTCTTGCTCATTCCTTTCTGCCAGATGTTTTTGTCACTTCTGTCAAGGTTTCTGCTTTTGAGAACAGCACAGGGGATTCAGGGCACTTCTCAGCTGCTCTTAGGAGCAGGAAGTGAAAGTTCTGTGCCTTTGGGAGGGGCACTGAGCACTACTGTACAGCTCCTCAGCAGCATGAGATGGGACAGGATTTGAGTGAAGTCCATGTGTCCTGTACTGGGCCAGCAGAAAAATGGGAAAACACAGATATAGTTATTCTGAAAGTCAAGAAAGCTACACCTTTGTGTCTTAACAGACACCTAGTATCTTCAAGTGTCCTCCAGCCTTCATCTGAGAAGATGACGTGAAGCATAATGGCTGGAGCTGAGCTTTTTTCCACCTGCTCAGGCTTCAGCCTCTCTGAGATCATGTAACATATTGCCAGCTTATATTATATTAACCTTATCAGCATTAACACCTGATCTGGCCCTTTTCCTTCAGGACCCACCTGGGAGGCACACCTGCAGAGCATCATACTGTCCCCACCCCATAATGACCAGCATTCTCTATTAATTTTTCAAGAAATGAACAATTCTGCATCCCATTAGAAAACCAACCAACAACCTGTTGCCTTCAGCCTGCCCAGCTGCTGTCTCACATCCCCACCCATCTTCATGTAGTTTATCTCACATGCTTTCTGTGGTCTGCGCTTCTGCATGAGGAGAAGGATCCCCACACTAAGGCCATCAGGAGATGTTTGTGAAAACTTATGCAATGTATTAGTATTTTTCAATGCAGAAAAATCAGATAATGGCACCACAAGAATTCAAAAGCTCTCAAGAATGTTGATTAAAAGGGACATCTGGTCCAAAGCCCTGTTTATACCACAATTGCTGCTTATGCTAGATCAAGTCAGCTGTGACTGTTGATCTGCTTCTCCATTTCCCTCTGGTCTGAGCTAAGCTTTTTAAGTTAAAGCTTTTTTTCTTCTCCCTATCTTCAGTTTTTCAAGTACAGCAGCCATCATGGCCACTCTGTATTCCCCAGGCTTCTGATGCTTCTGTGTTTCTGCAGTTTGCTTTCATGTTATCCAGCCACAATCAGTTTTTGTCACCCATTACAGTCAGGACAGCGTTTGAGCTGATGCACATCTTTGTTCCTTGAAAAACAAAGCATAGCATTTCCTGCCCTCTTATAGACCACAGGACCCTGTAAGCATGTGGCCTGAGAGTATTCTTTAAATCTCTGGTGGAAGTTTTTTTTGGACAGACATACATGACTTAATGGAAAGATTTCTTCTCTTGTTCTGCCTTCTTTAATGAACAGGGTTAAGCAAATAGAAACCAGTCAGTTGTAACTTACCCAGAACTTTAGATGTTTGAATACAAATATTCCTCCCCAGTATCTCTTAAATAGTTTATAGAGAACATAAGACAGGAATAACATAATAACCACTACTCAGACTGATTCTACTTCAGGGAAATATAAGCAGCAGAATATAAGCAGCAGAAGACACACCTGTATAATCTCTGGAACTAAATATAGACAGAGATGTATCTCTACCTAATTTTTTAAGCCATTTCCTCCTCTCACAGTGGAACAAAGATTCCTCTTGGAGAAGATGGATCCTGCTCAGTGTCTTTTGTTTAACTTTCCTCCTATGAAACCCAGGTTTTTCAGTTGCTAGCCTTCTGGCTGAATACACCTCTAGACAGGCCTATCAGAACTGGTTCAGCCCATCACATCCAGTGAGTGGCTCAGTTTTACACTGGAAGGATCCCAAGAATGACAAGTCCCTCTGTACCATCTCAAACCAGCCTGGCTTTTTAACATGGTTTCAAAAGGCACATGGGAGAAATAAATGAAATAAAATGCAAAACAGAGGAAGATTTCAGGTGCACAGTAAAGCCTGTGAGTTCTTTTGAGATGATTTTTTCCCACTCAAAACCTTAAGAGTTAGCCCCCACAAAGAAGTATGGCTAGCATAATTAAGTTAATGAAGCATTTAATATTTAGACAGATGGATTTAACATTTAGACAAGCCAGAGGCATAAGGAATGTATAGCTAGTATAAGTATAAGGTTAAAAGGAGAGTTAGCATTTAGACAGACCAGAGGCAGGAGGAATTGTTCAAAAGGATAGGGAGGCTTGCTCAAGAACAAACTGAAATATGCCCACCTGGGCAACCTGGACATGTGGCAGAACACTGACCCAGAGGAGGGAGCCAAGTCCAACTCCTGGCAGGATCAACCCTAAAGCCAGCCAAAACCAGCAAGAGTTGAAAAGTTCACCGAACTAAAAGAGCTGGATACGACCACCACCAGATGAAGTAACAGGATCTCCTCCCATAATATTCCTCAAACAGACAACTCCACCCATGACTCCGCCTAGACTCCACCTGCTATGAATATTATAATCAAGTGTTGTAATCATATGAATATTTATGTAGAAATGTAGTAATCACTCACAGAAAATGTATAAATACTGTAGCTCTGCACTGTTGATTTTGGAACTCTATTGTCCAACATGAGTCGGGAGTTCCCCAACGTTGTATCAATAAACACCTTTGCTGTTTACTGACCAAAACTGAGTCTCTAAACAGTTTTATTTTGCCTTTTTGGGCATCAGTGTTGCAGTATCCAGCATGCCTGACCAAAATGCTTGGTCCCACCATCAGCAAACTGAGAGAAGTAAAAATAAACTTCTGATTGATGAGTAGTAGACCCTTGAACATGAAAATCAGTCCACTTAGATAACAAAATGAAGTTTGCAATTTGGGGTGAAATAGTGCTGCTGATAACATAGCTTATTAACCCCATTAATAAATAATGGATTTAGGCTGATTATACAGCAGAGCTGAGCTGAGTTGACCTGATGGCTGCTTGACCCTGAAAGAAGGAGACTAGTAAAAAACTAGTCCAGGGGGAAAAAATCCATCAACAAAACCCAAAGAGTTTTCTGACTGTTTTCAAGCTGAAAGAACTTAGTATAGGGTCAGAAGACAGTGACAGCCACTTTAACAGAAATAAAAGTATAACAAAGCTGGAAGGACACATATAGGGAGATATGTGAAGGGAAAAAGTGGAGCAAGACAATCCTTCTAGCTCACAGTGAGATGTTGGATTGGTTCAAGCGCTTCATTTAGTCATATCACTGGTGGGTGTCTGTCAATTACATCTTTTAGCTCCCCTGTAGGCTTTGTACAATGTTACTAAACACGGATAACAGATTGCTTAATCCTCATTAGAATGTAAAAAAATTTTGTTAAACCTGAACTACAGTGACCCTGTAATAAATTTGCATTTTCTTTCACCTTTTCTTCTTTTACTGGTGTGTGGCTTTATCCTCAACGCTTCTCCACAGACCGACTAGGAAGAAGATATTACTCTGCAGATCCCTGTGAAGACCCAACTGAGTTATTCGAGGAAAGTCTAGATCCCACCAGGCTGCTGCTTGGAGGACCGAAACAGCTCACTGCTCTGCCAAGGAAGGCAGAGAACTGAAGATCCAGACAAATGGAAGATTGGTTTAATGTTTTATTTTAATCTACAAATTAAATCCAGAAACATTTTTCATCAGTACTCCTCAAGAAATACTAACCTTTTTGGGATCCTCTTCTGGTAATTATTCTTCCTGCTACCATAACAGATAGCATTAGGCTGTTGCCTGCATACACAGGACATCAGCTAGTTTCATGTGCCACAGCGATGTTAGCTATCCAAGCTAACTTTGAGCCAGTACAGCTACTTGTCTAATATAATCCAGTAGTAAATAGCTATACTGTTTCTAATACTCTGGCTATTTTATTTGAATATACATAGTGTTGCAGTTGTCTTATCCTCAATAACAAATACTGTTACCTCAATTTGATAAATAAGTGCTCATTCTGATAAATAAGAATGACAAGAAATATTTTTCACTCTTGGGACTGGGACTGGAAGCATTTTCATTGCGTTTTTTCCAGCATTCTGGCTGCAGAAAGGTTGTAATAACTGCTGGGAAAGATTTCTGAGAAAAAAACTGTGTACAGAATTCTCATCTAACACACTCAGAGGGCATGAGAAAAAAAAAAAAAAAATAAATAAAGGAGATTAATTAGCCAGACAGAATGCCCAGAAATTCTTCAGTGCCTCCCATGCCTGTTGAAGTGATAAAGAATTTGAAACATCATTAAATGATACTCTGTAAAATTATGCAAATTATTTCTTCTTATCCTCTTGACTTATCCCAAAATATGCATCTCCATAGATACTTTCAGGTAAAAGGAAGTGGTAAAAGCAATAACATTTTTCCATTTTCTTTTGATTTGAAGTTTTGTCTGCTGTACAATAGCCTGAATATGGATACAACTATGCTACTCACCACACACAGCTGTGTTTTTGTTAGCAGACAACCAATTCTCTGTTCCCTTACTGAGCTTTTTGAACAAAACATATATAAGAATTTGGCTCCCAGGGCAACAGCCATGAATCTCAAAAGTTGAAAGCTACAAGGGAAATGGAAGTAGAATGGCCACCTCACAGGACAGAGAGGGCTAATCCTCTTTAAATGAGTTGAGATTTTCTTTCAGAATTTGTACTAGTAAATGGTTTAGAAGCCAGAATATTCTGATCACTGAGGTGACAGCCCATGTAAGAAAATACTGAAAGTGAATTTTCCAAATATATGATACTTGCTGAAATGTTTTTCTAAGTCAGGGAACAGAAACAGTTCTGCTAGATCTGGATGAACTACTGCAGTGAAGAAATATACCTCAGGTTTAAGTCCTTTCAGCCAACTCATTTTAAAGAATGCTGAGTCTAAATAATAGGAATATTTTCAACAGATTAATTTTAATTTTAAGCTGCAAAAATGCAGCCAGACAGAGAAAACTTTTTACACATATCTCCTAAAGTAGAAAATGCATGTACATGTTTTCATAGTTTACTTACATTATAGATGTGTGTCAACAGATGAGGTAAAAATGCAGGTTGGATCCCATGAAAGAAAATCTGAATGAATAGACATGGCTGTGGCTGAGAACAGGTTCAGGAATTATTTGTACAGAATGTCCTGGGAGAAAGCTGTGATTATCAGACAATGGAGAAGTGCTTCATTTTCTATGAGCAAAATATTAGCATTGAATTATTTTTAAGTGAAGGAAATCCAGAAGTGTTTCCAACACAAACAGTGGAGAAAAAGTGTTCACTGTTTCCCAATTCCCTCCACAGTGAATGGCCCTGAATGGCCCTTTAAACAGGGATTTTGACCGAGGATGCTGGAAGAGATCTCTGAGAAGGTAGGATGAATCTCCTTCTTAAGGTACCTTTCTGTGTCCATTAACTACAGTGGAGGTTTTGACAACCAGTTTAGTCTAAGTGTCTTAGTAAATGACAGCCAAAGTCTCTGGGATTTTTAAGAATCAATAATAACTAAATCCTTGTATTTTAATTTCAGTAAAATATTCTTGATGAGATCTACAAATATTTTTCATTGCCATGGCTCTCCAAACCTTTGTTTAGTATTTTCCATATCCTTGTTTCAGAGAGTTCCTTCTAAAATATGTTAACAATATACTTGGAATTGATTGAAATTTGCCTAAAACTGGAAAGAAAACAAAAACAAATAAAAAGCCTCCACAGCCAATCAAAACAAACTAACAAAAAACAATGAAGGAGACTTAGATTTTGTTGATGGGTGTCATTTAGGTTTTCCAAGGCTAGCTAAAATAATTCTGTGAAAACTCAAAATTTTTAAGACCCATTTTTTTTTAAATTTCCCGAAGGGACAGGCTTTCCCACACATATTTTTTTTCTTTGGAAAAGTGAGACCTTAAGAATGAAACTTGGAATGAATAGTTGGCCAAGAAGTCAGTGCTTCAGTGTATGTATAACCAGTGTGCCTCAGTTATGCTGCAGAATGTATGCCCCATGTCCTTATTGTTTTCCATTTCAAGGCTACCCAGTCATAATTTACATTTCCTGAAATGTGCCTGCAGTCAAATAATCTTTCACAAGTTTCTTGAGCCACTTTTCCTCCCCAAAATGAGACACTGTGTGAAATATGATCCAGTGCAAAGAAAAAAAAGAAGTGAGTGCATATGGCCACTCAACCACAGTTCACATAAATAATCACTGTAATATCTAACAACAGTTTTTTTCTCTCGGTTGAGATATTTGAGACATTCTTTCCTCTGAAAGTTCAAGATTTTTGATGAGAAACTGTGTTCCCACCACTGGTCACTTTTGTTCTGTTCCCCAGTATTGCAGTTTTATTCCAATTTGATCCTTTTTATGTGTAAACTTTGCTACTTTACTAATGCTATAGATGAGTTTTAAGGGACCTGCCTCCTGGAACCACAGAAATACCTCAGTATTTTATTAAGTATGAAAAATTAAGTTTCTGAATCACATGTTATTGGACAAAGATATGATCTAATTGTGTCCTAACAGCCTAAAAGACAGAAGATAAAGAATTTCATAAAACTCTGGAAAGTGATGGATGATGGAAAGTGCTGGCTTTGTCATGTATTTCTGCACTTTCTTCAGTGGCATTTCTTATCAGGGACAAAATTTCAGTATTAGCCTAAGGTAGCTTAGAATTAATTTTATTGGAGGAAAACAAGAAGTTACCTACACTGGGGATGACCCATTGCTGGAGCTATTGGGCAAGAGAAGTCAAACCCCGTGGTGGGTACTTTACTAATGGATGTTACATTCCCTTTTTGAAAGAGACAGTTTTCAGATTGTTGGGCAATTAATCACATCTGTGAAAGGTGTTTTTCTAATTAGTAACTAAATTTAGACAATGGATCCTCGGATGCTCTTCATTATGTCTGCTGCATAAAAATATCCCTTTAAATGATGGCTTTGTTCCATGCCTAGTTGTGCTGTAATTATCAAGTAAGAATAAAATTCTTCTGGCAGGTGTTTTTGTTTCACGACAGAGTTGATAGCTCTGTGAATTGAAGTACTTTTTTATGGTCCCATAACTCATTCAAACCTATACTGCAGGATGACTTTGTGGTTGTGCACATACAGAAAAATGCAGATGAATTCTTGTGATGCCCTTGCTTCACCAGTTCTGCAATTAAACCACATGCTGTTGAGAAACAGGAACATACTGAAGCTAATAAAGCCAGTTGCAAGGCTCTCAGTGTGGTGCTGTGCAGTCAGCACCTCAGACGGTATCAGGGATCTGAAGGAGCAAACACACATTAAATATGACATTTCAAAGTAATACAATCCATTACAGAAGACAGTGCTGGCTTTGGAGAGAACTTGACAGACAATGAAGTGATCAAAGGTGCTTTGATATGTCTAATTTTGATTTACACAGCTGAATTCTTCTATGGCCAACAGAGATGATGAGAACAGTGGTCTGTTATATCTTCCTGAGGGAGAGATCAACAAATAGCACACCTTATGCAGGTGACACAGTGATGCAGCATTTTTTCCCTATTTCTAATTCAAATTAAATTAAAGCATGAATAATTACAGATTAGAAAATAAATTTAACTGAATACCCTTTCCTTTGGTTCTAAACACTGAAGGTTTTTAAGAATTATGAGAGAATTAATATTATCTTGCTTTTTTTAAGCCTTTGGCAGACTAATTGCCAGTATTTCTTTCGGTGGGCTATGGACTTTTGCTGTTTGCTACCAGGAAAATATGTGCCATTCTGTATTCTCACAGCACAAGTGTGCTTAACTGGACAGGGACTTTTACATCAATAAGAAATAATTTATTAATGTGTCATATTTGTAGTGTTTCTGTTAAGCATCATAACAGAATTATATTGTCTCTGCCAACTATAAAGGCTAGTAGTAAATCAAATCTATTATATCGATGCTTCTTACAAAGTATGTAATAGAGCTATGAGCTAAATTGGACTGAGACACAGATGTTTAAAAGTAACTGTTGAAATTTAAAATCTCAGTGAAAAAACAAGCCATTTTCTACTACACAGAGACTTAATGCCTTATGTTCTCACAATGTTTAGCAACTTAAAGGTCTAAATCAACTTCCATCACTCAGCACTAGATATTTGTAAATTAAACAGCAGATTTAAAACTTTATTACTCAACCATGGGAATGGTCAGTTTAAGACTATGGAGTATAGCAATGACATCGGCCTAGATTTCTTTCAGGTGCTTTGGGGAATCTTTGAAGTCATTTGAGACATTCCAAATGCTGATCAGATTTTTTCTCCATGATTTTTAATGTGTTCCTCATAATGATAGAGGAGATAACTGATGATGCTGTAAATAACTGTTACTGTTCAGATAAATAGTGCCATGGGTGTGATAACTAGATCTACCAACAGGACCCTGAAGTCATCCCAGAGGCAGGGACAGAGACAGAGATAAAACAAGGCAAGACTCAGGGAGCCATACAAGCCTTGGCTGCAGCCCACACAGTTCATGTCCCAGGACCTGCAAGCATCTCCTCTGCCAAAATACTTCCCTGAGGAAATAGGGGTTGTGAGAGAGTCCTGGAAGGGCAGACAGCCAGAAGTAAAAATTTACAGCCATTTCTTGGCTCTACTGCTTTGTCCTAGCTCCCTTCCTGAGCTAACTTAGGACAGGCTGGTTTTAACATATGAATAGCTTGTTTACTGGGATCTGAGCTGGTGGAGACATAGACTTGTGACTAAGTGCATAGCTCATCCTGTGAAAGTATATTTACTTTGCCAGCTATTTGCCACAATGTTTTTTCTGTTTTCATGAAGAACCAAACATAAAAATTACTTGACTCATGTAGATTTTGTCTTTTCCTAGTCTCTGTATCTTTTATCTGTAGAAAGACTGAGGATGGAAGAGGATCAGATACTGCCTTTGGGGTATTTTTTTGTCTTTTTCCTTAACACATGACTGAATCAAGGAGTTGGTTTCCAGCTGAATACCTTCTGGGAAAGGTTTCAGAATCAGAAACAGTCTTCTGAATGACTGCTCCAACATCTAACACAATGCTATTATCCACCTTACTTCAGACCTTTAATATGCTCTTACTGTTTAACTCTTCTATTTTCTCTCTCGAACTTGTCTCTAGCCTGCAAGTTAGCTGCAGTTGGAAAGGATGGGAAACAAATTAGTCTCCTCTACCTGCTTAAGACCTATTTGTAACTGGATAGTGTTGTCATCATTAGTCACTCTTCAGTCAGCTGAGGACACTTTGATATACAGGGTGCCAGTTGCAGCATCCAAGGAGAGGGCGGTTACTCTATGGAAAAGGCCAAGTAACAGCCAGACAGCCAGGACAGGTGTGCTGGGTTGACCTTGGTAGGACACCAGTTACCCACCAAGCCACTCTATCACTCCACCTGCTCAGCTGGACAGGGAGAAGAAAATGCAATGAAAAGCTCATGAGCTGAGATCAAAATATGGAGATCACATAATGATTACTGCCATGGGCAGACTCAGCTTGGCAAAATTAATTTCGTTTAATGCCAATAAAATAAAACAGAATACTGCAAATTAAGAATGAACCTAAAAACCTTTCCCCCTCTATTTCTCTCTTTTTCCTAGGCTCCCAACTCTTCTTTCTCCTCCTCATGAGCAATGCAGGGATATGGGGGAATGAGGATTGTGTTCAGTTCATACTACTTTGTACCTTATGCTTCTTCCTCCTCATGCTCTTGCCTAGTTCTAGCATGGGGTCTCACCCACAGAAGACAGTCTTTCATGAACTTCTCCAACATGGGTCTTTCCCATGAGCTGCAGTCCTTCATGAACTGCTCCCACGCAGGTCCCTTCTACAGTGTTGCATCTTTCAGGAACAGGGAAATCTCATGTATGGTGCCTGGAGTACCTCCTGCCTCTTTTTCACTAGGTGTTGTCACTTTGGTGTCAGTGCATAGCTATTTCTCTCACATTTTCTCACTCTTCGCTTCCTTAATTTTTCACACTTTATTAGGTATGTTATCACATACCAGGTGCTGCTAGCATCACTGATGAGCTCAGTGATGTGTCCAACTTGGAGCCAGCTCTGTCCAACATGGTAGAAGCTTCTGGCATCTTCTTATAGAATCCAGCCCTGCAGCACCTCTCCATATGCACACTATCAAAACCTTGCCATGTAAACCCAATACAACTGGACATCTGTGCTGGGATACTCTCTCACAATATTAATGTGAAGGAATTCTTTCATATTGGTCCTTATACATTACAAGAAATGGCTGTTCAAAAATGGACACAAAGTCAGCTGAGAAAGAATTGTGTAACATCTTTGTAGTCTGTCTGAACAGGAGATGACATTGTTCCTGTCTTTAGTGAAACAAAATAGCTGGTACTCAAAATAGTCACAAAGACCATAAGCAGGGGACAACAGATCCTAGAGTCTTAAGTACAGACTTCAGGGATGAATGTTAATTAATCAAATCATCTATGTGGGCTCTTTCGTTTTTTTTTCACTGGGATGAGTCTGCCCTGCCCAGTTCACTGTTATATGGCTCACTGACTCCTTTATGTACAATGGTCTTCCAGTCAGCACCACTACATTCCCACCCTTGATCCATATGTAGTTGAATTTTCTTAGTTATTAACAGTTACTGATTATACTAGTAAGTGTTTAAAAGGGGCACACATGCAACTAAACCCAGATGACCAAACCACAGCTAAGGTATTAAGAAAAAGTCAGAAACCTTTCCTCCCAGCATTCCACTCCCTCTCTCAAGAGCCCATTGCTGCTGGGGCCAGAAGTACAGGACATGGTAACTTGCAGAGATACTTAATGGAGAATATAGGAAAAAACAATAACCATGTAACAGTTTAAGGTAAATGTTCCAGTCCTCCTGTCAAGGCATTAAACCACTCAGCTAGCAAGTCATCACTGATAGGGTGCTTTAGTTGATGTATCAGGTCCTGTCCATGTCAAATATTCCTCCCAACGCAGCTGATTCAGCAGTCGTGTTGAAGCAGCACATGCCACAAAACTCAGAACAACCCACGTGGTGTTGATACAGGAGGTACCACATCAGCAACCGGACTGAGAAAATTCCCAGGTGCAGTGCAGTTACTTCTACATTCCAGAAAACACGTGCCTTTAATGTCTAATTTAAACCTCAGGTGAAGGTATACTGCAGGTGCTCTATATTTGTTAAGTGGAAAAGGAAAAGGAAACAATTACCACACACAAGTATTTACACAGTAGTCTTGCAAAGATGCATCCAGAATATGTGCATGTTGTGTAAGTCTACAAAGCCTGGCGAGCCAACCTGTGATAAGGAAGAAAAATAGGAGTGTCACCTCCTTCCAGTAATACATAGGCAGTTGCTCCAGCTCCTTCAGCTAAAATTACTCCAGACCTGGTATCCTGAGATGGGGTGATTGCCTATACAAGTATGGCTTGCACTTTTTTTCAGACCGAACTTCAATTTGATGGAGGTTCATGGCACCAATAACAGAATTCCACTGCTGGTCCCCTAGAAAAGTCCCAGGCATTTGTTGAAGACACTAAAATACAAGAACTTGAGAATTTGATATTAACAAAGGATTTAGCCTAGATTAATCCTGACACTGTATCCACAGTAGTGAACATATGTCACCCTCCCCTTAATGGGGGCAGGGGACCAATGCAGGCAAACTGCCAGGCAGCCAGAGCCTACCAGCTCTGCTTCATTTTCCTCCAGGGTCTATGGAATGCCCTTAAATGCAGCTATGTCTAATTGGGCATACTTAATCAAAGCATTCTTCCAGGCATCAAAGACTTCTTGTTGTTGCTTGGCCCATTGCCAAACAACTTTCTTCCTGGTAAGTTCCTGCAGAGAGTGCAGTAGTACTGCCAGGTGTGGTACAAAGGTTCTCCAGTATCCTGAAAGCCCCAGGAAAGTGTGCAGTTTCTTCACCATGGTCGGTATTTCCTTGAGCTGCCCATATGTCACGTGAAAGGAGGGAGAGGGACAGAAATGCAAAGATTTCTAGTCCCGTCTGTATTAATATAAAGTTAATAGCTATAAGCATCCTCAGAACAATCAAAGCTTTATGAACCCAGCACTGCCTGTTGAACTATGGACAGAACACAGGCTGGAAAGATTTTTGACCTTCCTGTGAGGACCACACTTAAGCCAGGGAGAACTTAATAGGTATAAGCATCTCCAGAAAATAAGTCTTTGGACTCACTGCCTGTCAAACTCTGGACAGCACACAGGTTGGAAGGACCTCTGACCTCTGCTAAGAGACCACACTTAATAGCTAGGAAAGAACTTTCTCCGCAACAGCTCCCAAAATAACATTTATTAATACAAATATGTGACAGTTATTGTGGGTTTTGTGTTGCCAGTGATAACGTTTAGGTGCAGGATTGTATTTAATTGATAACAAAAGACCCCAAAAGAAAACAGCACAAAACACATTTTACAGAGACAAGCATATCAAATTTAAGTTTCAATACAGTAGTGTATCCCACTCCCATGACAGACAAAAACTAACAACAGAAAACTACCAATCAGAAACACAACCACCCAAAACACAAATTTAGACTCCCCCTCAGTAACACAGAGCAATCAAATAGTTTGCACACCACCTTCTCTGTAACACAAAGCAAAAAGAAAGAACAGAGCTGCTTCTCATCAACACACATGTTGAAAAGGAACTGCACACTGCAAAGGAATACAACTAATATAAACTAAGGTATATGCCTAGTAAGTTGCAAAGTCTAAGGCCCTGTCATCAGTATTAAAGTAGCAAAACACAGTTAGTAAATAAGGTGCTTATAGAGTAAGAATCAAAGTAGCTGTAAGCATAAGATATAGGATAAAAGTAATAAGCTTTGTAAGAGAGTAAAGTATAAGATATAAAATATAAAGTATAGAGAGCACATGGTTTCTCACCCCTACATTGTCCAAAGAGGTGGGAGGAGGTAGAGCAAACTGCTCGCAGCTACCTGCACAAAGATGATGATGATTTCTCCCCAGTTTTGGCTTATGCCCAATCTCCTTTTATACCTTTTTCTTTCCTTTAGGTAGGTTAAGTGAATATAGTCAATACTTCCGGTGTGATAGACAGATGCCTGAGGGGTGGCTCCTTGGATCTCTGCAGGGTGCCGCAGGGTGCATCGAAGAAACGCCATGTCATTTCCATGACACTCCATTACTCGGTAACCCCATCAATAAGCCTTCCAGGGAGGCCGAGACGTTTTCCTCAACTCATCAAGATCTTATCAGGGCCATCATCCACACCATGCCAAACCACACCCAGAAAGCATACAGTAGTACTAGATCCCTGTATCTTCTTGGATTATTCATCCAGCCTTGGTCTTGAAAGGGGGCATGCAGAGATTCAGCAGCTCCCTCAATTTTTCTCTTGACTCAGACATAATCAATAGATCATCAATATAATGGTACACAGTACTAGTACCTGATCAGAGAACAACACCAGCTGCCACCATTTGGTGACATATGAAGACACGGCTTTTACATCTCTGAGGCAATGCCTGAAAGGTAAAGGCAAACATTCTGAAGCAACGGTTATTGAAAAGAAAGCATTAGCAAGATTCAATACCACCTTCCAGGGATGCAAATTTTTTCTGAGTCTCCCCATAAGGGTAACCACATCTGGTACAGTAACTGCAAGTGAGGGAATGACTGTACCCAAGTCTTCATAATTAGCAGTCACTCTCCATGTACAATTTTAGTTTCAAGCAGGCCAAACAGGGTCGGTAAAAGCAGTCATGGTGTCTCTAATGGTTCCCACTTCTTGCAGTACCCGAGTCATCTGAGTACTGTCCTGTCCCCACATTGGAATGCGATATCATTTTGCATTTACCATCCTGGCAAGCTCTGGCAGTGCAACAAGGTTCCACTTCAGGAACCCACACAAAATAGCTGCAGATTGAGTGGCAGATCTTGCTTGCAGAGTCCTGAAACAAAAGCTGCCATTTAGAGTTCCAACTCTTCACTCTGCCAGCATATCAATGCCCCACATAAATTATTCATTTGAGGTAATTGACACCTTTGTCACAAGTGGAGTAGCATCTTCTATTGCTAGAGTAGCCTTAGCTCACAGGGTGGTGGTGGAACTGTCTCCCAGACTGCACATCTGTGAAGTAGCTGCATTGGGGGCACTACCACTATGTAATGTGGTGATATCTCTGTCTGTATCCATTAGAGCTGCACATGTAAAGTTCTTCCAGATCACCACTCTGTAGTTAGAGGAATGTAAGGATGCCTGTCCCTCTCTCAGTGAGAGGCTATGGTGGCAGCTATCTGGGTGAACTACAACCTATTCCCCCCGCTGTTTTGGCATCTACCAGGAGCTGCAGTGCTTCTAGATGACAAGAGAAGTGGGGTGAGCACTGACTTCTTTTCATAGGCTCTCGCTTTTGCTGTCTTCTGCAGCACCACTCCTGAGCAGCAAGAAGCACTTGCTCCAACCTCTTTTACTTTCAGGCCACTGATCTCCTCTTTCAGGCTTCCACCTAGTCCTGCAAACCTGTAACTTCTCAGTCAAGGGTCTTGAGTCCAGTAAGCAGGAACCAGCCCACTCTTCCTGCTAATGCACAAGCATTTACATGCCTCCTTCCATGGTAAGTCACACAGAGTTGATTCAATTGTCTGTGGGATAACCAGTGATGCAGGCTGTATCTTGAGTCAGGCCTCCAGCAAAGCCATTGAGGGCAGCCACAAGGGTCCAGTACTCATTCCTGGGCCATCCAAAAATGCAGGGAGTCACTGCCTTGGCCTCCCCAGTCCCTGACTTCCTCCACAGCCATAGCATGGTTGCTCTGAGGGATAGCTGACTACATCAGAATGTTAAAAGTGATACACACGCAGGTAAACCCAGATGATCAAACTATGATTAAGGTACTAAGTAAAATTTATTCCAAAGCTGGAAGCCCTGGATATACTGCTAAGATCATGCAGTGGGCAGACGAACAGCCCTGGGAGGCCTATTCTAGTGCTTTTATAACAACACCTTTCACATGCGCATAACTTCAAAGCGATAATCTTCTCTATGCATTTATGGTTTCTTTAACTCCAAGAGAGGCCTCCAAGAAGTGTGAGAACTTTTATCTCTTCTTGCAACAGGGGAGTTAACTTATCAAAACAGACAGGCAAAAGTGGGTAGTACTGTTCATAGGATAGGATTTTCTCCTACATTGGGTTTTTTGTGGGCCTAATTTTCCTAGCTGTAAAAAGCCTTTTGAATGAAATCTACTGCTTCCTCATCAAATCTTCTGCTTTTAACCCTTTTCTTCCAACAGAAAGTATTTTAGCTACTATAGAGATTCTTATATACAAAGCAATTGTGTGAAGAAGAATCGTACAGCGTAATTGCAGGAAAAACAAAAAGAATAGGTGCACAACAGCAATAATACAAGGGCTGGGACCACCAAAGGTGTCCTACCATTGGAGTCCACCCCTTATCCAATTTGCTGTGAGACAATGGTGGTTCAAATTTCACCACATGGTCCAGTCGCTTGTGTGTTGCAGTAAACAGAGTTTTGATGCAGCTGGAGAGTAGTCTGTTGGTAAAATGAAAAAAAAAGCAGTAGTGTGGGGCTTCATATGAGATAAAAGAAAGGTGTTGTTTTAGGTTAAAACTCATGAGTTTATGTCTTCTCTAGTATGATATGATTAATACAATCATTAGCTCTGCATCCTGACCACTGACCTCCTAATACATTAGTTAGATGGATTAGAAGTGGCAGCCTTCTACCACCTCTCCCTTTTCACAGACTTGACTGATCCATCTGTGAACCAGGCATGCTGTCTCTTCTCAGACTTCAGATGTTTATCTGCTGGAACTTCCTGAGCTCAGGAAGGGGTTGAATAGCTACAGGTGAGATTGAGTTCCATTTGACAGTCCTATTTAAGCTATATTTTCCCACAAGACATTGATTTTTGTGGGAACCTGGCTTTGCTTGCATGATAATACAAGATTCCCATATTATAGTGTGGGACTGATGGGCTCTCCATGTCTTAATTTTGCAGCCATGCTCTCTTATAGTGTAGATACCTCTCCAACATCCTGCTTGGTAGGTGCCATCACCAGGGTGCTATAAACCTAATGGGGACATCCCACCCTTTGGGAACTGCCTACTATCCTCTAAGGGCTGTGTCACAGTCCCCTGAGAAGGTGTGTGGCTGTGTCTGCTTCCCTGAGGCAGCAGCTGGTGTCCTCCTAGGAGAAGAAAGACTGGACTGGGGACTCCCCATCACTAGGGAAACTGAAGGAGGCATTTTCTAAGTCAGTGAAAGCAAG
>JAWWEV010000001.1:52448069-52468837 GCA_035583235.1 Hafferia zeledoni | reverse complement strand
GTTTTTCTAACTGTTTCTATTTCCTCTCTCTCCATCTCTCAGAAACTAGTTGATTAATAAATAATACATCAGTTTTTAGAATTAAAGGATAACTTGTATGAGTTTTAGTTTTGTTAGGGAGAATATTTTGAACCTGAGTTATTTCTGCAATATTTAAGCAGACTGTAACACTTGCAGAGGATGATTTTGAAAGAGAATATAACTCCTTTATAATTGAAAGTGTTTGTACTTGCCTCTACTTGGTATTGTAAGGTCTAGAGATCAGATCTGGTAAAATGGGATTTAGGGGTCTAGCTAAAGTCTCTATTCAGTCAAGTTTTCATTACACTTCCCTTTTCTGTGTTTAGGAAGCAGATTTCAGAAAGGTGCTTTATTCTCACTACTGAGCCCATAGTCTGCCTGAACTCTTCTTAGAATCCACCCCAAGGCACAGGCATTTTGGTGACCAAAGGTACACAAAGACAAGCCTAGATTGAGCTGTGAGCTTGAGTCCCCCGAGTAAAGAGCTTTTTAAGAGGAACAGCATTCTTAGCTGATTGCAGTAGGTGCTTCATACACCTGAAATTGCCGAAATTGTGTTGAACTTTTGCAAAAAGTTCTTGGCATGGTTTTGGCCTGGGCTGAGAAGCACTTTTCCAGACAATTCATGAGAACAGGAGTTACTACATAACAAAGAGCTCTGCCAACAGGCAGACTAGACATGGCTAAGCATTTTGGAAGGTAAAGGATTTTAATAGTATAAGCATAGGTCATTTTGTGACAGTTGACCTTTTTGACACAGTACTGACAAGACTGCCAAGAGTAGGAAGAAATAGGATATTTGGAAGCTATTTATCAGATACCATGGATATGGGGACAAAGCAAGAGTTTAGAGCTTCTACAATGGAAGTCATAGTTGAAATAATTTTATTATTTTCAAACCTACTTTATTTGTAACTTTCTTCTTCCTTTACTAGCATCCTCTTTAGCCAGTTTTCATACTATGCACCTCATTAGACACATGTGGCTTTCCCTCTTGGGCACAAACACTGACAACATGATCCACACGATGGTTTTCTCAGGGTTAGATGCTGGTAAACATGCCTTGTGCAGCTCAACAACTGAAATCCAGACAGAATATTTGGGACTATGTGGAGAGTTGACCCTGGCTGGATGCCTGGTGCTCACCAAGGCCACTCTGTTACTCCCCTTGTCAGCTGAGCAGGGGAGAGAAAATGTAACAAAGGGCTCGTGAGTTGAGATAAGAACAAGGAGAGATCATTCACCAATTACTGTTATGGACAAAACAGACTTGATTTGGGGAAATTGATTTAGTTTATTACCAGTTAAATCCGAGTGGAATAATGAGAAACAGAACCAAATCTCAGAACACTTTCCCCCCAGCCCTCCTTTTCTTCCTTGGTTTAACTCCACTCCTAAATTCTCTACCTTCTCCCCTCCAGCAGTGCAGAAGGACAGGACAGTCAGTTCATCACACATTTCTGTGGGCTGCAGAGTGATACCTGCTCCACTGTGGACCTCCATGGACTGCAGAGGGACAGCCTGTCTCATCATGGTCTTCACCACAGGCTGTAGAGGAATCTCTGCTCTGGCACCTGGAGCACCTCCTCCCCCTCCTTCTCCACTGACCTTGGTGTCTGCAGAGCTGTTTCTCTCACATATTTTCACTCCTTTCTCTGACTGAAGTTGCCAGGGGTTTTCCCCCTTTTTAACTCTGTTATCATGGAGGCATTCTGATGGGTTTGGCCTTGGCCAGCAGCGAGTCTGTCTTGGAGCCAGCTGGCACTGGGTGGGAAAGCTTCTGGCAGCGTTTCACAGAAGCCACCACTGTAGCCCTCCCTGCCAATATCAAAACTTTGCCACACAGACTAAGTACAGAAGATAAGATACTGATGCCTCAGGAGCTCTGCTCAGTGCTTCAGAGTCTTCTTGCAGTTTATTGTGTTTGTCTCAGAAAACAGAGAGAATATATTTGTAGTCTTCCCTGACAGTTTTACTTTTTCTCTGTGTTTGGATTGAGTGTCTTGTCCTCTCACACACTTTTCTTTTTTGGTGTGTACACAATAAAGTCCTCTGTGGACTAAGACTGAAACACCAAGAAATGCTTTCTTCAGAAGCACCTAGTAACTTGGAAAAGCACAGCTCTTACAGATTGTTATATTTGATGGCTCTGGAAATTGTTCCTGTTTTTCTTTTGAAGTTATCAAATTTGCTGACTTTCCAGGCACGCTGAAAAAGACGTTTATGTAAGAGGGTTTTCAGAGGAGGCAGAGTCATGCTTTCCAGCTGACAGTGGAGGTAGACAGCTGGCTGACTGAACTGCTGAGGCTTAACTTAACAGTGTTTTTGCATAATTTATTATGGCAGTTCCATAGAGCCTTGGGAACTGATCTTGATGATTTTAAATTTAAATAAATAAATTATGGATTGTGGGACAAACTGGCACTCAGTTCCAGGAGATGAACCTGAGACACATCAAAGGCAGGATCCCAGTGCCAGAATCAACTGCAGTTTTACCACTATGCTATGCTATGCTATGCAATTATTTTAAACCACAAGGATACAGTTGGATTTGCAGGGGGAAATTTAGCATCAATCTCCTTACACAAAACAAATAAACAAAATCAGCACTGCATTGTCATATTAACACAGCACAACACAGAGCCAGAATGAATTATCATCTACGTGCGGAAGTGCCGCTGCAGTGCTGGTTGCTTCATAGATAAATAAAAATGTCTAACTTGATCTGAGAAGCCTGTGATTACAGAGCACAGCAATGACCTGTAGAGATTGTGACCAATAGGGTAACTCAGAAGAAACCATGATTGTCTAAGGCTCTGCAGATTAAGTCAGCATTTTACCCTGCTGGGATATGCAGCCTTGTTGCTTTCATTCGTTGTTGACCTCATTTGTCTATCCATTCAATCACCTGTAGAGAAAAAGGACTGCAAGAGTTAACTATAAGAGAGATAAATGATGATTATGGCAGAAAACTATCCCCAGGACTAGAAGACAGACAAGGACAATGACAACAACAGATCTGGATGGCTAAAACACTGGCAGGGAAAAGACAACCCGAAGTGCAACATTCCTTTTAAACCAACGGGGAGAGACAGCAGAGAGTAATGCAACAGAGATTAACTATGGCAAATCAGTAAGAAAATTAATAAATAGCCATTACACATCACCTAACAGCATGATCATTGTCAGAGAGAGCAGAACTTCTGTGGAGTTTTCTTCTCTGTCAGCTGGGCAAGAATCCAGCAGGGGAACAGACTCAGAGGCAGCTTTCATGTGAAAGACAATTTGTTTATTAGCCAGGCGGAAAATCCCATTAAAAAGGGAGGAATTTCCATGATTGTGCTGCAGTATTAATTTTCAAGTATTCTGCAAAAAACCTCAGATATTTTGCATAAGATGAAACCACAGTTCTAGATGGGACCTTGAGTGGGAGGTGGGGCATGAGCTGAGTTCTCCGGGAGAAGTCCCAGGAGGCACTTTGACTCGAGAGATGTAAGACTCCTCTGCCAGATTTATATATAAGATATTTTTAGACTGGATTATACTAACTGCATTTGGTGGGAATGGTTGCTTCCTGAAAGGGACTGAGTGTGTGCAATGTTGGATATGACTTGTGTCACCCCTTTTGTACTCATTTGGTAACACTGCTCTTGCTAAAATAAGATTCTGACTCCTGGTATGTTTGTACAGCTAAATAAATGTGGGACAGGGAGTGGGGGCTGAGCACTGATTCCCAGCTCTTCTATAATGAATTTTCTGTTTGCTTATGGACTGGCCTGAGCATTTCAATGAACTTTTTCCAAGACAGAACCCAGCTGTGCTTCTGGAGAGTTTTGGGGTTTTTTTGTTTTTGTTTTGTTTCCGCCCCCCCCCCCCCCCGCCCCGGAACACCTCCTGAAAGGCACCATGAATGAACCTGACCTTCCAACACTGGCCTACGTCCTCATGCCACACACTGGTATGAGCAAAACACCCAACCACAAGTTCTTGAAGTTCAGAATTGCAGAGGAAATCTGAGATTAGTTCAGCAAAAGAAAAGAAGGTAAAGTTCTCCACCCCTCTAAATCATAATTCTGTTGCCTAAGGGGCACCAGCAGGGTGCCAGAGGACATCTACAGAGAGGATGGGGTGAGAATGATACAGGAGAGACATGCTCTGGGTAGTGTGGATGTGAAACAGTCCATATCACTCAGAGATACAGAACAAACCTTGTGTTTTGTTATTTTTCATAGAGTGGGCATAGCCTTTGCCATCTAGCCTTTAAAATTGAGATAATAGAATTCAAACCCTCCCCCAGATGCCCAAAGAAAACAGCAAACATTGTTTTCCCATGGAGACCATTAGGCCAGCAGGTGCACATCCCAGGTCAGGACCAGCTCACAGGTGGGTTTAGCAAGAAAGATAGCTGACAGATCTATCAGACCCTTGCCTCCACAATGTGGTGTATGAGTAATCTCATCTAGAAGCTCTCCCACAGAGAGGCTTTCTATGTTGTCATGTGCAACACTCACCCAGACTGAAGGACAGATCAGTTTTGCAAATGTCAATGGATCAAACTTTTTCACCTTGAGCACCTTGTAGGGCCACAGCATGACAGAAGCCCTACAAATGCATACCTACATGATCTGGTAGCATTTTCAGTTTTGATTTGTACCTTCCATTGCCCCAGGCATGCTGTCAGTTACTGCATCTCAGCTGCAGGGTGGAAAATTCTAGCCAAAGGGGATCTTCTATAAGTTTCTGAATTCAATTATAAAGCACTCATATGACCATTTCACAAGATATTTTAACTGGAAAAAAACCAACAAGAAAAGTGATGTAGGGATGAAGTTTTAACTCTGCAGTGCCATGACCTTTTATCTGATGGGAAAGAGGCCAAAAGGATTTTCTTGGGAATTGATTTTCCTCTTTAATGTTGCTAATAAGGGATGTCGATAATAAAGACTGCTGATAATAAAGATTAACTAGGCATTTCTAAATAAAAATGGTATGCCTCTACTGTGGTTCACTTGCAGGAAAACTGATCCAAATCCCTTTCTACATCTAAGGACTGAAAGAGAAATGCAATATGCAAAATAATTGTTATAATCCATCATTTTCACTGAAACAAAGCAGAACAACAAATAATTATGATAGTAAATTGAATTGTAAACTGGCAATATGCCAAGGTGTATATCAGCTGAGTCTTCCTACTTGTCTGTTGGCAAAATAAAGAGGATTAGGGGAATGACTCATCTGTTTGGAAAATTTAGTTTAAAGTTGCAAAGAAATGGGAACCACAACATTTAATAAGCAATAACTCACTGCACAAAAACTTCTGTTCACTTACAGCTGCAGTCTCCAGCTGGTAGATTGTGGATGCTCTGGAGCAGCAGAACCAACCCAACTCTGACGTCAGTCCCTCATCACCAGGTTGTATCTTCTTGTGTTTGCTATGGTCTGTGTGAGTGGGGTCATATTAGCAACAACAAAATATGTGATTAATGTCCAAAAAAGTGTAATAAAACTGTTTAGAGACAGAATTTTAGTCCGTAAACAGCAAGGTATTTATTAAGGCAACGTTGGGGAACTCCCGGTTCACACCAGACAATAGAGTTCCAAAGGAATCAGTGTAAAGTCAGGGTATTTATACAATTTCTGTGAGAGATTCCATCATTTCTAAATGAGTATTCATACTATTGCAACACTTGATTATAATATTCATAGCAGGTGAAGTCCAGGCAGAGTCAGGGGTGGAGTCATCTTTTTGAGGAATATTATGGTAGGAGATCCTCTTACTTCAGCTGGTAGGGGTCGTATTTCAGCTCCTCATCCTCGGTGAACTTTTAAACTTCTGCTGGTTTCTGCTGACTTCAGGATAGGCTGTGCCAGAGTACTGTATTCGAATTCCTTATCTCCTTTATTTATTCTTCCAGTATGTCAGTGTGTTCTGTACTCAAACCTTTTATCTCTCTTATATGTCTGTGTGCACATACTTTTGCATGGCAGTATTATCTTGGACAAACCCCAAGTTCATCTTTGGATAACTCCCAAACTTGGTTTCTATCTAAAAATTTCTTAAGGCTCAGTCTCAGGATCTATGTTTTCTGTTAACTCTTTTGGGGTTTGGGTTTTGCTCTGTTTCATGATGTATTTGCATAGCGGAAAATCCTGTTTTTGTTGTAGCTGTATTCCTGGGTGCAGTGCAGTCAGGGTTTTAATATTTCCTACTAGTTTTATCTCCTCCTATATGAAATCTAGATTCTTCCTACATCAAGTTTAGATTCATAATGCATCAGAAGTTGTGCTTTAAAACTATTTGTGACCATCTGATGCCTGAGCTGTTTTAAAAGCATTGGGAAAGACCACGCTGTTCAAACTCAGACTTCAAATCCCTCCTCGCCCCCTGTTATCAGAGCAGCCAGCAGCTCCTTGCCCTGCAGGCACTGGTGGGGGGTCCAAACTGTGCAGCAGCTCTGGGCAAAGCCATCAGTGCTGGGCAGGTCCTGGCAAACTGCCCATCCATCATTTCATCTCGAGCCTGGGCTCATTCAGCCTAAGCTGCTGCTTTGTCTTCATCTCACAAAACCCCGAGCTCATCAGACACCTAAGCAAAACTCAAACTTCAGTCTGCTCAGCAGCCTGGTGAGGATCTAGGTAGCAGGTTTGTATAAGTGCTATGTGGTTATACTGTGTTGGTGTTTGGCAAGTGCCATCTGGTTTTCATTTTCTTTCACAGCATAATTCATCACCTCCACCCACACAGATTCACAGTGCAACTGCCTTTCTGCTTTCAAGACAATTTCAGCTACACTCAGTGTGTTTGATTTACTTTAGCTGAACCCAGCAGACACCACCATCATATCATTCTCCTTCAAATTAAAAGTAATTTGATTTGCAAATCTTAGCAAGATCGGACTACTCATAAAATCTTAACCAATAAAGTAATAAGATGCTAGGAAGATGAAAGGACCAACTGTATAATAACTGTGCTTACCGCAATCTAGGAACATGCTCTGGAGAAGCATCTTGAGCACATCAAAACCCATCAAAGCTATATAAGCAGTTAGAATAATAGTGAGCAATTAAGACAGGTATAGAGAAGAAAACACCTATTGTAGCTCAGTACAGGGAATTGTTTAATAGTCCTTGTTGTGACTCAAATTACTATTTCTGTTTGAAAAAGACTGGATGCATCTTTCATTAAAAACTAATTTTTGAATCTTACATTTTGAGAGGGGACACTGGCCTGTTCTATTTGTGTATCTGTGTACAGGCAAGGTGAACAAAATAAAATTAAAACTAACAAGGAGCAAAAGATAGAGCTGACTACAGAAGTTACAAAAACGAGTAGCTGCCAAACCAAGAAGAATGTTTTTATTGTAGGTTCTTGAGACTTCCAGTGACCACTTTTCTCCCCTCCACTTAAGCACATACACTGGAAACACCATTGGACATAGCCATAAGGAAAACTGTAGAGAGAGTAAGATCCAAAGTGGCATGGTGACATGGATTATTTTCTTTCTCAGTCACACCAAAAGTGCACTTTGCATTGTAATTTGATGTACTCCTCAGCTATGTCTTAGGATTCACTTTACACAATAGTTATTTTCATTGACTGGCATTGTGTGTCGAGGTATTGTGAATTGCAAACAGGATTACCAGGTTAAAGGGACATTGTCAAACCCCATTATTTTACATGCATATATACACATTAAAAACCTTATTAAGTTTACTAACTCAAGCAGGCAAAAGCCTAGAAAGTGTCAGAATTCATGTTATCTGTGTAACTCTAAATCTGTCTTTTCCCCATATGCATCATGGCTACAATCTTTAATGACACAACTACCAATTTATTTTCTCCCCAGGGGTTCTTGTCTTATTCAGTGTCTTCTGCTGGATGCTCCTCCTTCACCTCCCTGTTCCTTGGACATCTCCAGGATCAGTGCATAGCCAAATATCCACATATTTTCCACAGGAATAACAAGTGGAAATTATCTCATCCAGAGGCCATGTCCTCTGTGGAATTGAAAGAATATAAAGCAAATCCATTGCATGGAGGACTTCAGCCTGAATAGTACAACTTCAGAGGTCAAAAGTAAAGAAAGCCAGTGTCTAATAAAAGTGAATGTTGGAAAGCTTCAACTAAGCGGCATGATTGGCTTTACCAATCACTCGGCTTGTAATTTGATAAGCCCACTGTAGTCTCTGGAATTTTTCTCAGCAGCCTTGTTGAAGAAGACAAACAGGACACCAGAAGCTAGGGTCTTAGACCAGGCCCTAATAAAAACAAATGCAAAACAAATGGGAGGAGAAGGTGTCCAGGGCTAGTTCTGCTCCCTCTTCTGTTCTGTCCCCTCAGGGTGGTCTGTGCAGGAGTGGGTTTGCTGCAAAACAAAAGCCACCCTTGTTGGGCACCTGGAGAGCTCTCCAGGCTGTAGATGCAGCAGCAGCAGCCAGCTTCCCCTTTTGTTTCACTCCCTTCCTTTGAGGAGCAAACAAGAAAACAAAAAAATCAGGGACTAATACAAGGTTTCAGGTTTGCTTTCACCCACTTAAAAAAAAAATAAGGCAATTAAACCAACTGCCGCACCTAAAATAGTCTTATCCCATAAACAAGAACGAAGCAACCCAATCCCATTTGTCTCACAGTTTCTGGGTTGTCAATATTGCTTCAATTTTACCCCTCATCCGTCCTCCACTGGATCTGATTATCTGTATAAAAGGCTAACAAATTCTCTGCTGAATTTGAAAAAGCAGCAGTATTTGCATTTTGAACACTCGGCCGTTCAGGATTCAGCCCATTTAATTATTACGCTTCAGAGGATGTACCCAGCTTTACCACTCCCCCTTACTGAGAAGGCACAGCCTAGTGGCAGATGAGCAGTGGGAGCGCTGACCACTCGGCCTGCTGGTGTTTATTCAAATGCTACCAATTGCCATTCCTGATTTGGAGCCTAATCTACACTTCGAATTTGAGACTGCTATCCCACTGATAGCTCTATCCCAGCACTAGCTCTTTAAATATATGCACTAGTAATCACATTTCATTTGACTAGGCTCACATAACTCTTTGTTTAACAAAAAGGGTACATTTCCAGCCTGTGTCATGAACTTGTCAATGCCACTGTGTTCTACTTAAATTTTGAATGCTTTGTTTATTTGGATTCAGCTCCAACCACACTACAGTGAAAAAGAAATTCTTCCATAGGCTATAATAAAACTTTTTAGAAGGTGCTCAAATTTCCTCTCTCTTAAATTTTTCCACTGTTTCATTATCTACAGTGTGCTTATGTCAAGCTCTCTTGGCAACATACAGACTTTTATCTCACAGATTGTGTAGTGCCAAGCACTTTCTTTTTCTTTTGAAATAATACGGGGTTTGAGATTTTTAGATTAAGCTGCAAATGTTTCCTTTCTGATAAAGATTTTGGGTCAAGCAGCTATTACTCCTTTCTTATCCCAGCTGAAATTTCCCCCAGGCAGAACAATAACAGGAGATATCATAAAACCCATTAAAACTCGTACTCTGGAATTAATGCAGTGAGTTAGACTGGAGCAATAGCATTCCTTGGGACACCTGAGCTGATCTGATGGATCCCTCACACAAAAACAGACCTCCTTTTGAGAGCATGGAGGTTTCAGATACTCTTACCAAATTATATATTGTTTTTCTTTAGCACCAGCTCATTTCCTTGGTGAAGACCTCCAGGGCAAGGGCTGTCTCTGTACAGTGCAAACATGGCAGGGAACTACTGCGGATACTGGGTGGCTTAGGCAATTTCGTTATAGAAGCATTTGTTACTGCTCTTCTCTCCCAGCATGCCTGGGACACAGACTCGATCAATAAAGATTAAATTAAAATAACATACATATGTATGAGTGTTGGATTATATATACTGCATCTGCTGCATACCTCTCCTGCTATATTTAATCTATATACATGAGTGAGTGTGTTGGTGTTTAGGATACATACAATATGGAACATATACAATCTAAAATTTACATGACTTCTGTTTCTTGAGCAAGTTAACATTTGCTGGGGAAGGTCATATTCTTTATTAGACCTAGTGAGATAGTTTTAAAATAAAGGAAATAATTGTTATATAAGGCCTTGCATACCCAAATGCTTATCCCCTGTTTTAAACTGCCATAATAGCACTACTGTTTTTCCTTGCAAATGTTGCTTGTGTTTGCAGATCATTATAGGTCTTATATCAGTAGCATGATTGTTTCCTTTGTTGGAGAAAGAAGATGAAACTGAAAAACCTCGGAATATAAAGCAACTGCTAAGAGAGTTTTGGATCTTTTAGCAGCAAAGGTATTTTTTCCAGCGCAGGGAAGTCAGACAGTTTGCAACACACAAACTCACTTCGAATCATCAGTACCAAAACAGGTTAACTTACACATTCAAAATACATGTTGTAACAACTTACATATTAATGTATTACAATATCTAATCAACATATTCATGATTAGGAGAAGTCTGGGCAGAGTTTAGGCGGGGCTTGGGACGGAGGTTTCTGGATTCTTCTCTTGGCACCAGGTTTGGGGTGCTTTTGGGGAGCTTTTTTGGTTTTCAGCTTCAGCCAGAAGTCTTCTTCAGGGCTGACCTTTTCAACTTCCATTGTTAAATGCTGCTGCCACAAACTCTTACAAAAAATCTTGGCTTGCAACTATTCTATCCTATTCAAGTGTCCAGGTTACCTAATTTATGATTTCTGCTGCATGGTACAGTACTCTCTATTAATTTCTTAGGCCTTGGGTCCAATAAGCAGAACAGAACGAGCTAGCACTGTTTGTGGTATGTTCCCTTAGCAACACAGGCTGGGCAATTTTGGAGAGCAAGGTACTTTACTAACTCAGTTAAATGCTTTAGGCCTTGCTCTCTTTCAAAGATGCTGCTCAGAGAGCAGCCATCATGGCTGAAGGGCTCTCAGTTTTGATGCAGAACAGAAAAAACACAGGGAGAAGCAGATGTGATACACAAAACCTTACATGACTGCTCTGGAGAGCTGCACGGGTTTCACAGTACCTGGCAACCTTCCTAAGACTCCCTAGTGGCCAGCTGTGCTTTAGAGGCGGCCTCTCCAAGGCTCCCAGCAAATCTGCCTTTTCAGATAAGCTGCATCTTTCTTTGCCTAGTGAAAAAAAAAAAAAAAAGAAAAGAGATTTTTTTGAACATAAGCTACTCCAGTGATGTCAGGGTTTCCTGATATGCAGTCTGTCCTCCACTCCTATGCACTGCTGTGTGCAGGGATGAACTATGCAAGGGTGGAGAAACTGTGAGCAGAAAGCAGCAGGCCAGAGAGAAGGTAAGTACATGATGGGAGCTGTCTGTGGAAGCCCTCTGCAACTGGGTGAGCTCGAGAGGTAGATCCATCTGGGTCGGCTGGGGAAACACCATCAGACATAGCTATACAGAAAATAACAACTTGACTCTACTAATAGTAACAGCTTAATTCATAAAAGATGATTGATAAATATTGTCTGTGCCCTGTGTTTCCTCCTGACTGAATTCTTTAGGAGAAAGAAGGAAATCCATGACAAGGAAATTAGGCAAAAGGAAAATCTGGAGCTCTCTGTTGCACCATGCATCCCTGTAAGAACATTTTCAAATCAGTTGAAAGGCACCACCTTAAAAGTTCTCCCAAATATTTTTAATTCCTCCAGCTTGTTATCTGTCTTACAGGTGATTCAAACTTTCTTTTCTGTTTTCATCTGGTAGCATCATCCATCACAAAGCCCTGTTAAGAGAACAAACTGGAGGCACATCATGGCAACCCTTAGTTATAGTATAATCTGTTCTTATAACCATTTTCTAGAGTTTTCATATTAAAAGTACTGAAATTAGACTGAGCATTAAGTAAGATGAAGCAAGGGTTGTTGCAGAGCTAGTGTGGTCTCTGGTAAGTAGAATCGCTCCTCTCTTCTCCCCCTGACCTTCAGATCTCCTCCTTAATGAATTAAATACATATTTCCGTTGTAATATTTATACATATGTTGAAGCACGTGCCCCTAATATGATGATATCTTCCTTTCTCTTTTACAGCATCTGGATAGAGACAATTATGGGTATTCGCTTGCAGACCAGTCACCCACTGCTATGAACACTGCAGCCGGAGGCCCCATTTGGGAGCTAAGGGTCATATTCTCTCTGCTTTTTCCAGCTTAACCAATGCACATGAAGTAAACCTGCGCAACCACTAGCTTCGTGTCTGGGTTGGAAATCACTAAAACATTTGAAGGAGCATCTTGATTTTAATTCAAACATTTTTCAAGTGCTCTGATCTTTCAATAAAAATTAGCTTGTACTACCTTGTGTTTGTGACAGACCATGGGTGATGATGTGTTACCTAAAAGTGTATTTTTTTTTTCTTCAATTTTGGTACCAAATGCAGCGAGTTTAGTGCTTTTTGTCTTTGGGACAGAGGACAGGTGGCACAGGCAGCCAGAGCATGACCTCTGGGGAGAAGATCGAAGTTGACTAGACTGGAGTGAGGACATCTCTGACTTCCTTTGCTGAAACTTTTGATTTTCAGTAAGACAAATGAACTGACTTTGTGACAGTATCTCCTATTCAAAAAGGTCCTTCACCACCAAAATCTTAGGACATTTTCAAACTTTTATCTTCCTTTCAAGCTAACCTCTCTTGCATAACAGACACTACATGTCTCTGCCTATCTGTATTCTGCCCCTGACCTTGGCATGCCAGCTAACTGTACGTCCTCGCTGAGTTCTGAAGCCAAACCAATTCAGAGCAGCAGATAAAGGGAAAAAGGCATATTCACACAGAGGTCTTAAGTGATGAAATGCTGATGGTGCCCAACACAGTAGCTGGATACAGCCAAGGATTTTTAAGAGATTTTTCTTCCCCTGCTCTCCTACCCTAGTTCTGCTGCAGCCTTCCTGAGATTAGAAGGGGAAAGAAGAGGTAGAATTGCCTGCACTAGTCAAAGTGAGTGTGCACTAGGAATTCACATAACTGCATTGCAATGCTTTCCATTTGATCATCTAGTACTTTCTGGTTCCACCCATTATTCTCTTTGTTTTCTGACTGCTCCTGCAGAAGTAGATATTTTCAAAGAATCATATTTTATGAGCTGGAATCACTTCCTAAATGGCAATATATATCAAAGGTATCTTTTTACTAGCTGTACCTGATTTTTTATTTATCAGTGTTATTTTCCTTTTGCTATGTTATTTCCCAGTTATTCAGTCTCATGATATCCTTCTGCAACTCTTTGCAGCTTTAGTCTCAAGCCTAAGTAGCTTTAGTATAGTCAGTAAATTCTGTCTCTGACTTCCCACGTTCATTTCCAGAACATGTATCAATACATTGAGCAGCACCAAAGTAGTTTTTTAATATACTTCATTTACAATATTTTAATTAGTCTTCCATAATTATCCCTTCTTTCTCATTCCGCGCAATTTCTGTATGGGCACTTGGCATGAGATGTTGCTAAAAGCCCTTTGAAAATTTAAGCAAACTTTATTTGCCAGATCATCCTGATGTACATGCTCAGAGACTCTTCCAAAGACCTGTAATAGTTTCATGGTTGTGTATCCAATACATGTACTCTTTCATTATAGTTTATGTCAATTGGCAGGGTACTGCCATCAATTCTGTTGAACCTCTACAGAAACCTCACACACAGGTGTGGTATCTTTTTTGTTGGGTTTTGTATGTTAGGATTTTTTTCTTTCTTCAGACTGTATTTGCCATTATTTTTATTTCCTATGATAGTAAGGCAGTCCTAAGCAGAAGTTAGTATTTCAGAAATCTTCTGAAAATACTGAATGACCTTAATGAATGACCACCTGGTAGCAACATACCAGTTTGTTTTAATAAGCCATTTACTGACACTTAAATTCAGCCAAATGTTCTGGTTAAGATCCTGTCAAAAATGTTAAAAGCATGGAAAGTTTGCTAATCACTTCAACAGCAAACACAGATAAAAAGCTCAGTATCTATTCTGGTCTATTCTTCCAGAAGGGTTCCTTTACACCTTTACTGTTTAGCCACTGTTTTGATGCTGAGAAAGGCTGGAATGAACACTGTTAAAAGTTTCATCTGTTAGCAGAAAGTTATTTACTGCTGCGCAGGGGAAGCGAAGCAGTTAATACGGCTAAAAGCTCACTTCCAACTTTTGGTAGGAATTCAGGGGATTTTATACAGTGTTAGTATGGGATTCATAACAGGTGGAGTTTAGGTGGAGTTAGAGCTGGAGTTTTGCCAGAATCTTCTTTTAGGGGGCATATCTCGGGGTCGTTCCAGCTTTCAGCCTCTCCTGGTGGTCTTCTTACACATCTTCTTCGTTTTGAACTTTTCATCTTTCTTTGTTCACTCGACTCATGATGCTTGTTATTTACATGGTGCTGGTAGTGCTGGGTAGGGTAAGGCATGGTAAGGAACGCACTTCACAGCATCTCAGTTAACTCTTTAAAGCCAAATGTCTGTTTCAGTTTGACAACTGTCAGAGACAGGACTGTGCTGCACTGAGAGCTAGTAGCAGAAACAAATTCAGCCTCATCAAATCACAGGGATATCGTGTTACTCCTGTACAGCACACAAATAAGTTCAGTGCTTGGCAGCTCTAATATCTAGGCTTCCTGTCACACAGTAAACATTCTTCTGGATTTGTTTTTATTAAAAAGTACTAAGAAAACATTTTGAGATTGAAGTCTTACTAGTTTTCTACTGCAAGTCAGCTTTTCCAATCTAAGCAGTTTAAACAAAGAGAAGAGCAAGAGATGACTCAGTCATCATCTGTAAATGACTCCATGGGTGATAAGAAAAAAAAATTCCATATCATGTCTCTAAGCTAGCTGAAAACAGAAAACATGATGTTGAAGACAAGTGAATCCAGACTAAACACAAAGCCTCTCCTTCATAATGATGTTCATCAAGTACTAGAAAAGATTAAAATACATAGGTTTTAGTTATTAAAGAAATTTCTCAAGTTTTAATTCATTTGTAAGAGATCCCACCATAGCCGAGACAGAATTACTGGGCTTATTCCTGATGTAACTGGACAACATTTTTCATCTCTGTTTTGTAGATTGAGTTATACACTTACATTTGGTTTCACCAGCCTCAAAAACGTGATACTATGATAAAGTATGTATAAATGTCTATTCAATATTTCATTTGTATCATTGTTACTTTGGCTTTAATGCAGTAACAAATCATCCTGTGTGCATAAATTAATATTCTCCTACTTTAAAATTTCATATAAGCAAAATGACTCTGATGTTTTATGAATACTGAAAACCCCAAATATTTTGAATCATTTACCTGAAGAAAAGTCTGCATTCTAACTTTTTTTATGGCAACTGCTGGCCAATAGAATTTTTGCAGATGCAATCCCCCAAAGTAGAATAAAATAGTAATAAAAAATCGGAGCAAGATTTTTAAACAAAGGCTGAGAAAGAAGGGGTAGAATAAAACTGGTGAATGAGATTAAGTAAGCTTAACTCTAATCTCACTCAGGGTCACCTCTGAAGGGAAAAACACTGGCATCGCTCTCTTGGTATAATTATGCTGCTACAGTTACACTATTATAAATTATTATGGTTCCAAAGCAATGTATCAGGAGTAAGTCTACTGCAACCAATGATGTAAGCACTACAAGAATCAATTCACCATATCCAGTTGTCTCTGGACACTGAATTACTGATTTTTTTTTCTAGGAAAAACAATTGAAATAAAAGATCAACATAAATCCAGTAGTAATAAGCAAAAACCAATTCTATGATTCTATGATCAGCTTACGTTTAAAGCAGTCTATTTTGAAGAAAGAAAGGAAGTCTGGAGCAATTTGTCATCTTTGTTGACATGCTCCAAACATTCAGGAAATACCAGCTGTTTGCACATGCAAAATGTATCATACACTGAGTGTGCCAAGCATCAGCAGGGGTTTGGTGCCCTCTGGCGTTTTACACAAGCAACTTCAGTGACTTCAAACACTTGGTGACAGAACACTTGAGGCGGCTTCTCAGGTTTCAAATTTTAAAGAAAGTTAAGTGCCAGCTAAGATAACTGGCTACTTAATGCTTCAAAAAGGTTCAGAGCCATTTTAAGGCAGTGAATTTACTCACAGAGGCGGTGAACTTACAGTAAGCAGACCCACAGACATCCTGTGTACCCTCCCTTTCAGCTTTTGAGGTGGTTCAGCCTCACTAAACTGATCTTGCACAGCACAAACCTGATTCGGGCTTTTGTTTTGGCCAGACAAATATTGCTAATAAATTGCTGACTATGAGAACATAAACACACACACACACAAAAAGGCTGCTTAGCATCACAGAAAAATCATTATGAACTGTATTACTGAGGCACTGGCACAGGTTTCCCAGAGAAGCTGTGGATGCCTCATCCCTGGAAATGTCAAAGGTGAGGTCAGACAGGGCGCTGAGCAACCTGATTTAGGGGACGGTTCCCTGCCCAAATGGTCCTGAAGGCCTCTTCCAACCCAAACCATTCTACCATTCTATGAAAGGAGAAGACTATGATATACGGTCTTACTTCCTGGGAACACCATCCAGTTAACAATCATGGTACTTCCTTAAAGAGAACAATAAAAATCTGCAAAATTGGAGACATCAAAATACAGAATATTCCTATTTCCATTAATTGAATGCTCCAGTGATTACTGCTTACACCTAAAAGTTAGCACTTAATTACACAAAATTACATTTCTGGAGGGTTCTAGCAATTAGCTTAGATTTTCTTTCTTGCCTAGGTAGCACTGGAGTATTAACTGGAGTATGCTATTTTTCTTCTTGTGCAAGTATTTTTAACCCATAGAGAAGTCCCTTCTTGATCTAAAAACTAAACAGATTGTTTGGTAAATCTTTTCTGAAAATAAAACCTGATTTGTTATAAGAAGTGTTTCGTTAGTTTCTTTTTAATTTCCCTATTAGCATCATAAGGGTATACAATTTAAGTATTTTTTTAAACTTGGCTCTTATGTAACTCATCATCCCATTTTACTAATTACTCAAAGGGGAACATATGAAAGATATTTATGTGTCTGTTTTGATGCATAACTTTGAATGAAAAAGAGATTGGCCACAGAAATAGTAATGTATAAAGATAACATGGAATTACAGATGACATTTGAATGTTGGTATCAGAAATTATTAAATACCTTACTTAAGTGCTAAGGGCCCCATATTTTGAAAAGTAATCCACTACAGTGAAATGTATTGATATTAGTACAGAAATAAAACGCCCAAGGCTTTCATAGTGGGAAATTCTCAATTTATTTTATCAAATTATCCTACTATGCACTTTTTCAGAAATCAGTTTCAAGATAATACGTAAGAAAACCTTCACAGAATTAGCAAGTTAGTGCACAAAATCACTTTCCAGTCTGGTCACAGACACAGAGGTAAAAAAGGAGTGCAAGCATCTCATAGTAGTTCATAATGAGCATCCCTTCTCCCTTGCTATCACAGACACCCAAATGCCTAGTGGCAAGGCACAGTTTGGCACCATGGCTCATTTCATTAAAGCCAGACAAAGCTGCATCGAAGTTCCCCATTCGCAGAGGCTGTAAAAGCCCATGTAAAAAAAAGTTAAGAGCAGATCCACACAGGAAACAGAGGCTTGCAGCACTAAGTTATTTATCAACATGCAAAAGTGCTCTATTGCTACACTGGACACAGAAGCAGATTCCCAGAGAGCTTTGAGTTCTGTTTCAAATGGATGTGACAAAGGAAAAATAAGTAAGGAGAGGATGTGGTGAGGAAGGATGGATATACCTGGGCCCCTTACACCACCAAGATATGCCCAAATATAGCAGTATTACAGTAAAGTTCTAAAAATAAACCCACCTTGCGTAGGTAAGAAATAGCTAAATTGCACATAGAGCAGAGATCCCTGAGCTAGTGGAATACTAGTTAGAAAATCCACACATGGTGGACATATTCATCTAGGTCTAAAGGAAGTACTGCTACTTTTTCAGCAAATAAATATTGCTAACTAGCTTCCATTCAAGACCATGTGAGTGATGGGAGAGTATAACCCTGAAGTTCTGGTTCTAAGGCTTGCATGAGGGAAGCCCCAGGAGAGATCTGGTTTTGTTTTTGTGGATGTAGCCAACAACAAAGCATTCACATTTAGTGCATTAATCTCAAATAGTACTGAAATCAGGCCATCAGGCTTCACAGCTGAGTTACTTTCCATAGAAAGTATGAATCTGACTTTTCTGGACATATTTTCCATCTGCTGACTCACAGATTTGTGACCATAGGTTGAAACCTGCCAAATTAAGAAGCATTTGCTTTTGATAACATTCACTGAAATGTTTATTTCCCATCAGTAAAATTCTATTTTTCATATTCCCTTTCTATGGAAGTAGAAAAAAATTGCCTCTCTTAGCTGGTAATTAGCATTAAAATAGAATAAATGTGTGGAAACAGCAAAAATCCTCCCAAATGCTTTGAAGAGCTAGAAAATATAGAATGTGGATCCACAGCTTTAGTCTGGTTTTTCACTGTCTCATTTCTGCCATGCCATTTTTCCTATCCCATTTTCCCATACCTAGTTCCCTCAATGCTATAAAATGACCTTAAAATCTTGTAGCAACATGTAAAGAAAGCAGAACCACTCTGGTCTAGGAATGAAAAGAAACAGCATTTTTTAGGACAGATCTTGGAGACATCTGTTAGGCTACAGTGTAAGGAACTTAACTGTAGACATTAATGGAGTTGATGAAGTCTGAGTTCTGATAAAACAGGTAAAACCCCCCAAATTAAAGCACATCCATTGGTGTTAACTGACAGTGCTACAAATAAACTGGAAGAAAATTATGTCTCCCAGTTCCTACTGCTGATTAAGACTTTCCTAGAAAATTGCAATTTGATTTTTTTTTGAGAAACTGAAATGGCTTGAAATTCAGTATGTTCCCTTATGAAACCTTATGGAACAGAAAATTCATGCTGATATAAATCAAATCAGGTTAAGAATTGATTTAGTTAAAAATCAGTACTTGGCTGCAGTGCACATACTTTTAATTTAGATTGAAGTGCCTAATATCAATTTAACTTAAGCTTATTACAGACTTCACCACTTTAGCTAGAGCTGAAAACAGATTTCAATACTTAATGTCATTAACCACCTCAGGCAGATGCCACTATCAGTTCTGACATCAGTATCCATCAGCATCTAATTTAACATCCTAACACATCCTTATATTCAGTGTTCAACAGCATCAGCACAATGATTCAAAAAAACAAGTGAAGAAACATTGAAATGAGGTGCTCTGCTCCCCGGAAATAATTTATACCATTTCTTTCAGACAGTTCTGACCATTTAACAACACAAAAAGGCTAAGCAGAGGAGTCCCAAGATGATCCCATACATTTAAGAACAATAGTTGTGTTTGTGGTTTACAATAAAATTAAAATGCTTGCCATTTTTCAATTGCAACAAAAGCAAAAGCCACCACAGCATTACTAAAACAAGTCCAAGTTCTTCAGAACTGCAGAACAGGACAGATTCTCAGCTCTAGAGTTCTAGGAGCACAATGTTCTGTGCTTGTCTAAGGAAACACAAACTTCAGAAAACTCAAGAAAATGTGGTTGTAGGTCTTATATGTCACACAGCTTGTGCCATGGCAGCTGTGGGAAACCATCAACTTAATGGTACATATTTTTGTACTTGCTGGGCTCCAATTTCTGCAACATAGATTGCTCCACTCTTCATGTCTACATCCACAAGGTGCGGTTTGGTTTCATCTGCCAGCTGGATTGTGTGGACCATAACACAGTCCCCAATGGCGCCAACTGGTGGTGCAGCCAAGATTGCTAACCGGTTGATATTCAGCTGAGCTACAATCAGGTATTTGTAATCAGGAGTAAATCTGTGAAAGGCAAACACATTTTTCAATTATGGATGTCATATGACGTGTCATTATAACACAAGCATGGACTTTTACAGAAACAAAATCTCCTTAATAGTCACATTTTTGAAGGCCGTAACAGGCAATGCGCAATAAAACACTGAAAATTAACTTGTAAACCTTCCTCTTCATACAGCTGCTCATCAAGACAGATTATGCCCCAGAAAATTCATTCAAGACACTTCTTCTGCCTGTAAAAGCTACTACAGTGAAGTTAATAACACACAACAACTTTAACATGAAGTTCCCAATGCTGCATTCAAATCCATGGGGCTTGTTATAAAACCAGGATTTCCCTGTCAAGATAGAACTGTGCTGATTCTTTGCATGTGACTAATAGGGCCCAGCACCCTATTAAACTGGTTCACTCCTTGCCATCAGGCACTAAGTAACAACATTTTAATTCACCAGTAAGAGTACACCTTATTTACCCAATCCCATGTGTCTAGAACTGTTCAACTGAAACAGAGTAAGAACCCAGAACTCAAAAGTGTTAACACGAAGTATCGTTCCTGGGACTGAGCTTTGAGGGATGTTTAGCTAGAAAACAGGACCTGGAGATTATCCAAGATGGTACTGGGCTGCAAAAGAATGTTTACACCCCACATACCAGGAGATAGGGTAGGAACATAAAAGAGATAAGGGGTCTGAGTCCAAAATTCTTGCAAAACCCACTCTGAAGTCAGCAAAAAACAGGAGAAGTTGAAAAGTTCATGACAATGAAGAGCAGAAATACAGCCACTACTAGGATGAAGTAACAGGATGTACCACCAAAATATTCCTCAAAAGGACGCCCCTGCCCCTGACTCTGCCTGGACTCCACCTGTTATGAATATTACAATGGGTGTTGCAATAATA
>JAWWEV010000001.1:52393531-52440861 GCA_035583235.1 Hafferia zeledoni | reverse complement strand
ATGCGCTGCGGGGGTGCCCGGGGGGCAGGCGCGGCCCGGCCGGGCCCCCGCGCCGCGTGGTGAGCGGAGCGGGAGCGGCCGCGGCCCCTTCGTGCCGATCCATCCATCCATCCATCCATCCATCGCTCCATCCCTGTGCCCGCGCCCTCCGCTCCTGCTCCCCCCGAGCCGCCTCCGGGCGCCTTTGTCTCTGTGTCCGCTTGAGCAGTGCCTGGATCGCCCGCAGTGTCCTACTTTTTCTTCTTTTCCCTTTTTTTTCTTTCTTTTTTTGTGTGCTTGAAGGCTCTTAAGACCTTAGCCTGGATTTTCTCTCTTTTTTTTTCTTCTTTTTTTTTTTTTTTTTTATTCGCGTTTAAGTATCTGCGTTGAGTGAGCTAATCAAGATGGATAAGAAATCATTTGAAACCGTGCTGGATGAAATTAGGAAGGTAATAACTTCTCGTTTTGTATGTTGTGTTGTGTTTAATAATTTGATGGTAGACTAGAGGACAAGGAGTAATGGCTACAAATTGAAAGAATGGAAAATTCAGGTCAGATATTAGGAAGGAGTTCTTTACTGTGAGGGTGGTGAGGCTGGAACAGGTTGCTCAGAGAACTTGTGGATGCCCCAACCCCGGTAGCGTTCAAGGCCAGGCTGGATAAAGCCTGGAAGAACCTGGTCCAGCGGGAGGTGTCCCTGCCCGTGGCAGGGGCGTTGGGACTAGATCATTTTTAAGGTCCCTTCCAACCCCTGATTCTATAATTCTATTCCTCTTGGTAAACAAGCGTTTGTGTTCTTTAATAATCCCTTCAGCATTCAATACAGACTAAATTTCACCACGGTGTGAGGAACTAATCCCGTCTTGCCGGTGTATTGCGGTTTTTGTGTGTCATGTAATAGTATAAAACTGCTGTGAGATGCTTCTTCCTCGCTCTGAGATGTTTCTGACTGTCTCGGGAAACTGACACTGACTGTCCAGACTGCTGCCACTGAACTAACACCGTGTGCTTCAACAGCCCTGCTTTGAAATAAGCACTTGAATAAGGTTATCGCAGCATTTTCACTGTCAAGGGAGCTGAAGAAGAAAAACCTAAATAGCCAAGTATCTCTTATTTGGAGGGAAGGGCTGCGTTTCCTTGGCCTGACCGGTGGAAGTGTCAAGTATCCACCCTTCATATGCTGATTTAGGAGATGCAAAGCAAGAACAGGACGTGAGAGCTGATTTCCGAGCTGCTCTGGGCAGTCCTTGGAAGCTCAGGAGCCTGTGCGCACCTTCCTCCAGGATGTAAATCCCGCATTTTGATGCGTGCTCTGGGCTGTGCTGCTGCATCTCCTCTTTAAAAACTAACCGAGCAAAATACCTGCTAGTTGTGGGGAGTTGAGGTACAAACTTTGGCTTCCTGTGGTGTCTGGCAGGTCTCTCCTTTCTCTCTACACAGAGACCTGTATTTAGCAGGAAATTTAAAGGTTAGTGGTTGACACAGTTCCCAAAATGCTGGAGCTGGAAAAAGAGAGAGAAAAAATCAGAACCTCTGAGATTAATGTTTCCAGTTTTGCATGGGAAGTAAAATCCTGTAAGGATGTATTTTGTTGGCAGTTAAGCAGAGGTTATTTAAGTGTCACAGTAGAACAGTTATGTATCCTCTTAAAGCTGTCTTGGTGTGAAAATGAAGGGCTTGTTTCAGATGAAATTGCCTCGTGGCAGAAGAGGGATCCTTGGCATTTCTGTAATAAGTGGGCCTTTTTTGTTAGGTTGGGTTGTCTAGGAGAGATAAATTTCCTTTATTTGGACTTGGGTACTAGAGTTGAGTTGCAGTGCGGTTTCTCTTCAGCATGAGACCCAGTGATGGCTGCAGTTGCAGTACTATTATTTTGGAACATATTGAGGGATAAACCAGTGTGCAACAGAAGCCCCAGGGATGAATCTTTGTTATGACAACTGCATTTACTAGCATTTTTTGTATAAGGTCATGGTCATAATTTCTCCTTTATAAAATAGGTATGTGTATAACCAGCTAAAAACATGACAGCCTAGTAAGATGTTTCGCAGTGTGGACTTTCCTCCCTACTTAAAAATTTGTGTGGAAAATCTGGGAACAAAAAAAAACCAAGGAACAACTTGCACATGAATGCTTTCTCTGAGAATTCATGATGGGAGGGAGTAATGTTTCAATTATTGCTGCTGCAGTGCAGTCCTTCAGAATATGCACTGTGATTACTAAAGACTTCAGACAAAAGGGTTTTGACATGTGATTTTAGGCAGTTATGTTTCCTCTGGGCTATTTCCCTGTATTCCTGTAGACTCAACTTGCTGTTGATGTAAGGGTCAGTGCTGTGCTGTCTTAGTAACAGCTGTGCTGTTGTGGTGTAACCTGCATTGTCCAAGTGCTGATTTTGTGCCTTTGCTGCTTTGTTTTTGTCTAAGCTTAATTTCTAGCTCTGTGGTAGAACCTTCTTTATTATGTGATTTACAAGTTATTTGTATTTAGTGTGTTCTGTTCACAGTCGTGCAGTTAGCAGAACAATTACTTATGTGTCTTCATGTGTAGCTTAGTTCTGGTTTTGCCCATATGTATTTACAATTATTAGCATAATAAACTTTGGAGGATTTTGTTTGCTTGTTTGTTTCTTCCATAAATATGCATAGCAGTGCTTTCTGTTTGTGTTCTTACTATAAAATCGTTCAGTTGTTGATTTAAGAAGGAAAAGTAACATTTGTTTTGTTAAAAAAAATATATGCTATACCATACTCTTTTCCAAGATACGTGAGGAGAAGGAAGGGATAGAAGAACAAAGGAGCATGAAGAGTGAAATTCGCTTTCCTTTGGGACTTTACTGTGTCTGGTAGTGTTTGTCTCTTAATGAGCTACAGAAGAGAAGAGAGTTGCCCTGAACAGTATCCAAGCAGGTTGCTGTGCACCTGTGCTACTCACAAGTCAGATTGCAGAGATGGAGACCTTCCTGTCTGTCTGTGTGGAGAGACAGGAACAAAGTAACAAGGAGTAGGGGTAGATTTTAGGGAGGAAGATAGAAATGTGTGTGTGGGTGAAACTGAACGTGATTCGAGAATACGCATGAGATCTAGCAATAGATGGAGGACTTGGAAACGGGAGAAGAAAGGTGTTAGCACCAGTTTGGGGCGGGAATCCAGCTGTCACCTGTTTCTTTACATCTTGCACCTGTCTCAGTGAGCTGGGTGTGAGGAGGGCCTAGCCGATATCTCACTTGGTTATCAACAGAACTGTCTTGCCACAAAGTCAGAAGTGCTGCATCAAAGTACTGTGCTTTGTTGGCTTTGTGTGATTACATGTTAAAATTTGGAAATGTGGAAGGTATTGATAAGGCATCATCCACCTCTGGAGCAACCTTTGTTTTACAGTTAATTCTTTCTGTACAGACTTGTTATCCAGGCCCTTCATAAATTCACTCAAGTTAAGGCACTTTGCTGCTTATTCTACAGGCAACATACAATGAGATTGTCTGAATAATCAACTGTATCATCTTGTTTAACTTAGAGTTGATGTGAACCTTCAGGGCAAAAAGAAGAGTGATGATGATGATGATGATGTTCTCTCAGTACTGTTATAAACAACAATTAAAAAAGCAAAATAAAGTAAACAAAAATATGAGTCTTTTAAAAAGAAGAATTAAACCACTTCTTTCTGCTTTTCACTGCTCTCAGTTATCTAAGGAGTATACTGTTACTTCAAAATGCTGCAGTGTAATTGATGCTGATGTCACTTTGTAGGGGCAGAAATTTTGGATTAATAGTTTAGCAGATGTTTGTGCTATAATTACAATTTTTGAAGGAATAATTATGCAACTTTTTTTTCCTATGTCTTTTAGGCTGTATTGACTGAGTACAAATTAAAAGCTATTGAATATGTTCATGGATACTTTTCTAGCGAACAGGTAAAGCTGATACTGTCATGGGTTTAATGGGAGATATTGCTTTTGTGTATTCGGTAATACAGGCTGATTATACTGAAGCCGATCATATTAGCTTTCTTATTTATTAACTTAGGAGATTTAATTCACTGTGAAAAATAGTTCCAAATTATTTTGTCATCAAATTCGTTACATTTCTGGCTGTATTGGGAAAATTGTATAAATTTAATATAATGGAATTTAGGATTATTTTCCATGTATTGTCTAAACAGGCATGTAGTAATAATTATCCAACTTATTTTGATATTATGTAGAGTTTTCTTTTCCTGCTGGCTTTTTGGTGTATGTTTGGTAAATAGGCTGTTTGAAATACTGAACGTTTATAAGATTTTTCAGAGTTTTTTTTTAATTTTAATACAGTGTCATTGTTGTGCATATATGCAAATATATAGAGAGTAGTAAGTATCTATTTTAAATATTTCCATAGAAAATCTTCATCTCATAACATAGATTTTTTTAAATGCCTCTTTAGAAATAAAAAAACCCACAACATTAGATGCTGGTAGGCACCGATAATCAAACATAACAGACAGGCAGATGTTTTTTAGCAGTATACCACTTTACTACAATAATGGAAAGATCATATTTGATGGTATTACTGTACATATCTAGTATACCTTAAAGATTAATTAAAGGCCTTTACTGTTGCAGGTTGTTGAATTACTGAGGTACTTTTCCTGGGCTGAACCACAGCTCAAAGCGATAAAGGCTTTACAACATGTAAGTTCTTGTGACATTATCTTGTGAAATAAATTTGCTCTCTTAATCTTAATTTTGTGATATCTACTTTTGCAACTGATGAGTCAGTCAACCCTTTATAATCCTCAAAGTTTCCCCTTCATCTCTTTCCTCTTCAGTGGTATCACACCATGAAACTTCATACTTCTAATTGGGGTATCTTTTCTGAGTAAAGTATCTTTTACTTTCCTGTGTATCACACAAATGGATGTAACCTCTTTTCAATTATTGTTAACTTTCCTGATTTCTTTGCTTTTTGAAACTGCTTGTTCATAATTTAGTGTCCTGAATCTTCTTCCCACTGGGAGGCAGAGACTATGAAATGTTTACTGAAATACACCATATGAAGCTGTTACTGAGTTGTATTCTGAGTTTAAAATAACTATACTGCTTTGTTTTATATGCACTTTTTTCCTTTCTTTCTTTCTTTCTTGTCAGAAAATAGTGGCAGTTCCGGCATCAAAAATGGTTAATATTCTCAACTGCTTCACATTCAGTAAAGATAAACTTATTGCTCTTGAAATCTTAGCTTCGTAAGTATCTTTCATGCTGTATTTCCTTAGCTTGTATTGCTTTTGCTAGTGTTTGAGTATATAAAACTTTAAATACTTCTAGTAGGAAGCACTGTGCCCAGTTAAGGTAAAGCACAAATCCATTATTGATGGGTCTGTAAAAAGAAGAGTTGGAAATAGACAGTGTAGTAGGCATAAGGCTGAGGGAGTTGGGTTTGTTCAGCCTGGAAAAGAGAATGCTTGGGGGTGACCTAATTTCAGCCTTCTAGTACCTGAAGGGAGCCTACAAGAAAGATGGAGAGAGACTTGTTACGAGAGAATGTAGTGACAGGACAAGGGGAAACGGCTTCAAACTGAAAGAGAGTAGGTTTAGGTTAGATCTTAGGAAAAAAATTCTTACTATGAGGCTGGTGAGGTACTGGAACAGAGCCCACAGAAGTTGTGAATATCCTGATCCTGGAAGTGTTCAAGGCCAGGCTGGATGGGGCTCTGAGCAGTCAGGACTGGTGGACCCACTGCCCATGACAGGGGGATTGAAACTAGATGATCTTTAAGGTCCCTTCCATCCCAGGCCATTCAAGGATTCTGTGATTGTGGAAAATTCCATAGTTCATTTGAGTCTTGAGCATGTGGGCTTCTGCCTGCTGGAAAACTGCCACTTTGCCAGTGTTTTTACAGTGGTCTTCAAATCTCACAGAGAATGAAGAGGACCTTGAGCTTATTTCTCTGATCACAGAAATGTGAAAGTATTGAGACCAGAGCATTCTGGGAGGTGACCCTTTTGCATTTGAAAAGCTGTCTGAATTGAGTAAATAGATCTCTTAAATTGGTAGATCTACTGTCAATAAAAGATGTATAGATACTCTAAATTTAAGTTTACGGAGAAAGTTGGTGTTTTTCTACTGAGCACAACTGCTTCAAAGGAACTACTACCTAGGCATTTTAAATTGGAACTATTCTGCTTGGTTCAGGGGATTTATTATATGAAATGTTGTTATGTTTTTTGTGGGTTTGGGTTTTTTTGCTTTAACTATGTCTGCCTTGCCTATAAGTGCTGTATATTACAGCGTGTTTGAACTTTCTGGGGCATATAAATTTATATAGCAACTAGTTAAGACTGAGGATGTAGACATAACCTTGTTTTTGGAGTTTAAGCTTAAGGAAGCCACGTGAGTGTCCTGGTGTATTTTAGACCAGAACAAAACCAGGTATTCTAAGAACAAAGTTAGTCAGCAGCACGTTAGTCTAACCTGTTATCTTCTTGAAATGAGACACAAGCTCTTAGAACTCTTCAGTTGCTACTCTTCAGCTGATGTGGGGGGAAAGCATGGTAACTTCCTTAGCTATTGAATTTGTACAGTACAAGAACATAGTAAGAGAGTCATGGTTAGAAATCCTAATCCAAATCTATGTGCTACTTACTTTATTAATCAGGACTAGTGAACAAAGCTGAAAGTTCATTTACATTTTAACACCGTTCTTTGAGGTGTTTTTCATGTCTTTATTCAACATTCTGCAGATTTCATTTCTGTTTAATATCTTCCTTTGAGAAGTCCTCCTTTTTGATACTGTATTGTATTTTCAGTACTTTGGATGTCACAGGTAATATTTGACAGGAAGATTCTGCGATCAGGATTTTGAAAAAGGCAGATAGGCGCAAGCATTGGTCTCCTTGTACTCACACATTTTGCTCTGTCTGGTAGGTCTAGTGTTGTTTTGTGCAGAGGAGAGAGGAAGAGTATTTTTTCAAACTATGTGAAGACTTTCACTAGATCTTCAGAACTTGGAGAGAACTACCAGGAGTTGATTTTTTCATTCTGGAGTAAATTAAATGAAAATTTGTTTTTCTGCCAGACTAGCAAGAAACAGTAGCAAACTGAGTTGAGTAGTTGCTGGTTTTCTGCTGTGCTAGGAATTATGTGCTAGTAACAATTAAAGCTGTTAATGAACTCTTGTGATGCAAAATTCATTTTTTCAACATAGTTATTTTCACAATCAAGTTTAGCCATTGTCATCCATGGTTCTGTATTGATGTTTAATTCTAATACCATGATTTACTTCTAGATTGGAAATCCATACTTATAGGTATGCCTGGGGGTTTTACCTTAATCATAATAATAGTAATAGTATGATCTGAACTAATTATGGTTTTTTTAATGTACTATTGGGTAGTGGCTAAGTAAGTGTTGGTCACTTTTCAGTGGTGCATTATATCTACTTATGCAAATGGAATGGCAGTAATTGTCTGTTCATGTCTTTATAGTAACATTGTTGATGCTCAGAATTATCGCCTTATTGAAGATCTGTTCAGAATTAATATGTCAGAGAAGAAAAGATGCAGAAGAATTCTTGAACAGGTAATCTAGATACACTAGTGCCCTTGGTTCGGTCAAATATAGTATTATTTCCATCCTTAAGGTCATTGTGGGGTCAGGACTTAGCATGAGGGCTGCTGGGAACTACTGGTGGAAGACAAGCTGAAAGCAACTGCAGAAATAGGAGAGCTATGGAATGTGTTTGCAACAAAAGGGGAAGTTTCTGTTAGGCATTAGGAATGTGTGACAAAGGGACACAGAATTGCAACCAATGCTGAAGGAAACAGTTTGTGTTTCTTTTAGAAATCAAGTGCTTAAGCCCAAATTCAATATAAGCAGAGGTGGTCCAAGCAGTTATTCAAAACAAGGGGGACTTTGGCAGAACCTTACACGATTTGGCTTAATTGGAAGAAAATTTGAGACTAAGACTTTAGTTGTTCCGTGTAGGTTGATTCATGCAGTCTAAATGTGATGAAATAGTAAAGTTCCTTTAAAGCATTGAATTTGATAGCTAATAATGATCCTTGATTATTTTGTAGGCTTCAAAGACAGGTTGTAAGGCTCCTCATGCTATGATATCATCCTGTGGCATGATTCCTGGCAATCCTTATCCCAAGGGCAAACCAAGCCGCATAAATGGAGTTTTTCCAGTAAGTATGATCCTATGCTTTTACGTTCCACAAGTGAACCCTTGATTTAGGATTCATTGTAGTCTAACCAAACCCAGAATTTATATATATAGAAGGAGGACTGGAACCAAAACCAGTGTGTGTTTGCTGGGGTTTGTTTGTTTGTTTGTTTGGTTGGTTTTTATTACCCCATTCCTCAGGGAACTTGCAATACTTTTATTTCCCCATTCTTTCCATACTGCTTCAAGTAAGATAACTTCATAAATAAGATGTTGTTCATATCAGGAAAACATTGTAAACCCCAACAATATTTGGCAGAATCAGGAGAGGTGTAAATAGCCTTACTAGTAGGTTGATAAGATGACTTAATTTGGTCACTGCAGTACTGCTGCTAATCTTAGTGTAGTTCTTGAACAACCATGTTAAGTATTTCCTGTGAACACATAAGGGACTATGAAATATAAGTTATCACATCCACTGGTCAAAATGCAGAATTCCATTATCGAAGTGGAGTGTTTAAAATGCCTCTCTCTACAAAAGCTCAGTGTTATCAGACACCTAGCTATTGGGATGCTCTTACTCATCATTTTACAAGCCTAAAGCACAGCTGGGTTTTTTTCAGACAAACAAGTTACTTTCAGAATGTTAAAAAACTTAAATGTAATTCAGGAAAAAATGAAGTATGGCAAGATTTATTTCTAAATGAATACTTTGTTTAATTTTCTTTTGTTTCAGGGAACCCCTATCAAAAAGGACACAGAAGAATGTACTAGTGAAGGAAAGGGAATAGCAGCCCGTATACTTGGACCATCCAAACCAGTATGTCTAATAAATGAATAAATAAGTGAAACTTTTAAAAAACTCAAAATAACCACCAGCCAATTCAATGAGACTTTGTCATAAAATGCTGTTATTTGCAAGAAGACTGTAGAGCAGCAATTTAATCAAAGCAACACTTTTATAATGAATTTAATATGACCTAGTATTTTTTATTTAGCTTGAGAATAAGCTGTAGTTTTTAATCTGTGAAGGGGAGGATGCACACTCTACACTGTGTGTGCATTTGAAGACAAAATTTCAATTAAAGTAGCAGAAGAGAAAGCTAAAAGCATTTTTAATAGTCCAAAATCAGCTGACCCCTGAGGGTTTCCCACAGGAACACAAAAATGCTGCATCTTGGGAATTTGAATTACAGCAGTGCTTTAGAAGGAAGTTTTTGTTTCTTAACAACACAGCTGATCTGTACTTCAAAATTTTTAAGCATATGGGGCAAACTTTCAATGAACCTGTTACTTAAGTATCATTCAAATATTTTATTAGCACTTTTATTATATTTCCCACAAGGCTGTATTATTTTAAAGGCACAGGTACCTTTGGAAATATTTGCTAGGTTTGAATGTGCTAAATCTTTAAAATGAGATGTTAGTCTAAGACTACAGAGTGTGAGAACTGCAAGGCAGAAAGTAATTCCCTTTTCCACCTCTGCTCAGTTTCATATTTAAAGCTAAATCTAAAATTTAATCTGCTTCTCACTCATGTTAGGGATTTCAGGGAGTTTTTAAGGTTGTTGATAAGAAAGTGATGTTTGTTTCATTCTTTTCAGAAAGAGTGAAATACTTGCACCGACTGTGAAGAAATTTCATATAACATATATTTGTAGTGAAGAATGCCTGTCTGTAGTAGTAACTGAACATTAGTTTTTGTCTGAGAAACATGAGGTCATGCTTTCATTATTGCTTTTTCCATCTGTTCTTTGTTTATCTAGGCTCCATCAACGTACAATCCACACAAACCAGTTCCATACCCCATCCCACCGTGTCGGCCACATGCAACTATTGCACCAAGTAAGGCTTCTAAGTGTTCTAGCTTGATGCTGTTGTTTCATGGATTTGACTTTTAAATAATGTGTGAAGTGTCAGTTTCTCTGACTATGGTCATATCTGAAATTGGCTTGTGCTCCCTGAGCATGCTCTGCGTACTGGGTTCTACCTTTGCTTGTCATGGCTACAGGATCAATAAAAAGAGGAATATATTGACTTCTTTTTCCAGCATCCACATCAGAAGGAAAGTTCACAATCCTGGTCTGATGATGAAATACTGAATTTATGGGAGGCATTGTGTACATTAGACAAGATGAGTGCTCTGACTTTGTTACTGACTTTGTCTGACTTGCTGTACAATCAAACTTAGGATATGGTCAGCCATGGCCCTGAATTGAATGGAACTATGTAAGAACTTGCTGAAGGGCTGTAAAACATTTCTCTCAACTGAAGGTTTAGATTGTAATCTGTTTTTCAGTTGCCTTCAGCTTTACCTTCTCTCCATCATAATAGAGAGTAAATAATTTCCTGAAAGAAAAGCAGATTTCAGTCTCAGAAGGGATGTAGTGATTGCCTTTTCCTGCTTTTGGTCTATTTCTAGCCAGTCTGCTCTGCTGCGTCAATTGTTTGATTCCAGACATTTTTGGAAAGGAGCAAGATGATTATACTTTCTTTGGAAGAAGAGGTTACAGTACTTACATAGTCAGACTGGTCTGTTTCATCAGCAGATGAAAGCCTTTCTTAATCCTTCAATTCTGTACTGCAAAACAAAGAGTGTTCTGGTTAGGATGCTTACTTTTCACTGACATTAGGCATTTCGGGGAGTTTTTAAGGTAGTTGATAAGAAAGTGTAGTAGAACTCTTAGCATGCATGTTGAAGGTTGAGTCATCTAACCAACATGATCTCTGCAAGTCTTTTATAGCCATTTTGGAAAATTGGCACTACTATTGGCTAAACTGAGACTGATTACTTACGCCCAAGAAACAACTTGCTCCTAAGAAACTGTACGGGAAACTCGCCGACTAGCTCAAATTTTTTGTATTAAATAAATGTTGTCCCAAGTAACGTAAAGCACCAAATTTGGCCTGTGGCTGGATATAAATATTAGTACATTTTTAGGATATGAGTGGTTTTTGAGGTTTCAGGGCCTTGTTAGGCTGCAACATGTTTTTTAAGCTCTTGTGACAATGGAATTCATAACTTGAAATTATATCTATCTGTGTGTGTGTGTGTGTGTGTGTGTGTGTACGTGTGTTCAGTGAGGTTGCAGATGCTGACCTGAAACTATTGAATGTGATTGTTTTCAGTCAATGGTCAGGATGATGTTTAGTTTTCTGCCTCTAACCTTTCCTTCCTGGGTGACACAATGATTGTTAATTGCTTTTCTAATTTTCAAGCAAGAGTTGTCCTGCAAGAAATCTTAACATCAGGTGGAATTATTGTAAAAATGTGAAATCAAGAAGGAGTTGTGTATGACAAGTTACTGAATTTTCAGTATTGTTCAAGTGCCACCTTTTCCCATGAAGCCCAAGTTCTTATGCACTTAAAACTATTCATTCAGGACCCCTGTAAAGTGTTTATGTTCCTGTGATTTAAATTCTGATGTTCTTCATTAGACTTGTCTCCCACAGCAATACAACAGGAAAGAGAGGAAAAAAAAGGTATTCTTAATACATCAATTGCAATAAGAATTTGATACTAAAATAATTTGCTGACTCATTTGCATTTCTTAATATTTAAAGAAATATTGAAGAATACTAGATTAAGTATTTGAAATGGGGCGTTTTCCTCTGAATTTTCTGGCTAGTGTTAAAGGGCTGGGCTGGTCACTGGTCTGTGTTTAGCTCTTTTGTTTGTCAAGGCTTTAGTGTTTAAAGAAGGACTTGCAACAGACTTTAAATGAAGAATAGGAAAGGAACCAATGATGCTGCAGACACTCTGAATCACTCCTCCTCTTAGAGTTTTTTCAGGCAAGATGGAACTGAAAGTAACTGAAACCTGACTTTTTCAGGCTCTCTCAAGAGAATTCCTCCTAGTAAAATTTGGATCACAATGCATGCCATTCAGGTAGACGTTTGCAAAAGCCAGCATCCAATCTGGGTAATTAAGTGGTCTAGCTTTTTGATAAAGGAATGTCTTCCAGTCTTGAAAATGTTCTTTTAAAGCAGAAGATGCTTACTGGTTCATTTAGATATGAGTTCTTCTGACAACAGATGTGTATTGCATTTTTTATTTTAGGTGCTTACAACAATGCTGGCTTAGTTCCAATGGCTAATGTCATAGCTCCAGGCTTACCAGCTCCTGCACCATACACTACTAATCAGGTGGTATCAGGTAAAGTGTACATGTCCTTAAGAATATTGATGGTGTCGATTTTCTTGTTCATTGTTGTGAGTGGATCACTTGCTACTGGAGTTTCATTTGCTTATAGATAACAAGCTGTTGTTCTCTTGTTTAGAAAATGAAGACCTTTCCAGCCAAACAAAACCTTCCCAAAATCAAGGTAAATTGCACATCCACAGAGGGATTTTTTTGTTGATTGTATCTTTGTTATTTGTCCAGAAATTGTTGACAACTTACTTGTTTAGTGGAATCTTCATAGGCCTCCAGCTACTTAACTACTGTTGGAATAGGATCCCTTGAGAGTTCAGAAAAAAAATCATCAGGCATTTGGCACTTAGAAGCATTATAACATTAAAATTCATCCTTCTGTGTTAGCTTATCAAAGTTTTATATTCCTCAATATCTAAGTATGTGAGAAGTCATATAAAAAACTAAATCAAAATATGCTTTGCAATGTAGTGCACTGAAATATGTCAGTAAATGTTTGCAGTTGTTAGAACTCTGGACATGTATTGGAAAACTCATTCACATTTAATTTCATATAGCAGTTGCAATAGGAAGGTAGGAATACAAGAGAGATTTAGAGATTCTTGAATGTCTTACCCCAGATGGTTATATCCAACTATGTCTTACCTGCACTTTCGTCTTACTGATTAAAATCCTGTTCTTTTTACAAGGACAGTTGTGCATTTTTGTTATTTTTATTTGTGTGGTGCTTTGTACACTTAGTATAAATCATAATAATAAATCCCTTTAGGAACTACTTATAAAAAGGCTTTGATAATACTTTGTTAGGTTTGACAAATAGCAATTTAGAATCCACTGTCTGTTGAGTCAGGCATGTTGACAAATACTACAAATTGATAAAAGCACCATAAGTTTAGCTACTGTAAATATTCCTAGGGGGAAAAAAGAAGTTAGGTTTTGTCTTTTCTTCTCTGTGTCCAGGGATGGTTGTACAGAAATGATTTTAAAACTCTCTTTATTCTTACACACCCCTCTAAGAGTGTACATGTATTTTACAAGATGGTTAAAACAGCTAAATGAATACTGTGTAAGCAACGAAATCGTCTCTTAGGAAGAGAAATGCAGTAACAACTCTGGGTTCTGTTGTACGTGTATTTCATTGGTGATTATCTTGGCTGTCAGGATTAAACAACTGTGATTTTCAGGAGAGTCTTCAGCTTGGAAACAGAATGAGGAAAGAATTGAATCCAGAGTTAGACAGTCTAGTTTTCTTTAGAAAAGAATATGTAAAAGAAAATAGTTTGTTTGCAGACTTGCTAGTTTTAATGTTTCAAGATACACAAAACAGGAGTTTGTCATATCAGTTTAGGTCCAAGATTTTAAAGATTCACTTTCTGAGTTTGTGTGTGTATATGTAGAATTTGGGCAAGGGAGAAACTTGCAGAGTTATGGATGATGAGTTTGACTGGTTGAATCAGTGATTTGCTTACAGTTGAGCAGATTACTTCAAAAATAAAATGAGGCACAGAGGTTGTTTGAGAGGAATGATTTATTAATAGTCATATTCCACAGGAAACTAGAGGCAGGCATATCAAGGGGCTTGACATGCTAGTGTTCTGAAATGCAGCTTCTTTCCATTAAGCTCCACATCCCCATTCTCAGTGTGCCTGCCTGATTTTCTCCAGCTTGACTGATGTCTATAACTTACTTTTTAGGATTGACACAAGCTGATACTCCTAGTGGCAGGTGCTTACCTTGATTACACCTGACTAAAGAGTTCTAGAAACATTTGTTGATAAAGTCAAGTGCCCTTGTTAGTTTAATACTGTAGTGTAATACATGACTTTAAAAGTGTACCTTCTTAGAATCAAAATCTGAAGGAAGCACAGTGAAGAGAATGACCTGATTTTGAAGGAAAGAAAACTACCAGCACCTGAAATCAGCTTTCTGCAGCTGTTGACTAAACTTCTCTGAAATCATGATACATTGAATTAACTGGTTCTGAAGGAAATTCTGACCTTCAGTGAGAGTGGATACAGAGGAGCCCAGGTGATCTGATGCTGGTTTGGGTACTGCAAAATATTAGGGACTAGAGGGAGGGTGCTTACCTGTGTCACGTAGATGTTCTTACAGAGTACATTTGAGTATCTTAACTGTTTTGCATGAGATCATGAAGAGGTAGCAGATGTCACAAAGTGTTTTAAAAAGGAGTTGTAGCTCACATGATGTACAACTTGTGTGATGTGTTTGTATGTACCTTTTTAGTTTGTTTTCATAGGCTCCACTATTCATTGTTTACATATAGACATTGTGTGTTAGCTATTGCCTGTGTATCATATAATGCTGTATAAAGTGTGTTTGTGTTGATTTCAAACATTTATGAAAGTTTCAAGTATTCTTACTGATTTTATTTCTTTGCAGCTTTTTCTGCACAAGCGAATCAGCTCTTTACTCCTCATGGTTCTAATCCTTCAACACCTGCTGCTACTCCAGTCCCTACCCCATCACCTGTCAAGGCAATAAGCCATCCATTAGCACCAGCAACTCCACTCATCTCTGGGATGAGCATGTCTACCCCTGTCCTTCCTGTTTTCCCAGGACAGGTCTCCTCTTCCATCCATACATCTCAGCCATGTACCCCAACCCCTACTGTCATCAAATCACTCTCATTGCCCGGTGTTCCTGTCACATCTGTTCATAGTGCAACCTCTACCCCTGTCCCTTCAATTTTTTCTGGACTGGCTTCTATACCCACTGCTATGCCCACTCCTCAGGGTTCTTCCACTCCCTGTGCCACACCTGCGCCTAGTGAAGCTTTTGCGTCTGCTACTACTCCATTTGCTGGACTCCCATTTTCTGCAACCTCTTCTATTGCTTCTGCTAATAATCCTGCTCCATTGTCATCAGTTTTTGCTGGTCTCCCTTTGTCCTTGCCACCCAACGCTCAAGGGATTTCTAGTCCTGTTCCATCTACAATTGCTAATTCTCCTGCCACTACCATTCCTGGTTCACTTAGCTTGCCTAACCCAATTTTGTCTGTCTTAAAGGGATTTCTGACTTCAAATGACACTTCATTAATCAATTCATCTGCTTTACCATCTGCTGTGACAAGCGAGCTTGCTTCTTTATCTGCTCTTGCTAACCAAAGCTCTGATCCTCCCACTTCCTCTGTCAACAAATGTTACACTCCATCAGCCACCCCTACCCCACAGCGTTCCTCCACACCTGGGCTGGCTCTATTTCCAGGTCTTCCATCCCCATCTGTAGCCAATTCTAGTTCCACTCCACCAACATTGCCTGCACAGTCGCCTTTAACCACTTCACCATCGATTATGCCAGTCAGCTGTGGCTCATCAGCTTCCCTCTTGCATGGCACAAGCCCTACTAATCCTGAACAGCAGCTCTCATCAGCCCCAGCTCCCACAAGTATCCCTGTTCTGGTCAAAACAGAACCCATGAGTCCTACCCTCTCAGCCTTCAAAGGTCCTTCTCATTCAGCCAGCCCTTCTCATGGCACTATAGGACTGTCGGCGCTTGGGCGTGCATATACCTCAGCAGCTTCAGTGCCAGTCAGTTTACCTGGTTCCCTGAATCCAGCACTGTCAGGTCTCTCCTCTTTGACTGCTCCTCTAAACAATTCCGGTTCTCTGGCTTCCATTTCCCTCACCCCACATGGCTCCTCTGCTCCCATTGCCCCTGTGTTCAATGGACTTCCTCCTTTTACATCTCTAACCAGTAACTTTGCTTTTACTGGTAACCCAGCACTTACACCACCCGTCACTCTCCCAGGGCCTTTGTTAGCTACTCCGTCTACAACTGCTTCAGCCGTGTCTGCCCCCCATGTGAGTTCCACCGCTGCCGTACTCTCTGGACTCGCCGCCTCAGCAACAGCAACAGCCCCACCCTTCTCGCTTAACTTGTCCAGTGCCGTCCCTTCCCTTTTTTCTGTTGCCCAGGGACCTCTGGGATCATCAAACCCATCCTTCCCTGGTTTTCCTGTCTCTAACACACCCTCTGTCACTCCTGCTCTCCCTTCTTTCCCTGGCCTCCAGGCATCCTCTGCAGTAGCAGCAGTTGCACCGTTGCCAGCAGCTGCCACAGCCCCATCTCCGGCTCCAGTCCTGCCAGGGTTTGCCTCGGCCTTTAGCTCAAACTTCAACTCTGCACTTGTGGCGCAGGCTGGGTATGTTTGTTTCTGAAGGAGGTCAGAACTGTTTCTTTTTCTCTTAAGCAAAACACTAATTTTACTTTACATATGGACATTATTTTCACTCACAGTTAGTAATTGCAGATAATTTTTAAAGTTAGTTCACTAGTAGATTTCCATCTGTCTTTAGACGCTGATAGAGTAGTGGTTAAATAGGTTGTCCTCAATAGTCCCTGTTACGACAGTCTAATCCAGTGAGGTGCTGAGTGATCTTATTTCCCAATGGGGATACTTGGCACCTCCTAGGCTTTTACAGGAATGGATTCCACGTGGGCATCCATTGACACATACATATAATAGCAGACAGTATCTTAGATGTTCATTTGTTTTAAGGAAGTACTCAGCATTAACTCCTGTTTGTAAAGTTTTTTTGTGTGAGAACTGTAGATGCAGTCAAGGTACAAAAAATTCTGAGTTCCCTTCTTAGGTGTGCTTCCCACAGTCATGGTTTGTGTGTACATGAATAATTTGTAGGTAGGTAAAGTCCGAGCTTCTATTTGGAAATTTTGGCCTTTATGAGGTTAGAAAAAGAAGTGTTTTTCTAATTTATATAGACCTAAGCTTACAGAGAGGGAAACAGGATAAAACACAATGCACATGTTCCTAATTACAGCCTCCTTTTGACATTGTTTCAGCTTGACTTCTGGACTACAGACACCAGGAAATGCAGTTTTTCCTGGTCTTTTATCTCTCCCTGGTATCCCTGGCTTTCCCCAAAGTGCCGCACAATCTTCCTTACAGGAATTGCAGCATAGTGCAGCTGCACAGTCAGCACTACTGCAGGTAAGGGCCTAGTTCCTAATACTGTTTTGTTTCCAGGGATCGTTTTTGAGCATGTACTTGTGTGTTAACTTCTTGTAATTAGTTTAAGTCAGTAAATGATTAAAACCCCTAACCTGTGTGAGAACTGATTACAAGGATGTTGATAAAGAACAAATGAAACTGACTTCTTACTCAGGGCCAGTGTACCATGTTTCTGTACATTATGAATGTGATTAAACCCTTTTCGAAAACTCTTCATAAAATAGGGTGAAGTGAAAGAAAGAAAAGGCAAATGAAATTTTGGCCGGGTTTCTGTTAAATCTAATGAGCTGACCATGTTTTTGCAAACTTGTGCTCAGTTCCAGTCTGACATTTGAATAACTTACAGGTTTTGTGGACCCTTTATTGTGAGTTACATGCCTCTCTATGCATTTTATCAGATTGTCTTGAATTTGTGTCTGTTGTTGTGCCTTTCTTTTGATAGTTCCCACAAATACAGTTGTTGCAATATAAGCTTGAAGTGGCTTTGGGTAATGTGTAGTTTCATCATCTCTTGTCCATGAAACAGCTTGTTTCACTCATCAACCTACATAACTGAAACTACCATCAAACTTTGTGTTTATATGTTTAGTTTGTCTTTTGTTAAAAACAGACTCTGTACAGATTAAGGATTCTGGGAGGAAATTTGTCCTCTGCAAAACACTAAAAGAGGTGGTTGAGTGTCTTGAATTAGTGTTTTCTCTCTCCAGGGACACATCCGTTGTTGAAGCGGAGCATGTGTCTGAGTACTGATCATTGTGCAGAATATTGTCAGATATCTTTTGAATATCAGGGGATTGGAAGAAGCAGGTTACTTCATCTAGGCATGCTGCTTTTGCAGCTTAGGAATCTGTTTATTCTTTAGAAATCTGTGTATGCAGATTGCATTTAGGGAGCGTTGTTTTTCTTATTTACAAGTTCCAATCGCTAAAATTAACACTTACCTACTTGAGCAACGAAGAGAAAGAAAGTTCAAAGTCACTGAAATACTATGGTTCCTGGTTAAGCTGTGCCTTCCAAACCAGCTGGTGCTTACTGCACTGGAAAGTGAATGCCATTAACAATTCTTTGTTTTCCCTCTTAATCCAACTGCATTCCTCATTCTCTAGTGTTTCAGAGCAATAGTTGCACTACAGTTTAACATCTGTGTATAGATGCATTACTCATCTCTGTTCTTTGCACACTTCAGATTATAATTAATTTTTTTTTGGCTTGAGTAGGACTGATATTGTGGCTGAAATTTTGCTTGATTTAGATTTTTGTTTATATCCTTGTTTTTATGAGTGCTGTTTCCTAACTTCTTCTCTTCCTTAAAGGCACATTCTGCTTCTGCTCTGGAGAACTATACTGCTCAGCCTGAAGGTTTTGCTAACTATCCATCAACACCAGGAACACCATTTTCATTGCAGACAAGTCTGCCCCAGAGTGGATGGCAGTAAATATGAGACTTTTTAAAGACTGCAGTGTTTGCTTGACAGAGCCTGATCCTATTCATTTCTAAGGTTGTCTCTGCATTAGGGGGGGCGTGGTCTGAGTTGGCAAAGAGGGTGAAAACATGAGGGTAAATTTATTCCAGGAAGCTGTGTCAGATGTCAAACTTAATTTGTGACTGCATTCAATTGATTCAGGGTCTGATCCTGTGAATTGCTGAGCATCCTTGACTCTTCTTTAATATTGAGAGTTGAATGTTTAGTGTCCTACAGGGTCAGAAACTTTCAAACAGATGTTTATGTAAATAGAGCAATTGACTCTCAAACTGAATGGGGAGAGAACAAGTATACTTAATAGTGTGTATAAGCACCTATGCTGTTATGTTTTGTATGGTGTATGTGGTTAATATAGAATGAGATCTAGACTGAAACTAGACAATTAAAGCTGTAGACGATCTTCTGTCTAGAAGCAAAGCACACTTCTTGTGTGTGCATAGATCAAGGTCAGCTTACGGTTTTTTGGATGTTTTCTCTGTATGTATGAGGATCTCCTGTTAGCATCAGCAGTATGTTAAGGGGAGGGTAGATCAGAGGTGTGTGAGGGTTTTCTTATGCTTTGAAATATTGTCATGGGCTTGCTGCTGAATTAAGTACCCTTTGTCTGAAGAAGAAAGCTAGGAAATGATGCTGTACTTTATTTGGGTAGAAATAAGTTATGTTTTACTGGAGTATGGTTTAGCTAGCTGAGAATACATCTTTCCAGAGTACATAAAAACATTTTAACTTGCCTCTAAAATAGTTTTTCATAATATTCTCCTTGAGCCCAACACCCCTCTGTGAATGAAATAATTGTACTGCGGATGGGCTGCCTATCCGGCACTTTTGACTGCAGACTTTTGTGAATGTTTACAGACATGGGGCAAGTTCTTCTTTCCCTTATACTCACAGAAAAACTAGTTCTCTGTGCTTTTTGGTTATAAACTATGACTTGATGGTGCTTATGTTATCCTGTGAATATAAGTCGGAGCAGAATTTGGCCCATGGATTTTTTTTTTTTTTAGTATTTTTCCTTGGAAAACATATGTGATTTTAAAGGCATATAGCTAAATTAACTGTTACAATGCAGCATATGGAAAAGTCTTGCTTTGTTAGTGAAATGCAGTTGTGCACTCTTCTAATAATGTTAGTACCTGTGGCAACGTGTAAGACATCATTGAATATCATCTATTTAAGATACACTCTTGACCATGTTCCAGAGACAATAGAGATGAATGATATTCAATCATGTGATTAAATTAAAATTTAGAGGATACTACACTGTAGAAAAGTTCTGCACCTAGAGTTTTACTTTTTTAAAGATTCAGCTGGGAGATGTTGTTAATGTATTTTCTTTGAAGATGTGAACAAACTTTTTTAGAATGTTAACAGAAATTCCTGTAATGGTTTTTAACATAATTTTTTTAAATAAAAAGTTTACAGTCATGGCAACAAGGCTTTGCTGACTATTTACATATTTGCCTAAAAAAAAAAAAAGAATAAACTTGTTTTTACTAAGATACTTCTAATGTTTGTTCTTGCTTATGCTGTTTCTTTATGATGCAGAATTCTGTCCAGAAGTATAAAATCAACTTCCTAGAGTGACAGTAGAAATATCCTATGAATTTTTTAGATGAAAAATTTGGCAGCAATTGGGTAATCTTATATTTTAATAAGCAAATTTATGTATTATGTTAAATCTAAGCATAAAAACATTGCTCCCTTATTTTTTTAAAATTTTGTGTAACCTGCTGAATTCTGATGTTTCTCTACTCTGAACTGTTTTTAAAATTGGTTCCTTGTATCTTATCTCAAGGAATCTGTGGAAGAATTCTCTACCATCTTTCATTATACTTTCCTTCTCAATCGTTTCATAACTTGATCTTTGTAAATCTGCAGATCAATTAGAGAAGGAGAAAATAAAGATACAGGTATCTTATGAAGACCAAATTGGTTTTTGTGCCATCTCTGTGAATATAAAGTAGTTCAAAGTCAGTAAGCATTTTGTAACCATACTGTGGGTTCCTAAGTTTGATACCCTATATTAATCCTAGTTTCCCCGTTAGGCAATCAAAGATTGAACTAATTCAAGTTACCTATTAGTCAAAAACAAGTAATATACATAAAGTATTTTATCAAAAAGTAAGTAGTTTGTACCTCTGTTTCTCAAAACACCTATTGAATGGCTGTGGGGTGTGGGGTTTTCTGTCTGAACACGAGACAACTCAAAGATACTGAAGAGACTGTGAAGCCTTGTTTCTCCAAATGAAAACAGGTGAGAAGTAGTGAAATCCACTGTATTAAATGCTCTTCTCCTGAAACAGTGTAGTTACTGAGTGATGTCTAGCCACTTCACCCAGGGAAGAGTATTTCATGCATAGCTGGTGTAGTTTTACAGACACACTCCCATGCATGTCAGAAAGGTGAATAAAAAGTGTTAAACTATCAAGTTCTTATGTCTTGAATGGGCTCTCTGGTTCTTTGTGAAACATAATGAGCAGAATTTTGTAAATTGAACTTTCCAGTGGTTAGAATTAAGATAAAATTCAATTTCTTCAATATTTCTCCTGGTGTAAAATTGTTCTTTATTAATTTTTTTCTCTTCAGGAATAAAGTCTGTGTTCTGCATTATAGCAAACTCCTGTGATCCAGCCTTGGAATATCTGCAGGGAGTGATGTGTCCTGAGCTCTTTCATGCTTTCTTGAGCACCATTTTTAAAAAAACAAGGAAAAGTCTGCTCCTGAGGCAAACCACCTTATGCTGAGCCTGTGCTGGGAAAGGGCTCTTGCTGAATTACTTCAGTTCTGAACTAACTGATTTGTTCACTGTTCAATTGCCTATTACTGCTGTATTTCATCTATGTTGACAGACTGCAAAGATAAGGTGTAGTAAAGTGTTCTTTGAAATAAAATATTTTTTTGGAACAACTGAAAACATAGTGGGATTGTGTTATAAATGTGTTTCAGTGTTTCTTTCAAGTACCTTAATCGCTATTGCAGTGAATATGAGAGAAACAGCAATTTTCTCTCCTTCTCTTCCTCTTATTTGTAAATGAGTATTTTGAGTTGGGTTGGGTCTGAAAGGAAACTTGACATGGTATGAATGTTCTTACTTGCAAATTGCCTTCCTTCCTGGATGGAGGTGGGAGCAATCCCTTTGATTGACTCTCTGGTATTTACTCATGCTCTAGTGAAGTGTAGCCCTAGGGGAGCTTCCTGTTGTCTCTGATCTTCAACTATTGAAAGCCAATATCATTTTCATGAGGAGAAGTAGCAATAGGAGGAGATTCCTACAAGCAACAGGACAGTAACTGTTACTCTTCTCTGTCCTGTTCTGTCTTCTGAGTTTTGATTTGGGGAAAGGAATGGTGAGCCTGAGGCAAATAGGTTAGTGTCTATTCTATGGGCAGAATTCAGGGCCAGGGAAGGACTAAGCTGAGAAATCTTTAGGGAATGGCTGAAGTCCAGTGCATGAGTAATATTGGCCTACAAAGGACAGAAAAAGAAACCTACTACTTTCTTTGCAAATCTCATGTGAGCACTGCTTGATTCATTTCTGTACCTTTGGATGTGGCACTGTTTAGAAATGGCTGTGGGTAAGAATTGCCCTTCTGGTTGTAACAGACTTTGAAGTGGGTGCTTGGTCTGTAGGATTGTGTCTACAACTGGAAGATGAGGTAAGTTGGGAGCAACTGGGCACTATAGAGACAGTGCAAAGGGCTGGTGCTATTTGCAAATGTAGAAGTTGGTGCAGAGAAATGCTGGAGAATGGTATGCTTACAGGTAAGCACCCAATCATGCCTGACCTGAGCCTTTACACTGCTTTTGGAATAGAAGTTGAAGGCTTTGGCTATATCAACACTTAACAGAAATACCTGAACTGCCAATGGCCCAAACCACACTCATCTGATGTTGCTTCTAAGTCAGTAAGTCCTGCTAAAGCAGCTTTAAAGTCAGTCTGGTTGTGTGGTAATGCCCTGTGACAGAGCACTGCACCAGGCTGTTCAGCACCAGTGAACTTGCAGCTTGTAAACTGCTTTGCCCTGAGGCTCATGCATTTTAACCTCTGAGTGTGCTATAGCTCTTTGTGACATGAGTTGTCAACATGCCCCGGTATAGTCCAGGGAGAAAGGATTACTATTGCCTTGCCTTTGATTTCAATTTTTCTAAACAAGGAGTAAAAGTGCAGCTGAAGTTAAAATGAAGGAACTAATACTCATGTTCCTGATGACAAAGTAAAAAGACCATCTGCTTTATTCACCTTTCAAGGATATATTTACAGGCACCTCTGGGAATTATCAATAAATGGCAGGGAGCAATTATTTCTGTTACATTTTAATGTTTTGCTCATTTATCTGATGGTATAAGCAGCTGTGTAAATTGTGGTATTTAAATGGCTCAGAATTAAGTTGTTTTCAATCAAAAGTTGCTCTAAAGTGAAAAAGAAAATTGTTGGGATGGTTTTGCATATTATGATTGTGCTTCTGAAATAATTAAAACACATTTTTCTTGTAACTATTCATGCTTGCTACCCTACTATTCAGCATCTGTCTTGAAGAGGTTTGATCTTACAGCTCAGCATTCAGAAGCCAAATAATGAGGAAAATGCTACGAATGACTTAAAAATGGGTATTGTCACACATTTCCAGGAAGCGTGTCAATCTTGATTTTTCAAGCTGTTTGAGCTTATGTCTTTCAATATGATTTAAAATGTCAGTTTCAGTGGTGCAGTTTCTTCTCTGTTAGTCTGAGAAAGGATTCTCTGGGGAACAGTCAGCTTAGGTGAAATGTAGCTGGAGCCAGATCTTCAGAGATATTCTAGATGATAGATGCCCCCAGAAAACAGCCATGCAATTAATGCAGGTGTCTGTCAAACTCATAAATTACATATGAAAAACTGCCTTTCATTTTTTACTCAAATAACAAGCATCAGCTTCTTCCTTTGAGAAGGTTGCCCTCTGCTCCTGCAGCCTTCAGAAATGGCTTAGTCTGAAATGTTGTGCTTAGTTTATCAAAATATTTTGTAAAAAATACTCTCATTTGGAAGGCAGTTTTAAGCTTTGGAGCTGAAATGCTTCTGCTGTGGTTTTTAGGTTATCTAGCGCAACAGGGCTGAGCCTACACTGATAGTATAAAGAAGGTGGTGGTGAGCTATTTACACAGCATAGAGACCTCACCTGAAGGTTTGTTTATGTTACTGATGTTTTGGCATCTGAGCAATAGCTGAGCCCCAAAACTGCAGAGGAGCAGTGCTCAATTTCCACCTTCTGGCTTTATAGAATCATAGGTTGGAAAGGACCTTAAGATCCTTGAGTCCAACCATTAACCCAGCAGCGCCAAGTCCAGTACTAAGCCACCTCCTTCAGTGCCACATCTACATGTCCTTTGACCACCAGGGATGGGGACTCAACAACTCCCTTGGGCAGCCTGTTCCAGTGTTTGGCAACTCTTTTGGTAAAGGAAGTTTTCCCTAAGACCTAATCTAAACCTCCTCTGGCACAACTTGAGGCTATTTCCTCTTATGCTATTGTATGTTGACTGGGAGAAGAGACCAATCCTCGCTTGGCTACAACCTCCTTTCAGACAATTGTGGAGAGTGACAGTGTCTCACCTGAGCCTCCTTCTTCAGCTGCTCTTGCTGTCTCTTTATCTTCTCTCTCTGTCTTGTTCACATTTTTTTCCTATGTTGTGACATATTCACAAAAATTACTTCCAGCTTGTATTTTTGGAGGTCTGAAACCAGCTGGGCCAAGTGCACACCCAGACAGAAGATGGCCATGGAGTTACATCAGAGAAAATCCTGATCCACAAGAGTTTGTGTTTGTAAACATCGTCTTCTCACCAGGGTAACTCACTCCCAGAGAACTCTCACACAAGGGATTTCTCCTTCTCTCACCCTGCCTCCGTCTTCAGCATTTTGCATGAGCACTGTGCAGTTTCAAGGTACACTGCTGTCTTGTCTGTCAGGGGATCAGAGATTCCCTCAAATGGGATGGATCCTCGGAGGGAGACACCCAAGAAAATCAACACAAAACATCTAATTGGTAAGCCTTGTTTTGTGTGTGGGTGGGGTTTTTTCTCAGTAAGAAGGACCAGAACTAAGCAAACAAAAAAAGCACACTAGATCTCCCACATAGACTAGAGATGAAAATTCAGGATCTGCCACTGTGAGTGACAGCAAATCGCCTCATACTGTCCTGCCAGCATGATCCCAGGAACAAAAAGAACTGATTCAGCTATTGATACACTGGTAGGGATGGGGTGGAAAGAGAAAAATGTGCCTTAGGGAAGGCAGAAACATTTTCAGCCCTGAAAGGATGCTTATTGTGGTTGTGCTTCTATGATGAATACATGGTGCTCTTCAATGTTGTTACTGGCAGTGTGTGCTGTCTTCACTGTTGAGTCTGGCCAGAGTTGTGGACAGTGTGGTGGGACAAACATGAGTCTCAACAGGATTGATTTGAGTGCTAGTAGAAAGCAGGAAGGTACATGGTGATTAGAGACTGAGTCTATTATTCCATCTTTTTGTTGCTGTAGGAGACTTGTGAAATTTTTGTCCAGTGAAGTTTTCATTTGATTTCCAAGTTTGAAACCCACATGATTTTGTGTATCAAGTGTGTTAATGATGTACCCTCAAGTGGTACATCAAGTGGTCCTGGAACTTTTCCACAACTGCTGAGTGATGAGCTCTTACATTTTTTACAGTTTGCACATTTTGCACCTTTTGCACCAAGAGTGTTGCAGCTCCTGGTTTGCTCTGGACTACAGACCAAGTGAGGGGGTTTGGTGGTTATAACTACTGTAATCCATACACAGGTGTGGCAAATCCAGGTCACTGATATGTTGGGTTGTGTTTTCATAGAGTCTTTCATTTGTCTTATAGTTAAATGATTTGAAACTTTGGGGTAATCAGAGAAGACCTGTGGTGTTTTTTGGGAAGCTAGGAGTTTCATTCACTCTGAAGAAGACGTAGATTCATATCCTGGTTTTCTTATTGAACTTATATTATTAGCTGGCATCAGGATCTCTAGGACAGTTCTCATGGAGAAGGATACAATTGTACTTTGTCAAGTTTTAGATGCATGCTTTTTTTTTCCCATGAGTTTCCTTGATCTTTTTTCACTGACTAAAAGGCATTTGACTGCTGGTACTTTGTGTACCTGTTTTAGCCTGCCACACATTACTAGTGTAATGTGAAATACACTGTATGGCAAACAGACAGCAGTGAATGTGTTAAAGCTTTTTCACAATAAATCCTAAAAATCCTGTCTTCATACACATGGCCTTAAGGCTTGCATGGTAATTTGCTCAGGGGAGCAACTCATTTATACTGGTGATTGCAGAACACCTGATGACACCTCCTGAAACAACTAGGAATTTAAATTGCTGTTTTTTGGTAAGAATGGGGAGGAAATCTGGGCTACCACTACACCAGTTCTGTACCTAGCCCTCACAGAGGTCTGAAACTGGGCCTCTTGTACACAAATGTGTTTAAGTGTGAGTGATTAAATCTGCAGCTCAAAGTAGGATGGGCAAAACTGCAAGCAGCAAAGGGCTTGATGTAACACCCAGGTGTGCAGCAATTACCAGCAGGTGCAGCCAAGCCACGCACAGGTACCCAGGAGGCACAGGAGCTGCAGGAGGACTGTGCTGCATTTCCTTCTTTGGGGTTGCTGAAAGTTCTCTGACAAACCTGTCAGTCCTGCTCTGCAGGTCTGTTAGGTTGTGCCTTGCAGGTCAGGGAGCCTGATGCTGTTCCACCTTGGTGAAAAGTTTTTTGACAGTATAAATTGAATTGTTTCCTATTAGTTTCTATCTGTATGTGAATTTTACTTGATGTGAGAAATTCCCAGTGCTACCCTAGGCTTTTCAAATAACTTATCCAAAACACCTTGTACCTTTCCATCAGCATGGGGGAGGTTCTCTGAGGAGACCTCTGAGACTTTGTCCACTTGTCCTGTCTCTTCCTCTTGCGCTGGGAAACACAGGCTGTGGCATTCAGCTTCCCATCTGCTGATGCTCATGCCTCCAAAAATCCTTTTCTGGCCCAAACCAGACAGCTGGGCAGCCCCTGGGACTATCTCATCCTAGATCCCTGCTGCTTTTGCTTTCCTCGTGACTCTCCTGAAGCATTTCTGCTTTAGCAAAATTCAGTTGATCCTACAGCACTCTGTCCTGATGCCAAGACTGTCCTGTTTCACTCTTTGCCTATTCTTTGAGGATGTCAGCAATCCACCTGCTCTTCTCTTCAAAGACCAGCTGCTCCTTGGTCACAATTTCCTTGCAAAAAGCCTCCCTAGCTTCTAGCATTTGAACAGCTACACTACTGCTTTCCCTTCAGGCACCAAAATAATGAGATGTATTTCTATGATTTTTTTTTTTTATTTCATTATAATGAAATTTTGGTATGAGACAAGCTGAACTCACTGAGACAACTGCTTAAAATGCATGGGCATGCATTTTGACAAGCACTAATTTTGAAGTTTATGGTTCAGTGAGTGAATTGGTCCACCAATATTCCTCAAAACATTCATCTAAAGGCAGCAAGAGTTCCTCTTATTTTCCTTATTACCTGTTTCATACAAACTAAATCTTTTGCCCCAGCCATGGCACACTGACAGACTCATACTTACGGATACTCCACCCAAGTACTTATTTCTTCTTCATAGCCCCCAGATTTGGCAATATCTTATATTTTGCCTCTTTCTTTCTGTTGCAAAATGTATTTTCTTAACCTTTTTTGTCCTTTTGGGCAGAAAAGCCATACTATTGGATATTTGGTTAGGTCTTTGATGTCTTTCTTTGAGTGGTGGGAGGGAGGAAGAGGGAGTGAGTCTTTGTGGACTTTGCAGTCCCTTATGATTGCACTGAGCTAAATCGACATCCCTGGGATAACTCTGCAAATTTTGTATTCATTACTCTTCTACCTTACATCTTTTTTTATAGCTGACAGGCGGGAAGGAATTGGTGTCTGTGGCTGGATCCTTGTTTCCCTTTCATTCCTCCTGGTGCTTATTACTTTTCCTGTTTCCATTTGGGCATGTATGAAGGTAAGAGGGATTTGAGGCACATAAAGAATACTCTATTATCACTGTTGTTACTTTTTTATTGTCTTAGTTAAGACAAGGTGCTTCACATTCCCTTTTTGGAAATCATAGGGGCTTGTAGCAAAGATGTGTTCTGGAACGGAGATCCATGTTTTTTCACTAACTTTCTGTATCACCCTAACTTCCATGTTTAATTTCTTCCAGTCTCCACTTCCATCATCAGTTAATCTTCTCTGATTTACAACACTGGGAGAATAAATCAAACTTTTCTAAAGAATTTGTACTTGATGCTGCCAGCAATAGGGATTATCATGAGAGGTTGGGAACATGTAACCCTGCATTGAGAAACTGCTTAACTTTAACCCACAAAATGCCCCTTCAAAACCTGGACACAAATAATTCAAAGCAGTTTTAAGGTGTGAGTTACCAGAGTGATTTCCCTGAACTCCAGGCCTTCAGTAGTTGTGATGCCCTAATTGAAGTAGTTAGCTAGGTTACCTGAGGTGAGGCATGGTTTGCCTACAGCTCCTCTGAGTCTAGTGCTGATGTTAAGTGAGCTGTGGGGTAGCCTCATTAGATCAGTGGCAATTCTTTCATATTTGATCTGTTTTGTAAATATATTTGCAGTGCCAGGGTCTGAGTTTTTCCAGCAAAACACAAGGTAAGTAAAGATGTAAAATGACTAGTGATATACAGCTTTGTTACTTCCTATGTTATTGTGCTGGTTTAAAGGTAAACTGGTAAACAAATCCACCACAAGAGAGATTATAAGTCAGAGTTACAATTTAATAAAAATATTACAATAAATGCAATAGCACAAAGAGGAAATGGTTTTAACCCGCAAAACCCAGAAGTGTAACCCAGCACCCTGGGGCACAAACACAATGGTGTTCATTAGCCCCTGTGCTGAGACCCACATGGTTCCCCTGAGTCTAAATTAAAGGAGGTAGGAAAACCTTTTGGTGCAGATGACGGTCACGGTCTGGTGAAGAGTGGTGGTATCCTCAAGATTCTGGTCCTCCTCTGGATCCAACGAGTGGTTCCCCCTGTCCCCAAACCCCCAGATTATATCCCCTCAGGTCCAGGTGGGACCTCCCAGGACCTCCCCCAAGGTGGGGAATTACACAATGAGTGATCTCACTCTGTGAGTCATAGGGTATTTGGAATCATTGATGGCTCATTAGCAGACATGACACCTCAGGCTGGGTATGAAGGTGCTAATGACTTGCTGGAAGGGAGTTATCACAGCTCTTATCTTACAGGTGTCTTTCACACCCAGCTCACATCCTGAGGGGTTGGGTGTGCCCTGGGCAGGAACTGCAAATGGTCCCTTGTTAACAGTTCTTGGGAAATGAATAGAGGATGTAGAATACATAGCTTTGGTCACACCCACACAGTGATAAACTGGTCCCAGCTTGATGAACTAGGGCAAATATTTGTTCTTTTTTCACATTTAAGATGCATGCCCAAGATTAAAGAAAACAGATCAGAGAGTGAGAGTAGAATTAGTTTTAAAATTCTAAATGTAAAATATATTCCTAGGTTATCAGAGAATATGAACGAGCTGTTGTGTTTCGTCTGGGACGTATACTGTCTAAGAAAGCAAAGGGACCAGGTAAATGAATGCAGTTATATTCTGTTAAAATCCACAAGGTTTATTTTTTTATTATTACAATGCACTCTAATCACATAGAGAATTCCAGAGGTTCGTGAGATCCTTCACAGCATAGAGGGGAATGAGAAGGTCCTCTCTACTGCTGTTCCTTTACCTGCAGACTGTTTGCTTTTCTGAAGAGAAGATAAAGCCACCCTCCTGTCACAGCACAAAAGTTTGAGTACCTTGATACCAGTATGGTTTTGCTGTTGAGTAGGTTAGACAACCAAAGGTTGAGCTCATGCTGCAGGTACTGGCAGGGAGATTTAAATGCAGTGTTCAGGTCTGCCATGGTCTTTTTTTGAGTGTCTGTGGCCTCTCTCCCTGTACCTCACTTCCAACACTGCTTGTTGATGGCACCTCCTTAACTGTCTTCTGCTCTGTCAATGGTAAACGTGCCAGCACAGAGACACTTGACATCTGTGCAGTTTGTTACAGCCACCTAGGATCAGGTTACAAACCACCAACAACCCAAACCCAGCATCATGAAGTGTTTGTTATGTTATAAGGTGCAGTTACCACTTCTGTGCAATGAAACAGGGGAAACTGGAAGTTGAATTAACAGGAATAAGTCCTTTTCAGGTACTATACTTCCTTTAGAATAATAGTCAGGTGGTCCAAAGAACAGCTGGGGCTGGTGCAGAGCTTTTCTGTGTGGCTCTGGGCACCAAAGTAAGATGCTGAGCTTACAACAGTTGTGTCCAGTCTCCCTCTCCAGTGAGGGAGAGTGGAGGCTTCTTCACAGGATGTGACACATCTTGGGTCGGTGTTCCTCATGTGGGAGCCATGCAGGATCTGGATCTGTGGGATGTCTTTCTTGAGTACACGCATACTGAACCATAAATGGTTTACTATTTAAAAAGGGGAAAGTGAGCAAAGTCATGGAAGGAATGTTTGCCAAAAGTCTTATGGCAGACCATAGTTACAATCTGCCCATTACCAGACCAGAGCCCTATGTCGTTAAGCTCTAACACGTTCACGTTATTTGCAGATATGTACATTTCCCTTTGTTATTTGAAAATGCAAAACCTAATTGTTGTCACTTCCTGTTGTAGAAAGGACATCTGTAGTAATCAAGTGGGCTCATTCACCATTATGTGGGTGTTTTCATCTGTTTGCTTTGTACAGCATATTTGGTTCTGGACTTAACTTTCAGGTGTTTTAATTATTTTTCAGGTATGGTCCTTATACTTCCATGTACAGATACATTTATCAAGGTTGATCTTAGAATGGTTACCTGTAAGATTCCACCACAAGAGGTAACTATTCTCTAGCAGCCACCTAAGACAGAAACAAAAGACATAGCTGATTCATGGCGTGATTAAAAAAAAAGAAAAATGCACGTTTTATAATATTGCTGCTCTGAGGTATCATAAAAAATTTAGCTTCTTGACTGTATCTTGACTTTCAAACTGCTTCCAAATTCCTTCTTGCTCCAAGGAGCTGTGGATGCATCATCTCTGGGAGTGTTCAAGGCCAGGTTGGATGGGGCCTGGAGAAATCTGGTCTAGTGGAAGGTGTCCCTGCCTCATGGCAGCTGGGTTGGAATTACATGATCTTTGATATCCCTTTCAACCCAAACCATTTTATGATTCAGCTTATGAAAATTTGAGGGCGCACTGTTGCAGGTCAAGCTGACGTTCAGAACTGTGACATAAGAGAAAAAGGAGAGTGGGTACAAATGGGCATGGGAGAGAACAAGAGAGAAGCAACTACAAAATTCCCAACTGTAAATGAATGTCCTAATAAAATTGGATCTGACATGGAGCTCTCCCTTTGAAAGTGCCTTCTACGTGTTTCTAAAAAGGCAAATTACATATCAGTAACAAATCTCCTTAAATTAACAGGAATTAGCAGACAACAACCACAAAACTCACATCTAAGCAAGGACAGAGGGCTATATCTTTAGGCATTTTATTGACAAATACTGACTGAAGAATTTAACCTGAAGAGTCAGTTGTTGAGCAATCCTGTCCTGATCAAGTTCTGGCTTTGTGTCACCCCAGCCCTATGGCAGGGCAATGCTTCTGCTTGTGGAGTTGGCACTGCTGTCCCCTTCCTTATACAAAGAGCAGAGGGGAAAGAGACAGCTTCAACACCCCTTTGGCCCCAAGGATTGCTCACTGTGTTTCCCAGGAGCTATTTCTTGGACTATTGTCTTTCCATAACACAAAGAGCCTTTTCTCAGAGTGCAGGTTGCAGAGCTGCATGGGGTGAAATGAAAAATTGCTTCCCCAAAGCAAGAGGCTGGAAGGAAGATGGTTGCAGTACTTGGGCTGTACAAGGCTTGTCAGGTTTTGGCAAGGCTTCTGCAGCAGTTGGCGGGGCTTCTGTGAAGCATTTACTTGTAGGCAAAAGATGCTGAGAGGAGAAGAGATAGTGGAGCATCATCAGTGCTCCACTGAGGCCAGCTGCCTGCTGAGGCACAGGGGACTTGTCTGGCAAAAGATGACACAGCTTTTCTATGAACACTTACATATTCTTTTCAGTTTCTTCTCAAAATTCCTTTCACTTTTCATTTTTGTTTTAATTTGCTGGTGTTTCTTACAAATACATTGTTTAGAGGAAGTAGCACAGATTTTCCAAGCTGCATGTAATGTATAAAATCATTAGTGATCCTTTCTACTGGAAAGGAAGGGGATAGCCATTATGTATTACCGCAGAAGAAATTAATTCAAGTTATGAGATTTGCTTACTATTGAAACAGTAGTTTAAAGGCTATGTACAATATTTTGCCCCAATTTAAACCTTAGTGGTGCAGGAGAGCTGTCTTGAAGTAATCTCTTGAGGGAATGACAAGGAAATCAAAACAAAATTATTAGTTTCTTTGAATTACCAGGGCCTTTTGCTCGTTAAGGGTAAAAGAATTAATACCCCTTCGTATGCAAAGGATATGTTATTGGATCCTTCTCTAGTTCTTTATATTTCTTGAATGCAGATTCTCACAAAAGATGCTGTTACTGCCCAAGTTGATGGGGTGGTGTTCTACAGGATCCACAGTGCCATCAGTGCTGTTGCTAACGTCAGTGATGTCCACTCAGCAACCTTGCTTTTGGCACAGACAACCCTGAGAAACATTCTGAGTACACAGAGCTTGGCTCAGCTGGTGGCAGGTCGTGAAGAGATTGCACACAGTGTCCAGGTAAATCTTACTCTCAAAATTCACTGACAACCACTGACAAGGGAGATGTGTTCTGGGGAGTAGCAAATTAGAATTATTATAACTTTCTTTCTTCAACAATGGTAAAAAAAAAAATCAATTTCTTCAATTATAGATCTCATTGCTTGAAGTCAGAAAGAGTTATTCTAAAGGTATTTCCCCAGGTTCTTTTAGCAGAGTTATCTCCTAGTAAAAATGAATTAAGATTCTAAAATTATCCAGTGACCTAAATCAGTTTAGTCTTTGCACAGAGGCCACTGCAAGAATGGAGAAAGGTATACTGCTTGTGGGAAGCTCTATCTTGAGCTGACCCTTGATTGAGGCAAGGCTTATGTCTTCTGTCATTACAACTAAGAGTACAGAACAAAGCTATTTTATGTTTTAAAATGCCATCTGGTTTCTTTTTTTATTTCGCAGCCAAGGAGGGAGCAGAGAAGAAATCCAACACCTGATTTACTATTTTCGGTCAGAGATGAAGCATAGTCAAATCAAAGAGAGACTCTTCCACTCTCCAGCTAGGAGAGTGGCCACGGGCAAGCCAGGGTCATGATGGTGGCGTGGATTGCAGGAGTGGTCAGGAGCCAGAGCACAAAAGAGTGTGTCAGTGCTGCAGGGCTGTGTTGTGTCTTTCAGCCATAGTGTACTGTCACAGTGTTGTGGTGTTTAAGGAAGTTGCTGTGGTATTTCTTTGTGAAGAGGAAAAGTTTGGGAAGTACTCAACTGAAGAAAGGATGGGGATCATAATTTAGAAGGCAGTAGAGAAACCACACAGGTGACACTGATGTTGCTCAGCAAGTGTTTCATAAGGGTGTGGTACCCACTGTGCAGACACCATGCTGGATGCTTATACCCCTGCAGGGTCTCTATTTCTGCTGTCCAGGTTTGCATGCTGCCTGTCCTGTCCAAGTAGCAGGGTACATCATGTGGCTTTCTCACTGTTCTCTTTGTGGTGTATTGTGTGTTTATCCCTAAGGTTATGCTCGACAGTGCCACGGAGCAGTGGGGAGTCAAAGTAGCCCGTGTGGAGATCAAAGATGTCAGGATTCCTGTGGCCATGCAGAGGGCAATGGCAGCTGAAGCAGAGGCTGCTCAAGAGACAAGAGCTAAGGTGAGACCCACAACAATGTCTGCCCCTGAGCTCTCATTTCCTTGCCATAGAACCATAGAATCATTTGGGTTGGAAAAGATCTCTAAGATCATGGAGTCCAACCATTAATGCAGCACTGCCAAGTCTACTGCTAAACCGTGTCCCTAAGCACCACATCTACATGTCCATTAAATATTTCCCGGGTGGGCGACTCCACCACTTCCCTGGGCATCCTGTTCCAATACTTGACAACATAATTTTTTTCCTGATATACCATCTAAACCTCCACTGGGGCAACTTGAGGCCATTTCCTTTTGTCCTCATGTTCCAGGCATCCAAGTGCTTGTTTGTTTTCTCCTCATTGTAAAGGTGGATTTTCCCCATATGGGCAGTATCACCATGCCATTTCCATTTCTCTTCCTTTGCAGGTTGTGGCAGCAGAAGGAGAAAGAAATGCTTCTAGAGCTCTCAAGGAGGCCTCCATGGTGTTGGCTGAGTCTCCAGCAGGTCTTCAGCTGCGTTACCTGCAAACGTTAACAACTGTGGCAGCAGGGAATAATTCCACCATTGTCTTCCCTCTCCCTATAAATATGCTTGGGAATTTGGGGCAGAAAAGTAAAGGGGGATAGAGACTATTCTATGGTAGCTACTTAGCCAGTGATATTTAAAGTATTTTCCAGGAAGTAAGGGGTTCCACATTGCCAGAATTAAAGTACAAACAAGTTTGGGTCCTCTGTCCCAAAAATAAGAGTAAAATTAGTTTAATAATCATATATAGCTCCCACATTATGAGACTGCATTTGCAAAGTTCAGACACTAAGCGGTTTTAGCTTAGACTCATCTTCAAGTAATATAGAAGAAAATATGTAAAATGCATGCTGTTTCTAATAGAGAATTTTAATGATGCTTTTGCCACACAGAGTCTTGAGTGTAGCAATTGCTTGGTGTTTGTCTGCTAAGCAGGAAACTCTGAGCTGTTGTACTTCATGCAGCATGAGGGTCAGATACTGGCATTTAACTTGAGTCCTCGGGAGTAGAAAAGAAGGATTTGGCTCTTAGCCTTAGAGGTATTCTTTCATAAATATTAGCAGAATTACTGGATAATTGGCATGTTAGTGGAACAGCCTATTCTTTATCTTATATTAATAGAAATTAGTACTTGCTTTACTGACCTCGGCTGTATTTTGCCATATCACTGACATTTATATGAGCTCTGTAATAAAAGAAAGAGAGTATATGACCAGGTATTAGTCATATTTCCTAAATGTGAAAGCTGGGGCAAACCTCGATGTACTCTGTTGATTTAAGTGTCTGTCTTACACCTTCAGTAGTTTTCTTACCCTCCTTTTCACATACCATGCAGCAGTGATGCAGGTTTTCATAAAATGAGCCTTCCCACCCTCCATCCATGCTAATCCTGGCAACTGAGAAGAGGACATTGCTGATACTTGAATTCAGCTGACATTAAATTTGAGTTTGCAGGCTTCAGAAGTGGCTGGGCAGCTCACAGTGTGGGCACAGAGCAACAAGCTGTCTGCTGTGAATCTGAAAGCTCTCTTGATGGAGCTGTTCTCGTAGGTGCTGCTGCCATGTAATGTCTTGTTCACACAAGGCTCACTGCTGCCTCTACTGTCAGTGGGGTCATTTGACTCCAAATTAACCACATCAGCATAGACCTACTAATCATCATATCATTGATACAGACCCTTGTAGCTTAAGCAGTCAAGGTGGCAAATGTTTGTGCTCAGTAGCTGCTGGCAATGTGTTAGATGCTGGTATGAGCATCTGAGGATGGTGACCTATTCAGCAAACACAGCTTTTTTTTGCAGCTCTTCTCTGCTTTAGATATGACTGCCAAATGGCATTTTTCTGGCAAGCTAAAGTTGTAAAACCTGTATTTACAAGTCATCTGCTTATCAGTCTTATCAAAACATTTTCTACAGACTTTTTCCTATCCTAAGAAAAGAGAAGTTTTGAGATAATTTTTCAGTGTCAACTTAGTTTGATATTCAGAGAAGCCTTTATGTATATACACACACACATGCATATATATTTCACATATATAAAATATACATATAACTTCAGCAATGAAACCTCCATCTTTGCCTGTGAAATGTTTCAGCTCCACTACAGAGCTGTTTGCAGAGACCCAGCAGCAGCAATGCTTTAGAAAAATGCAACCACATGTTGCGTCAGTTGTTTGTTTTGCTTTGTCGGGGTTTTTTTAAGTAATGCAAATTAATTAAATTAAAAAAAAAAACCCAAACTTGAAAGACATGATTACAGAGTGAAATTAAAAACAATTCTGTGCCCTCAGTGAACTACCAGTCCTAACTAGCCTGTACAGGTCTCCCGCATCAGGCATGACATATCCAGTGTAGTTACCTATCCCTGATGTTGGCCAGCTCCTCTTTCAGCTTCAGGCATGTGTATGGGAATCCTGCTGTGCTACAAGCAGGGTCATTTGTTCCACTACATCAGGATGCACAATTAAACCCAGAAACTGTCTGAGGTGTTGAAGCATGAGTGACAGTATATCTTCTCTTTCAGCAGCAGTGTGACACAGGCTGTACTTGGTAAGCCCAGGAATGCCCAATCTTCTTTCTGACCCATGGAAATTTCTTGGCTTCTTTTTCACAGGACTGCAGGAATTAATCAACCCTGCAAACACGTTTTTCATTTGCCACTCTACAGGGTAATTGCACTGTTGTATAACAGATCAGGGAGACAGAAATTCCAGCTCTCTTTGCCAGTGTCAGGTACAATAAACACAATAACTAGTAGACTAACTGCAATTTTTATTGTATTACTCCCACGCACACACATCTACAAGAGATACCCCTTAGAGCAAAACAGCAATGGAAGCAGCTCTACATCATTTCAGGTGCCACTTGGATGCACAGGCTTTGCAAAAAAAAAAAAATTGGGCAGGAGGTGAGCTGCAGTCACGCGGATAGGATGTGGGATCAGAGGTCATTCATAGGAGGCAGATGCTGTCAGACGTGTTCAGGAAGTCCTGAAGGTGAGCACAGCTTTGCCGACGCAGGGTGCTGCGACATTCACTGGTGTCTGGGATTTTCTCCACCCAGGCTTGTGCATCAAGGAAGTACTGCATCCTGAGTAACAAGTAAAGAAGGTGAGTCATTATTGCTGACATGAAGCAATGAGAAAGCATAATCCCCGAGATGCTGCATCCCTCCACTGAGGCACCTCTGAGATCAGGAGTTATGCTAGCCAAGAAATTTGCCTGAAATTTAGTTTCACCAGCAGGTTCACTGAACTTTGGATAAAGTCTGGGAAGTGTCAGTGCCAAGCTGGGACAAACCTGGCTGTACTTGTGTTTTGGGTGTGTCAGGTAACCTTGGGGTAAAGTTTCTGTTAGAGTTTTTCAGAGTGGCACAAAAGACCCCAGTGCACATCAGTGTGACACAGTGAGAGGGAGTTTAGTTTCAACAGAGTATCCCAAAATGTTTCTCAATTTTCTGTGCAGAGAAGCCATGTAACTTCAAGTATTTTGCAACTGGACTGGACAGGACTTTGGAGGTTACACCTCTTCCAGGAGACCCCAGTCTTTAGCAGGCTTCTGTTGAACCAGGCCCCTGACTTAGGCACTCACTTTGGTGTCATATAGAAATGGAGATGGGACTTTTTAAGGTTTTAGGAAGCAGCGCTCACAATTTGATGGAGGCTTCCCACCTAGAAGCTTTCATAGGCACTACCTTTCTCCAATTCTGTGAAGGGAAATGAAACATTTAAGATGTCTTCCTCCCTGAATATTTGATAGTATCAGACTAAATCCCTGCTCAGATAAATTCCTTTTTTTTTCATTAAAGAGTGATAATGAGAAATGAGAAGGATATGCTATTCACATGCATGATATAACAGCAACTTTGGGAGCTACTCTTACACATGGTCCTAACTCTTTTCTTTTTCAAACACAGGAGCTGTTTAAGGCATCGCAGTAGATGGACCATGTAGCTTTTCCCAGTCTCCTTTTCTAGCTGTGAGTTTTTAACCCAATGGAGTTAAGGCCAGATTTGATTCTGAGAAGTCTGGGAACCAAGCTCTGCACAGATACATGAGCTGATAGATTTGGGTGGCTCCCCATAGCTACCCTTTTGCCTATGTGGCAGAACTCTGCATTTTAGTAAATTCAGCAGAATCAGTCTCTGAGGTATTTGGTCCTGCCCTTTGCTCTCTGGAGGTATTATGGATTGATTATCCTCTGGATTTATGGTCCATAATATCAGCCTCTGCTGCTCAGAAACCATTACACTTACTTGTTGTTGCAATCAACTGTTTTCCCATCTTTTCCCATCAGGAGGTACCATTTGCCAGGGACCATGTTTAACTTGCATGTGGAGCGTGTTAGGAACTGACGGTGGGCACCCACTTGGATGCTTTCATCAGCAGCTGGGGGACAAGAAGAGAAAACCCAATTAACTTTTCCAGTAAAGTAGAACTGTAGCCCACAGGACACAACCCCTTTGGATCATTTGCACCACTGCCAAGACAAAGTAATATTTCACTTGGGAATTGTATTTTGACATGGGGATAAATGGCCATGCTATGGTAGGACACATGCTCCTGGTGATCTCCATGTTAAAATAACTTAGAAGATTCCAGTCTGGATTCTGGCCCAGAAGATTATTCACTCAGAACTGCATTTCCCACTACAGAAGTGAGCTCCAAGGCAGATGAGATGGCTGCTCAGGTACTGCAATGACATGAGAGCTGGAAAGATGCTTATTCATCAGACCAGCCTCAGATGATGAGGATGCTGTGTTAATTGCAACAACAGTTTTCAAAGTCCATTGGAAAAAAACAAAAAAGAAAGAAAGAAAAAAAGCAACTAACAGCAATATTCTAATCTCTTACTGTCTTTCAAACTATAATTTGAAATGTCCCTCACAAATATGGTGACAAATTCAACATTAAACCAGCTTAAACTTCAGGTAAGGCATCACAGTCTTTCTGTCACTTAACAAAAACTTGTGCAACTTCTCTAAAGTATTGTATTACAAGTATGGAAAGTAGAATAAAACCCTGACGTAGAATATTTTAACATTAATAAGATTTCAGAAAATTTGACATGGACTGCTAATGTATCAAACCTTTAAGGACCTTACCTACTTCCTAGTTAAAACTTACATTAATTTTACAAAAGGTACTTATACACCTGCATTTTTCCAAACAATAATAAGTACTGAAGGTTTTGTCATATAAACCAAGACCTTTTTGTTGTTCCTATCTTATATGGTGGACCGAATTTTCATTTTGTTCATGGAATGCAGAGATGGATCGGAACTACTTGATAAAATGATGATGTTATGCCTCATATTCATTGGGCTTAAATTACCAAGGTGTTTCTTGGTTCATATCCTTCCCAAATGGCCTAACACAGTTCAGACTGCGGCAATTGTAAGCATTTGAGTTACCTTAACAGGTTGTTACATAATCTCAATTATAAATCTCCAATTAAAAAAAACAAAACAAAACAAATATTTCAAAGCATCCAGGCAGAATTTAAAGAAAAAAATTACTTCAAGTTTTAGAATCTATAATTGGAAATAAACTGTGAGGGAGGGAAAAAAGAAGGAGAGTATAAAAAAGGATTCTGTGCTATTTTACATGGGCTATACTGTTGCTCTGAAGGACTCCTAAAGGACTCACAGGACAGCATAAATACTAGACATCCAAAACACATGCAATAATTCTATTATTAATCGAAGTAATACAAGAACAACATATCTGCAAAAGTCTTTTTTGCTGACTCCCAAACACAAATAAGTATTTCCAACTGTCTTCTGAACCAACCCTTTATTTCAAGGATTGATACTAAAATAATGACAGGGGTCCAGAGAATGAGATTTTACCCTACTAATTCTCACCTACCCTTGGTGATGGCAACAGAGCCACAGACAATACAAAAGATAACAACTCTAGTTCAATCACAAGCTGATTTGGGCACACCACCTTTCTTTTTCTTTATAATTGTGGCTTTGTGCCTCCTGCCATCCTTTTTTAAAGTTGCTGAAAGCTTACTGATGCTCAGAAGCTGCATCAGACAAAACAAACCAAAGGGGATTTTTAAGTATGTCGAAATGAGAGAAGACATATTTTCCTTTCAACTTCATATTCAAAGGATGTTTCTCTCAGCTACTGAGAAACAAAATTTTTCCAAAGCATGCTTGCAAGTTGTGAGTACAAATGCACTGGGACCCAGAGCTCTAAGTCTTTTAAACCCTATAGGAATTCTGAAGAAATTGAAGAAACTTTCCTTCAGGATACCATAATCTCCCATAGCCAGTATTTTTATCACTAGGTACATTATTTCCCTGCTTGGGAAAGCCCTGGGAATGTCAGATGCTCTCTATGGACTCACAAAGAGTGGACCTGATTTTCTGACAGGAGCTGAACAATGGGAACAGATCACAATTTGTGTGGCATTGCTAGTCTCAGCAAAGATGGATGAGATGAGTTAATTATTCTGTTCCAGACAGAGAAGAATTAAAAAACTTTGAAGTTGCTTTTTAAAGGAATCTCTGGCTGCCAAACTCAAAGTTCATAAGGGGGCAGCTGTTATGGCAGGCCTGCAAAAGAACACTGCCAAAGAGCTGTGCAAATCTTTGCACTGCATTTAAAGAAATAGGAAGTTTTCTTTGTTATCACAGTTATTAAATCAAAGTTGTAGAAGTTCTCCTGTCTTCATTGACTTCAGGCAAGTCATTGTGCACAGCAGCCTGTTCTGCAAGAGCTACAATTGCTTAATAATTGAGTAATAAGCACTTTAATCTTCATCTAGTATCAGAACAGAGGTCAGTGGATGTGTCTACACTAGAAAAAAATATGGATCTATCAGCAGTTTATAAAGTGAACTATTTGAGGCAGAAGACCTAATATCCACACAATGCATGTTTTATCTTAGACTAGCTCTAGTTTGAGCCACAGACTCCATACAGCTGGAGTGTGTCTTCTAGTTTAGTTTTCATCTGAAAAGATCAAAGTTCTTGTGCTCTGGGATTGCACAATGTGCAATCATGTGCACAATGTGAACTCAAAAACTACCCCTGAGCTGAACTGAACAATGAGGCAACTAGACCAAATGAACCTTGCAATAAATTAATCTTCTTGAAAGCCTAGTGTAGAAATGTATTTGACCCTACTTGCTGCAGCAAAAGAAGGTATCTGCATGGCTGATACTGGCTAAAATTTAATCAACCTAGTTTTCTTACAGCAGTCAAACATTTTGATACTTACTGGCTTTAAGGATTCTGTGGATTTTGGCCTCATAGTAATCAAAAACATTCTTCTTTGTATTGTTAAGGATCTCCACCTCATACACTGCAACAGACACCAGACAGAAACATGAAATTGCATACAAAGACTGAAAAATAGGTAGGTTTTACCAAGTGTCTATACAGAGGCCACTGTACCATCTATTCACAAATCATGGGAGTATGAAAGACAACAGGATAGTAATCCTATATACTTAATATCCTTTTAGAAGCTCAGGTGTTAATTAAGACCTTCTAGATTTGTATTCCTTTTCTGTATTTTTTCAGGGAAGCTCCTCTATGATTAGCTTTCCCTGTCCTTCTGTTAGAATCTAACTTACCAAAGCTGCTCAACTAGTTTTCCTTTAGTAAGTTTTACTTCCAAGTTTCCATCCAAAGAAAAGGTCAGAAAGGCAAATTAAAAAAGGAGAAAATATTTATCCAGCTCTTCAGAAGGAGCTGCTGAGCTATGGCATGCTCTGTAAAGCCTACTCTTTATCTACATCCTGTAACATGAGGGATGTAGGGGAAGATGGTACTCACACCATGTTTTTTTTCTAAATTCTGTAACATAATGTTGTCCACCCTTTCTTCGCCAGCATTCCACTTCCGAGGCCTTTACTTTCCATTTCACACCCCTGCTGGCTACAATAGCACATGCCTTCATTTCATCTCCTCAGCTTGTAGGCCACATACAGAAACCCTGCTCAACTCAGGAGAGGTCTGGGCATATAAAACTACAAATTCAACCTTATTAAAAAGGGCTGTGTTTAAACTGACAGTTGCCTGTCATGCTTTACCATAATCTGCAGTAGGTTGGTAGCAGGCAAAAGCAGACCGTGTGGTTTGTGTTACAGCTTTATTGAAAGTTGAACTTTGTCTTGGGCAGGGACCTGGAGTGAAGAAAATAAGTGATATTTCTGTCTCGGTAGACATGGATATGGAGATATAGTTTACACATTCACACAACAATGTAACAGAACATAAAATGACAGAACAACTTTCTTAGAGGTGTGGTGGAGGGATTTTACATATGCATGCACATATTTATATATTGCATTCAGCTACCAAAAGATCAATTTCCCTCAATTTGATGCCAAACATACTAGAGGATGCATTGTATCCTGTCTTATGCTTTAGGATAATTGTAATGGTCCCTTCTGGGCTTAACAATTCCCATGTATTGGCTCCTAGAAGTAACCATCTTCTTTTAGACCAGCCTACGGTTAGTTATTCCTTACCTTCTGCACACTGGCAAACATCGGCGTGGCACACCTTTGCAAGCATGGCACTGTGCTTGGGAGCACTGTAGAATACACTGCACTTTCTGTCTACAGAGAAGAAACAAAAGGCTTGCCTCAGAATGCTCAGGTGAAAAAGCCTGTACAGTAGAATCTACATTTGCAGCCCAACTTTTCTCCCTGGTCCAGAGAAAGCAGAGCACTCAGGGATCAGATGCACATCAGCAGTCCACAAATACCTACAGCTTAGGCACCTAGAGCAGAAAGATCACCTTGTCTTTCAGGTGGGCAACAGTTTGTGAGGTTTTATGTTTAGTTTGGGTAAATTTGGGGGGGGCTTTTTTTTTTTTAAGTTGTACTCTTTTGTCCCAATTGACACCCCCCCCCCCCCCCCCTTTTTTTTATTCCCTGTGAAAAGCATCTGTCTTAAAAACATCCTTAGATCATAGAACTACAGTGAGCACTCCACTGTGTCAGAGGAAGAAGATAGGATCACCAATAGTTCATAGTTTAAGCCCAGTACAAACTATCTTCGACCTTTCAGTTTAGGCAAAGTAGAGATTTCACCTAATTTTCAAATATTGTTTGCATAACTCTGGCAAATGGAGATTATTTGCATTTAATCTTCTTTGAATGGGGAACAAGACTGGCTTTCCCAGCAAGTACAGTACATAAATGAAAGCTCTAAGGCTGCCTATCTTAGGTGCATAAAAAGACAGCATAACTGAAAACAAAATGTGAGTGGAAAATGCTTAAAAGCACTATGAGAAACAGGAACTCAGGAAACCTGATTTAAAAATCCATGACTGTAAAAGTTCTTATTTTCAGTCCATTTGCAATATCGGACCCTTCCTGAGATCTCTATTTAGATAATTTTAAGTCATGATAGTGGAATATGGTATGCAAAGCAGGTTATTTTATCACTTGACAAAATCATGTGATTTCACACACTACAGCAAAATCACCTTTCTATAGACTGGAGGAGTTTTTTGAGGGTCTCTCTCTCAAGCAGTTATGCATAATTTTTCTGTGCCCTTACCAGGATTGTAGAAATCATAAAGGATGGCATTTGCTGGCTGAACCAAGCCCATGGGATTGATTTGCTTTGCCCCAAATGATATACAGTCTGGGTCTGGTCCTCTCGTGAGCTGGAGGAAAAAGGAATAGTTTTGATGAGAAAACTAATTATCTCGCCTCCTTATTCATTTGTGCCTGTGCTAGTTGTTGAACACTTGTTTTTGATGGATTAGGTGAGTTAATACTGATTTCTGTACCCTCAACTTGAATAAGACTTTTCCTTCCATGATTTTAATGGGAGGTTTTGTGCACGAGCTAAGACAGATAAAAGCAGATTTGTAAGATATATGCAGGATTTGTTCACCTGCAGCTGTCTGATCTGGACTCACATCATTGCTACTTTGGGGGTTACTTTTTAGCTTTTGCCTAAAGCCACCTTTTCAGGAGGGAAGGAAAGGGGGGAAGGACCGTCAGGGAATGGGGATAAACAGCGGGAATGACATTGGGAATGTTATCGGGAATTCCATCAGGGAATGGGAACGAACATCAGGAACGACATTGGGAATAATATTGGGAATGACATCAGGGAACTCCCGACACTCCCGCCATGTCCCACCATGTCGCGACATTCCCGACATGTCACAACATTCCCCGACATTTCTGACATTCCTGACATTCCTCGACATTCCCAACACTCCCGCCATGTCCCGACATGTCGCGATATTCCCGACATGTCACAACATTCCCCAACATTCACGACATTCCTTGACATTCCCAACACTCCCGCCACTCCTGCCATGTCCTGACATGTCGCGACATTTCCGACATGTCATGACATTCCCAACATTCCTGACATTCCCCGATATTCCTTGACATTCCTTGACATTCCCAACACTCCTGCCACTCCCGCCATGTCCTGACATGTCGCGACATTCTTGACATGTCGCGACATTCTCAACATTCCTGACATTCCTTGACATTCCTCGACATTCCCTAACACTCCCGACACTCCCGACACTCCCGCCATGTCCTGACATGGCACGACATTCTTGACATGTCGCGACATTCCCAACATTCCTGACATTCCCAACACTCCCGCCATGTCGCGACATTCCCGACATGTCACAACATTCCCTGACATTCCTGACATTCCTGGACATTCCCAACACTCCCGACACTCCCGCTATGTCCTGACATGTCGTGACGTTCTTGACATGTCGCTACATTCCCAACATTCCTCGACGTTCCCGACACTCCTGCCATGTCCTGACGTGTTGTGACATTCTCGACATGTCGCAACATTCCCAACATTCCTCGACATTCCCGCCATGTCGCAACATTCCCGCCATGTCGCAACATTCCCGACATTCCCGCCACTCCCGCCATGTCCTGACATGGCACGACATTCTTGACATGTCGCGACATTCCCAACATTCTTGACATTCCCAACACTCCCGCCATGTTGCGACATTCCCCACATGTCACAACATTCCCTGACGTTCCTGGACATTCCCAACACTCCCGACACTCCCGCTATGTCCTGACATGTCGCGACGTTCTTGACATGTCGCTACATTCCCAACATTCCTCGACGTTCCCGACACTCCCGCCATGTCCTGACGTGTCGCGGCATTCCCGACATGTCGCAACAGTCCCAACATTCCTCGACATTCCCGCCATGTCGCGACATTCCCAACATTCCCGCCACTCCCGCCATGTCCTGACATGTCGCGACATTCTTGACATGTCGCGACATTCCCAACATTCCCCAACACTCCCAATATTCCCTGACATTCCCGATATGTCCCGCCATGTCGTGCCATGTCGTGCCATGTCGCGACATTCCCAACTCACGCTCTTCGCCGCCTTTTGCCGCCCCTTCCTGCGCCGGCGCCGCCCCCGGGAAGGATCCGGAGAGGAAGAGGAGGAAGAGAGGGAGGAATCCGGGAGACATTCCTGGAGGGGGGAGGGAAAATACTGGGAATGGGGAGGGAAAAAACTGGGAATGGGGAGGGAAAAAACCTCAGGAATGAGGCAGGAAAATACCGGGAATGTGGTGGGGAAAAAAAATTGGGAATGAGGCGGGAATAAAGTGGGGAAAAAGTGGGAATAAAATGGGAAAAAATGGGAATAAAGTGGGAAAAAACACTGGGAATGAAGTGGGAAAATAATGGGAATAAAGTGGGGAAAAATGGTGTGGAAAAAACACCAGGAATATGGTGGGAAAACACTGGGAATAAAGTGGGAAAAAACCCGGGAATGTGGAAAGAAGATACCAGGAATGAAGTGGGGAAAAAAATGGGAATAAAGTGGGAAAAAATAGCAGGAATGTGGAGGGAAAAATGGGAATAAAATGGGAAAAATCCCCGGGAATGAGGTGGGAAAAAAATGGGAATAAAGTGGGAAAAAATAGCAGGAATGTGGAGGGGAAAAAATGGGAATAAAGTGGGAATAAAGTGGGAAAAAATGGAAAAAAACACCAGGAATGGGGTGGGGAAAAAAATGGGAATAAAGTGCAAAAAAACAGCGGGAATGTGGTGGGGGAAAATGGGAATAAAGTGGGAAAATAATGGGAATTTGGTGGGAAAAAATGGGAATAAAGTGGAAAAAATGGGAATAAAGTGGGAAAAAATGGGAATAAAGTGGGAAAAAATGGGAATAAAGTGGGAAAAAACAGCGGGAATAAAGTGGGAAAAAAATGGGAATAAAGTGGGAAAAATGGGAATAAAGTGGGAAAAAACAGCGGGAATAAAGTGGGAAAATAATGGGAATAAAGTGGGGAAAAAATGGGAATAAAGTGGGAAAAGTGGGAATAAAGTGGGGAAAAATAGCAGGAATGTGGAGGGGAAAATGGGAATAAAGTGGGAATAAAGTAGGAAAAAACACCAGGAATGTGGCGGGAAAATACTGGGAATAAAGTAGGAAAATACTGGGAATGTGGCAGGAAAAAAACGGGAATAGGGTGGGAAAAAATAGCGGGAAAAAAGTGGGAATGTGGTGGGAAAATTTGGGAATAAAGTGGGAATAAAGTGGGAAAAAACACCAGGAATGTGGTGGGAAAAAAACCTGGGAATGAGGAGGGGAAAAAATGGAAATAAAGTGGGAAAAAATGGTGGGAAAAAATTCTGGGAATGTGGCAGGAAAATACTGGGAATGTGGGGGGGGGGAAATGGGAATAAAGTGGGAAAAAACTGGGAATGTGGTGGGAAAAAAATGGGGAAAAAGTGGGAAAAAATAGCAGGAATATGGCGGGAAAAAATGGGAATGAGGTGGGGAAAAATGAGAATAAAGTGGGAAAAAAATGGGAATTTGGTGGGAAAATAATGGGAATGAAGTGGGAAAAAAACTCAGGAATGAGGCAGGAAAATACCGGGAATGTGGGGGGAAAAAACCGGGAATAAGGTGGGGAAAAAATGGGAATGAGGTGGGAAAAAATAGCAGGAAAAAACTGGGAATGTGGAGGGAAAAAATGGGAATTTGGTGGAAAAAAAAAAGGGAATTTGGTGGGGAAAAATGGGAATAAAGTGGGAAAAAATGGGAATGAGGTGGGAAAAAAATGGGAATAAAGTGGGAAAAAACAGCGGGAATGGGGTGGGAAAAAATGGGAATAAAGTGGAAAAAACCTCAGGAATGAGGAGGGAAAAAACTGGGAATAAAATGGGAAAAAACACCGGGAATGGGGTGGGAAAAAATGGGAATAAAGTGGGAAAATACCGGGAATGTGGCAGGAAAATAATGGGAATAAAATGGGAAAATAATGGGAATAAATTGGGGAAAAAACACCAGGAATGTGGTGGGGAAATTTGGGATTTGGAGGCTTTTCCCAAATGAAAAAAAAAAAGGGAAAAAATCGGGATTTGGAGGATTTTCCTAAAAAAAAAAAAAGTGGGAAAATCGGAATTTTTTTCCAAAAAAAAAAGTGGGAAAATCGGAATTTTTTTCCAAAAAAAAGTGGGAAAATCGGAATTTTTTCCAAAAAAAAAAAATTGGGAAAAGGGATCGAGACCTTGGGGAAAAAAAGGAGGGAAAAATACCGGGAATGTCGTGGGAAAATTTGGGATTTGGAGGATTTTCCCAGGAAAAAAAATTGTGGGAAAATCGGAATTTTTTTCCAAAAAAA
>JAWWEV010000001.1:52345236-52393431 GCA_035583235.1 Hafferia zeledoni | reverse complement strand
AAGACAAACTGTAAAATTGCAAAATTGAAACTCAAATATTGCGAGCAAACTTAATTAATAGCAAAAAAGGATATCATCAAAATTGGTTCACCAGAGGGTCACCATTTTGATTCGATAGATCATCATACCCCGGTATCCCTGTAATATTTTTGTGACATCACTTCGCTGACCAAAGAGGCCATCGGTTGAACATGCCGGGCAACGATTTCATCTAAATCTTCAAATTCTTCATCGCCTATTTTCAAAGTCTTGCCCAAAGAGAAGGGATTAGCCTTGTTCAATTCATGAACGTCAATGTGTTGAACTATATCCTCATCCACTTTCCCGCTGACAGTTAGATGATCTGCGCCCTGAGATAAGAAAAATGAAATGATAATTAAATGCTTATAATGAGACAGACAGAGACAGATATGATTGTGAATAGAGACAGACTGAGACAGGTACGATTGAGAATAGAGACAGACAGAGACAGATAGACAGATTACTGCCCCCCTTGTGCTTCCTCCAAGGCCATCCTGCTTTGGCTGTGAAGGTGACACAACTGAAGGAGGTGTAGGATGGAGTCGTTATCCAAAATTCTGGGAAATATTGGAAAATATACACAGAAACTATGGGTCTTGATGCTTACATTTGTTTATCACTATATGGATCTTGATCTTGGCATGCAAGATGTCCACATAGAATTAACAGGATCACTGGTTAACGTTTTTATTAATCGTGTAATTGTAGATGAAAAGCATCCCTTCTGACTAGAGAGGGAGAAGATTTCTCCTTTTATTTGGGCCAATGGTCAAATCTCAAATAAGGACTACCTGTCCTGGAACATAAAAAGGTGGAAGATGCAGGTGTGCATTTCCCTTCTTTCCTCCTCTGTTCTTTCATCTGAGCCATGCATAATAATATATGACAAAAATTACAGAATGGTAGTGGAGTGTAAAAAATACAATCGTTAGCTTTTTTAAAAAAAGTCTATATGCTATCTGAAATGTCAGGGATTAGAAAACCATTGGGTTTGCTTACCTCACCAAAGTAGAGCAAAACCCTTCCTCCCTTGTACTCATAGTGCTGAATGTACTGGTCTGAAGCTGTCACCAACTGCAGGAAATCAAAGAAACAAACAAATCAGAACAAAACTGTGGCAGAACAAGAATACCTTTGTGATCACCCTCTATATTCTGGTTTGATTTGTTCAGCCATTTGCTTTGTTCTGTCCTCTTTCTTCCTCCCTAAAGGAGACAGTCCCTTAGAGCACGGAAGTGGGCAAACCTCCCTCAAATGAGCAGGCTCTAGAACCCAAACCCTCCACATTTTCAGAGCACTGTGTCCTCCCATCTCCTTGTGACTGTGCCCTGTCTCCTCTAAAAGACATACTCGCCTTTCCTCCTGCAAGTACAGGGTGCTCTGTCCTGCCACCTTGCAGGACAACAGTGCCAGGGGGACAGTAATACATGCTAAGGACAGGCACATATTTGAGTGCCCTGCTGAGCCTTGCCCTAAATTTTGTTACAAGGAACTAGAAAGGCTGAACTCTGTTCACCACAAGCTTTACATTTGTTGTATATATTCAGCAAATATTTTATCAGAACAAGAATAATGAAAATCTATCTATCCAAAAATCTGTTTTCTCTTGTTTATTCTATGGACTTTGGAAAGACTTTGAAAGACAAATTTTCTAGGATGTCTATAAAAGATTACACAGAAGGATGTGTTACTAACCTGTTCAAGATCCTTTGTGTCAGGCTCCAAGCCACTCAGGAGGGTGAGATCAACCAGTGACATCTTTGGTGCCTTGGAACCTGCGGACCTTTATAAGGGAGATGGTCAGCAGTGAACATCTACTCTGAACAGCCAGGTTGCTTTAAAGAGTTGGCTCTTCAGGCTTGCTAATCGTGAACCAAAACATTCTGCTTCATTTTGCTTTCCTAAGTGAATTTTAATTTGAAAATTAGCTGCCTACTTCATTAGGAGTCATGAGGCAAAATGAGTCATCCAAACTAGTCAAATAATCATCCAAACCCCAGGCGTCTTGCCTGAGCTTTTCATATAGGCTTTCTTTATAGCTGATAGGCAGAAACAATCACCTGCAAAGGACATTTCATCCCACCTTAAAAGCACTGTTGAAGACAGAGAGATAAAAAACACTGACCAAGTGTCTGTTCTCTATCACCTAGTGAGTGGAGATAGGAAATTTATTGAAATTCCTAAAGGACTAAGTCAAATTTATGTCATCATTGCTGTCTGAGGCAAAAATCCTCATTGCTGTAACTATCCACTATGCATGTGTATATATTTATATAAAATTTATATTTGTATTTATATTTTATATATATATAAATATAGAGATATATGATTTCCAATCTTTCTGCTTTCACCTTCCCAAAAAGCAGGTAGTTGTGTCATTCCTGGAAAATGAAGTTGCTCTGCTCTCACACAGGGTGCCTTGACATAAGGTGTTTTGCATACATTTAGTGGTACTTCAGAAAATTTTTTTTGGGCACCCTCCTTTTCCCATAAGGGATGTATCACAGGGTCAAGAAGAATGGTGATGTAGTTTATGCCTTCAGTTTTTTCTTCCATGTCTTAACTACAACAAAGGGAGCTTCATATTATTGTTTAAGCCTCGTGCTAACACTCAGCAGTGTGCTGTGGATTACTGGGTCTGGTAGCTGATAAATGTTACATAACAATTAATGGGGAAAATGATGCTTCAGCAAATATACAATTCACTGAATATATATTTAATGAGGAGAAGTGAAACTTGGGAATTAGCATAACTTCAGTCCTCCCCTGCCATTGTTCATGCCACTGTCTGGGAGAGGGGATAAAACCACTGTCTTCAAGGCTTTGCCAAAATTCTGTGGAAAACCAAAATTCTACTGGGGAGTAAAACCTGCTTCTGCTGCCCTGCACCTCTCTAGAAGGGGAATCTAGAATAGTCACCACTTTGAGCTTCTGAGACCCATGCCAGAATATGAAACAGAGCAAAGACAGGTGTTACAGTGTTATTCTGCAATGGGAGGATTGCTTTCTTACTACCTCTTTCCTTGCCAACTTCTAGACTGTCACAACAGGAAATCCCATTTGCCTCCTCTGCTCTCTCAGATAGTAGTAGACATTTTTATATATATATGTATATATATATTTTTTTTTTTAAATAGGCCAGAATGTGACCCTGAAGGAAGCAATGTCTTTCCAGAAAGTCATGAATCTCTGTAAATATGTTACTACTGTATTACAGTTGTATTTATTTAATAAAAGACTTCTTTCAAATGATTATCCTGCTGGGCACTTTAGAGTCTCCTCAGAGTTTGATGAGGCAGAATCTGCAGTGGAAATTTAAAGTATGTGTAAACCACATAAACCTCATACATTGTGTGGAAATCTTTTCTCCTGCCATGGGAGAGTGGCGACAGACTCATAGTGTATGCAGGTTCACAGAAAATCACCAGGTTGGATGTTGAGTTTCTGGATATGAAGAAGGTGACCAAGGAGAATTGCAAACAAAGTAAGAGCTGATCTTGCAGACCTACCTGACACAGACTTTGTACCGCAGCGATTCTGCTTTACTGGAAGTGATCACATCCCTTTTTCTTCTGCTGTGGATATCAAACCACTCTATTTCAGACAGGGCCTCAAATGTGCTATTTTCTGCAGCAATCAAGTCCTCCTCATCATTTTCATCTGAGTCTTCATCTTCTAGAGGTGAGAGACATGATTAGCCATGCATAAATTTGCCTGAGGACCTCGTAATTTGGCTTCTTCTGGTACAATGATAAATATCAGTTGGCATCATTGTGGGTTTTATAAAATGCCATCATTGTGGGTTTTATAAAAGTTTTCTGTAGACAACCTTAATATTTCCAATTCACTCAGAGTTAGAATTTTAGGGATAACCATAGTAAGAATAACCAACAAATCTAGCTAAGAATGGAGTTTAGGCCATGCATAAATTTGTAAAGGACAATCCCACTCTCCAAAAGTTAACTATTCAAACGGAAAAAAAAATGCAGACATAGGCAGAGATAATGATGAAAACATACTTCAAGGGATGGAAAGCACATAATTGCTCATATGAAAAACCTATGAGAGATCTGCTTCAAAGAGTTTTAAGGCCATGTGGTAGGTCCCTTATTAGCCAAGGAACTAAGCTGGGCTTTCCCTTCTATGAAGAGAGTTCACCTCCCATTCTTCAAGGAGAGTTTCTAGTAGTACCATGTAACTATTAAGGACTGGCTGCACCTACAATCACTCAGATGGTTATTATGCTATTTAAAAGTAATGATAAGCTAAATGAAAAATAGCTAGGCAAAGTTCAGGGGCTTCTCTCTTTTCTTGTTTCATTTATTTGTTCCCACTTTCCGAGGCATAAAAGCCATGAAGTATCATTAGCAGCTGCCTAAACATGTCACCTTTGACACCCAACCACTGCCCTTTTCACTCACCAGAGTACTTAATGCTTCCTTCCATTTCCACTGTCAAAATCAAATCATTGCACGTATTGTTCTTCAGCTCAGAAGACCAGTACACCTTTAATATCTGAGATGAACACACAAACAGCAATACACTAAAAAATATCATTTAAATTACAAGGGATTTACTCATCCAGGAATTCAACAAATGTTGATGGGACATGGAAGTCTGGAGAAAAGGACCAATCTCCCAGAGGTACAGACTGGTCATAGAGGACTGTCATGGATATAAGCAGGTCCCATGAGAAACTCACAAATGGTGTGGGACCTCTGAGATAACTCTCCATTCCCAACAACAAAGAGGTCTTTCAAACTGCAGCTGTCTCTGTCAGCATTGACATTTCATAGATTTAATAAAGACAGGAAAAACTGACTGCCCATAAGAGCAGGCTTTAGGCCATGAATTTTAGAAATTTGGAGGTAGGAAAAAAAAGCTTGACATCATGGCAAGTAATTTTTTACTCCATTTTCAAAAAGGGATTAAAAGAAATCTAGATGAACACTGGATTTTGAATTTGCAACTTACACTCATTGTCCCATTTCCTCTGCCGTGTACAGATACTTCAAGTTTTCTTCCAAGTTCAAACTGGAAACCAAGGGAGAAAAAATTTAGTCTGCACTCAGCATTTGATCTGTTGATTTTCTGTCATCTTGACAGTCTTCTATGCCTTTACCCCTCCAAACTGGGAAAGGGAAAACTTTTAGCTATGAAGTTAGGAGACCTCAAGTGTCAAAAGATTTTAAATATGTTGAGCTGGTATATCTTACTCTAAAGTTTTAGAACCCCATAGGCATATTTTATCAACTTCATTCTCCCCTCTGTGTAGACTGGATTTGATATTTTCACAGTTTGCACCACATTGAAGGTTGGAATATTCCCCTTCTTTCTCATTCCCCAGCAAGACCTGGTCTTCTGGCTGCTCTTCACTGTTGGGCAAGATTCACATCATCAAAGACCTTGAAGAGGCAGGAAAGCACCTCTAAAGTGTGATGCTAAGTACCTGTTGTTTTTTGTTTAGTTTTAAAAAGATTCTGTTGTTTTACAGATTAAAATATTTAATGGCATTAAAAGCCAGTTATATCATGGTTACTTAACATGAAAAAATCTAGGCCAGATGATCCAGTTTCTCCAGTTTCAGGAAAAAAAGTTTGAAACTGTTGAAAAGATTCTTGTGTACCTCTATCTCCTTCTGAAACTCTTCATTGCTATCAGTCAGAATAATTGTGTAGTCATTTTGCCTTCCAGGTGTTCCCAGTTGGACAGTCAGGTCAGTGGAAGCAGTGTTCAGTGTCTGTATGCTGTATGCTGACAGAGCTTCTAAAGCCACCACTGTGTCCTAGGTGAGAAAGAAATATAAAAAAAACCCCAACAATTATGCCAGGTTGTTTCAACTACATGTTGGATGACATTATCAGTCATCTTGAACTATTCAGTTTTATGCTTTTTGTTGCTTTGAAGTTCTCTCTGTTCCTACCTGCACAGACTATTAATTTTATTTCCCAGATTCTTCTTTTAGAAATAAAATTGTTAAACCACTGGAGTTCTGACCTTAGATTATCATAAATCTTCATTAAGACAAAGAATCTTCTTTCCTGGCTTTTAACCATTTTATTTTGGCTCGTTTATTAATGAGCCAAATCTTTAATGCTTCATACACCAAAGAAGTTGAGGATTAACTGTTACAATGCTTTCAAATCTAAATGAGAAAGTCTTTATGAGGCTTCTGTTTTCTTCCCTCCCCATAGAACTCCCCATGAAGTGGTCAGGCACCTGTGTAGAGCAGTACCCTCCACCGTAGTTCCTTCTTTCTGTCAGCCATGTAGCAATAGGCCTTGCATACTCCATGTCTTTCAGAAGCAGAGTTTGAAGCAGTGCATAGGCTGTAGTTTCCACTGAGACTGCATCGTTGCCATTTCCCCAGTAGCGCTGCTGCTTTGCTGCAAGAATAACTGACTCTTGAATCCCCTTTGCCAAAAATCACTACTGTTCTACACAGTAGATATTTCATGTTATAGTGCTGAGGGTCCACAAGACACAAATGCCATTGTGAGAGCAACAAATCAGCTGGGAAGCAAAGACAGTGGAAAAGGAAACCCATAACTTCCAATTTTGACTTATCCAACCATCACAGTCTAATGATCCCACTGTGCAGCGACGTCCATCTGATGGAGTGGTAGCATTGCGTCTGATGGCCCCCAAGAGATAATAGTATTAATTAAGTCCATAAATCCAGCCTTGATTAAGGAGAACCGTATTTCCTATGCTTAAACTATGCCTATTACACTACAATGTGTAGGGAGAAATTAATAAGATGGCAGTGCAGCCACACAGACAACTAATGCAGTAGTCACCACAGCCACACACAGGGAGGTGACATCCGTGAGGAGCTGCCACCAAACACTTAAAACTGGTGGGGTCTTTGAAAGCAGGTGGGCTGGAAGAGACACTTTGCCTCTTGATCAGAAATCCAGTCAGGGCTACTACTGTGTGTAGCTATTTTCTCATCTGAAGTTTCTTTCTCACTTGGCTTGGACTTCTTTTTATTTTCCCCCAAAGGGAAGCAGAAAACATAAATGAATATTTACTGTAGTCTTGTCCCAATTTCAGTCTCAGAGAAGACCACGATCCACACTTCATTATGGTGCCACTTTATAGTGGTATTAATTATGTATATTACATATTAAAACATCAACACAAAATATTTAATTATGCTATTTAAATAATTAAATATATTACACATGTACATACACAGTTCTATAAAATGAAATGTTCCTCATTTACTTGACTCTGTTTTGTTCATGTAAGTGTGCTCACCATGTTTCAATTAGGAAAAGTGCTTTCTAAAGGAATTTTTAAGAATGGTTACCAGTACCTGCATCAAAAACCGAGCAGTCCCTTAATTTTTCTTTCACGAACTGGTCTTCTTCACTCTCAGACTGTGCAAGTGTCAGAGCATAAGCAGTGATAACTGTAGAATAGCAATCAGTATTTCTTGAAAGTTGATTTTTCATGTAAGCCACTGCTCTTCTAATCACTTGTACCTGTAAAAACACAATGGATCCATTTGAAACGATCACTGAGATCTACTAACTCTTTCTGTTGGTGAGAGTACTAAGAATACTTCACTGTAGCTATTTTTGAGACAATTGTAATAATTTTTGCTTAGTGATTAAAGCCATTGATGATGGACTGTGTAGCTCGAAGCACCTTGTTGTACATTGGGCCACAATATTTTTTCCTGTCCACCACAGATGTAAACAGATTTTAAACTCCTCATTTGCAATACTCTAAGTGATAGTAAAGTGGATATGCCATTGTGCAATAGCCTTCAGATTTAAAGAGTCAGGCTTCCTACCACATCAGGTAGCTGGTAGACACGGAGAGTCTGTTGCAATGCTATCGTTACAAAGGCTGTCATAGCCAAATCCTCTTCTGCCAACTCAATGCCACCCTGAAAGATAAAACATTAAAAGGAAAAGTTAAATGTACATTTATATGCTTATGATTAAATTTAGAAAATTACTTTTCATGAAGTCAAGGATCTTGGCAAACCGTCTGACCACACAATATGCAGCTTTAGCCTTTAATTTTTCTCAATAATATGTATTCATTTAAAGTATATCTTCCATGTTGGCTGCCAATTTGCATTAAACAGTGTCAGAGATTAGGAACCCACCATGTCCTTCAGCTGATAATCAAATATTTAATTATTTAACTTACAGTTAAAAATCTACAGTTTCTCTTTGAAATCATGGCTTCAATTTCCAAGCATTAGTGGGGTGTGGTTTTTATTAATATCTCTGCTACTCTGTATACCCTAACTTGCACACAAAACTTTTCTCCTATAAAGGTATTCATACACCAATACTAGATCATTTCTTATCCCTCTTCTTGATAAATTGCAGTGCCCTCATTAGATTTTCTCTCCCTGAAAGTTTTTGAAGTATATGTAAGATAGAAGATAACTATCTCAGCATGAACATGGGTCAGAAAAAACCAAACCCCTTTGGCCAGTTCTTGAGCTGTTGGGTTTTTTTTCCTTCCAACAGTGTTACATCAACTGTAAAACTGGCTTTCAGGGTAAAAGCCTCACTATTTATTTGACACAGATCATTAATAATATTAATACATGTTTTTTTCATATATGTTCACTACAAGGGTAACTGCATTTTCAATCAGTTCTGGAAGATGCATATTATTTTCCTAGTCTAGGTTCATGAACTGTATTAAATTGTGTTTCTGAACAGTTATAGGGGATGTGCAGACTAAGATATACAAGTGGAAATTCTGCTTAAGTATTAATATTTTCTTTTTTTCACCATGAGAGTAGTGAAATATTGAAACAGGTTATCAGAGATACTGGGAGGTACTCAAGACTCAGCTGACATGGCCCTGTACAATCTGATCTAACTAGAACTGTTTTGAGCAGGTTTTGGACTAGATGACCTCTGGATGTTCCTTCAAAACTAAATTATGATTCTATGGCTCTGTTGCCTTTGCCAATAAATGGCTCAAATTTTTACAAAACATATGGACATCAAAATTAATTTTCTAAGTGCTCTATAGGCATAGCTGCAAAAATGATCTAAGATAGGATGCAAAGAGAAAGGTGGTAAAGTGCTAGCTATGCATTTCTGACACAAAAGACCTTCTAACGAATTAATTTTATATTACAGATTTTGTACTTTTACATTACAGATTTATTTTCTTTAGATAAATTTCTCATTCCTCAACAACTCACAATATTCCTTTCAAACCCTAGTAGCCCTAAATGAGCAACAGATTCTTCTAAACAGGGATTACCTACCTGCATCGACCTGTCCAATACGGGGTGATGGTCATGGAATGAACCATCTGCCTGCTGTTGATCAACCAAGTAGGAAATCGAGTTGAGTATGTGACTGTCTTGGACATTAATGTATTCTCTGCACCTTGTGAGTACTTTAACAATAAACGCAGTTAACCTGCACAAAAGAAAATTTTCCAAACGTGTGCTGATGTATATTTATAGAAGACTATATAGATAGGAAAATAAGCATACTAATTTTGTACGCAGACTTATATTCAATACAGTCCACTCACTGGAACCTAGTGAGTTGTTATTCAACAACAGCATGAACATTTCTACTCTGTGGCAAATGCAAAATAATCTGTGGCTCAGTATAAATCTCCTTCATCAAGGACTGAACGCTTTGAGACATTTGTTGCTGACTATTTATGACGAAAGTATATAGGCAACGCCATGCCCACCAGATTTTGAAAATCCAACCCCCCTCCCAAAAAACTTCTAATGCATAAAAAAGTAATAGAAGTGACTTGGGGAAAAAAAAAACAAAACAAAAAAACAACTAGATAAAGAAACAACAACAACATCCACCACCCCCAAACAAACAAGCCGAACGAAAAACAAACAAACAAAAAAATCACTTACCATACGCTACTAGGGGTTCTTTTAAATGCTCCATAGGAGCCATCCACCTTCTGAAACTCAAGTAGCCTAGTATAACCTGGATGAACAGGAGAACACATAAGTTTTCAGAGAATACCCATATTTATTGGGCATTTTCCTACATCAGTTGTATTAACATGAATATGTTCCATATTGACTGGTGGAAGAGTTCATGGAGGTGTTCACTGGTGCATTATAGAGGAAGTGACAGGGTCAGCAGACTTTGACACAGAAAAAGCACTAGGCTTAGAAGGTTCTCTGTCTTATTTGACTTCATTGAGCCATGAAAATAACCTGAAAACTGTAGATACCTATGGTTACAAAGCATTTTCTGTGTAGTGAATCTTGGGAAACTTTTTTCCCCTTATTAACAACTTTTCAACTTTATAGCACATGGAATCAAAAAGTATACAAAACATCATCTATTAGGTCAGAAACAGGCTTAAAAATCATCAGCAGTGGCCTTTGATCTTGACTGCTATATCATGATGAAGTCTATATAACAGCCACACAACACATTTTCCACACTAATGATCTTCAATAAGAATCAATAAAAGCATAATATAGGGATTAATTGATGCTGATAACACCAAATATTATTGAGCAGGATCTCATGTCACTTTAGGCAGTCTTAGACAAATATGTAAAGGCCTCCATGCAGCAACTGCTAGCATGCTTTCAATCTCTATTTATACACTTATTTTTTACTAATGAAATGTGTGCCATATGTCTGAATATCATGAAGACAGGCATATTATATTGCTTTGTGCCAGATGTGCACCACTACAGTTAGAAAGACCTCCTTTACCTGCTGCAACACTGAGAATTCTCAGGCTCTATGCTGGTGCCTGTGAGCTGGAACAATTCCACTTACTGTGGTCCTGGCTTTGCTTGTACATTTAAAACCATCTTTGGATCACATCTTGGAGTGGACTCTTCAAGAAGCAGACTCGCAGGTGTCCTCTCCCTAAGGAAACTCCCTCCCTGGATTGGTCCAAGGCTGCTGAAGTCATTCTAGCTTATGTAATGATGAGTACAGGAGTGGTGAAATGAAAAGTGGCGGTATCATGATTAGCACTGGGAATTTCCTTTGTGATACTTCTCTTGACAGCCATGGACAGAGATGTGTACATCTCAGCTGTGTATCCTAAGCACTGCTTGTGCTCCGTGGGGAGAAATAAGTATTTTTAGGGCATGGTTCATCTTTATTAATTTCAAACATCCACATTAGGAGGAAATGAACAACTGACCTATGCTATCCATTTACTCTGAGAAGAGCTGACATTGACCAACTCGGATTTTACTTTCTACTTCTAAATTAGACAAGAGGGAGGATGGATGGTGAATGCAATTACTGTTCAATATCAGATGTTGGCAAATAGTCTCCTAAGTCCTTCTCACAAGTTCTGTTTCTTATTTCTGTTTGCAGTTTGTCAGAGTCATTTCTTTGTGGCTGTGACAGGGGTCACTGCTTCAGCAAGTAACAGCAGTCATCATGCAGTGCAAAAGGATAACAAAGACCCCATTCTTTGAGCTTTGGCTTGTATTTGGTTTGGGGGGTGGGAGTTGTTTTGTTTTGATTTTTTTTTTTGTTTCTTTGATTTGGTGGGATTTTTGCATACCTTGTTCAATCATACTAATGGCTTCCTGCTTCCGTTCAGGGTTGAAGTTCATCCACTGCTCAGTGTCATCCAAGTACTCAATGGCATAGACTGCAGGGGCCATTGTCACCATTGTTTGCTCCGCACAGCCTGTGGGCACTTGGATAAGTTTCTCTACTCCAGTGAGACTAAGGCAATTTTCAACAGACTCGCCCATAGTATTTCCTGTTGTAAAAAAGAAAAAAAAAAAAAACAAGCCACAGTACATACTGTATTTAAAGCTGGCTGGTGTAGTATGAAGAAAAGTGATGCTAACCATAGGTTGACATTCCAGCATGGCCTGATACTCCTCCCTATTAAACACTGTTTTAGCTACCTAAGACTTTGTAAAACTGAAGAAGAGCAAGGATGAGGTCCTAGGCCTTGGGGAAGTTGAAGAAAAGAGGCTGGCACAGCAAAGGAGCATGAAGGAGAAAAAGTCTCAAGGCTACTGGAGGCAAGGAAGCAAGTAAGGGGGAAAGACTGGTTTTGGCTGGAAAATTCTGCTCAAAACAGACCTGACTCTCCCACAGAGGGAAAGAAAGAGTGTTCATTTTTCATGCCAAACATTTTGTGTATTTTTTTCCCCTCTGTAATTTTATCATTTGATGAAGTCAAACATCCCTGTACTGTAGAACAGGGATTTGAAATGGAAGCCAATGCCCTTTGTGCCACAGATGCATTATTTTGTATTTTCTGAGGGGAAAAAAGTATTTATCCCTAATGAAATTACTTGCTAATAAATCTTTTAAAAATATTTATGCATGAGTATGTATATGTATGTATAGTTATTTGAGTAAATGAATATATGATTGCACATATCTTCTCTTTAGAAAAAAGGAAATTTCCAGAACTTATACATCAGTCTGGCATTCTTATTTCTGAAAGCTAAAACAGATTTCTACAAACCTAAATGCTGTATGGGGTTATTAGAGAACCAAACTCTTCCCTTCACCTCTGGCCTTCCCATAATTTTAGTCTGAGCACAGTGAGGAAGATGGATCAGATAAAGCTATTACATCCATTGCAAGTAAGAAGGAATAATTAGAAAGAGGAAAAGGTACTGAAACACTCCTGGAGAAGTTTTGTTTTATGTCCTGGTCACGTAGCACAGATCATTCGAGTCATAACAGGAAAACTAGAAGGGAATGGAGATTTGGCATGCAAGAATGAGCAGCACAAAAAGGGCCTGTCCCTTGTCACCTGTGGAGAAGTTGCTGACAAAAAATTGCATTTACCTTTCAGGCTAACAAACACATGACTATCAGAACCAGGAACCATATCAGATGGTCTGTTCAGGTCCACTGTATGTGACTTTACTGTAAATAATAAAATAAATAGAGATCTACATCTGGATTTTTTAAACATAAAAAAAATACAGTGTAATTTTAGATCATCTTTTTCCTTAAGTATTTCATTGCTGACAGCAGTTATGACAGAAATGTCACAAGAAACTTCAAATGAAATTCAACGGGAAAAAAAATTGATTTAATTTTCAATCTTTAGCAATATCTTAGGCTTGAAATAAAACTTAGTATTAATATGTTTAGGACTTATTAGTAAATGAAATAGATGCCTACTTAATATTAAAGAATGCTACCTTGAAACACAAACCTAATATAAATCAATTCTAAACATTCAGAATTTAATGATTTTTCTTTCCTGAGTCTTTTGCTATGTACTGGATGAATTTATTTGTGACAAGTTCTGGTTGACAAAAGCAAGATCTGCACATTAAGAAGTATTTCACTGCACCCATCATTCACCCCCTCTTCCTACCCCAAACCTGATCTGTATCTAACTCCTCTCTGTAACTTACGGCCACTGTTAATGCAAATGGTCTCATCTTCTCTCTGTAAAACACCTTCCGCCTGCACAATTGAGGAAAAAAAAAGAGTCAGAATGTTTGCAAGCCCTACAAATGAATTTAAGCTACACAAAACCCACGAGCTTCATCCTGGCACTAGACCAGCAGGTGGCACAAATCAGTGATTTTGAAGTGAGATTTCTCTCGATGTAAAACTCAAGCTTCAAATCAGAATTTCAGTCTCCCAGTTGAAATACTAATAAACTCTACTGACTTTCTGTGCTACTGTTTCAGTAATTCCTTGGATGAAAATTCCCTTAACCAAAACCAACTCAAAAACTAAACTTCAAAATTTATCTCAGCTTTGTGAGCCATGCCAATCAATTCAATGAGGGACTCCATTTTAGGAATCTCATATATGAAATCCACAAAGATCTTAGTACATTTTGTTGGTAAGATTTAAACTTTTTTTCCCTCTGATTTCCACACATCCTTTTTGCTACAGTGTCAGTTTTAATAAAGCTATTTTTACAGTTACATTTAGTGTTTTGGTGTAGCATTGAAATCTGAGACTCTGTTTATCTCTAAAAAAGCTATGACCTGCAGCAACAGCAGGTTCCCAGCATCCTATGCCTTATCCGTACCTACATGGTTATCCCCTGACATTAGTGGTGTAAGGATTCATATTTTGCACTTTTTGTGGTAATGGAAAATAGCCCTCAATGGGTGAATTCGGTGCTCTTGAAAAGTCATCTCTTATAGCAGGCTCCTCCATTTTATAATTTTGAAAAAGAACTAAGTTATTAAATAATCATTACAGCATCTCTTTTTTTGCCTGCATATTTTACCTACGCAATTGTTAAAATTGAATATCCATTAACTAAAAGCAATAAAACAGGATTTAACTTTATTACTAGCAGAGAGTCTTTCTTAAAATATTGGTAGATGGACCCCTTCAATCTTGTCTTCATAAAGGAAAAAGCATTTTCATACAGAATCATAGAACATGACAAGTTGGAATGGACCCACAAGGATCACTGAGTCCCATCCTTAGCCCTGCACACGACCATCCCCAAGAGTTACACTATGTGCCTAAGAGTATCATCCAAACACTTCTTGAACTCTGTCAGGCTTGGTGCTGTGACCACTTCCCTGGGGACACTGTTCCAATGCTTAGCTATCTTCTAGGGCAAGAACCTTTTTCTAATATCCAACCTAAACCTCCCTTGACACGACTTCAGGCTGTTCCCTTGGGTCCTGTCCCTGGTTACCACAGAGAAGAGATCAGTGCCTGCCCCTCCTCTTCCCCTCACGAGGAAGTTGTAACTGCAATGAGATCTCCCCTCAGCCTCCTCTTCTCCAGGCTGAGCAGAACAAGTGCCCTCAGCCGCTCCTCATTTGGCTTCCCTTCAAGGCCCTTCACCATCTTCACTGCCTTCCTTTGGCCACTCTCTAGCAGCTTAATACCTTTCTTATATTGGTAGTGCCCAAAACTGCACATAGTATTCAAGGTGAGGCTGCCCCAGTGCAGAGCAGAGCAGGACAACCCCCTCCCTCGACTGGCTGGTGATGTTTTGCCTGATGCCCCCAGGACACGGTTGGCCCTTCCAGCTGCCAGGGCACTACTGACTCACATTCAACTTGCCATCAACCAGGACACCCAGCTCCCTTTCCACAGCACTACTTTCCAGCACCTCATTCCCCAGTCTATGAATGGCCAGGGTTGTCCCATCCCATACATGTTGATGAAATAAGTGGAAGTCAAAGATTATGAGATGGGCACTGGCTGCATGAACAGCTTGTTGCTATGTCATGGGTAGAAGGATGCCTTTCTACCATTGAGAACAAACCTTTCCATAAACATTGCACACACAGGGAAAAATTTCTTCCATGTTCTATACCTCAGTCCTTGCTGAAAACCAGGTTTCCTGAGATTGCTTCCAGCCTTATCTTTGTACCATTTCACTGCCTTCTTGAAAGCTCCACACATTTGAGAAGTGCTTTCCCTCATCTAGTTATACCTACCACAACACGGAGATTCTTCCTAATGCTGTCACTATGCCCAGAAACCTTGTCAAAGGCAGTAATAGTAATTGGAATTTCTCCCACAGTCAGAGGGACAACTGAGAAGTAGACTGGTGTTGCAGAGTTCCCCTTAGCCACCAGTGGCAGCTGCACAGCCTTCTCCGTTGTCTCAGCAGTGCATAGCCCCTTCGCTGCATCCATCCTCACTGTAACCTGTGGGGACAAGGCAATGCCTGAGATCAGTCTTAGTGCATCACTGTGCAGGAAAAATACTCCAGCTCCACCATGTCTAGAGAAGAACAGGAAAAAAGAAACAGGTAAAATAGGAGACTAGCTTTTGCCTAAGGAGGAAAGACATTTTGCATGTTTTTCACTTTGCTCACCTGAATTTGCTGTTTTCCATTTATAAAATGGGAAAATCTTTTCATCAAGAAGTGATCGAATGCAGGCATAACTTGTTTGAAGAGTTTGTGGAGTCTCCCTCTTTGGAGATACTCAACATCTGACTGGACAAGGCCATGAACAACCTGTTTTAACTGGACCTGCTCTGAGCAGCAGGTTGAACTAGAGACCTCCACAGGTCCCTTACAACCTGAATTGTTCTGTGACCCTTTGGTCTGTTAGCATTTACCTACATTGATCAGGGCTGTGATTGTAAATCAGCTGGTATTAATTCATTACACTGAATTTGCAGTATAGTTTCGGCCTATCCCTTAACCACAGGGAAGTAGAGAAGGATAGCACATTTTTAATATGTCCCTCTACACCATCCAACACAGTTCAGAAAATGCTGATGAAAGCACTGGCAGAGAGATGGGAAGAAATGAAAAAAAGAGCATCAGCCTTAGGATGAGAGATCCTAAGCCCAGTGACAACTATATGCAGAGCTGCATAGGAATCACATGAAGACAAAAATAGCTTTGCCTTTTATGCACAATGAGTTTTGTGACTAACGTATAGGATTGTGTGCTCATAATTTCCCTCTGTATTTTGAGTACCTTGTGAAGTATCAGAAAGTATTCGTATCAGCAGCTGGGTATTGGCTGTGTTACCAGGCAGCAAAAAAGTAACCGACTGCTTCAATGAAAGGGAAGAAGTAATACCCAAAGACAAGGAATATGGCTGTATAACATGGTAAATAAAATCTGTTTCATACACTAAGTTTGATTAGCAAGTAGAACCAGACCCTGTCCTTGGGAAAGCTTTCATTATGTCTGGGCTGTAAGAGGGCACTCTAAGGTGGCCAGGTAATTTACGTTAAATTATTAAATAACTATAGATCGAGCTAACGAGGCATGTAAGGTACAGCAGTTGTTGATAATACTACCTGGAGATCATCGGGCAGATAGTTGTAAACCACTGCTTTTATTTCCAGTTGCTCATGTCGTCTGACTGAGTACGGTAATCTCAGGGACACAAAAAAGTCTTTGAAAACTGCAAAGGTGTGGGGATCAGCTACACAAAACCCTGGGAAAAGAAAAAAAAAAAGAGTTGAGAATTACAATTACACCCTTAACAACAGTTGATAAGAAGTTAAATGTCTAATCAAAACTCATTGCCTGAGCTCCCCTGAGGTCAAGAGCAGGAGAGGAAAACAGACATATTCAGAAAGCATTTCAATTCATCTGTGTTACGGACCCATCTGAAGGGTAGGTGGTTTGCCCTCTGGAGTCACTGTCATGGTTTTTGATAGGTAAAATTTGGCAGGAGTGTTGTAGCCTTTATGAGTGAAATGTAGCCCAGTTTTCCTGCAAAGGCCATGTTTAAAACCTGACCTTTCCTTGCTTTCTGAAAATAGCCTCCATGCCCATCACTATATGCCTGAATGAGCCTCACTTTCCAAAGAGGAGTGGTCAGTACCAGATGGACCTTTTGTCCCTCCTGCATGGTCCTAGTTAACTTCCAGGAACTCCCAAAGAGCAGTCCCTGGGAACCTGGACTATCTGATGCCCAGCTCTTGCTGTCCCTCAGCTGATTTCCTGATGCTCTTCTTTCTCTTTCTAGAGACCACAGAAATTCATGTTTTTATATGGCTAGAACCTGGTCCCAGAATTATTCAAAGAAAAGCAGTGTCACTACTGCTATCTTTCTTGTGGCTTCATAACCATATGAAAGCTAAAATGAGGTGCTTTATAGAGAAAAAGAGTAAGAGATAGTTTTGATTGTATTATCCATTCTCTTTCAGACCTCACTTCATGTTGCTTTTATAACCATAAATCCAGCCCATAACTTCTAGCTGGGTTTTAATACGACATAAAAGAGTGAAGGCAGTGTCATGATTAAAACACTTAGTGTTTGTTCAGGTACAGACTTTTTTACTCTGTCAACATAACACTGTATCTCTCTTAAAAACTACGCATTCCCTATTCATTCATACAAAGAAACAAAATAAAAAACCCAACAGTTATACCTTTATCAGGAGATATGCTTATTGCCTGAACTTCCCAGGTAGTTATAGAGTCAGGAGCAAAGTTTTCTACACTAAGAAACACAAAATAAAATGCATTAGGAAAGATGTATAAAATGTAAACATCGGCATTTGCTGAAGTTTGAGTGTTGTAAGGGAGAAACATATTCCATCAGTTGTGGAGACCAAGTACTTGCAAACAGTCTAAAGTGCACTGCATCCAATAACATGTAAAGCTGATATTAATATATATTTTACTGTACAAATTTAGACACTCACCTAATCAGGTAATACAGTACCTATGGATTCCAGGGTTTTCCACTTCTTCAAAATGCCACCACCAGCTCTCAGGAAAATAACTACGCAAGGTGACAGAGGTTTCATCAAAGAATTCTTCACGGTCGCTGTATTCTGCAAAACAGCAGAGGAGTTTCTGTCTGTGAGCTTTTGCATGCCACCCTTACACTGTCTTTCAGGAAGTCTGCTTGTCAGAGCATGAAAAGTGCTCTGAATGAAAAGACTTTAACTTTGTTTCATCTTCCACATTAAAAAAATAAGTTGAAAAAGGAGAAGCACTGACAACATCTTGTCAATAAATAAAATATAATTCATTTTTCCCAGTTCAATAACTACATGCTACCAAAAGAGAAATCATTCTCCTTTAATAATGCATAGTAAAGATATTTCCATGGTCCCATATTTTTGGAAGAGAATGAAAGGGGAAATCTGTGAGAAATTGCAGCAGAAATTGCACTTAGAAGGAGGGCTTTTCTATGCAAAATATTTTTTTTTTAATAACAAGAGGTAACATGTAAACATATTAGACACAGACTTTGGTGAGAAAAAAGGAAGAAAGAGACAAAATTATTCCTGGATAAAGTGGACACTTCTCATGATGAGCTGTTATGAAGGTAATCAAGTGTTACAACAGTAGTAGCAATAATAAAACAGTCATGAATCTGAGATCACTTAAAGCTCTGAACTCAAACCACCTCCTTCTCCTCCACTGTCTGTGGCTTCCCTGGTGTATGGGCAGCGGCCAATAGCTCCTCTACAAGACTGTCCTTGGGCCAGCAGTGGCTATGGTGATTCCTGCCTTTTCTCACTCCAAGAAATTTTCGGACTCCCACCCTCCCAGTGTGCAGGTGTGAAGATGCAATGCTGTGAGGGTGCTGCAATGCTAATGTGAAAATTCCCTTCCCAGCCCCATAGCACTGAATGCCTCTTAGCCCTCCCTTGTCACCACACAAATGGTAAAAGTTGTGGCAGGTTTATGCCACTGTTCTTTACGCCGTGCCAAGCCCACTCTGCTCCTCCGCTTCGCCTCCTTCCTGAGGGCTGTGGCTTTCTCACAGCAGTCCTGGAACGCATTCCTGCATTCTTGGGAGCCAGACACCCTTGTTAGCCTTTTTGCACAAGGAAACCTCATGGGATTTAATCTCATTCCATCTTGACAGCATTTCTGTAGGTCAGTGTTTTGGTATCTGCTGGCTGCAAAACAATTAAAGCCCAGAATTAGTGCTGTGTGAGTAGCAATAAGTGTAAAGGTGTTCGTTATGCTCACTCCTGTCATTCTTTGCCACTGACATTAGCTTCTATTGCAACATTCAAGCTTCAGCAGGGACCTGTTCTCCATCCTAAAAACAGTGCACAAACACAGGAGGAATGCACAGGCCCTATGGCATCCTAAATATTATGTTCTAAGCTTTCTCTTCACGGTCAGACTGTGAAATAAAAACACCTCCTTGGCAGGCTGGAATGAGATACTTTAATGAAATAGCCATGGCAGTGCAGAGCCTGATTTCAAAAGTGAGGAAAATCCCAGCTTCAAGCTGTTGAGTCTTCTGGCAAGGAAATGTCAAATTGTGATTTTTTTATTTATTTATTTTTTTTTCCCCAAATTAGACCACATATTATACCAACACTTCTCTTAATTGGTGCACAAAGTACAAAAATTAGCACAACTTCAAAGCAAATTATCAAGAAAAAAAAGTAGGATATATGAAACATTTTCTGGCCATACAAATAATTTTGTGAAGTCTCAAAGTCATGACTGAAACATGACATCTTATTTAATAGTAGTACTTCACACTTGAGATTGTAAAGTGGTGAATTAATTTCCATTTCCAGCCACTCTTGGGGTATGCTTCTTGTTTTGTTTATTTTTTGGTTTGCTTTTTCCCCCCCCCCCCCCAGTTTGGTGTTGTTTTTTTTTTTTGTTTTGTTTTTGTTTTGTTTTCTTTTTTGTTTTGTTTTGGAGGTTTTTTGAGCTGTTTTGATGAATGATGCACCAGGTCAAACTGAATAGTACAAACAGTTGCATTCGTTTATGTCACTTAACACAAGAACTAGGATTAAGAATATCTTGATATCTTTTACTATGCCATCATTTCTTGCCCTCTAAATTCCATCCAGATCCCTTTGCTTCCCCTGCTAAGCCTTTCAGGCCATACAGATGAGCAGACATTACCAATTCCTGACATTTTCTTCTGAAAATCCAAAGATCTCTTCTGCCTTCTGGTACTGTGGAGGCATTTATATCCTGGGAAGGCAGAACAGAAGAGCTTGTCATGATAAGATGATAGGAACGGTCTGATAATTCAATTCATGAGGAGCCATCTTAGGACTCATCTGATTCACAGAAGACCCACAGTTTGATGGCTTACTTTCCAGCACTGGCCAACTCCTGCCTGCCCTAGCTGAGGTGGTCACCAAAGCACCAGCAGCTGCCATCTGCGCTGCCAGCATCCAGTGGAAGAGCAGAAGAAGGAAAATCCAGGGGCAAAGGTGATTTTACAACATCATGATAAAACGTTTCTGGTTTTTAAGCAATCAGTTTTGTCAGATCTATGGGGGACTTATATAACCATGTAAAGTAAAGGACAGACTGTACATACCCTCCCGAATGCTGGATTGAATTGTATCTGATAAAAAAGCCAGACCAACATCAGTAAAAACTTGAACACTATTTGCACCACCACCCGCAGAACATCCAAGATCATATGAATTCATGGCATTAAATACCTGTCAAATAAAACAGCACAGATGCACTGTAAATGCTTGTAAAAAGTTTATATATATATATATATATTTATATTAGAAAAATTCTTGTAGCCTTTGATTTGCAGAAGCAAGACAAACTGGTGGGACAAACTGTGTTTGGAAACTGATACTAAAGCTGAGGGATGTTTTACTTGGGGAATGCTTTCAACCAATGCTTTTTTAATTTACAGACTTGTCTGCCATAGTATGGAAAGTCCCAACTTAAACATACCGTTCATTTAAAATAGATGATAAATTGCAAAAGAAAAGCCCTTTTCAAGTTGAGCAAATCTGTGTTTAAGCAATTAATAGCCATTAGTTACATTTTGACCCTCTTATTAGTTATGGAAAATTTTTCTTGACTAGTAGATACAATATTTTCTTTTTACAAATATCTTACTTTTTTGGCTGTAAGCTTATTTTTCTTATTCAAAATAAAAACTGCTTTATCAACCACAGCTAAAGCAACTTTTCCCACATGGTCCACTTCAATCTGTAAATTGATGAGGTCTGTTGGTTCATATGTGTCTTGTTTTGTTTTCACTTTAATCTAAATAAAAAAGATTGAAACAAAAAATATCAGATTTGTTAATAAAAAGTGAAGACTCTTTGGGCCAGGAATACTGTCAGCTGTGTCTGTCAGCAATCAGAGGCTGGGGGATGTTCCTGTTTCACTGGGCCTCTGCCTGGGATCCTGAGTTTTGGAAGATATGGGTGCAGATATTTCCCACTAAAGGAAATCCTCAGGAACTAAGAGAGGTGTCTTGCAGAATACTGGAGGCTGACTTTCAGTGACACATAAACACCAATGGGAAATAGATGTATGTGTAAGGGATTTGTTGAATTAGGGTCTACAACATAGTTTTGTTATTTTCCACTGAAAACAAAATTGCTGTGAAATATGGTAAAAGACTAATCACTGTACAAAATTAACTTACTTAAACCAGTCTGTAATAATACTATCTGTTTTCCATTGCACACTTGAATTTTTTAACATTACTGGGTAAACTCAGGTCTGGTTCTGATGTAGACACTTCTGTGGTTTGGGAGGGAATAGAATTGGTTTTTGTGTTAGAGATGAATAATTTTTCTTGAAAGCTTTTTTTCACCAATGGACTATCACATTCTTTTCCCAAAACAAACATTTTCATTGGAAATAATCATTTTAGACAGCTGACACTTTTCAGCACTATGTGTCACGGTATTGGGAAAAATTCTCACACTTTGCTTTTTCAATTTTACCTTATGGTCCCAAAAAGGAGGAGGTGGAGGGGGAAGGTGAAAGAAAGGCTTAGAGGGACTCCTATTTTATCCACATTTCATTTGATAATGTAATCTAATTTTTAAAGTGCTTTTGAGATTCTACCAAATCTCAGAAAATTACTTTTAAAATAAATGAAAAAAACTTTAAAAACTACCTTGAATTCATATTTTTTCCCAATAAATGGCTTCGCTTTCTTTCATGTGACACACTTCACTACAAAAAGACCAAGTTATAAAGAGATTCTGCCCCTCAACAATTCTAACAGTGTTTCCTTGTGGATTTCTAATATATAGACACTCACAGAGGGGGATAGATCTATACAAAACAATATTTTTCATCTCTTTGAGGCACAACCTGTCCTGTGGAAGAAGGGTATCTCTGGCATCACTCCTGGAAGCACTTCTGAGAGCTACATCTTTCAGCATAAATCCTGATGACTCCCTCTTTTCAATAAAAATGATGTCTTTCCCTTTTTAATCCCAGGCCTGCACTTGCTCTGCTGGTACCCATGTTTTTGTTTTCAGTTTGCAATATAATAACAGAAGGTATGAATGTGAAAGTACCTTTCCTTCACAGACATCCATAACATCCACCCATACAGAATCAGCGACAATGTCTTGACGGCCCTCGTTTGCAATGAAGTAGTAAGCTAAAAAGCGAAAGGCAGGCACCATCTTCTCTGTGATTTTAAGGTTTATTATTTTGTTTGAGGATGGGACCCTTCCCAAAAGCTCAGCTTGACCCTTTGCTACAACCTGAAAGGCAGAAACAAACAGAAGTCAAATACTGTGATACTGTGAATACACCCTAGAATGGGCATTATGTTGCATAATTTTGCATATATATATATATATATATATATATGTATGTATATATGTATATATGTATATGTGTGTGTGTGTAAATATATATAATTTTTGAGGCAATTTCTGTTTAAAATATATCCTCTGCTAACAACTGGCACTTAACAGTTTTAACTCTAACGTGTATACCAGTAGTTTGAAGGAGACTAGCACACAATGTGAGGTTAGCCTTTGCTGCACTGGTGTTGTGTCCTAGGTTTGAAAACAAATCTGCCAGCCTCCGCTCAACCTTACAGCTTAGAAAAGGATGCCTAGTTGGCAGTCTTATCTTTGTCTTCTGGAATGACTGGCCATCACTTCCAGGAGGCTATCAGCTTAATTTATTCTCTAATCAGTACTGAATCTGATGGTGTGAAAGGATTGGAGTAGGAGGTTACGTCCAAAAAATATTATTCAGGGTAAAGTATCATGAAATAGTATTTAATTTATTTCAGCTCATCTTTCACTATTTACCTCTTTTCTTTCCCTGTTATGTTAATTATATTCATGGGTTTTCAGTTGAATGAAAAACAGACACAGTGGCAGGACTGATAGTGCTCTTCCCCGTGCAAAGCACATGAAGCTTTCCTAAACACACAGTGAATGGGCTTCAGGAAGAAACAAAGACATGTTGCAGCCTTGTCTGAAATTCTAGCTGCCTTCATTTAGATGACCAAAGTTCAGGACAGAGACTCACTGTTGAGCTCTAGCAGCATCTCCTACCACCTCTCCAACACACCCTGCCTCCCCAGCACTATTGCCTTCCCAGAGCCTGGCAGCACCAATTCCAACCCTGTGCTGAGTCATCCAATGAAGAATAACCCACAAACCTAAACTTAACTCCTAGGGATACAAATATTACAATATATCCGAGTCTGATCAAAAATAAATGGGAATGGGTGTCCATGGTATTGATCATCCTGGGAAATTTAAGTTGCTAAAGGAAATTCAAAAGAAAAGAGGGAGAAGGGGATTAAACACATTTCACATGCAAAAGATTCACTCCCAGATTGTACTCCTGAATGCATTTGTCTCCTTCAGCAAAACAAATACTGTGCATTCCTGACCTCAAACTGAGCAAGATAGTTTCCTCCCTTTTGTATATGCAGATCTGCTTTTCAGCTGTAGGATGTTATTTAGGGCCATAGTAGCCAATGCCTTCAGTATCATTCATGACAATCTTTGTCAGAGATAACACTGACCTACCAGTTAACTAAATCAAAAGCAGGTAAAATGGAGCCATTGAAATACAAAAATCACGTATTATTTGGGAAATAAAATAGTTAACCATAAAAGATATTTTTTTTTGATATATTCAAGGTCCCCCAGAATAGGACTGGGTTTTCTAGTTGCAGAGACAGAACCTTATGTATATAGATAACAAGGTGGGCAGTTCTGTAATAGCTTGAGGAAAAAAAGCATTTATGGTATTCAGAACAATAAAAATAATACTATGAGGAATGAACACAAATTGGAAGAAGTGTGAAAGAACAAGACCTGGATTAAGAGAAATTCGGATTGGGATAAAATTGTCATGGGTTTTATAGTAGTTATCTGCCAAGGATTTCAGCTTTCAAGGCTGTCAGTTCTTTCAAAAATATCCACATCATTATGCAGATGAACATTACTCCATATGGATCTAATTGCTTTATACTGCATCAGAAACCCCAGATTAAAATTTGTATTTATGTGTCCTTATTCAGGAAAAAAATTTAAAAAGAATTGTGTATTACATGCTCCTGCAATATTTATAAATACATAAAAATAATAGAATAATAGAAATTGTTTCTGGAAGGGACCTATGGAGATCTCCTGTCCAACTGCCTGCTCTAACATGAAACACGACCAGTGTAAGATCAGGTCAGATGTGGTTTACTCTAGCTTGAGTGTTGAAATTTTCTGAGGATGGAAAAATCCCTAAACTCTCTGGGGAACCTATTCTAATACTGCATTCAGCCCTAGTGAAGAGATTTTTCCAAAGTGAACCTTCCAGCCCATAATTTTCAGCCTGGTTCCTTGCTATATTACATGGCACTACCTAGGAAACTTTGTCTCTAATTAAGTTTGAAAGTTTGTCTCTTATTATGTCTGCAATTCCTATTCAAGGAATTTTAAGCTGCTAGTAACTTACTCTTAGTCTCTTCACCAAACTAAACAAGCCCAGTTCCCTCAGCCTCTCTTGGTGGGTTAGGTGTGCCGGAAGGCTGATCGTCTCACTTGCCCTTTTCTGGACCCCCTCTATTTTCCTATGTATTAATAACTAGATAAATAATCTGGGTTGTATAATTCCTAAAAGAAATTACTAATATGATACTATTCTGGTTACCATATAATAGAAATAGTCAATCTTTCCACTGCCAGACTGATGAACGTCGTTCAAGGTGACACGTAAGGTATCTCCAGGTGCCACAACAGTATTTGGGATGCTGATGCTGAGGTAGTTCGGGGAAGCAGACTGGTATCTTTCAGCTTTGAGACTGGCTTCAGGTGATTCTAATTTTTCTTTTCCCTCTTCAGCCTTTACCTGTCAGGGAAGAAAAAGAGTGAGTCAAGTGTCCCACAGGAGAAAGTATATAGTGTCACCATTAATTAACATCTTGCCAGATTATTGGAAAATGCTGTGAAGTTAGATGAATCATTACTGAGAACTCATCAGCAGAACCTGGTACCAAACCCCAGGATCTTAATTATTTTATTCTCTCACCCCATTTTTTCTCTTGATGTATTTTAGTTTCATGCTTTTCATCCTTGGCTCTTCTAAATGCGAATCAAGGGCTCAAAATGACTCAAAAGTGATTTTGTACTCAGATAAATTTTTTCCACTTTATATTGTGCACTTAATTGAACCCACTGAGTGGGCAGATGTAGCCTACTCTATGGATTGCTCAGGACCTTTTCCTTCACCTTCTTTTCATATTTTTCTGTCACTTTGCATGGTGATAGTTCTTACAGTCCAAATTCTGTCCTTCATGCCAGGAAAATGCACATCTGAACCAAAAAAAAAGCACCACTATAACCACTGCCTGTATTGCCAAGGCTTGATGCACTAGAGTGTCCTTCACTGAGACATCCCTCAGGCCCCTGGTCTCCTTAACATATCTTGCACAGTGTGGACAAAGCTCTGCAGATGGTGTAAGAAATCATGTTTCACCCTCTGTGCTAATTTAATGAAAACTAATCATCTTCACTGTCATTGGTAAGAATGTCTTCTGAGTTCTTCTCAGTGGTACACTTTTAAACATGCACATCTGGGTTTTCTTTACCATTATTTCAAGCCTTTGAGCATCTCTGGGGATGTCAAATGTAAAGGGGATTAGGCCTCCTTCATCAGAGAGTGCAGTCTTCTTCATTGGAGATTTTCCAGGCAAGGTAACAGTAGCAGTAACAGGTAGAGAGCCAGCAGGAGAACCATCAACCAAACTGACAGACGCCTATTGGAAAAAAAATGTTTGTCTGTTACATAAAGGAAATCCTGGGTTTGAAAAAGGCTCACAAATAAGAAGCAATTCCTTTCATAAACTGAAAACAAATGCAAAAACTGTACACACTACTGTTAAAAAATTTGAGCTTTGAGAGAAGCTGGACTCCAACTAAGGTAAAAATCTGTGAATAAGGATTAAAGCTGCCCAAGACATTCACTTGGCATCTATCTGGTCTAAGCTGATTGCAGAGATATTTGTCTTTAACTATTACAAGGTAAATTTATTACTTTAACTTGTTGCAGAAAACTCTGTAGAAAAATTTGAAGGTGTGACATTTAAATCAACCAAAACTTAAATGCATTTTTTTCAAGAGGTTATATGCTGGTTTAGTCTTCAGAATTGTAATTGGGCAAGGGAGTAACTTAATACAATATTATTATTTGAATATTTTGATATGGAAGTGAGAAAGAGACTACTGTTTTATAAAACCTTGTAGGGTAACAGTGCACATTGACTTCCAGAGCAGAAAACTAGCATTTTCTTGCTGCTTAGGCTCTGAGTGTACAGAAACAGGACAAACCAGACACATGAACTGTAGGCCTTTGTTGGACCTGTTACTGAAGGTCTGTCTCCTGTAGAGCTCCCACTGGATCAGAAAAGGAAAGGGGGCAGATATAAATGCACTGCTATGGAAGCAAACAGATACAGTTGGCTAAATACTACATACCACAACAGAGAAGGGGGCTCCAGGCACAAAATACTTTTTGGTGTTAGACAGATCAACAGCATAAGGAGATTTCACAAACTTCACGTTGCTGAGTTCCTCTTCCCTAATCTCACCACCTGTTAATACCAAAGATTATGTGTTGCTATGGGGGCAATAACTATGCACTTGCACATTACCACAACATCCATAATTTCTGTTTTCGAGATTAATTTCATTTTTAGTAGTGGATATAAAGAAAAGTGAAATATGATCCCTACACAAGAACTGCAGTCTTTAGAAGAGGATGAATAAAATTTCCTCTCTAATACATCAGTTGGAACAAGGTACCTGCAAACACAGGGCATTCTGCCACAGGAGCCAGTGCAGTCATGCACCTCCCTTTCATTCCTAGGGGAAGGTCCCATCAAAGTCCAACATAGAACTTAGAATCAGTAGGGGGTTTAGGACCTTAGCTTTCTAATTTTCTGAAGTTTTTTTTTTTTTAATTTTCAACTTCTGGTGAGAGTTCATATTACCTAATGTCATCTGTGACTTGCAGCTTTGAGCAACTGCTTTCCTTCTGAGATTCTCCTAGTTAAAACAGTAATACTTCTAGGTAACCTCTAATTACACCACTACCCATAACTATATCTAACGAATCTAGTCACACAACTGGTTTTAAACTAAATGCACTTAGAAACATATTTCAACACCCTGATTTTCCACTTTAACACTCTAAGGTTGAGAGGTGTCAGTAAAGCCCACCACTTTTGCTCTGTCATACATATAATTAGTATCAAGCCTAGCAAGTACTCAAGTGTGAATGTAGCCAGCCTGTGGCAGAAAGAGACAGTGTGCACAGCGTGGTGGAGACCATGTCTCACCAGGAGATCTATAGTGAGTTACACTAAAGAATTGCACAGATGCAATGTATTTATCTTAATTTAGGATTCTAAGGAATTCTATTTAATGTATAGGATTTTTAGGAATTTATAGAATTTTTTCAATTCTAAACTAAATATCTAGAATCCTTCTATAGCCATTGGGAACATACACCTCTGGAGTGCAGTTTAACTCATCCATTCTCCATACTAGCTACACAAAGTGCCTGAGCTCTGACTAGATACTTTAATTTTAGATATCTAATATAAAGGGGATCAATTTCCCATGAAGAACAAGGAAAATCTTGTCCATGTTGGAAAGGTCAGCTTCATCACAGATTCAGCTTCAGAGGTTAGCTTTGCCATGCTAATGATATGTCCTCTAGGAAAACAAAGGAAAAGTGCCACTGGAAACCCTGGATAGGCATGTTCTAGGCTTATGTCCCAGACAAACAGCAAGACCAAGCAATCTGGACTATATTGTACTTGTGCCTATGCCAATTACCACAGTCTGATAAAATTGTGGGAAGACATAAGAGGACAAACAGGACTTCCAAGGGCTAGATCCTTGTCTGCATCACACTGTGGATCTAAACACATAAGCCTCACTTTTAACCTAACAGCTTAGCCAGCTGAGCTACAAAGCAAGCTCAGATACCAACTGCAGCTAATAACTTTGTATGTATGGAAGGAGTAGATGTGGCTAGGGCAAGTGAACAAATAAGATCTCATGGGGAGTAATTTATTTCCATTCATACACGTGTCTATTACCACTTCAGAGGGACTAAGGTATCTCATATGTTCTCACAGGGGTATTTCATATGAGTCACACCCTATAGGAGAGCAGTTACAGGAGACCTGAGCACTTCTGGAGTAGCAATGCAAGACCACACAGGACACATTTAAAGTGGTACTGAACATTTGGGTTCAGATAAGATATTAAGTTTTTGTATAGAAGGGGGTCAGATGAGAGAGACTGCCAGGCACTATAGCATGAGCAAGCCTTGCAGCAAAGATGACCCAGTGGGACAAGATTTCCCACATGAAGGATTACACTAGAGAAAAATCAATTCAAATATTACAGACTATCTGCTAAGCCATAGTGTACTCACTTGCAGTTTCTACAGTGGTAACAGCAACGTATAAATGAAACCCTTCCAGAGTGGAAATACTCTTTCTTAGTTTCTCTTCCAAAAGTGGTGTACTTAAAGTAACTCGTACTTTTCCATTTTTAATCTAAAACAAAAATGAAACAAACAAACAAACAAAACAAAGCCAAATAAACCAAAGAAGAAAGTGACAAGCCTTTACTGGTTTGTTGCCAATAGAAATAAAAAAGTGTTGCTTACATCATTACTGTGGTATTACAGGGTTCTCAGTTTCTAGAATTTCTGACAATATTCAGCTTAGGTATGATAAATCAGAATAGTTCCACTGAATACTTACTGATAGCTGTTGCTCCAGTCCTGGAATAAACACTTTGTTTTCATTTTCATTAATTATGCCAAACCGCACATAAGCAGCACCTTGAATCTCTTTCCCATAAGAATGTCTTTGGAAGGAAGAAAAGTGAGGAGATGGATAATTATCTCAATAAAAACAAGCATAAACCAGACTAATCATTTTATGCTAAAATAAAACTGGAATATTTGTAGGCATGCTATCTTTAACTAATAACTTGAAAACAAAGATTAGTCCCACTCAAACATGAGGACTCTTACTGACCTGTGCACCAATTGGTGATTTAAAATGCAAAAATAAATATATGGAGTAAAACACATTGATGGAATCACATCAAGACACCACCTGGCAAAATTTGGATGAGACTGATTAAAACTTCTTCTTTTTTTTTTTTTTTTTTTTTTTTAATTTTAACAAATTAATGAGCACTTTAGTTGCACAGTGAGGTCTCATACAACTCATCCCCTTCAGAGGGAAGCAAGGGATTTAGCTTGTTTATTTAGCTTGGATGAACAGTTAATTCCTTTCTAAGAGACCTCATTAGTAGAGCTTTTAAAATAAGGGACCATAGAATCATTTCAGGGACTGATTTGAAGTATTTGGTACCTCTGAAGACCTACAGAGACAGATCCTACTAGCTGATATTTTAATACCTGCACTGGATAGAGTAGACACCCTCTACCCCACATCTCTCCTACAGATTTAGGCAGTGTAGCACAAGGTCTTCTTGTAATTGAAATATTTGTCAGGGTATCTGGCCAGAACACCCCTGAACATTCTATATAGGCCATGGTGAGAGAGGAAAGGGAATGCAGGGCATGTTGTCACACCTGGCACCTTACACAAGGAAACCCTGGCAGATGGCATCCTCCTGCAGCACAGCATATAATGTGCTACATGAGACCTATCATGGCCATGGTGTTGTCTCTTGCTTGTGGAAATCCAGCTTCATCTCAGTTCTGCAATGGCTTATTTTTGTTTAAGCAGAGCTTCTTTCAAATTGACCTGATCAGCAGCACTGACCAATACCAATGAAAGAAACTGAGTGGCAGTTCTTATGAAAAATGCATTAAATGCCAGAACTAATAACTGTGGGAAAAAATAGTCAATATACCAAGTAACTTCATTACATGCATGGCCAGTTCAGAGAAATAAGTTCAATTATCAGGAATTCCATATGTTGATTTTGATAAAAGTCAGGCAGCACCACTAGGACATTTTCCAATAGAGAAAAGAATGGTATCCAGTTATTAAGCCCCAATTTTTCTCCTTAAATAATTATGATGTTAATGAGAAGTGAAATATATATGAAGTTTGTAAACTCAAAATTGAGTGCTGCAATAGCATAGAGAAAACTTTAGAAAGGATTAAAACGTTAAAGCCAGTGATTTAATATCACTTCATATCAAAGTATCAAGCAATCATGACTAAAGCTTGTAATTAGAACCAAATAAAGAATTGAAGGTGATTAGAATTGAGGAGATTAGAAGAGTTGAGTTTGTTCAGCCAAGCAAAAAGAGGTGGATACAGGATTCTGTCTGCTCTCTAAAGGTGTGCTGGGGAAAGGAAGGACCAGCATATTCAAGGACAGAGTGCACAAGTCCAACAGGGTATAAACTGGTCAGGGATCAATTTAGATCAGAAATAAAACCAGAGAGAAGCAGGGCAGTGGAGGATCAGTCTTCCACTTGGTTACAATGCCAGGGTCCATGTAGCAAATCTAGCAACTGCAGCCTGTTTGGACAGGTTAATTAAATTAAGCGAGTACTGTGCTGTCTTGGAGGCTGCAGGCAGCTTTTGCAGACCAGCCCAGCCTTGCTCTACTAAACCCCACTGTCTTCCACAGCAAGGTGGTTTCATGACTACCTCAGGCTGACCTTGGTTCAGGCTTCTTCCCAAAAAGCCCAGGGAGTACTGTATGGATGAAGTCAAGCCTGTGCCTACACCAGGTGAGCCATTGGCAGCCACATTCTGGGGCTCAGGAATCTATCCTGGAACTATCTAATTTATTGCCCAGGTGGCTCAAATAACTTCTCTGGTATTGTGCTCAAATGCAGCCAAAGTTCCTGGTGTATGAGGATAATGTTTGAATACAATAATAATTTGTTTCCTGCTCTCAGCTTAGAGAACTTTACAGAGTCAAACACCAGGTGAAATATGCATGATTGCAGTAGTAATGATGCATTAGTCACATTCACTCACATAGAACCATAGAACAATTAAGGCTGAAAAAGTCCAGCTATTAACCCAGCACTGGCAAGTCTACCACTCAACCAGGTTCCTAGGTGCTACATGGCCTCTAACTCAACCACTTCTCTGGGCAGCCTGTTCAAATGCTTGATAGCCCTTTCAGTGATGAAATTTTTCTAATATCCAATCTAAACCTCCTGTGGTGCAACTTGAGGCCATTTCCTCTTGTTCTGTCACTTCTTACCTGGGAGAAGAGACCAAACACCACCTCACTATACCCTCCTTTCAGGTAGTTGAAGAGAGTGATAAGGTGCCCCCTGAGCCTCCTTTTCTCCAGGTTAAACAACCCCAGCTCCCTCAGCCACTCCTCACAGGACTTGTGCTCCCTTCCCCAGCTCTGTTGCCCTTCTCTGGACATGCTCCAGCATGTCAGTGTAGTTCTTGTAGTGAGGAGCCAAAAACTGAACACAGGATTTGAGAGGCAGCCTCACCAGTGCAGAGTACAAGGGGCGATCCTACTGGCCTCACTATTGCTGATACAGGCCAGGATGCCACTGGCCACAGATAAATGCTAATAATTATTACATGTTTAACTAAAGGCTACTGTAAGCCGAATGACTTATAAAGTTAGTTATTGTCAGTGCTTAATAAAGGCTCAAACTTTGCTGGTGTAGACCCAGATTTTTTTCTTATTTGTATATCACACTAGCAATTTCTATACTTAGATCTTTCCTCTCTTTTGTATTGACTGTCTTCTCTCTTCCAAGCCCATCAGTTACTGAGATAGACACAAACTATCCAGTGGTGACTTATCAATAAGATATACTGTTCAGTTATATATGCATTTCTAAAAGGCAATACTCAAAAAGGCTTTGCCAACAAAATGTAATGAAATACCTTTATAAAATTATACAAGTTATTTTGTAAAATTAGTAAGTTATAAGAACTGAACTTCGCTGCTAAAGTGCCATCCAACAATGTCATGTGTATATTTATATATTTTTTCAAAAATAATTGCAAACTATTAATAGTTAAAATACTAAAATTGAATGGATACAATAAGCTTTACAGGTCAATAGTAAATAATTATTACCTAGTAAAATATAAAGAGTTCACTTTGCACTATCTTGGGTTATTGCTCCTGTACAAAATTTTTGCTCAGTGTTTAACACTAAACATACTTAATAATCCTAGCTGCAATAACTGTGCAATCCTATTCTTGTTTTTGTGGTAAAGAATGTTAAGGGATATTGTGAATCAATCTCAAAAACCATGAGGTGCTGACTTCTATTTTAATGAGTTGTTCTTAGTATCAGTCTAATATTACTTGCTCATACCATGTGTTTAGCTCCCTGTTGACACATCAAAATTACTTGGAAATAAATCTGAGCTTTTGTCTAGATAAGGAGAAATTAACAGTATAACAATATCAGTGTTATGTAGATAATGCAGAGTACCTTATTTCAGGAGATACAATTCTTTCACATCAACTATAAGGTTCTTCCATATGAACTATCCAGTGTGCTTGACAACATCCTAAAAACCTACTCTATTTGATAGTATTAACTAATGTTAATTTCTGTTTTTTAAAGATATAAAAAATTAGGAATGCACAGGAAAAAAAAACAACCCAAAAAAAACAAAACCATGAACAGAGAGATGGTCAGACTCCTTGTTCCTTTGAAACTGAGCCTTCTCCCAGCTATAAAAGAAGGCCAGCTGCTTCCTCCTGCCTGTTCTCATCTAAGAAAATCTACCAGAGCCACAGAGCACAAAATATTTATTCAATTTCAGTTCAGTCTGATTCTTCAAAAATACTAAAAATATTTTGATGGGTTAAGTTTTTATTATCCAACTTCCTGTGTGCTCTTTGTTTGATGCAATTCTAATTTGGTATGGGACCAGGTGGAACTTATTTTCTATTGAGCCCTGCCTTATGGTCTGGCCTATGTGAGAGCTTTGTAGCCATGTCTCATCCAGACTAGTGTCACACTACTGTGATGTATGTAGTGATGGTCATGGAAACTCTGCTGATTAACTGTATTTGTTCACCTGGAAACATTTCTGCACAAGATCATTACTCTCAAACAAGCACTAGCTCATTACTTACAAACTTCACTGGGCTTTAAAAAAATTCCATACTCAAACTTGAATCCATCTATACTTGAATGACTTTAAATAGTTCATTAGAACATTTCTAAAATGTTTAGAACCTTTCTAAATGTTAGGATTTAGAACATTTCTAAATGTTTGAACCAAAGAGTATAAAGAAAAGAAGGTGATCAGTTTGCCTGGAACCTTACCGAACACAGAGGAGGATCCTAAATAGCCACCTTTAGTAGCAAACTAAATTATTCAGAAAATCTCGTTCCAACTTGCTCACCATGCCTTGGACCCAGACAGAATTTTACACTGATGTGTCAAGTCAGTAGTGGAAACAGAGAGTATATAAGGTTAGTCAGATTCAAGTAAAGCCAGAAGTGGGTTAACAGTTAATGGGTAAAAAAAAAAAAAAAAAAGAAGAAGAAGCTGCAAAGTTCACAATCTGCTTATCTGCCTAGCTCTGAGCACACCTACTTTGCCTCAATATCAAATGCAAAGCTTTCATTCCAGATGTGGTAGTATGGCTGAAGTGGGATGAGTTTGACTTCAAAAGATGGAAGTTCTGCATGAAAAAAAGAAGGTAAAAGGTCATGATATGAGAATTTCAAACATACCTTAAACTCCTGGCATGTAGCAACACCCACTGAGAGGATACAGCTGCACTGAGGGATGTTTTAGTTTAAATCAGCAGTGCAGTTCTGAAGCAAATTTAATCACCTTCCCTTGTTCTGCTTTGCTTCACATAGTGGAACAGTCTTTGAGCACAAAAATTCATTTATTCACAATGAAATTAAGCCAAAAGATAAACTCCCACTTCTACCAGGCATTAAGTGCTCTGGACTAGAAGCAGTCTCAATTAAACCCACCCTGAAATGAGTTGAGTGTGGACATAGGATCCTCAGCATCAGCTGTGTTACTCTAAATTTGCTCCTCTAAAACAAAAACATTTTCTCCTCTGGATGTAGTTAGAGTAATTTGCTCCTGCATGCAGGTGTTTCTAGAGTCTTCACTCTTCTGTTACATCTGCTAGCTGAGGCAACAGGAGTTTTGTTAAACTGAGATTTTCATACAGTCCTGAGGTTTTTTGTCTTTAAGAAAAAAACCCAGAAAACAACAAGACCACAGTGAAGTTTAAAAGAAGGTGTAAGATCAGTGCAAATAAATCAAGCAATTTCTTATTCCAAATTGTTAAATTTTTACCTTTTTGCTTTTTCCACAGTGCCCTTACTGTTCCTTAAAAAAATCTTCTATGAGTATAAGGATAACTAATAGACCTCTAGACTGAATTCTAATGAGAGAAAATGGGCAGGTTTGTTTTTTTTTCCTTTTTTTTTTTTTTTTTTTTTTTTTTTTTATCCTAGTCTTCACTGGAAACTTCAGGAGAATTGCAATGACTTTATAATGAAGTTCATCTCTTTTTTTTTTTTCTTGCAGCAGGAGAGCCCTTACAACGTTTTGTGTAAAATGTTAAAAACATGTTAAAAAAGTTACTAAATCTGTATAAAAACAAAAGTGTTTCCTCTTTAAAATGTAAGTGGAAGTCACATAGAACCAGAGTTTTCCTTCTGTGCATCAGAGATAGCAATTATCCACTGAAACACTTTGGAACTTGTCCTTAGTACCTGACCACAGCCAGGCTTAATCACTGCAGTATATCTTTTAACATACAGGCGTAACTTCATATATTTAAAACACAAATTTAATATTCTCTTACCATATTTCTTAACTTCAAATTCAGCGGAAACATTAGACATTTCGTGTTGATGAAACCAGGCTTTGATTTTCCAAGTTCCTGGCCTAAAGTTCAGATTCAGCAGAAAATAGTTAAGTAACGTTCCTTAGATATTTTATGATGCCAATATATAAATTATCACTAAACACTAATATTTTCCTAAGTTTTATCTCATCCCAAACTAATTTTTAATAGGTATCTCTTCCCTGGTAGGAGCCAGGAACATATTTCCAAATGTCCTAGGAAACACTCAAAATAACTGCATGAGGAAGTAAAAGATAACATACTTGCAAACCACATGTAACACATATTACTTCTGAGAAGTCTTCAGAAATAGAGAACTCATCAAGTATTTCCTATAGTTTATCCTTACTGTGATATCAAAATCAACCTAGTGTGCAAGAACACGCTGAGCATTAAGTAAAAGCCTGACTGTTTGAAATGCTTATTATTTAGTAACTAAGAGATAATTAATGACACTTTGCAAACTAAGGCTCTCTTGAATGAAGCCATACATTTGAGCAGATATTTAAGTAGTTTATTAAATTGTTCCTTTCAGGATACATGTTGCTAATTACAGCATGTTAACATTAAATTGTGGATTAATCTCTCCAGGATGAGGTGCTTAAAGGCAAGAAGATAGTAACCATAGAGAGAATGACAATTTTGAAAGGAAATTCTAGCAATTCAGCAGTTAAAAATCTAATCTACAGGTTTCATGCACAAGGCACAGCAGTAACGTACTCAGCAATGTCAGGTATTTCAAAGTGTTCACTGACCACTGCTTTTATTTTCCGGTCTGACTTTTTAACCACCATTCCTTTTGCATTCTGTTGAGAGAGAAAAAGCAAACATAATTATGTACCAGGTGTCAAACATTTACATCCAAAAGCTCAAGTTTGTATAACAGTCCTATGGAAGAGAAAATGCTTTGCTTACTTTCCTACTTTAATATTCACATGACATATTTCCCTCCACTCTACTGATATGGGCCAAAAATGGCTAGACTTATCTCACTATGTGTAAATAGTGAGAGGAGTCATAGCTATAGTTTTGCTCTTGGATCTTTTGTGCAAGTTTTCCATAGTGCTGAAGAAGATCTCAGCAACAGTGCTTTTGCATACTTACCAGCACAGCAACTGTAACCGTGTCATCTGTTGGCCTCATAGCATTGTCCAGAATAAAGATCCTGTATCTTACTGTTTAACAGAAGAATAAACACATTCATATTTTTTTCCTGGCCTTTATAGATAGTAATTATTACAAGCTGTAAACTGAGTTACTGAAATTAGGATAAAAAGTTTCTTTTAATGAAAAGAAGTCTGAGAAATTTCAAAACAGAATTGCATTCTCCCACTGGCTTTGCATGTTACCTGACCAGATAATTTTTGAAGCAAATTCTGAAAATTACTCAGGGGGCTTCTCTCACTTTTGTATTCCTTCTGCAATCGAGGCCTGAAACCAAACTCGAGAACTCTTTCTCTGCCCTCTTTTGTTACTTCATGAAATTGTTAGGTAACAAATCAGTTGTGGTCTTAAAGAGCAACAGACACTTATAGCCAGTGTTGCAAGGAGAACCAATATGGGTTTTGTCTTTTTCAGGTTTCTCACAAATTTTTTTGTCCAAGGAAAGTCGTCATTAAGCTTTTGAAACAAAAAGGAGCAGATTTGGTCTGCCTCCCATTAGAATGATTCTTTGACTCCAATGGCATTTCCACAAGAGATGCTGCAACATGCAGTGCAGACCCTGCAGAAGCCCTGGCTGCAGGAAGGATCAAGTCACTGTTACTTCTTGCAATCATTCATTTGTGACATCTATATTCAACACCTGAAATGCAGAACTTGTATTTTAACCTTTGGAACTTTGTGTGTATATAGGCTTATCTGTCTGAATGAAAATGTAGCCTTTCTTGGAGGACAGGAGGATGCGAGTGCTGTGAATGGTCTTAGGGAGCTCCCTGCTTTCAGCAACCAGCAGAACATAGGGCAGATTACTCTTCTTGAACAGGTTCTGTTGCAGAGTCCCTGGCTTGACCTGAAGAGAACAAAAGGGAGTCAGAGAGGAGCCTGTTAACTTTGAGGCCACATAGCTGAGGCTTCAAAACAGCTGAAGTGCTTAAATAATTTTATTAGCACCATTCAACAGAAAATTCTTAATTATATCTCTATCAACAGGGCTTACAGCTTTCTTACTAGCTGAATATTTCTTTAAAAGTATAAATACTATCTAATCCTTCATTTTCTGTCACAGAAATGCACATTCTTCTGGCCAATGGCAGTAACTCAAGCCCAGTGACTTTTCCTCAGCCTACATGCTTGTTGAGTTCCAGTTACCATGTAATCCCTATTATGCTAAAACCTTGTCTATGAGATTGATGCTTCATGCAGTTTAATGTGATGCTTCTAAACATCACCCTCAACAGGAACCTGATTTGAGAGCCCAGCTGTTAGCTTTGAGAGTAACCAACCAGTGCTAAACTGAATCTTGCTGTGTGCTGTTTTCCAACAAAATAGCCCAAACGAGTGTTACTGAACTAAATCCTGCAAGACTTCAAAGAATTATGCCAGAAGCAAATGATGCAAAGAATTAATCCACTTGAAAGTCTGCAGAAGTAACACAGACTTTGGCCTGAGAGACTGCAAATTTTTAAAGGTTGCTCCTGTAGTAAGACAAAGATATGAGTGCAGTCACAGTTTAAGTAATACAGAACAACAGTGATAAAACAACTCAATATTTTTAAATGAAACTTCATTTACCATCATGTGACAAAATTTTGAGCTTGTTATTTGTGCACAAAAGTGCACCCACAATACCACTGAAATGACATTAACCGTTGTTTTATTGGCTGGTTGGGTGAAAAGGGTGCTGCTATCACTGGAATTGGTGTTACGTCATGTGTCTCTAGGAATCAGTGTTGTCTCTGTTCCAACCTATTCCTAGTACAAATTACGTGCTTTTTATAACTAAAGTAAAAAAATTACATCACTATGATGGCAGACTCACCATTATTTTTTTCATCTCTTGGTAGTCATTATTTCGGTTAAGGTTAAAGATGATCCTCTCTGATAGGAGCTGATTTTTCGTATCATCTTTGAAGTATGCAGTAACTTGCACAGGACTCTGTGCTCCATGGACTTGAACTGTTATTGTCTCATGTGTGCCCAAATGTACCACATTTGGGGCAGTTATAAGAAACCTAAAACAAGAGAGAAAAAGATTGTCCAGTATGATCAATGATTGGCCAGCTAGCATGAATTTTAAACAAAAAAAGATACACAGAATAGCTGAGCTTGGGGTCTTGTGGAGATCACCTAATCCATTGCACTTGTTAGTCAGAGTAGGTGTTTAAAGATGACAGTTTCTCTCCGAGTGATCCCCAAATTCTGAACCATCATATTTAAGTCCTACAAAACATCAGTCCCTATATGAAAGAGAGAAAAAAATTTGCAATATATCCCAGGGACTACCAGTGCAATTTACAGCCTGGTTTAACTTAGAGAAAGTTTTATAAACTCAAATTTCTGAAACAAAATGGAGCCATGCATTGAAAGACAATGAATATATATTCATAAATGCACATTTAATGCCACAAAGTTATGGATCTTTATTTATTAGCACCTAAATTATGACAATTTATGCATTAATATGTCAGGAGTTATTAATTTCCTATACAATTGCATATATGGGGTTACAAGTAGCTGACCTTCACTACAATTGTTTGTGAAATGTTGGAAATGAGAGACCACAGAAGGTAAGACCATAGCCCTAGGAAGGGCTGAGTTGGACGTTAAAATATTTGGGACTTTTTTTCTCTTTATTAATCTCCTTTATTCTTAACTCTGCTCTGGTATTTCTTAGTAATTAATTTCATGACCTTTAAAATGTAGATCTCTTAACTTAAAAGTACCTTAAAAGAGCAGTTTTAAGCTTTTACCTCTTACTTATTTAAGGTTATGCAAATTTTCAGTGGTCCAAGAAACTGGCTTGTTTCTCTATCGAGAGAGAATATTTCCTGCTTTCTCTTTCCTTGGATTTGTTAGGATTGAAGAATTGATAATAAAATGTACTTACGATGGTGCTTGCTGTGAATCGGACAACAGCAAACAACAGCTCATCAACAATACCAGCCTTTCCATTGGAAAACTCTACAATATCTGCAAAACAGAAGTACCAAAGAGCCACTATCAATTTAGGTGCAGGCTGTAAGAAATAGGCTGATGGCACATTGCAGCAAAGAATGTTACCTATCCTGGTTATTTATTAATAACTTACAAAACTGTGCAACCAATAATGATGGACATGCTGGTGATGTGTAGATTAATGCCCTGAATACAGGCATTATGGACTAAGCCACAGTTTTACCTTTGATTATTCAACCATGTTCTTCACAGCTTCAACATTTTCACATGACAGAAACTAAAAGCCATGTGCAGTGAGAAGGTTTCACAAATACTGCAAAGACATCACAAAATCAAACAAGACGCTGTGGCTAAAAGAGTGGCTATAAAGCATTTTTAAATGGGGACAAATGCAAGGGAGCAGTCCCTTCTCTATGCCATTACTTAACCCCATGCATTTCTGCGATCCAGCCAAGCGAGAGAAAGCTCCTTCTGGTTTATACAGCACAAAAGGAACTGTGCTGGAAATCCACCTGTACAATTCCATCTCAAACTGTAGTGCTTGAAGGCATTCATCTGCTTTAACTTCAGTGGAAATAAAACTGATGGCTCTATCTGAGCTACTCAGCCCAGTTTTCCTATATGCTCAAGGCAGTGGGCTTTTCCAGAGGTTGATTATTCTCATTTTAGTGCAAACATATAAGATGACTGAAGGCATTTCAGACTGCCAGAGACACAATGTCTTAAAATGTAGAATACTAATGAACAGGGTTAAAAAACTATCTGAGGAATAACTGTTTGTACAAGAATGAGTTTTGATTAAAGGCTAATGAAAGAACAAACTGGAACCCTCATCAGGTCTCGTTTTTGCAAACCTTTACTGGATTGTTGTCTCTCAAACACAATTTTGTTGACCCATGAGAATGGAAACATGCCCATCAGATTTACAGGCAGGTCAAAAACCAGAAATGATCACATGGCTATCCCCTTGGTTCTGGTGATAAATTACCCTTTAATACACTACATGTAAGTCTCTGTCTTTAATTATTAACAGTGGATACCTTAAATCAGCACTCCACTATTTGTAAGGTGAATTCATGCTCACAGCAAGGGCTCCCTGTCCATAGTCATGTAATACTGTGAGGGTGAAGAGACCTTCACCTCACCCCACCACTTGCCTAAGTGACACTTCTTGCCTTGCTTTTCAAGATAAGGAAGTAGGGAAAGAGAAGAACTCGTCAACAAACCAGTTCCTATTTTATCGTGGGTATGACACAAGGGTGGTACGTCCTTCTGAGACAAAAACAGATGGCAAATATTCTATCCATTGGTGGTCACAAAGGGCCAGCAGTAGTAGCAGCAGGACTTTGGCTTCAAAGTCACATCAGAAAAAGCTGTTTTGCCTGCTCTAAGCATAACTGTTTTTTATTAAAAGATAGTCAAATGTCTATCACCCTTCCTCTTCTGGTTTCCTCTCTCACTTCAGGTGGCAGGAGGGAGGACTAGCTGTGGGTCCTCAGAGTCCAAATCCATGCTTCTCTGGGAGATCTTTAAAGGAGTTCAGACTTCAGAACCATTAAGAACAAAGTTATTTTCACTCTGCCCTCCCTGTCTAGTCTCTAGTTCCCTTTGCAGTTATTCACTCACGAAACTGATTTATTTCCATGCAAAAATCCCACCATTTTCCTCAGGGCTTCTGGGCTCTCAAACCCAAATGAGGTGGCAGGGAAGAGTAGAGATTTCCACTATGAAGCTGGTCTGTGTTCAGAGCAAAGACCTGTGGAACAAGAAGTCCTCTTGGGAACAGGGTTTATGCTCTCCACAGGGAGCAGAAGAGGCTTGTTAAACCTGTAGATGGTAAAATAAGAACTTCTCACTCTTGCAGAGATAATGGGGGATTTAATTAAGAGCAACAGTGGCTGTGGAGCATAAGGCTCCTGCCATTTTCAGTGACAGTTCTGCTGCTACATCCTGCACTGCTGCCAACCAAAGTGAGAGTTGATGCAATCACTGAGCAATACTAGTCACTAAAACATGACAAGAAACAACTATAAGTGGGTTCTTTGCTTTTCTCTTGACAAATATAGAAGAAGAAACAAAATAACATTTGCAAGATCAATGCCCATTCCTTGAGAAACACATAGGAATTTCTCGCAACTGAAAGGTCAACAGTTTGAAGACGACTAACACAACCAGCATGGATTTCCCACTCCCATAGCCACAGAAAAGAAGTCTTTTCACTGTGAGATCACATTGAAATTTTGCTCTGTGTCTGTCTTTATCAGAGGGGAGGAGATGGGCTTCCCCCTGTCTGGGCTGGCTTGTTTGTAAGGGATTGAGTTCTGTTTGCACAGCTATACAAATAGCCATGTATGAACTCACGGTCAGACATTTTCACAGATCACTTTTTAAAGAGGACCTTTGAAAAGCTATGTTGTTTTGTTTTTTGTTTGTGGTTTGTTTTTTTTTTTTTTTTCTTTCACTTGTTTTTTAATTGGATTTGCCTTTTTTCTTCCTTAAGTGAATAACTATATGTGACTACATGACAGCTATCCATAGCACTAGGCTGCATAAATGTGTTATACCTGAATTTAAGGAGGTGTTCTGATTCTTAATAAAGGTGGAGGGATTTTTTGTTTGGTTTGGTTTTGTTTTTTTTTTTCCAAGATATACTCCAGTAACTTCGATTAAATAGGATTTTTTTCTCACAAACACAAAAGAGCAAGCTTATATATACCCATTTATATAGTGAGACTTAAAATTCCTTATGCTTAATTGGTTTGTCTCTGGGCTTGTATAAAATGATTGTTGTACTGGTTTTCTAGTGACATAGATTCTTTATATTTTGATTTCTAGCACAGTGCAAAATATTCCAGTCCAAAGTCACATTAAAATATACCATAATGAAACAAAATTAAACTAAATATGATAAAACAATCTTGGTTGAAGGTCTCTAGCACATTCATGAAAGTGAGAACACAGAAAACTCCCTCTAAAATAACTTATATGCCTATTTTTTCCTAAAGGCAAAGTCCTTTCCTATTTACTCATCAGCCACTTTTCACCTATTGATCCTTCAGCTGACCCACAGTCCCTTACAGTGTATGGAAAGCACAACCTGGGGTTGATATATGTGTAAGAAGGAACAGGTGGGGTGACGGAATCCCAAAATGGGATTTGAGTGACAAACTCCCGAATGTGGGGTGACAGAATTGCCTCAGTTTGAGTAGATGCTCTCTCTACCCTTTCAGTAGCTTCATTTGAACTTTGTAGGATTTAACAGTGCTTTGAGCTCCAGCAGTAGTTTTAGTTCTTTGGCTTGAAGAGCTTCTCAAAGCCTTTTCCCCCTTAATCAGTCTAAATACTAACAAGACCAAACTCTTCTTTCACTTTCACCCTGTGCTCTTTCACCTCTGCCTGGCAGAAGGGTACAAAGGACAGCTTCACAAAGCACATTTTAGAAATAAGCACTGTGGTGACATCCTCTTTGCCAAGCCACAGAGAGCTGTGACAAACACAAAAGGTAATATTTTACTTCTGACATTTCAGAAAATTAGGTTTTGAAATCCTTTTTTCAACAACAGACCATGAAGTGTGGGTCTAATCTGCAAAGTTCCTCTTTACAGCAGTATATCTTCTCTTTAGTGTCAATGTAAATTGAATTTGTAGATTGAAACTATATTGTTTTTCTTATCAAAATCAAAGTAATGAAATAAAAAGTTAAACTAGGCTGTAGTTGCTGTTGCCATGAAAAAAAATTCTTAAAATGTTAGGTATTTAGTGCTCCTAAATGTATCTACTGAAAAAAAATCATCTATTTAAAAGAGGAAAACCAATACATCTATGGGATTTTCTGCTCTTGCTGAGGAGACTGGATTTCAGGGGGATTAAGCAACCAGCCTTAGTTTTTTCTCCTAAGTTTCTCCTTCATTTCTCCCTCATTCTCTGAATGGGTAAGCTAAATTCTATGATGTTCTTAACACAGTGTCAAAAAAACTCCAAACTAACAAAAAAAAAAACCCCAAACACCCTGGATTTGTGAAGAGAAGAAAGATGTACAAAACCAGCACTGCTTCTAGAAACATATTATGTTGCAAAAGTGACCTGTGTAAGACTATGGGATTATTTTAGGTCAAGAAATAATTGCATTATACTACTGACATAATATTTCACCCAACTGTAATAATGCATTCAAGTTTTGTTTGTAAGCTACCCTTTTCAGAATCTCAGTGCTTTTGGCACCTTTAAGAAATGTAGGTCAAATTTAGTAAATATACCAGCTAGAGCCTTGCTGAAAAAGCAATTCAACTGGTCATGGCCAGGAGGGGAAGAGATATCTGAGCATGAAAGTGATTCTCTCACCCTAGGAGAAAGCACAGAGCTACTGGAAATGAGGAATAAAACATCTTGGCCTAAATAATATAGGGTATTTAGAGTACTGCCATTGTACTCAAACATCCTGACACTCTGTCCACACTCTTGTTCTCAAATCCATTCCTTTCAATTTCATGATAAAACCCGAAGAAACCCTAATTTTTCCTTTTTACCAACTGTAAAAAATACAAATTATCTACAAAAATGAATGTATTTCAAATAATTTGGTCTTTCCCAACTTCTCCATTCATCTGAACTGTAATGAACACAATTGTCTCTTTATGGAATTCTTTTCTTCTCCTTTTCATGAGAGGAAAATGTAGGAATAAGTTAAAAAAAGCAAAAGGCATCTTGAACACATAGATGGCAAAAGCTAAAATTTTAAGTAGCTGAGAAAAATATGAAAAAATGTTACACATCTGGTTCTGTGGATTTGGAGCCATATTTTGAAATCAAGGAAAACCAGTCTTTTGTACAGAAAAAATTTACAGAAGTAATCTATAACTTTTAGTGACCCTCATTCCTTGCATTTCCTGACTTGCTAAGGGGAGACACTCTAAGGTTCCAGATGATTGCACGATTATACTACAAAATGTTTCACAAGCACACCAAAGGAGAAAAGAAATCCCATACCATGTACAGCCATAGCTAGCCATGTGCCTATCTGCCACTGGCATCCTGCCTTGTTCTGCTCTGCAAATTAAGTCCAAAACATTCACTTCACCCAGTAACTTGGAGGAGCATGAGACACTAGGAAGTATCTCCTCTCCCAAACGTGGCAGAAGGCTCAGCTCCCACATTCATCACACTCAGGCAAATTGAGGTCAGCTCCACTGGCAGATCGGAAGCTGTCCTAGTTTTTTTTAATACCTTGGTTTTAATGTTCAAGGATGAAATACAAAGACAAAGGAGGAAAGGAGGCAGGATACGAATGCCAGAAGAGTCATGCTTTTATCATAAAGGAGAAGCTACTCACTGACAGCATGTTTCAGTGTCAGGAGCTGCAGCACCCCTCCATGTGGCAAGCAGGGCATCTGCTGTCCTGGTACAGAGGGATAAAGTCTGGATGACTTTTGTAGCAGCTCAGTGGGACAGTTATTCAGGTAACATATCTTCTGTCTTCTTTCTGCCAAGGAGGTCTGAGTCTTTGCAACCCTCTGCTTCTTAGGCAGCTCTTTGGATGAATAATGTGCCTGTTTGTACTGTCAGGCACAGATACAGGAGGAAATGGAGGATGCAGTTCAGGAATCTTCCCTCTTGCTAACCCAGTTTCACAGAAAATCATCTCCAGAAATATGACACAAAAGAATTCAGCTCAGCTGGCCTTTCAGTGGCTTAAATGCAGAGGGGAATATTTATGCCTTCAGAAGAGGACTGACTGCATGTCCCCAAAGTCCTGCTGATAGTACTTAGGTCAGACACATCCTGCCCAGATTATACAGTTTACATTACATTGTACCTACAGAAAAAAGGTGAAACAGTAACAAAATGAGAACACAAAAGATATTTTCATTTATTTAGTCAACACATCTTGGAAGGAACATAATCTGCCCTTGCTAATATGTGACTACACATCCTATGATGATGTGCTAGCTTTGGCTGAGTTAATTTCTTCGGAGTAGATGGTATGGGGTTGTGTTTTGGATTTGAGCTGAAAATACTGTTGATAACAGGGATCTTTTAGTTACTACTGAGCAGGGCTTACACAGCGACAAGGCCTTTTCTGGTTCTCACACCACCCACCAGTGTGTGGGATTTGGGAGCACAAGCAGTTGGGAGGGGACACAGCCAGGACAGCTGACCCCAACTGACCAAAGGGATATTCCACTTCATACCATATGGTATCATGCCCAGCATATAAAGCTGGGAGAAGAAGGAAAGAAGAGATCTTTGGAATGATGGCCATTTTCTTCTGACTGTCTCATTTTTATTCTTCCAATACTCTCCCTTATCCTAATGCAGGGGGAATGAGTGAGCAGCTATCTGGTGCTTAGCTGTTGGCCACGAGTTAAAACATAATGTGTTTATTCTTATGATATGCAACACAGTTCCAGGCCATTCATGCTCAGATTTGAGGTAGATGAATTTTCATTCACATCAGGATGTGGTCTAAAAACACCACTGGTGTGGTCCCAGCAGAATCCTGCTGCCACTTCAGACAGCAGCCCAACCTGCAACCCTGCTGTGAATGCCAAGACTGGGGCTGTATCTCTGCTCTCCCCTCTTGAGGGTCTGGGGCTAGAGTGGTTTTGCAGCTGGTGCCATATATATCTGGGCATCAGTTTTAACTTTCCTTCTTCTACCTGTGCTGGTTGTGCCAGTGGTATCTCTCTCTGGATCAGTGAGGTAGAAAAAATAATGAACAGGTTTGAAAGAACTGATGCTCATGACACTCTAAGCCTCAGATAGAAGCCCAGATCTATCATCTAATTCCCTGCTTACTTATGCTGTTCCTGGGCTTGGACACCATCTAGTCCTGTACTTGGAGCCCACTGGCTCCTCCTCAGGGTTATGCACAGCACGGGGCTGCCAAGGCTGGTCCTTACCAAGCATCTCAGTCTTGGGCTGCTATGCTCTGCCTTGAAGGCTTTTCTCATTCTTTGCTGCCACCAGCAGCAGTTTTTTTAAATTTGGGGGTGCTCCTGTTTCTTGGGCTTTTACACTTCTGCCTGAGCAGTGACAAATCAATAAATGAACAGTCATCTGAGATCATTATGAATTACAACATAATGTAATGGATCGCTAAATTTCCAAACACCTCCCCTTTCTTTGGTGACTTCCGTAAAATTTCTTGGCTTCAGTAAGTGCACTGCAGATGTACATTTAGGCAGCAAGCCCAGATTCAGTGGCTGTGGAGAAGAGTATTAACAGCACTTACTTGTACATTATTGTATAAATATCTGCCATAAGTTTGCTGCACATATTCTCCACTGAGGTACAAAAGAGTGCTGTCTCACTGTGGCAGCATCAATGCCTCTGACCTGGGTCACATACTTTAAGACACAGAATCTTGCAGCCAGAATCTGCACAACCTGCACCATCTACATATTGCTGTTACTGTAGCTTGAAGCTGCAAGAAGATTTGGAACAATGTAATTATAAAAACAATAATGTTTCCCTCTATGCTATGCTTAGAAAAAGTTCAAATTATTCTCTATGTGATTATTCAGAAGTAGCAGCTTGTATGGATAGGAGCATAAAGAACTCTGTAGAATATTCCTAACTCCGTAACATACCTTAAAAATCACTTGCCCTTTAAAAAATATTAGCCCTGGCAGCATCCTGCATCTTCAAGAATAGCTTTTACATCTGTAATTTTTCCCTATAATTTTACTTCCAAATTTTTGCTATTTCTGTTTGAAAAGGATCACTTAGCCCAGTGAAGGATGGGACAGAGTCAGGGAGGCTGAAGGGGAGGGTGCACATACATATGGAGTCCTGGTGCCATCCAGCGGGCAGCTTTGTTCTCCACCATGGAAGCAACGGGGAAGAACTGTGAAATTGCCAGTCCTGCTTTCTGAGACCCTCTTCCACCTCCCAGACTGGTACTAGGGATAAAGGGAGTCAGCTCTGGATTCCCACACCCTTAAGTGCAGTGCAGGCTGCTCATAGGTGAGCTATGGATCCAAGATTCATCAATACAGCTAGTGGGTTTTAAAAAGCAATTTGGGTTATCAGAGTGGAAGGATCCCATCCTTGGTCTGCTCCAAGGCATGCTTCAACACTTGTATGAACAAAAAAAATCCCAACAAATGGAGAAGAGAGAAAAATAGAATGATACTGCCCAAGCAAGTCCCAGGGACTCACTGGCAGTTCAGAGTCAAATGTGTTATCTTTTGGGACACCTGTGATGGGGATTCACTTTGGGATACTGAGAGCTGCTCACCTCTTGGCATCACAGCCTTTACTCAACTGTCTCCTCAATCAGCTTGTCTAGATACAAGTCCAGGTTTCTATCCAGCTTTTTACCCAGTCTATCATCTTTCAAGAAATAGCACCAGCAAAAGCAGTGTTGTTCAAGACATATTTTAAGGGTAAATTTTGACAAAGTCCGTGTACTCTTAGTTGGCAACACAGTTCAGAGGCAGCCATGAACACCTTGCTCTGCTCAGTTGCTTCAGCCTCATGGCATTAGATCCTGGAAGGCAAGAAGAAATGCTTTGTGTTGACCACCACAGTTCACTGCTGTCTTGGGTTGAGCTGGCAAAACGCCAACTGTCCGAGACAGAGTGAAAAAGGGTTCTTCCCCCCCAACCAGCTA
>JAWWEV010000001.1:52279288-52345136 GCA_035583235.1 Hafferia zeledoni | reverse complement strand
CAGCTGTCAGCTAGCCCAGCCCACCTCAAGTCACCTGACAATTTTCAGGCCTAGTCCAAACTTTAAAACCCAAATTTTGGCTGAAACCATGACAACTGCCAAGAACAAGGATTATCTCATTGAGTCCTTTCTGGAGCTATTATTGCAGTCAGAAGTTTGACCCCACTCTACACCTTATGGACTTTCTGATTTATTGCAACACACTCTTCCCACTCCCTGAGAGTCAAGAGCTTATCTGGGAGAACAGACACCTTGAAAATGTGGGGCCCCTATTCTCTGTTCCAGCTAAATTCCACTTATGGCTAGAAGGGAGAGGGAAAGGTTATTTTCGATTATCTTTAAGCTCCCTGTATTTCACAGTAGGCAAAGGACAAACTTCACTTCTATTAGGAATTAAAGTGCCTTAAGGTATTGTGATATAAAATCAGCCATTTAGGAACGCTAACACCTTTATGGATCACAGAAACAGGCAGAGAGGGTCTTTGGACATGTATGTCTGATGATAAGAAAAGAGAGCAAAAATACACTTTCTGAGGATATATATTTATTTTACTCTTACTTTACTCTTGCTACTTATTTCTCTATATGCAGATAGCCCTTCTGATGTGGGAGTTATAGTAGAAATAAAGGCTGGCTCAATTATATTTACCATGCTCTTAAAGAGTAAATAACCCTATCTGCAACTCAGATAACTGAAAGTTCCCTCTTGTGAGGAGGAGTTAGACAGGCAGGATCCACTACTCAGAGTAGTCCAAGACCATATAAAAGCAAGATAATGTGTACAAGGTAGGTACAGAAAAATGCAGCTGTGTGCTTGGAAAAACACTCCTCATGCAAACTGAGATAAAGTGAAAGACATTCCTCCCTTTTCTGCAGCCCTGAGAGATGTACTTTGACTGCCTCCTTATCTTCCTGCAAAGGTGACCCACAAACACCATTTATTTGGCTATGTACAAACCCCTGGCCTCACTCACTGGGGCTACTCTTCACCTTTTTTTATGACCTAACACAGAACTATTTCCTGCTTTTCCACTGCCAAGTTCTCAGCAAAAGGAGCTAGGACCTCAGAACACAACCCTAGCTGATTAGAAAGAAGTGTACTCCTTGATAGTGGCTAGAGAAAAGAAAATAAAACATTTCTCATACCTTGGAGTTTGGAGAGCCAGCCTGGCCCTGCCAAAGTCCAAGTTTGTCTTTACTTATGGAGACTCCTTAAATGGCTAGAGAGGAAATATGGGTAGGAAAATCTACACAGAGGAATCTGCTCATACCTATAGTGTTGTGTTTTGTTTGGAATAACAGAGGACTAAGATATGGGGATAAACTTGTGGAAGGTTAGTGGCATAAGAAATTCCCTTGTGGGTGTTTTTTTTGTGGGGGGAACGGGGAAAGGAATAGTCAGCTGGACAAAAGCTCAGGTTAAAAATCCAGAAGCAAAACCGTGGGGCTGAAGCTGTGTTTTGATTTCCCCAAACCACTGTTTTTTCTGGTAGTAAGCAAGTGCAGATACCCAGGGTGCTCTAATAGAGGTTGTCCAGCATTGAAATGGGAGGAGGGTGATTTTGCAATAGCAGCTCTAAAGGGAAGTGTATGCGTATGGGTGTACACCTGGAGGAGAAGGAGTTGAGGATAAGAATTTAAAAAAGCAGATACAGATTTTTGTTCTCTGCAGTCATTAAAGAAAGACTGGATGAAGTAGCACCTTCTTCCTCCCACTTCACTTTCCAGTGACAATAGTCAGAACTGTCCTAATTTCTGGTTTCCTTGAAAACCCTTTAGTGAGCACATTTATTGTAATAGCTGGACTGCAAATACGTAACTGAAGAAAAGTCTGTGAAAAAAGAGATTTTGATAATTTGGAGGGATTTAAGAGATGTATGTGCATGTAGGTTTACGTGTGTGTGTGTGTATCTGTGTGCGGATGAGCACTCATTTTACACAAGTTTACAGAGGTTAGAAGTTTTCTTTGTACTGTGCAATAGTTGAAAAGAACAGAAGGTGGCATGTTTTCAACATTTTCATCCAGCAAGAAAGTGCCTTAAAGGAAATGCAAGAAGGAGCTACAGAGAAGGGGAAAAGGATGCAGAAGGAGGAAGACAGCTAAGCTCAGACCATATTCAATTTGATAAATCTCCAGTGCTAAAGACTGCATTAATACTGAAGACTATTTATTTTTCCCAGTTTTGCAATTCACTGATGCCATAAGGGCTAACTTTATTCGACGCTGGAAAATACTCAGTCAGTTGTGATACAATTAATTTTCAGTACTGTTATATTGTATGAAAATTGTAAAATGCTGTTGAGTGTTTGCTTTTTTGGAGGTGGAGGCGAGGGGGTTGTTTTATTGTTTAGTTGGTTGTTTTTCGGTTGGTTTGTGGGTTTTTTAATGATGAAATTCACATAGTATGACCAGTTAATCAAGATTCATATAAGAAAGATAAAAGTAGCCCTGGCAGTTTCCCTTTAAATAGTTACATGGGAGACAGCACCAGGCAAAAAGTAGAATTAATTTGCATTTGTTGGAAAATTCTGTAGCAAAAACTCAACAGAAATTATTTAGAGACAACAAAACTGTTCATTCTCAAATCATTAAATTAAGATTGTTCTGAATATTCAACCAGGCTCTGTGAAACTGTTAGCACAAACATGTGCCTTTTAGTCTGCAGGCACCTGTTTAGCCTGCCTGCTTTACTTTAAAATACACATTTAACTCTCTTTTCCAACCCATCAATAAGCAACAGGCTCCCCACACTCTGTGTGATAGCAGAAAAAGCCCCGTTTACAGCTAATGTTGGTGACTCACCAGGTAAAATGCTGCCTGTGTTGTGAGTGCTCCCTTTCACTTTATTCTATGACTAATTGCCACAGCTGGTTTAATGAGAGCAGACTGCTCCAGAGGGATGGGAGGGCTGCTCTGAGCAGGACCAAAGTGACCTCTCCTGCCCCAGCTGGGGGTACCAGGAGCCACCAAGGAGTTAAGGGAGCTAAGGTTCACATCCCATGGGAATAAAGCACTTTTGTTGCCCCTTTGAGAAATCTTGGACTGCATCTGACAGCAGACAGCCCTTCTTTGTTTAGCAGCCAAACTCCCTCATTCCCTGAGCAGCTGATTAGCTTTTAATTTCATACCTTTACCAGATGAAAAAGACTCTCTTAAAATGTCTGGGGATGAGGGAGAGAGGCCTCAGGTGACCCAGAGGCTGGGAACATGACCTGCCACTGGTCCCTAGAGACACATGCTCACTGATGGAGCCTGTCGCCTTCCCCATCTTTGGTGGCATTGCCAGGCAACTCTGCTAATAAGGGACAAAAAACCAGCTCACAGCAGTTGAAGAAGAGGGGCCAAGAGCCCAGCAGCTCAGGAGAGGGCCAAAGGAGAAGCTGCTGCCATGGCTATGGTTTTTCAGCCTCCAGATTGCAAGGAAATTCTGCTACTGCAGCAACGTGACATAAAATAAATAGAAGAAGCATGGAGTTTTGGAAAACTTCTGTCATTTAACTTCTCTTTTTCTCAATGCATTCACTTGCTGATCTCCAAACACAAGGTATTTTGGAGGAATGGTTGTGCTTCTCCTTGGTGTCCTGCAGCAGACCTGAACTAAGAAGCTCAAAGCTGGAAGTAGAGATTGCACCTGCTGGGCCCAGGAGCTGCCACTGCTGAAGTGACCATCTGGGAGACAGTCCTGAATGCCACCAGTTTGATTATTTTGGACTCCCAAATTGTATCAAATCAGTCTACCTTACCCCAAAGCCGTGGGAGGTGCATTCTCAGGCTTTGACTGTGGGTCTGGCTGCTGTGATTCCTTCCAGGCAAATACACCTTGAATTCTGCTTCCAAATTGTAACACTTCATCCTTGTGATCTTATCTAAGACATTACATATAAATACAAATTATATTATATAATTAAAATATTACAGACATAAAATATTTACAATTACATACAAAAATATTTATTACATACTATATAAAATGCATAAACATATTAGATACAAGTACATGCACATGTATGCTTAAAATATATATTACATGATAAAACCTATATAAAATTTACATAATAATAAAACATATTCTGTGCAGGTGTGTTTCTGTTGTTTGTGTGCAAACATGTTCAGTTGTTACGGTCATGCTTTGAAACTAAACATTTTGTGGGAGAGTAACACTTCTCAGCACTTCTTGAGAAGAGGGGGGTCACGCATATTACCACAGCTGACAATTCCAGATGGGAACTTTAGGCAATGCCTAAATCCTGCAAGAAGTTTTTGGAATTGCTGGCCTCACACTTAGCATTCATAGTGATGTTATGGATGGCAAATGCTGTTCCAGAGGAAACTGAAGTTTCCTGGGGGAGAAATATCTCCTTTGCACCAAACTGGAGAGGAAAATCCAAGCAGCAGTGTACCAAGTCAAATAGCTTGGACAGAAGCTGTTCTTGGTAGTCCTGTTCTGATCACAGTGTTGCTGGGTAGAAAAATCACCACAACTGAGGAAAGAATAATAAATGAGTGCACCAGTTGTTGCTGGAGGTGTGCACAAAGAACTCTTCAGTCTAGTGTCTGATAAAAGAATCTGAATTTCCCAGAAAAGCTGTCTAACTATAAAACTAGTTGAGAAAAACACCCTCAGCAAGAGAAAGAAGGTATTGGATTGCTCACATGTAGCTTGGCTACATAAACGAAAGAAGTGGGTTCTGCCTCTGAAACTCATCTTTTTTTTTTTTTTTTTTTTAGGTGCCAGCCCGGTTAAAAACAGTTAAGTGACCAACAAAACAAGCTCTGACACTCCTCTGGGTATTTTCTGCAAGTGGGCTAGATCTTAGTGAACAGCCTGCTGTGTTGAGAGTCACCGCTGACAAACCAACTTTTCCCACAACCAAACACAGTGTGTAGACCCTTAATTAGCAGCAAGAATTGCTCTTCTGTGTTGCACTTCTTTCAGCACCTTTTAGGTGTTTGTGATCACCATGATACTGTTCATAACAGAGCTTTTTTTGGACCTTATTACTCAAGTTCACCTGAGTTAGGATCTCAGTGGAGTTGAGAAGTGAATATGGTTTGCTGAGACTTTTGCCACTGGTCTCTTGGAAGATGTGACATACATGAGCACAGTGCCTGTGCAGCATGGCAATCTTGTGTTTAACATGACAACCTCTGATGAAAGAAGTCTCCAGGGGTGCAAAAATTGAGCCCTGAGAGACTCTGTGCTGTATTGCACACTCTGATGCATTAGGGTTGCCTGGAATATTGAGGGCACCCCTGCTAAATCCTGGGCAGATGAAAGTTGTATGTGTGAAGCATGGGCAGCTGCTGATGTCCAGAAAACGATTACAGGTCTCTCTCCAGCTGATGCTCTTTGAGAATGGATCCAAATCTTTCCTTTCCTTCTACTGGGAGAGTGGTTAAAAATCCTTATAACAGGAGGCCAGGAATCCTGGCTCCAGAAGACTACATAAGGCACACTATTGGTGAGGCAGTCTGTGGTATTGTCGTGTGATGCTGCTGTGAGATGTAAGCACAGGAGACACCTATGAGCCAACCTTCTGACATAGCAACATCATTCTGTCCCCAAAGACAGAGGCTTTTGCTGTCCTGAAAAAGTAGCCAGGTCATACTCCTGCCTTGGTTTCACAGACTTGACAATAATGGGGCCAGTCCTTGTGGGTCATAGTATGACTTGCTGTACTGAAATCCAGGTGTCTTGCCAAGAAACGGAAGAAAAGCCCAGCCACATCCGCATGAGCTATTACTTTAAAAGAATTTGGTATTTATGTTTCTTTCTTGCCACAATAATTTTGGTGCCATAAGAAACAGAAGGAAAAAAAAATCAGTGAAAGAGACACTTGAGAGCCCAAGAAATATTATTTTAACCTTTTGTGACACACAGAAGAGAGTAAATGGAGCATGTTTATAAGGTAAACAAAATCATCAACAGTATCTTTTACCTTAGCCCACACATTCCTCTCTCCAGATGCTTTACCTCATTGTGCCCAGTTCATAGGCCTTCACAGGATATGCTCCAGGAAACAGCTATTGGATCATGCTACCATCTCAAGCAGTCCTCAGCAGGAGGTTTAGGCAGATGTGAGGTGCAAGTAAACCAGCTGTTAGAGGCCTAGAGTGCTGACAAATGGGAATTTTCATTCCTCATTTAACTCCAAGAAAAAAACCACCACCACATATTATGATTTTTGTACTTTATATTACCAATTCCAAGCCTGGGACTGGTGGGTCTATGTAGAACTGTTAGGGCATAAGAGTGGCTCTTCTGGGTCAGGTGATCTCCCTCCAACAGTGCCCAGGAATGGAGTTGAGAGAAGAGAAAGAAACAAGAAGTACAGCTTGATCCTTTTCCTGAATCTTCCCGGCTGTTATGAGTCCAGCTTTTCTGAACTAGCTGTTGATGTAAACAGCTGATTGCAATGGAGTTTCTTCCCGTGAATTTCACTTCTTTTTTAGTTTGGCATGCACATCATTCCTCAGTAATGAGTCTTAAAAATTTTAAATTTAGGTCAGATGATTAGGTATTGACTACTTTGTTCCAGTCTTGCAGCCAGCAAATTTTGTTGGGGGGGAACCACTCTAAAATATTACAAGAAACAGTGAATCATTGTTCCCTAGTCACTGTCTCTGTAACATCCAGGATATAATGAACCTCTATAATACTCTCCCTTGGGTAATTCTTTTCAAGGCTGAAGAGTGGAAGAGTTTTATCTATTTAATCTCTCCTTATGGTGAAGACATTCCTTACCTTTTATCACCCTGTTTGTCATTTGCTGCATCATTTAATTCCATTACAGCTTCTTTTGGGAAGAGAATGCAAGTGGAACAAAAGCAGAAAGTAATATATTATCAAAGAGGTAGTTACAACAAGAACTTATCCAGATGTCTCATCTTGTCTTCTGTGCTGAATTAGAACTTCTGCTACAAAAATGATCAAAAGGCTGGTAGAAATGACAATTGTTACACAAGATGTTCCAGTTGCACTAGTTTAACCTGAGCACTTTAACTAGTACAACCACAGATTCATGCTTTACATGTAAACTTGTGCTCAGGAAAACTTGTATCATGAAATTGCAGGTAACAGGAGATGGCAGGAATCCAGCACATGCTTAAGTATTGCCCATGAAATGAAAAAAGTTGTATCACTTAAGAATCTTCCAGCTGTTTGCTTAATTTTTACTGGAAGTCATTGGTTACTTACCAGAGACACAGTAGTGCAAGGTAACTTCTGAATGGATTATCTCTTGAGACAATCAATAAAACTCCCAAAACTCAAACAGCCAGGCACTTAAGAGTAATTTACTGAACAGCTTATAAAGCTGAAGCATTCAATGACAGGAGCTGAATTATTCTTTCAAGAGACAGTGAGGGTGCACTAAAAATCCCTGACTCATAAATGCTGAAACAAACTAAGTTTGGGCTGTGAAATTAAAGTCATCCTGGACCTGTTGAAACATGCTTGAACATCTTAAGAGTACCAAAATCCCACTAAGTGTCAAAATGAGCACAGACATGAACAAATATGGATATGACTTGATTGCTGTGGATCTTGAACTGGGAAATTAATGCCCTTTGATTTATTGATAGTGCTATAGTTTTGTGGCCAGATTCTTTATTCATCATACATAGCTATTTATGTTGGAGCAGGACAGAAACTGACTCAATCTGATTTGCGCTGGCAAAAATCACAATACAGAGCTCACAGATATGATATGGGATGGCTGAGTATGTAACTGGTTGAGTATAATCCACATGAGCAAGTTTAGGTAGTAGAAGGGAATAGAAATAGGAAAGCAGGAATTGCTGACCGCTACTTTATCCCTCCTTATAGCAATTAGTAAGTATGCAGCATCACTTGTGTAACTAGCCATGAAGTATGGCCTTTCTGGCAGTGAAGGAGGTGGGTGCTTGATTAAATTCACACAGAAATCAGAGGTCAGTGCTGGCCAGTTTACAAAGGGTGAGGTGAGAACTGAAAAATTCTCAGCTGCTTTTTATTTCTGCATCATAGTATATATGTATTATATACAAATATGGTTTTTATTATATATTATTTTATTATATATATATATATAAAATAAAAACCAGTTTCACCATAAGTGTCTACATCTATCAGTGATACATTTGCCTAAAAAGACTTGTAGATACCTAGAAATTTCTGATGCTCTGGAATTGAAAGAGAAATCCGTCTCTGAGCCATGAGTGCAACCACAATGACCAAAAAACAACTCCAATGCCAAACACTTCATGACCAGAAAACAATCAGTTCAGGAACAAAGCAGTGAGATTTATTGCAAACACAGTAAGTCTATGTTCTTCCATTGATGTGACAAATTAGTTTTTCTTAACACTGCATTACTGACCTCTCTTCACAGGGTGCTATTCATACACAAACCTTAGATCAGTAACCAGAAAGAAGTAGGTTTTTTCTTTTCCTGATACAAATGCCAAATATCACAGCCATACACATAAGGAAAAAATTGTTCCAAATAAATATGACAGCTTGGTAACAAATTTAAACACAGTAATTATTGTATAAATGGTTTAACAAATGGTATTACTGCTAGCAGAATAAGCATCTCCAGGGAAAAGAGGACTGAATACAAATTCTGGAAATAGATTAAATATATATATAAAATATACTCAGTTTATTGTATGGATAGATAAATATTAAAATATTTGTGCACATAACTGGGAATGAGGCACTTATTCAGGTTAGTATAAACAAGGCCACTTGTTAAGTAGAAGGTAAAATGTTAATAAGCTTCCAAAACATGTTGCTGAAATCTAAAACCTTGAAGCCACACTAAAAAAAAATTTAAAAAAAGGGCATGCTGTTACTGAGGTATTTATACTTCACTGAACTTTAAGAAATCCAATTTCTTAAGAATGGGACAAATCTGGCATGCTTTACTAAAAACATTGGGTTTTTTCCCCCAAGAAAAGGATATCTGAGTCATGAATCTCACTCATGCTTGTCCAGGTTTTCAGTGCTTGCTGTGTCCATTTCTTTGTTATCACGAGTTTGCACCGTTATTTTATATATTGTTAGAAAAACATTAGACTGATAATCCCCATCAACCTAAATATTTTACAAAGTTGTAATCAGATGCTATTCAAAGCAGTGATCAAGGTTTTATTGGGCCAAATATTTGGCTATTTGGTAGAACACATGGGTTTTGATGTGATTTTATAAAACGAAATACTAATTAAAAAAGATTCTGCCTGCAAGTAACTTTAGTGATATTTCAGCCTGATAAAATTCAAAACCAGAAAAATAGCTCTATTGATAAACACCTAATTTCTGTATTTTATATATATATTTAAAAAAAAAGATCTTCTCTGGTCATACAAACAGGCATTTCATAAATATTAAAATTTTCTATTATTTACATGTGTCCCATTTTACTGTAGAATCATTGACTGCTATTATCCAAACATGCAGGTTCCAGGAGAGAAATTTTTCTTTTCTCACAGTGATTTCACATACAGGCACAAAGGCAAATTTGATCTTGGGTTACATTTGCAACTTAGTGGTGAGCTTACCAAATACAAAAAGTATCTGTGAGTTAAGTCTTTGATCAATCTTGCACACATAATACATGGATCACAAAACTGGGAACATTAAAAGAGCAAATTGATGTCAGGTGACTTGACAACAGGTCTAAAGCACTGGGCATGGCTTACAGATAATTGTTTCAGGCTAGAACTCAGATTAATTAAAATAAAAGATGACTGCTAGAGCTTAGTAAAGGAGTTTGATCCTTGGGGTGCTGCAAACATCTTTTAATTAAACCGTCTAATCATCACCTTCAGAAAACGTAGAAAAGGTAGGACAGATTTTGACCTGATTCATTTTGTGAAAAACTGATGAAATCCTATTAAATTAGTGAAATTATAACAATACAAATCCAGAGCAAAAGTTATTAGCATGAGTCTCTCTGGGGCATATTCATCCTGAATTATAGCACAGATATTCCTAGGCTAGCAGACATCCATGTTTCTGAGTCTTTATGGCTTATTGTGCAGATTTACTAGGTCAGGTCTATCTGTGCTGACTGAGCACCACCACAGGCAGGCCAGGAAACCTTCTGGTTTTTTTTTTTCTAGTTCAAAGGCAACATTGTGTGGTTACAGCCAAGCTGCTTTCAGGTTGAATCCTGCTCAGCTAACTCAGATCTCTGCAGCATAATCCCCAGAATACCAAAGGTATTCAGCTGAAGATAGTTTCTAGTTCCACAAGATGGTGGAAGGGAACAGGCATTTTAGCAAAGACTCGATATCTTAATTCAGATTTTATATAGTTTACATAGTTTAACTCCATTGAGAACTCCGTTGGCAACTCCGTTGCCTCCAACCTTGTTCAACATCTTCGTCAGTGACATGGTCAATGGGATTGAGTTTACCCTCAGCAAGTTTGCCAATGACACCAAGCTGTGAGGTGTGGTGTCACTGACATGCTGGAGGGAAGGGATGGCATCCTGAGGGACTTGACAGGCCTGAGAATTGGGCTCTGGGTCCTTCAACATAAGAAGGATGTGGACCTGTTGGAGTGAGTCTAGAGGAGGGCCATGAGGGTGATCACAGGGCTGGAACACCTCTCCTGTGAAGACAGGCTGAGACAGTAGGGGTTGTTCAGCCTGGAGAAGAGAAGGCTCTGGGGAGACCTTAGAGCAGCCTTCCAGTTCCTGAATGGGACCTACAAGAAAGCTGGGGAGGGACCTTTTACAAGGGCATGTATCAATAGTACAAGGAGTAATGGCTTCAAATTGAAGGAGGATAGGTTTATATGTTAGGAAGAAATTTACTATGAGGGGGGCGAGATAGTGGCACAGGTTGCCCAGATCAGTTCTGGAGACCTCATCCCTGGAAGTATTCAAGGCTTTGAGCAACCTAGTCTAGTGGAAGGTGTCCCTGCCCATGGCAGCAGGGTTGGAACTAGATGATCTTTAATTTTTAAGGTCCCTTCTAACCCTGGCCATTCCATGATTTTATGACTTGAAAGGACTTGCTTATATAAAATGCTAGTGTGACAAATGGGAGAGTTTCCTGAAAGTTACATAGCTTTCATAGCCAAGAATTTGACAGGGACAGAACAGGCCCTGTCTGGATAAAACCATCTTTGGGACAGAACAGGTCCTGTCTGGATAAAAGCTGAAATGGGACATTGCTGATCCAAACTTGTCATGCTACCTAAATTGAGAATGCTGAGAGAAAATTAGAGCTGCTCTTGCAAAAGTAGTCACTGATCAAAAAAGCCCAACAATGACCCAAAATGTTTGTCAAAATGTGCTATGATTATACACCAATAAATACTACTTGATTCAATCAAATGTTAATTTTTTCTTCACTTTTTGACATCTAATATGACAACTAACAACTACATGCTGGATTCATGATTCCTAGGCTCAGTTCAGGAAGAACCTTGTCCTATGCATTTTGAATCTAACTATCATCTTCTCTAGGTACTGAAATACTAATGCTTGCATTTCTCAGCAGTGGACATGCACTAAAAAATATAATTTACCTTAAAACACTTCCATGATCCATTATAAACTTAGGAGGACAGAAGTGTCCAGGTTCACTGAAAACCAAAATTCTTTCTGGATTTGTTGCATTCTTTGGCTTTATATAAACATAAATAAAGAAAAAACCCTCAGATTAAATAGATGAACAGGAATTTGCAAAAAAAAGTGTGTATTGCATCCTGTGGCATGCAACTGTTCATAATGCTACGCTGTATAAACTAGCTGTCTTTTGAAAAAGTTCAGTTACATATAATAAGTAAAAAAAAAATAAAAATCACTGGTATAGTTTAAGTGAAGTCAAAAGCTTATAGGAGGGTGGATTCCTGCCTGAGGCATTTCATTGTCTTTCAAGTTAATGTAGATGAGTTCTTTGTGAGAAACAGCACAAAATTTAACAGAAGAGTGTAAGGATTCCTTCTCTCAAGTATTATGTGTTTCTGAAGAAACAGATCTCCTCTCTTATTGCAGACAGGATATATAGCACCTTTGTATGTTTCTTTTATTTTTTTTTAAATGTCAGAAAATACAAAACCAAAACAATAATCTCTCCCTTACAATGCAGTTCCTTGAATTGCTGCTTGAGAGTAGTGCATGGTATAGGGACATCAGCATTTCCTTTTGTGCAAAGTGGGAGATTCCATAAAGCTTCTTCTACTGTTGATATGGCAGAAAGAGTTCAGGATAACAAATTTCAAGTACACCTAGAAGCATATGAACTCTTTATTCTTTATGAGTCACCATTATCTGCTGCTAAAAATGTGCAGTTCAAGTTTTATTTTGAGGCACTCTGGAGACTCTGGCTTTAATCCTGAGGTCTTTGAATCAAACCTCTGAGCTGTCGCTGCTGTAATTATGTGGTAGCATCATTGGTTCATTGCTGCTTGCCTTGTTTGTGGCGTCCTTCTTCTCAGAATTTTGTTTCCATTTTAGCAGCAAAATGATAATTGCAATTAAGCAGATGGCAAGGAAAATGGCAGCAGCTCCACCAATGATTGTGACTATGCTGATCCCTGCACTTTGGTTATTCAGTTCCCTGGGGGGAACATCATGGACTACAACCTTCCCTTGAGGTGCCTGTTTCTTGCTGGTGCGATCTAGTGCTATGTGCTGGATGTTTGTTCCTCGGCTGTTTTCCACTCCAATGTCTTTTGCCAGTTTTAGGTCCTGCTCAGCTCCCCTCCTGTGTCGTCTGTGTGTGGGTGCTCCTGGGCTCCCACCACTGAAGAGTGAGTGGTACTGGTGCTCCACGCTCCTTTTGCCGATTCCACGGTTAGCATTCTCTTTTGAACGTACAGTGTAGATTGTATGGACATACCACTCCCTACCCAGAGACACCTAGAAAGAAACATTTTTTGTATTTAAACACTACATACACAACCTGGGCAGCACTACACACAGGGGAAACCATTCTCTGTTCTGAACTGATTGTCTGGACAAGTACTTTCAAAATCATGCACAGATAATGCCCTGTTATTTGCAAATGTGCACCAAAGGAGTCATGTTTTCTGCAAAAATTTTAAGCAGGGTTAGTCTCCATTACTCTCCATGGCCAGACTCTGCAGCTATCATGCACAGATGAAGAAGGGCACCAAAGGCCACAGAAAGGACCTTTAGCTGTGGATGGGCTGCAGAAAAGGACCTTCCAGGCCCAATCTCCCAGCTTATCAGGCCCTGGCTCTAATTCCACCTAAATATATAAAAACAATGTTTTACCGTGAAAATTGCTGAACATTGGAACAAGGAGCCTGTGGAGTCTCCTTCCTTTGAGATACTCGAAATGCAACTGGACGTGGTCCTGGGCAACCTGCTCTAGGTGACCCTGCTTTGAGCAGGGTATTGGAACACTCAGTTTCTATAGGACCCCAACAACTTCATCTATTCTGTGATTGTGTGAGTCCCTGCAGTCTATGTGAGATGATATTATCTTCCTTGAATTTCTCTTGTCTTTCCTGTACACGTAAAAAATTTGTTTTCTGGAAGGTCCCGTAGGCTTCTCCAAATATTGTCTTAAAGCTATGGACTAATAATTCGGATGGTTGCAGTCATTTTGTTAATGTGAGAACTAACACATTTTTTATTTTACTCTTGTTTTTTTTCAAGTCTTTTTCAGGATACATTATTGCTTTTACGTATTCTTATTTCTTTGACAAAATGATGATGAAAAATCACTGCATTATAGCAAATGGATTATTTTTAGAAAAAAGATGAGATTTCCTTTTGCTGGGGGCAGATTTTGGAACCCCTTTCATACCAATAAGTAGGCTGTTTTCTTAAAAATTCCGTTACTTACAATGGGACCTGAAGTTGCCAGGAGTAGGATCAGTGTCTCTAATTCTACTAATTTATACACTTGAGTTTTGCATGTAGTTTTGCAAATACTAAAGACACAAACAGTGAAGAGACAGCTCTTGGATGGGTTATACAGATGAAAGGGATGAATGCACACAGCTGAGGGATTATATATAATTAAGGAGTAGTTAGACCTTTTAGTTGACAATTTTGAGGCACTCCAGTGCTTCACATTGTGCAAGTTTGCAAGGAAAGAATTGTACAGAAAATACTGAGTATCACTGAGATTTTGATGAAATTCACTAGAAATGCTTATGCTTCTTTAATTTTTTGTCTTTGAGAAGTGAGATGGTAAACAATAAAACATTGCTGTGTAACAAGAAACTTATTAAGTTCTTAGGAGAAATGTATAAGAACAATTTGTATAATTTCTGGTTAGTTTGTGGAATTAAACAAGAGAAAAGCAGAGTATCCCTACAAAAATACTTTAGCAAATTTCCAGATTTGATATCTAGAAATTTTTAAGCATTTCTAATTGTGTTTGACTGTCACTGGAATCAGAACAAATCTTTCTGTTGGCTTCAATATGACTTGCAGTTAACAACAGTACCTGTGCAAGTGTTTCTTTCTTGGTTCAGTACTCTTCCTAATAAGATACAGAAATCATACCTGAAATAGAGGAGTTGAGTCTACTTTAAATCCATCAGAGCCTGGCTGTTTAACTAATGGAATTGCTTCAGGATCATCAATTGCAAGTTTAGCATTAAAAAGCACATTTCCAAAGCTTATGGCTTGCGTCTCTGGTTGAGCTTTGTCCTGTGTGGAGGGGAAAAACCTGTAAACCACAGATATACTTCTAGGAAAAACAGTTTTAATATTTACATGGAATGTATAAATTGTGAAATTTACCCATGCTATTTTACTGCAAACTAGTCAAATACCAAGAGAAAAGACATGAGAAGCAGTTGTGGTCACACTTGACTTGTACTAACTTCCATTTAATTTCTTGGCTGAAGATACTTTTTTTTCTTGAAAACAAGGGGGAAACACTAGAGAAGAACCATAGCTACGCTTCTTAAGTAAAAAAACAAGATACATAAATGTGGTCTTAAATGCAAGAAGTGTATTTCCCAGTCTAAAGAAGTTATATTTCATTTCATTAACAGACATTCACATAAATTTGTTTTGCTAATTATATAATCATCTTACTCGAAGTTAACTCTAAAAGTTGGGCATCAGGTTGGTAGTTATTTAGGTTTACTTTAAAGTTATTTTCAGAAAAGAAATTATATCAGAAATTCTAAGCCATCTCTCTTTCCCTTTGGACTACATTCATACTATATACTAAATTTTGGATGGATGAAACAAATTCCAATCCTTAACTTGCATGTCTCCTAAGACTCTCTATGGTCAATGCACACGGATAATGCAGAGAAAAAGCCTATCTTAGTATTCTAACTTAGGTCAAACTCTTAATAAAGGCAGTCCTCAGAAAGATTAAGAATGGAACCGGGAGAGAGAAAGGCAAGATACTTCTTCCATCATTTCATGGTAGCTTGGAGCTCAAATTTGGTGCTATCAAGAACATTTTAAAGAACAGTTGGTTTCTGGATAAAAGAGAAATTAGAAAAAAAAAAATTGAAATACATATGTGCATCCTCCTAGAATTAGAAGACTTACCACAATCTTAAATCTGTACAGAAGAGATGGTGAATCAGCAAGGCACCCATACTCAGTGTTGGATGGATTATATTTGGGTACGTATCCATCAGCTCCTGTGCATAGGAAAACCTTCTCGATGCTACAGTAGAAGGAATCACCCAAATTTTGCACTGGATCTACCATCACCCGACCATATATGATATCACCTGTAAACAGTGCATACAGTTCACATCCTATTAGACTGGAACACTTAGCACAGTTCTGAAGCTAAATTGATAAGCCTAGTAAAGAACCTTAGTGCAATGAGCCCAAACCCCCAGTCCTATCTTGTTTTGACTGAAACAGAATCCTGATAGTAAGGAATTCAAATTAAATATGCATGATCTATCAACAATTATACCTTCTGAGAAAGCAACATCACTTTCTTGCCCAAAGCCCATTGAACCATCAGATAGCCACAGTGTCTTTTTGGAGAGGAGGAACATCTGGGTGTTCAAGCTGAACTCAGCAGCCACTGGGTCACTGACCTAGAACACAAAAGTATAAGGTTCTTCAATAAATACTCTTTAATGACTTTTAAAACAGAGCATGACCTTCCAATGTACATTACTTATCAGCTCTGCACATCTACATGCAAAAATACTGTTTAACAAAATTATTTCTTTGTACTAGACATATATTGCTGTACATTCTACATGCATCCAATTTTGGATTATCTGTATCTGTGATATTTGATGGTATTCTAGTTAGTTTTCTCCCACCACATTTTTTCAAATCCCAGGTAAGGAGGTGCCCAGGGCAGCTTATGTATGGTGTTAACATGAGAAAAATATTTCCCTCTCAAACTCCTCTTCCTCTGACTCATCACAGCCTGTTTTCTCTATCCCATTTTCATTCTTATACCCAAGTCCCATTTCTTCTTCTGATCCTGTGCCAATTATTTAAAGTACACACCTCTGAGGATTTATTTGCAAGTATCAATTCTTCTGATGATATCAGACCATGCAGGCTCAAACCATTTGAGCACTTTTTTATGCTAGTATTTATATAGTTGACACAGTAATCTATTGTTATTCCTTGATTACAAATATAAAATAAGTCAATATTATCAGCAGCAGATTCTCATGGGGCCATATAATGGAAGATAAAAGGCAAACTATAAAGAGATATAAAAAACGGGAAATAATACAGTGAGCAGAACTGGGGGGAGGCTAAAGTTCAAAAGATGAGTGTACCTGAGGAAACAATGTGAAAGACATAAATATAAAAAAAACAAAAAAAAAAACAAAAAAAAAACAAGAGGCCACAAACAAATAAAAAATGTTAGCATATATGTGTATATTTATTTATGTATATAAGTGGAAAGGAAGGAAGGAAAAAACAAAGTAAACATCCTTGCTGGCTCATGAAAAAGGGTTCATTTCACAATAAAGTCTCAAAATTATCAAAGCAACAGGATTTGGCAATAAAAATGTATAGCTGGAATATTTTTATAAATGGACTGCTACTCTTCAGAAAGACGAACCCTACCACCACAGCCTTTGCACAGAAATAATGATTAAAAAAAATAATTTCCATTCTCTTGGAATGTTGCTTTCTAAATGCCCGTGATTGAGGCTATTGGGTTGCAGTCCTACAGCTTCCAATACTTGACTGGCACAACTGATTTGCAGCTGGTTCTGAAAGAGAAACAACTGTGGCTTCATGAAGCTCTTCCTGAGCAGTGCAAATGTCCACTGAATAGGAAACAAGAAGGCTGTATTCAGTTAAAGGACTGGACTTGTTGAATCTCTAGGGGGGAAACACCGAATACATTGTCTTCTTGATGTTTGAATCTTAAAATAGTTCCTCACTTGTGAACAATGAAAACAATAGCAAAGGAAATTAGAACAAAATGTTTCCAAGGAAATGAAAAGCCTCATATTAAAAAGCCCAAGATAATTCAGTACATAAGCTGGAACACTGGACTAAGAATTAGGGGAAATAAATTCCTGTCCTGCCTCATCATTTTATCATTAGACTTCACAGTAAAAGTCGTTTTGGTCCAATATGATACCTACACTTACTGATTTCAGAGAGTCCCAGAGTGGTTTCGGTTGGAGGGCAAATTTAAAGATCATCTCACCCAATCTCTCTGCAATGGACATGGACATCTTCCACTAGGCCAGGTTGCCCAGAGCTCCATCCAACCTGGCCTTGAACACTCCTAGGGATGGGGCATCCACAACTTCCCTGGAAAACCTGTTCCAGTGTCTTACCACCCTCTGTAAAAAGTGTCTTCGTTATTACCAATCTAAACATATCCTCTTTCAGAGGGTAGATAATGCCTACCAAATTTGTGCTATTGTAATGCTGCCAATTGCTGCTTTTTTGAGACCTACTTAAGTCCACATAGTGTTTCAATCTATGATCATAGGGAACAATATCATGGACCACAGAATTTCCTGAATCCCTTTTACTATGAGTATCTCAAGAAAAAGAGCTGGTCTTGGTTTGAAAATTTTTTGGTGATGAGGGATTAACTGGCCACAGTCTATGACACTGTCGCAATTTTGCACCTTGTGCCTGTTTTGAATTGATGTACCTGAAACTTCCAGACACTGTATTATTAAAGCTTTATTTGATATAATGACCTCTACAGTATCTATTTATTTATTCCATGGCAGTTTTAATTCTTAGTCACAGTTCTTAGCCATAGGCTGCTTCCAGTTAGGTCTCTTCCTAGGCTACTTCGCCCATTTTGAGATAATTTTTGCAGGTTTTAGAACTTTCTGTGAAATATTAACATCTTACTGTTTATACTAGTATCAGGCAAAAGTCATGGTTTAGCATTGCTATGAATTGCTTTAGAGTCCCTTAGAAGCAGATTAAAAATGCCAGACAAAAGCTGAAGTGCTGAACTCAGATAAATTCCCCTCACCCACTCCATTCAAACTTTTTCAAAATGTTTTGCTGGTTAACTCTGAGAAAGCAGGTTTCACATCAGATCATATATCATCTCTCTGCTTTGCCAGGACTTAATGCCCTATCAGGAACCATCTATTCTCCCAAAGCTGGCATAATGCCAAATGAAAGCATAAAGACTATGTACATTCCCTAGTGTACTCTGGCTAATTCAACAGAAAAGTGATTGTGTATCCCTGACTGATCTGGATTGGATTTATACTGTAAGATGGTTTAATAGCATACATCTATCCTATTAATGAGCATGAAACCACAGCCACACTGTTCCAGTATTAGCTGTATTGGCTCCAAATAACAGAAAATTATATCATTTCCTCCTTGCACATCCCAAGGTTACACTAGCCCTTTTGATAACCTGGCAAACTGGCAGTTTATATTCTCCTGACAATGTTTTCTACAGCAGAATCCATTTCTCCACATTCTGTTCCCAGCTACAGAGCTTTACAGCTGGGCTTCATTAAAGGTATGCTGTTTGCCTATTCTTATGTTCCCATATAATCCATATTGCTATGGGTCAGATTTGTTTCAGTGACTTTTGTGTCTTAAAGCCAAGCACTTTACCAGTGTTGGTTATGTACACTTCTATAGTCAGTGAGGAAGTTCTGCCCTAGGACTGAATGAATATTCCTCAGGAGGTCCCACTTTAGATACCAGAGACCAAGCTCTGATTTTGTGTGAGACAAAAACCTTCTGATAATATTTTTATATTTTCCTAATTACCTGATAAAACTGACTCCTAACAAAGCCACCTGACAAGAAAAGAATTCCCAAATGTTAATACCATATCACAGTAACTAGCCTCCAAAACCAATGTCAATGAGCTTTCTACTGACTATCAAAGACTGGTCATGTGTTGAGGACAAAATTCCATTTATGCTCCTGCATTAGCTTTTCCCAGTTGAGTAAAACTGGTTATTTAGCAGGAGAAAAGTATGTGCTGTCCCAAAAATGTAGGAATGCTTTGTTTATAAGTCAATTCAGTTTCCAGTACTGTTATTACAAGACAAACAAAGGCAATATGGGAATCAAACTAAAAAGAAAAAAAGACAAAGGTGTTGGAATGGTACCTGCTGGAATCGGATATCCATATCAAAAGTGATTGGCTCTCTAGGATTGCAGATCACTGGTAGGCTGTACTCCTGATGTGGAGCAGTGGTACAGGCTATCAGCTTCACGGTGTATGTTCCAGAATAGTCTCGAACCTGAACAGAGACAGAGAGAAAAAGGGTGAGCTGTAGCACCAGATCCTAACCAACAGGCCAGGGAAATAGAAGACATAGTGAAGGCTGAGGTTTTACCGCAAAATCTGAAACAAAGCTCCACTGCTGTACTGGCTGGTTGTAGGTTGGCTCACTTCGGATGAGGCTGAGGCTAAATGTCAGGCCTGGGTGATCAGCTGACATAACCATGGAAGTTAGAGATGAAGCTAGAAACATGCCAAGAGACAGATTTATCACCTTTAGTGTTTCATTGCAAACCCTCAGAGTTTGAAAAAAAATTCCAAAAAATCCATAAACCATAATGGCATAGCTGATGTTAATACCTTCAGGGAGCACTGGGTTTTATTCACTGAAACTAACAAAATCAATTACAGTCAACTCAGCGAGGTCTCACTGTTTGCTGTTTAAGTGTCTCTTCAAGAGTTGCTGTTGGACCATACAAGAAGAACTGTATGAAGACTAAATTTAACAGACTAGAAAAACAGTGATAATGCAATTGCATTGATCTATAATCCCTCCTGTTTTAAACTTGGAATGTCAGCCCAGGGAAACACAACAGTTTCTCTTAGCAATGGAACGCTTTTGGCTCTGCCTGGTAGGCAAAACCTAACACACTAGAGAACTACTGAGAAAAAGTAGAAGCACTAGGAAGGAGCTTTATAGGTTAAAAAAACTCTGAGTTAAACTAAAAGAAATTTCTTAATTGTTTTTTCCCTTCTCATTGTTGTTCAGCAGATTTAATTTACTTAGATAATCTTTTCCTTAGCTGGCATTCATGCTCAGATTTAGGTCTGTAGAGAGAGTCTTACACCTGTAATAATTCTGAATGAAGGCACTGGGGCTTAAATAGATTAAATTGCAGGAACAGGTCCTCAGGAATGACTAAATGAATGTCAGTGAGAACGTTATATTAATGAAGAGATACAATGACCATAAAAGACTTTTTCTTGCTCTCTGAAAAAGGTCTAAATAACTTAGGTAAGCTCCAAGTTAAAAAAATTAAATAGTAATCATAACCATTGGATTAAAAAAACACATATAGATCCTTAATGGACAGAATGGCCTAGATCTTCATCTTCCATAAATCAGGCTCTTCATCAAGTGGAACTATTTGCTTCCCATCAGTTTCATGAATATCTCAACAAGTTTGACAACCTGAATACAGTAATCAATGACAAGTAAGAAATGTCAAGTAGAGGGAAAAAACCCCTATCTGAAGAGCAGAGTATATACAAAAAAATCAGATATCAGTAGCAGAAATAGAAAAACAATGAATAGCATAAAATTTGAGAGGGGTCTCTTTGCTTTTATAGTAATGCTAAAGTGTAGATTACGCTTACCAGGATGGGACATAACAAATAGACCATGAAATCGGGCTTCAGTCTTGAAGTTGACAACCAAGCGCCCCTCTTCACTAATACGCATGCTAGTTGGGTACAGGGAACCTGGCAGCAAAAAACAATTAACAAGGTTTGTGCCACTTGAAGATGACAAATAAATCACACTCCTGTGAAACACCAGACACACTCTTTCATTTACCCTTGTCGTGTCAGTTTTTTGGGAGGGGGCCTGCTGGTACTTTTTGAGTTGACTCAAGATTATTCTCAAGTAAGAATTTACACAAAGGTCTAGAGTTTTCACAACGTGATTCAGCTTTCAAAGTGCACAGAGAACTTCCCTTTAGAGTCATGCTTTTACATGCCATAGACCCACAGACCCATACTGCTGCTCTAGTAGCCTAAGAAAATATCCACACAGCACAGTCTGTGCTTGGGTTCAGGCCACAGCATGGTCAGCTGCCAGGGGGATCTGCAGAAGGAAGAATAACTGCTACCAAGATACTCTTTGTCAGTGCCTCTCTACCTGCTGTGTCAAGGCAGGAACCACCAGCATTTAGTTGTAGCAGTTGGTTGTGACTTCCATAGTAATCTTCTCAAGGGTGCTTCAATCTGTGAAACTCATTCTGACAGGCTTTGCATTGCTGGCAGTTTTTAGCATGAATTTGGCCCAAAACAAAGGCTTATGTCTTCTAATTTTAGATTAAAAGGTCTTGTTTACACATCAGAATTGGTTTATTGATGTAGCTTGCAGCCAAGTCCCTTTTTCTCTAGAGTTCTGCAAAGCTTCAGAGTTCAGGCATTTTCTCCACTGCTCCTTGACAAAGAGCCCATGATGGCAATCATTCTGCTTGCCAGAAAAAAGAAGGAAACAGGAATGTTCCCCCATGAATGTGCTGGAAACTGAACACACTTACCAATGTGAATGTATACCACCTGTATAAAATCACTTGTACCAATCATATTTATTGGTACATTAGAAATATCTATCTATATGTATGTATAAATTATGGCTTTAGAAGACCTTGACTGTTTCAAGTATAATTTATGTAGAACAATTATATTAATTTAGAGTTATGCAAATAAAACCAGTTAATCCCTCCCTGCTCAGAAAAATAGGTGCTCAAAAATACTATCCAAATCAGATCGGGATATGTTGGGGGTCTAATCTCCACTGCCTCCCTCTGTTTATCATATATTTTGTCCTGGCTGTTTTCAAAGGCAACTGCCAATGTTCAGCATCTTCAAAGATCTGGCCATCAGCTTCTTAAACAGAGAATAAAAAAATTTAAGTGCCAAAGACAGGAAATGGTGACATAGATGCACCACTGCTGAGACAGAGGATTAGATCTGGTTGTTATTTGGAGACTAGCACACCACATGATTTGTGGCATGTGGCTTATTCTTTAAGCATGGCATGACATGCTTCATTCTTCATGCACTGTAGATTCCCCTTGCCACTGCTCATTTCCTGCTCTTAACATAAGGACACAAATTGCATAGCAATGACTTCTGTAATCCCTATACAGAGTTTGCAGAAACAAAAAATGATTTTATGTTCCCCGGAGTCCTGAAATTGTGTCTGTGCACAATTACATCTGGAATCTGTATTCTAACTTAGGTTGAGAGAGATACGGAACACCTGAAGCTTAATGCTGAGCAATACTAAGTAAACTTGCATAAATAGAACAATATAGCATACAGGTATAACTATATATTTTAATCTTGCACACACATCTGTCTATCACTATTTTTTAAAAAATGAATTAACTTTTCACAAAGAAATTCTGTAATGATAAGAGTTTGATTTGTTGACTAATTGTACTCACAAACTTATTGACAGGTTCTGAGTGGAAATCAATGTTTTAATTTTTGTACATTTACTTCAAATCTATCAATAAAATTGTCTTTCTTTGCAAAAAAGAGCTGATGTCAACTTTACACAATTTTCATAAACACTCCAGCAGAGATCTGTGAGTGCTAGGAAATGAGAGATAATTGCAACTGATAATAAATGCTAATTAAAAAAAAATTTAGTATTGAAATGATTGAAAAATCATCCAATTGTGTGCAAATTATTCTCTTAGTAACAGAGCATGAGTTCTATGCAAGGAAATCCAACACCTACCTTGGAGCTCTGCTTCAGGTGGGCTACCAATCCCATCCTTCCACAGGATGGCAGTGTCATACACAAAAGTCAGCCGAAGCTCAGACTGTAGGTCAAAATGCTGCCAGCCTCCAACACCCACAGGAGAGTGGAAAACATAAGAGACGTACAAAGGGACTCTCAGCGTGACATAGGACTGTACTAAGTTGAGAACCTATAAAAACAAAAATTATATACAAGGGTTAGTGGTCATGAAAGGCAGTATTGTGCAGATGAGCCAAGAGAAAGGGAAGGCAGGCCGTCAAATAAATATTGTGACTGAATCAAATTCTGTCTTTTTGCAAATTGCAGATGAAGTGCAAAACCACATTTGCAATGGTTTTCAGCTGAGCTTACAGCCCTTGAAGTTCCAGTTTTGTGTTTCAAACTGACAATGACTTCTGATAACACATAACCACATTAATTTTAACTCATCCTTTTTGTTTAGGTTTTCTTAATACAGAAACAACATAAATACAAATGAAGGTTTTAGAAATTTTTCAAATATCCTTTTTCATTTGCTCTATCCTTGTGCCTTAACCAACTCTTTTGCTTACATTCTTTTGTTACTATCATCTAAGAAGCTCTTCTGGAAGATCCTGAAATTGCGCTGATGTCATTGCAAGACTGAGTCCTTGTACTGTACTTACTCATCTCTGGAACTATTTCTTCCTTTGTGTATGAATATTAGCTAATATACTGCATGAAAAACATGAATCATACTGTTTTTCCCTGTCTGGAAGAACTAAAAATAATATGCAAATTGATAGGGATTTAAAAAGAGACCCTTTATGCATATTTGTACAAAGCAATAGTGCTGTAATTATGAAAGAATTATATATTATGTTCATATATTTTTATGAAAAATGAAGAATAGTGTCAGTAAACTGTCACCTCTTAAGAAAGCTCTTACATGATACATGAATCCCAATTTTCTGAAGAGACTTTGTATTTATGTTTTGTTACAAATACTTATTCATTCACATATCTTTGATTAGAAATGTGCAATACAGATCCTTTTAGACCATTCTGGCTTCTCTCAGAAATACATGGAAGGAAAGACATTGAGATCATCTCCCAGTTGGAAATTTTTCAAAGGCATAAATGTTGTTGAATCCTCATTCACTTCCAATAGAAATTCCATATACAAATTTGTAAATCTGAACATTTTCCTGGAGTGATTACCTTACATGGTTCTAAAGACTGTCTTGCACTATTAAAAAAACAACCAACATTCAAATTTTACAAGCTATGTAAAAATCAAAGTGTTGCTGGGTTTACCCAGTAGTGTGTCAGGGAGCTGAATGTCCATTACCTCACAGCTGTTTTACATTTCCAAATGCCTGACAAAACTCTTAGTAATCTGATGAAACCACAAATTTACTGCTTGCACTAACTAAATACTCTAAACTAATTAAGGCCTTCATTAAGGCAAATGTTTGTAGCTCCCACAACTCACTTTCACGTGTGATCTACACACTATGCTACCAAATCCCTTTCGACTTATATTGTTTGTTTTGTTCCATAGTATGTGCCAGCATTTAGACAGTAGACAGCCTGGAAACACACAGAATCACAGAACTGTCAAGGCTGGAAGGGACCTCTGGAGATCATCCAGTCCAACCTCACTGCCAAGGCAGGATCACCTGGAGCAGGTTACACAGGAACGCATCCAGAGGAGGTTTCAATTTCTCCAGAGAGGGAGACTCTACCTCCCTGGACAGCCTATTCCAGTGCTCTGCCACCCTCAATGTAAAGTTCAACCTCATGTTGAGGTGGAACTTTTTGTGGTTTAGTTTACAGCCATTACTCTTTGTCCTGTCACTGGGCACCACTGAAAAGACTCTGACACAACTGAAAAGTAAAACACAGACTGGTAGATGAGATGAGCTGTTACAGTTGTAGATTATTTTATATTAATGCTTCTTTGATGGTTTTGCATAACCACAATCATGAACTTCTACTTGGAACAAAAAAACCCAAAGAGTTTGCTCTCTATATGTGTTGGATGATAAATTGAAATTAAGCAAAAATATTATTCTTTAGTCCTATTAAAGTAGCAAGTTTATCTTTAGGATACCTGCACAGGAATCTGAGCAATTACCTTGGACACAGATTTGCTAAATTGTTCCAAATAACAACACAATATTCTCACTTCTCTAAAAAATACAGCTATGGTGCAGCTCTAGAGTACCTCACGGTTTGCCTTTGCTTCAGGAGTATCCTCAAAAATTTGTCATTTCCTGGAACTAAATCAAGAACTAAATATATTTGGTAGTATGACAAATGTGTTTCTATTGTAAGGTCACCCCAGACAAACTATGTTGGCTTTTCTCCATGTTTTTGTTCTATATCTGCACGCTGTACCGTAAGACTTAGACACTGAAGTCAAAGATCTGAAATTCAGTTTGCTTATGAGGAAGAGACAAAAGCACATGGAAGAGGTCTTAGTATATGTCCATTACTCTCTTGAATAGAAGCTTACATAATGCTTAATGGTAAAGTAGAGGACTGGAATATCAAAATTGGAATTTAATGACCTTGAGGACTAGGCTAATAGTAGTGAGATGAAATTTTATAGCTTACAGTATAAGGTGATAGAAACTAGTCACAGGGATTTCTGGTAGAAATGAAAGACACTTGTTAGAAACAATAGAGGGGAAAAAAATTTTGCTATGTGAGTTGATCACATCCTAACTATGACCTTCCTACCCTCTTTGTGTGCTGTGATCCTAAGATAAACTGAGGAATGGGGTGGAAATTAGAAGAATGCATATCATTATACAGAGCACTGGGGAGAGCTTATCTGGAATAGCTTTGATCATCCATGCTTGGAAAAGTCTAATTTGCATTGTAGACTGTAGGGAAAGGCATCAAGATAATCACAGGAATGGCAAAACCGATGAGAAGAGTCTAAAATAGCCAGGTTGTTAAGCCTAGTCCAACAAAGGCTGAGAGGGAATAAGAATGCTGTCTACATACATCAGGAGACAAGCAGTGGAGAAGGACCACTGATGATGAAAGATGGTGCTGACATGGGAACAAACAGGCATAAGATGGCCATGACAAAAAACACCTAGAAATCAGAAGTCCTAGCCCTTAGTGTGGTGGCATTCAAAAAGAATAGCGAGGCCATGAAATCATGTTATTTTTTAGATTAAGTTTAGTAGTGTTTGAATGATATTATATAGAGTTAAGGTAGTGGCATGGACAGGGTGATCCACAAAGCCCCTTATAACCCAGTATCTTATGCCATTTCAAGTGAAAAAATGAAAACTCTCCCTTCAAAGCTTTTCTTGATTTTCAAGTGAAAGGTACCATCGTCTCTTCATGTATACTGTACATAAAGTAATCCATTAATGATGTTTGTAAGACACATTTTAGACTTCTCTTGCCTTCATTCAGTGGGACCCTAGTGTGTGAGCTCAGCATATTTGTACTGGTGGAAATCTAGTAGCAAGATCCCTTCTGGGGCAAGTCTGCTGGAAACACTGGCCCTCTGACATACATTTCCACTGCTCTGTGGGAAGATCTGAAACACTCTCCATTTCTAAGTCCCTAGAATTTAAAAGATTCTTCCCTTAGAGTAAAACCTGCAAGAGCTGTCTGGGCAGCAGAGCTACTTGCCCCAGCCTGGGAATTTATTTGTGTACTTATGAATGTCTAAGTGCTTCCATCAGTACAGCTGCCCTTACATGTGATTCCTGGTATGTAGGGAGAGAAAGGAGTTCTTGCTGAAAGCTCATGGAGTTTTAATGCACACAAACTCTTCTTTAGGCACTCATGGATTTGCAGGTGTGGAAGCAAATCTAGAACACTGGTAGTCACAGAATTACTGGTTAGATAATTCTCTCTCTTCTAACAGTAACTGTTAAGGGCCTATTGGTTCTACAGGGGGAAATCTACTCTTCCATAGGCAGAAAAGAAATATCTCTAGACATGCTATATGAAAGGATCTTTTTGATATAGGAAAAATAAAACAAGGAAGAAGTTAACTGCAGAGGAAAACTGTGTCAAAGTAAGCAGCCACCCCTTTACCCCCAAATGAATCGACGGAATGTGTTACACAGATGGAGGACTCTTACTTCTCTAGCCCTCTTAATAATGCTGTTTAGATGAGAAAATATTCTTTCCATTGAGTTATCTGTCTTTTCCAGCACTGCCTGCAAAGCCTATTGAAAGTAGCCAGCTGTTCATATTATATCTCAACATGACACTCATGAAACCAAAATGGTAACTGAGAGCTATGTAAGTGTAGGAGCAGCTTAACTGCTGTAGGGAGACAGAACAGGTGCATTATGTATCTTTGCATTGTATGCACAGGAGATTTTACTAATGGCACTGACAAAACCACATTCATTAACATTAATTTTAAGCAATAATAAGTAGATGTGAATTTTAGCCTTGTGATAATAGGAGAGAGATACAAACTACAGCTACACCTCAGCTGAATTGGGGAAATTGTGTCTAATACTCTGTGAGAATGCCAGGTCTGTAGAACCAGAGAAGATAGAAGACAAAAATTGTTCCAAACAGGGAACAGACTCTTACAGTTAACATCTGGAAAAATGTAGACAACAAATAATCAAACTATGCACCTCAAAACTCATGTGTGTGAGAGAAGAACGTGATTTAGACTTGTCATTGCTATAAGAGGTAGGGTTTCATACATTTTCTTTGCAAGTAAATTATCACAGAGCAAAAGATCTGGTTTTGAATACTGACAATTCCCATTTAAGACTTAGGAAGCATTAATGGGAGTTTCTATAGGTGTTCTATTGTTCCCCTTTCAAATGCAAACTGTCAAACTTTGTTAAGTAAAAAGCATAATTATTTTGAGGATTTGTCACATAGCAAGTAAAAATATTTACAATAAAAAATATTTTCATTAAAGAGTTTGGGGCATGGCCTCTGTGCTACATTTATAGTGTGCTTTATTTAGCTGGCTCACATTGCCAGAGGACAGAATGTGGCAGTGAGTGTGTATGCACACTGATAGTACTGATAAAATCAGAATCAGATATTAGAAATTACATAAGTTCATGTTTTGTGCTATATATATCTCAATGAAACAGGCTTTACATGAAAACTGTATTTTTGTCCTCCAAATTGTCATATCTCATTTTCTACTGCATCTAATTCTTATGCCTGTGAATTTGAGCCACACAAGTTTAACAATGTTATCACTTAACTGTTTACTCAATGTCAATAGGGTAAACCTAAGATTTGGCCCCAGGAAGGCACCCAGCCAGGTAGGTCACAGGTGAAACGCAAAGCATTGTTTAAAGAAGCCTGAAAGGAGAGGAGTATGCAATATAGCCTTGAAATGCCAGTTTCTTGAAAAAATTTAACCTCTGACTTTGTTACACAGCTGGTGCATTAACTTTATAGTAATTTTTTCTTTATAGCTTACTAAATGCACATGTTTGTAGATAGAAAAAAATGTTTGGCTCTTACTGAGGTTTCATGTCAAGGAAATATGAGTGGTAGGGTTTTCTTGTACTTGACTGTGGTGGCTAAAGTGAATATAAAAATCTGAAAATAGATATTTTTTTATATTTGCATTTTATAACATCTAATGAGATATTTAGAAAAGGTTAGTTTTCCCCTTAGAGTATGATTTTGGTAAAACTAGAACTAATAAAGCTGGAAATATACAGTTTCTGTGTAATAAAAACCCTCTGCATGCTGCCTGGTATAAGCTGCAGCAGTGCATTAGTGATTTTAAACCTGTTTGCAGATGGGATTTTCATACACTACGTGCCATGGTGTGTGGCATAAATGTAAACTGAACATATTGGAAGAAGGACATTTTCACTTTGGTCCAGCAATAATTGGTTTTTGAAGAGCAAAAGCAAACTGCTCAGCTATACTCAATTACCATAGTTTCAAGGTATAAATCTGTACATTCAGGTATTTTAATATACATTCTTCATCTACTTGTTTCTGTAAAAGACTTGATTAACTAGTTGTTAATAAAATTCCTGGGAATGGTAATTTCCTTTCTTCCCCATTCCAAGTCTGACAATGGACTGGAACTAGGGAAAGCAACAACCATATACAAATACTTGACCAGAACGATACAGAAGACTTCCAATGCCAAACTACCTGGCTATAGCAAATAGTTATCACAGTAGGAAATGAGATAAAATGATACTTCAGACTCTATCAAATAAATGTAGGCCAAAATTCTAATATGCAGTTTTTTAAAGGACAGTCACTTGCTTGATTTTCACTGTCTCATTTTTTAACTTCCTTTCATGAATATCTGTCATTGTTTTAAAACCTATGTCTTAAGAATGTAGTATTTCACCCATACAATGTCCCCATGAAGTAAAGCCTGACCTTTACTTGAATTTACTAATGTTCCTTGAAAATATAGGAAGACAGCTCTCAAGTAGCTGAGTTCCTTTTTTAAGGTCTATACATATCCAAATGCAGACACTGAATTTTAGGCTGTGACTGCAGGTTCTCTTCAAGAAAACTGCTAATCACTAAAGCTGACCTTAACTTTAACAACGACAGAACTCTAATCTAAAAAAAATACCTTACTTTAAAGCGGAGTTGGTCTTTATTTTTAAAGACCAGGAGTTGGTCTTTAATTTTAAGCTGCCCATCTAAATCCATATTTAGATACACAAATGCCCGATTTTTCAGTTGTGGGTAGACCCCAGGAACAAACCGTCAAGTTGTACATTGAAAGGAGTGCTGAATCTAACTCACACAAGGTTTGCTCATGCACAGAATAATTGAGAAAGAGAATGGGTCACAATCAAAAGGCCTCAAAGGGAAAAAAAAAAGAAAACTAAGACCTTCTCTGTATGTATTATGACAGTTCATGAGTTCATGGGAACTGGCTAAGACAGCTGCAGCCTGCAGCAAACACTAGGAGCTGTGCCAGAAGAACCACACCAGCTGCAGGTCTCCCATCTCACTCCTTGCTGACTAAAGTTTGTCTTCTTCCCCTACTATAGCAGGAGCTTCCATAAAGTGACGGAGTAAAGGCCCACATCATGTAAGATATTGCCAGTTCCTTTTCTGACATCCTTCTGTCTGAAGTAACGTAGCTATCTTTGTTTGACCATACAGGTACTGGAGAAGTTGAGTCAAGAAACAAAATTTTGAAACTAATGATCTAGTCAAATTATCTGGTAAATTCAAGATATTAAATTTGCAGTGGTAGCAGGATGTGGTAAGAGTGCTTTTGTTGTTTATTTGTTCTGTCTGTATTACAGAATTCAAGCTTCCTTTGTGTGCTAAAAAAATGGTGAAAACTATAGCTGCCAGCTTTCCTCTCACAGAGGAGGATTATTAATTGTTCACTGAAGGAGAAAAAACCAACAATGGTGACAACCACAGAGATAGGGCATTGACTGCCTCCCCTCTCAGCTGGAAGGGGTCATGTGAAGATAAAGACCAAACCTGGAGATGAATTAAATGGAGGTGGGGAAAACAGGGAGGTCAGTGAAGCGCATACTGGCTGTGGGGCAATGCTGCACCGCTAGAAGTAATTCAGCTTGATATTTCACTTAACACACTGTAACCTTTTAGCCATAACCTACAAGGCACTAGAGAGTGACTTCAGCTACAGTTTCATGGCTCTCACAACTCATGTTCATCACTCTCTGCTTTTAAATGAGAGATCTTCCATAAAGTACATAATGCTTCAGGAGCCTAAGGAAAGGACAGCTCTCTTTCTTGGTCACATTACCACTTATGCATGTCCCACAAAACTGAGTGTATAGGTTCTTTTAATTTATTAAAATATCGTAATGGTGCTTATTTTCTCCTCTGTTTATATTCACACAGACATAAATAGGTTTTATATAGACACACATTTGTCTAAACCAGCTATTTAGCCTTTCCCCAAGACACAAAAGTATTTAAAATAGAAATTAGTCATACCAGGTCTTCCCTCCTTTTCACCGAGGGAGAAGTCCCTTGCATAGGCCACAGGAGCAGAGTTACAGCTGCTTGGAAGTTGTGTGTGTGCTTATGTGCTTATGATTGTGTCGCCTGAGAAGTAAGAATATACTGTTGTGTATTGGAGGGCATAAGGAAACAGTCAAAGGAATGATGAGTTGAAGAAATGAAATTATTCTAAGAACAGAGAAGATTGCTGTAATTTTTATCTTGTGGGAATGTGTAAGGTTTACATCCTACACTGGGATGCCTTCCCCTTCCCTCTGACAGGCTCATAGCTTCAGTGGAATGCACCTGTAGGAGGATCTGCTTGCAGCACAGGGGCAGATGCATGGACAGTGAGCTTCCAACATCAAGGCAGAGACCTTGAACTGGTCTCTGTAACAGACAAGGAACCAGATCTGATGTCAAAGCACCAGGATGATATATCCATCAAGACCTTTGCATCTAAGGGTAGAAGCTTAATTTTGTTCTGGTTTTAAGCTTTACAGAGTATATAATTTCTAGTTAAGATATGCAGAATGCTAGCAAGTTAATCAGGGCTAAATCGATCCTTGTGCAATTTCAGCAAACCGACTGTATGATCACCTGCAAACATCCATGGAGTAAAGTGGACTTCATGTGTGTAAATATAACAAAACCAAAAAAACCTCAACACTTTATTTGATTAGATATCTATATGTCTGTTGGCAACTATGCTTTTAGTAGTAAAATAGCTTTGTTGTCACACACACTCATATGTTTCTTTGAGCAAAACAATACTTTTCACATTTGTCTTATGCCATTTGGGACTACCAAAATAAGAATTTGTACATAAAAGTCTGTTGAGGATAGGTCCTTGGCAAAATGTCAAAAAAGCAGAGAAATTTTGGCCATTTCTCAAAGCAGCCTCATCCTTTTCTTAATAGTTCAACAAGGAATGATAGTGCACCAGAAAATGGAGTTAGCTGTGAATAGACTTCTCTGAAATGAGGTACTGCATTTCCAGTTTTTCTTCCAGTCTGTAGGATTATTCCCCAAAGAGATTTTTCTGTACATAAAGGACTGATCTTCAGAGTTACAGATTTTGTACTCCAGAGCCTGAGTGGGATCAGACCATCTTATGTAGGAATTATACAAGGAAGACCCAGGGATTAATTTCACTGTCACTGCACCAGAAGAAATCCTGCACCATTTTTCTTTCATGTTATTATGGATTTCTAGAAATCATTTTTCAAGGGACACATGAAGACATCTCCACTCTCCTCCTTTTAACTCCCCAACCACTTTCACAGCTCTGTTCTTCAGCCACTCCATATTGGAAACCTTTCTTTACTTCCTGACCAAGGAATTTCTGCTGGATAATGCAGGATGATTGTACTGTCTGCACTGATGGGCCTTGTGATCCAATGACAAGAGACCAGCAAAGCCAAGCAGCTGGTAGGACACTACACTCCACTGTTATTGGCAAGAAGTCTCTCCACAATGTTTTAAAACTGGTTTTGAAGATACACTGTAGGCCAATATTCTCTATGGGCTAAAAGCAATACATTAGAAGGTTTTCATTCTAAGAAAAGACTCAATTGGCTCACTCTACAGTAAAAGTGGAATCAGTTTGTCCTAAAATACTCCAGAACTGTACTGGGAAAAAATCATAGCAAATTTAATTCAAACTGAATTATTCTCTTAATTGTAACTGGACAAGGATTGCACACATAGCCTATTAGCATTTAATGAACATTGATAGATTTAAGAAATAAGGCAACCTGGGGGGAAATCTATTTCTTCTTAAGAAAAAAGAATTCTTTTCAACTAAATTAATTCTTAAGCCATGTATTTCTACTAGCATAGATGCATTATAGGGGAAATATTTTATTTTAAGAATACAATACAAAACCAAGTTACACTTTCATACCTGTCCATCTGTCCCAATGGTGCCTCCACAATCTGTGAGGAGCTCAGACATGTCATAATAACTAACAAACTCCCATAAACAGGCTTCCAGATTCAGATTGCGGTAGAAGCGTAAGGTATTGAAGCCTCTGATTGTTGGGCTGTATTGATAGGGAATGGTCTCTCCAACAACATCTGGATTCTTGGTAGCATCAGTTAAAAAACCATGGTGGGTCTTTACTTCTGTATAATCCAACAGGTTGGAGCACTTATGGTTTCCAACTCTAGTTCCATCAGGACTAAGTGTCAGCTCAAAGTTGGAGAGCTCTCTTGTGGAAATAACAGGCAGCATGCCTAAAAAACATTAATTTATAGCACTAAATGACAATTGTCAGAACTGCTTAATTCAGCCAAACTTCATCAAACACTAGGCAAGTTATGCAGTGCTTCTGTATTTTGTACTTACAGCAATTACTGTACTTTAGAATTCAAAGAAAGTTGATATGCTAAGTGTGTATGAGAGTGTCACCCACAATAATTATTTCTATATACTATGCAAAGGCAAATAATTACATTCATAATAAAATTTCTAAATTACTAATCAACAAATTAATATTTCAATAATAAAAATTGTGCCTTATTTTTTTCAGAAGCACATGGTAACTAAATGGTATGTTTCTATGTACTTCAAAGGAGTTTTACAAAGTCTAGGTCTAACAACTTATGTAAATTATCCAATTAATCTGAAAACACTTAATCTTCACATTGGAGATTATGAATGAAAATGGTATCTTATGCACCTTGTTGTAAACTGTGATCATTTAACACATTTTTCTCTAGTCCCACATGTTAAAAGATTACATTATTATTGTCTATTTAAAATAATATGACTAATTAAATAGCTCAAATAACAGCGTGTTGCATGAATTCTCTTAACTCCACAGCTGATTTTCTCCTACCATCAATATGTGGCATTGTGACTGTCAGTTTGATGAGGTTGGCATAATCAGGATCTTCTGGGCCAGTATAGCGCAATTTGGCAGAAAAGGGTTCTGCTCCAACTACTCCTGATATACGAGGTTGACAAAGACCTAATGGAAAGAAGACAAAGTAACCTTACTTTTATGTCCAGAGGAAATAATCTATACTTGCCCTTGCACTATTTTAGATGCACTGTTTTTCCCCACTGTACAGGTTTCCAAAACAACAAGAATTTTCTTGAATGACAGGTAAACACTTTGAGCAGCGTTTTTCAGAGGTTTGAACAGGAATTAATGAAAAAGAGGATTCAAACAAAAATCATTACTTGATCAACTGGACTACATTTTCAGAATAAGGGGATCATACTGCATCTGTACCTTTTTGGTAGCAAGTGTCAACTACACTTGCAAAGTCAGTGTCAGGTGACACACTTTCTTACAGAGGTCTTCAGAGGGACATGTTTTAACTCTTCCCACCCTCTTAAGCACATACATAACTTTATGAAAGATACCTGACCAGTGTCTAGTTGTTTTTGGCACTGGATTGGGGTATGCACCTATATGCCCTCACAGGACTTTATGACCCTCCTGTTCCATTAGCAACAAAAATGTAGGTAGAATAATTGTGCCAAAGGATCTCTAAAAATACTGTGCTCAAAGTAGGGCCAGGTTCAAAGTCAAATCAAGTTCCTTAGGGCCTTAGTTCAATGCAGTTGTGTTTGCATTCTGGCTACAAGAATCATAGCACTTTGCCATGTGATGGCCAAAGGATCCCAAGGTACTCTAAGTAAGAAATCAGCAGACATGAAAAATGAAAACACTTCCCTTTGCCCACATTCTGCTCTTTGCTCATTTCTGAGAGATTACAAAAAAAGAGAAGGCTGGGCACTCCCCTTGGAGGACTTATTGGATGTGATGGACCATATCTGGTTCAGCATCTCCCAGTTGGAAACTTACGGTAGAAGAAAACAAATTTTTTTTCTGCAAATGATAGTTTTTAGTTTGTTTGTGTGGTTAGTCGGTTGATGGTTTTGTGGGTTTTTTTGTTCGTTTTTTTCTCAAATGCAACTAAAATGTTCTAAGGAGATTAAATACAATTTTTTGCACAGTCTGACTTATTTTTGAGAATTTGGTCTGTGCAATGGAGGTCAGGAATCCTCAAGGTGGAAAATATTCAGGATTTTGGCAGGTTGCTTTGATCATTGCACCTCTTTCCTTCCACATCACTAGTTCATGTACTGGAAGTAATATATGCATGACAACTCAGTCCTGAGCCTGAGCTTCTTTTAGCTCTGCTAATTTGTCAAGGGTAATGCAAATAATGCATTTTAACATTAACAAAGCCAGTCTGTTTCATATAACAAAACCAGCTCACACAGCACAAGGTTGTCTGCCTTTAACAAACACTACACTGCACCTTATAGACAGTACCCTTAAGCAGAGTCTCCTCCAAGGTGTCAGATTCCTGATAATGCAAGATGCCATGAGCCTACAGTCAAAATATGGAATAGAGGCCAGAGGTAAATAGAAATTCCATTAATTAAGCTTCTTAAAGCCCCAATTTATGAGAAAATATAATATAATGGCCAACCTTTGCGAACGAAGATTTGGGAAGGGCTCTCCCCATGTGGGTTGTGCCCGTCGAGCCTGTGCAATGGATTTTTTAGGTGAGGCACAGCGTGCGCAGAACTGGCCCCACCATTTAAGTCCTAAGGTTCATTTGCCATGGCCGATCGAGCTTGGACAGTGACAGTGAAGTCCTCGGGACTGTCACAGCACCCGGTACTAACTGGGGCTGACCCTGCTAAGCATCCGAGATCTGATGGGATCGGATGGCAGGGAGGCTTGAACTGCCGAGGGATGGTCCCACTGAGACTTGAACTCGTGAGAAAATATAATGTTTTAACTAAAATATTTACTTGGAAAGGCCTAGGAAATGAAAATGATATTGCAAATGAACAATCATCATTTATCTCACACAAACTATAAGAGTTAATGTAGCTACAAAAGCAGCAAAGATAACATAAAGAATGGAAAATGGCTGCAGAAGGGTAATAAAATACATTTTGCAATTTACCTTGGTTGCTGATAATTATTCACTTTCCGTATTACACAATAAAAAAAAAGTATCTGTGATTTTTGTAACAAAATAGCATATGCATGTCAGTGTTTCATCTCTGCTTCATAACGATACTCAGTATGACTTACATGAAAAAAGTTGGCTGGAAAAAGGATATTGACTACAGTGACTGATAGTTGAGAGAATGCAGCATCAATTCAGTACTGGTTAGGTGTCAGAGAATTGGAGAGACAAAAAGAATATCAGAGAAAGAAGTAGGATGACTATTAATGTATACCTCAACCAAGAAAAAGATTTGTCCACAACCTGTTATTGGACACCAGTTGCTTCAGTCCTTAGTCAAGGAATGTAGAGGGATTTCTTACAGAAAATGGCCATGTGAGCGACTGTATGGACTCTGTGAGATCGAAGCAGCTACCAGAAAAGAATAAACAAAGGCACAGCTGCTACTGAGTGGTAAAAAAGAAATCACTCCCCAGGAGTTCACACAGCAATTCCCCAGACTTTCACACAAGAACTCTTGAAAGTTTCTCACAGGACTCTTGATATTCACCTGGGAACTGTTAGGATGTTTTATCAAAACAACAGACTTGTGAGATATGGAATATAACCAGTAAGAAATGTTGCTTTATGGTGTGAAAATTACTATAGCCAAATAGCATGTAGCTTTGACCCTATATAAACCGCTTACAGTGTATCAATAAATGGTATTCTACCTAAAACCACATTGCTTTGTCGTGTGATGTCCTTTGATCCTCCACATTATCGCTTTAAAGAAAGACATAGATTCTGGTGTTCAGTGAGGCCTGAATGCCAAATGAGGATTTTCTTCTGGCTAGGCATTCATATGCCACCCCATGTGGAATCTCAAGTGTCCAATAGGAGCTGATCCTGTACCTCATCATTACTACACTTGAATTCAAAGCCAACAGAAGCTAGGTTTCACTAATTCCAGTGCACATTATGTATTAAGTTTGCTATGTAGATTATTATTTAAAGATGTGGAGAACTAGCACAGATGAAAAACAATTTCTTTATACAATTCTTTGCTGTGTTAAGAGAGTTTTTGCACCACCTCTATGAACAACAGAAGAAAAGCAGAGACTGTAATGTTAAAATGCTTTGTCATGTAATCAGACTTTGTTAGGACAGAACTGGGAATCCAAAAGAGACCTGTGAATTTTGCGTTAGGTGATGATGTCTTACCTTCTGATGTGCTTATAGTTACAATGGGGCTCATAAGCTCAAGACCTTCGTTCCCATCTGAATTCACAGCCCGAGCTGCACACTGAACACGAGAACCAGCTTGAAAGTAAATGGAATCAAGTGTAATCATCTTAGAGGAAGTGAAGAAGGTGTCAAAGTCAACCTCCTTCAAGGGGCTAGTCACACCGTCAGGGCCAGTGGGTGCACTTACAAGCCACCGGTATTGTGTAAGAGTATTATTGATGTTCTCACTGGCACATATAGAACCAGTCTTGTCAAAGTCTTCATATTTAGGATTACAAGCCTGCAAAGAAGGCAGATGTGTTAGCAATTTATTTGCTTCACGGCAAACGAATTTTAAGTTACCAAGAGTCACAAAATTCAACAACATGGAACTGACGATCCTCGTAAATCTTTTAAGAAATCACTTTATTTTGACAGTGATGCTTTTAGCATTGTTAGGGCAGATTACAAGATGTATCTAATAATGTTTATTGAAATAAAAAAAAATTATGATATATAGGGGAAAATGAGGCACAGTTATGAAGGCACAAACTACATTTCCACAAGCTGCTCTAATTTGAACTTCTTCCTTTGATCTAATTCTGCAAATATAATTTGTATGTCAAAATTTTGATTTCCTTTCTCTTTTATTCTTTTTTTTTTCACTTAGAAGAACCATTCAGCACATGGCACAGCCCTGTGCATAAGGAATGTGTGAGAAACAAACTGAAGATGCACATGGACAAAAATTCACATAAACTTTTCAGTTGCAAAATTACATTGAAAGAAGCCTGTAGTCCTTCGGCAAAAAGTTTGCATTTTTCAGTCTGTGGCACTTGTGAAAACAATGGCTCATCTGTTATCGCCAGTGATTTTAACTCTGCAAATTCAGGCAAGATAATGCAGGAAAGTAAGGTCATGCATACACATACTGTCAGTAGAAACTGTTCTCAGTGATGAACAAGTAAAACTTTCCATGCTCTTTGTCCTTCTGAAAGTGGATTCATTATCTGGACAAACTAGATTAGCTCTGAGGATAGTTCTAGTTTGAACTCATATGTGACTCACTACAATATGGATTCATTTTGGGTGCCTAAAATCCACCAAACAAAATCCATATACTGATTTTGTTCTGTTTTTCCACAGAGATACTCACTGTGATACAGATGACAGGATAGCCAGCTACAGGACTGCTTCTGTCTTTGGCTCTAGAAGTATCATCATATATCAAAAGGGATGCAACTTGAGGGACAGAGGGAAAGGTGACATCTGCCATGCTGTTCATTTCTTCAATGTAAACAATGGCCTTGGCTGTCTGACAGTGAAAAGACAGAAACAGTTCTCTGTGAAAATTGAAATAAACAGATACAAGCTGGACCTTGATCAGAATATGTTTTCTAGCTGTTGAAACATTGTTTCTAAAGAAGTTCTAAAACCTCAGCTGGATGAGCTATTGAGAATGAGGCACTGGAAAGTATATTGCAGAGTTCAAAAGAAAGAGGCAAAAATAATTTTTTTCTTTTCAGTACACTAAAGATCCCAGACCTTTAACTTTGTGCCTCGGCTTTCTTGAATCACTTCAGTATGTTGGTAGAACCCCAACAGGCACTGTGTGGTTTAAGGCCTGGTATAAACAGGGTGTTTGTCATCAGCAAAGGCTGTGTCTGGCTATCCAGAGTCAAACTATATATGGTGTGACACTGATGAAGCAGCCAGAGAGTTTCAAGAACATTTTCTACCAAATCAGAGGAATATACTGCTTAAATTAAAATTATGTGTGCTATAATGCTAAATAACAAGAATGTGTGGCTAATTCATTTCACACAACAAGAATAGTATTAACATGGTTTTGACAGCAGAAGTTATGTTTCATCCAATTGCTCTTTTTACAACATAGGGGTTATGTTGTATTGCCAGAGAGTGTTTCCAAAGGGACATCATTTTCTAGGACTGATTATATGAAGAGAATGTGTCTGGTGTGATACCTTGAAGACTTCAGTCTTTCATTGACTCTATGGCCCCATCAACATTATTGCCTTTGCAAGAAACTGTTTTGTGTAGGTGCTGCTGTCAGCTGGGACGATCCTCTTTTTGTCTTTTAACATACAAGCCAAGGTGGTGTGAATAAACCTTAAAAGAGTGTAAAACTATGAGCCAGAAAACAAGAGGCCTGTTTACCAGATTTTGTTGCTCAGGACTTTGCACAAGCTTTTTACCTGTATTTCTGCAACCATGTTCTCATCAGGCCTCAGATGAACAGTGAAGGCTTCTCGCATCTCCCTTACTCCATCAAAGAGAACTTCAACCTCCACAAAGTGCTGTGTTTCACCTTCCTTAAACTCAATTTCTAAAAACATAATAAGACACTTAAAAATAACTCTGTTGTTCATAACGACCTGTGATTCTAGGCCCTGCCATGAGAGATGGTAGTTAATACTCACTTTTTACATTACAGATGTTTGTATATCTAGTTTATCCTATTTGATGCAAAATTCTAAAATGCAGGAGGCAAAGTGACTGAAGCTAGCAAGCTCTGGGTTGATGATTTTCTTATGGCTAACAAATTGTCTCTTCAAATATCACTAGTGGCAAATGTCTTTTCTATGGAGACTGAGGACAGCCTAGTGTTGCTGCTGGATGTCCAAGGTAAGTTCTATCTTTCAGCTGGACTGAGCACCAAAATAGTTTTTCCAAAACTGTGAAAACACCCTAGCAATGAATGACTAATCTTAAAACACAGATTAGTATTTTGTATTATCATATACTTTAGAAGACAATAAAATCATAATGTTACAAACTCAATTAGTCATTCTCCAAACCATGTGAGTGGCTACTAAAGAAGCAAAATTTATCAGCTAAGAAATTTCTCATTCTGTAGCACAAGTTCTCTCCTCATTCATTACCTGTGAGAAGAAGTAAGCAGTGAATTCCAGAAATAGAGAAAGAAAGCTTTATTACTATGAATGTAAAAAAATAAAGATAAATATACATGAATTCCTACGTAGAGCAAAAGCCATTATCTTAATTAATTGCTCGAGAAACAACCACACAATACATTCTATGAGTAATGGTACTACACTTTGCAAATATTACTAAGGTGGAATTCACACATTTCTCCCACAATTACTTGAGCCACAGAAGTTTTCAGAGAGTCACAATTCTTTTGTAAATATCTTCACTGATAACTAGTATTCCAGGAGGAATTGGCTGTTGCATACCACAGGGGATCTGTCCACAATGAACTTGAATAGCAAAACCTATTATGGGATGTGGTTGCAAATTATCCTATTCCTATAGTCCATTTTTCAAACATGTTACAGTCATGAATTAAAACAAATAGTCAGATGTGATAAGTATGATCCTACCCTCAGAAATAGGGTGATAGTCTTCTCCAGAAGTAGCAGATCCATCCTTTGTATGAACTCTCACAACAGAAACCTTGGAAGTGTCTCCCAGACGAATTACTGGGATTCTTACAACTACTACTTGCCTTACATCCTTTGGTTCACTCACACTAAATTTGGTCTCACCAAATTTAATAATAGCCTCTGCAATTAGAAGAAAAAAAAATGCTTTTAGAGCGTGTAAATGGGGTTCCAAAAGGCAATAACAACAAAATATTCTCTTACTGTCTGCATCATCACGAATCTTTATCAGCGTCTCATTTTGTTCGCCAATAGAGGCACCAAAGGACGAATCACTTCTTGGAGTGCCAAGAACCAGACGTAGTTCTTCCTCTTCTTCATGGAAGGTGTCATCCATAAGGACCAGTGTGCAAGGCTTCTCAGTTTCACCTGCAATCATTCTGAAGGTAATATCAGGCAGAACTTTGCTCTACTATAGCACTTCTCTCCAAGCTCAAGGAACCACAGGCTGCTTCTGCTGGCCAAGGCATCCACCTTGATACCATATAGTTTCATGAGTAATGACAACAGTGAAAGCAGAATTAGTAGTCACTGCCTTTCTAGGGAAACTCATTAAAGTGGAATCTCCCATTTTGGGACTTGTCTAAGACAAGATTCTATAGGGTATATCCACTTCACATGTATTATTCCTTTTGTTTGACCTTAGAAGAAAATGCTCCTTCTCAGTGACCTATCCCACAGAGTGCATTTAAAAAATAAATACTTGCACAAGAAAGAAGAGCAACAGAGACTTTCACTAATACTAATGGTAATTTTGTCCTGAAGTTTTGTATTTCACTCTCCAACTTTGTGGACCTTCACTTATATTAATGCATTTAATTTTAAAATCTTTTGAACTCCCACTGATTCCAAGTCATAATGAATATTGCCTTAAAAATGCTTTGGCATATCAAAATGCTCAATTTCTGTACTCACAAATCCATGTGCCTAGACTTACTAGATATTCAGAAACTCTGGGAAAGAGACCTTGTCTTAGGTCTTCTACACAAGCAGCAAGAGTTATGAGTGGTGTGCAGTGTCTGGCATCCATCATTACTTGGTGGGCTCAGAACCATGACTCCTACATGAGGGAGTACTTTTTCATCATTATACATGCAAATACGATCAAGGCTCTTCACAATAAAGAACCAGACCAGGATGCTGACAGTGTTCATTTTCTGAGGTTTCTTTTTTACCCCTATAGAAAATAAATTATCCATTAAGAAGAGAAAAAAAAAAAAATAAAACATTCATCCTGCTCATTCTTACATGGAAAATCTGAAAACTGAAATGAAACTGCTGCATACTAAACATGCCTAAGAAGCTTATGGAAGCAAGATATAATTCTGGCAGACCTCTTTGCTACCTGTCTCCACAGAGAAATGGCATGGCAACACTCGAAAAAAAAATCACTTCTTAAGTGGCCCAGATTCATTAATTCTACAAGTTGGACTCTCTCTCCTGGTTGAACAGAAGCAACGGCAAAGGTGTAGAGTATATGACAGCACTAAAAGCTGAGGCCAATTCTAAATTAGAAAAGCCTTAACAACTCACTTTTTCAGGAGAACTGATAAGTTTCTACAGAAATATGAAGGTTGTCATTTCTGTGATATAGGCATACCAAGGATTTCATGCTGATGATAGAACTTGTTTAGGGCTTGTAAAAAATATTACTTGTGTTGAAACTTCAAAGATGTGTCTTTTGCACAAGTAGAGGGAATTGATTTATTTGCATTTCATCTCTGATGTGAGATATTAAGTACCTGATATTGGTGGGCTGTCTTAGGAAAGCCCCAGTGGGAGAAAAAAATTCAAACAGAAATTAGAGAGCTATATCCCTGCTGAAAGATCTATTACTCATTCCAGCACAAGTCAAATGTATTTACCAGAAATCACTTTAATGTAGAGCAGAACTTCTGCAGTTTCCTTTCTGACAGCAGATCTGTGCTTCTGCTGTGTTAGGACAAACCTGCTTTTGCTATCAAAAAGATCCTGACAATCTGAACCTATATGAAGATATGTCCCTGTCAATAATGTTATTGATTATCCCTCTAGGTCAGAAGTGAAGCAAATAGAAGCTACATCATTTCTGTGCACTCTTCCCATTGTGTACGAAAAAACCCCCTTTGTTTTCCAGAGTGGTCTTTTTGGCATTACTTTATGAAAAGACAAAATTAAACCAAAACAAAACAAACAAAGCAAAGTGAGGTAAAGCAAGCAAAACATGGCAGACTAAGGCCTTATACAATAATATCAAGAACTTACCAGGAAGGAATGTGATGATGGAACTGTCAGTATTAGGACGTTCTTCAAAGTCCATCATTACCTGCGCTGAACCTTGCCTTGTATAGCACCTCACAGTGGATGTGTATCGAATATCCCCACTCCTATATATCATTGCAGAAATCTGTCCATCATTTTCATTGACTACATATACTGATTCTTTAAACTGCATCTTAGGCACTGGGCAGAAAAACATAAAAAGCATGTGTAAAGTATAACTGTAGAAGTTATCGTATCTTCCCTCCACTATTTCAGATTTATTTATGTTATGTTGAACCTGATATAAAAGATAAGTAGCAAGACAGGAAAACACTTAACCTATTGTCTGAAGCTGAAATGGATAGACTCACTAGCTTTGGTGTGATTCAAAAATACAAGTGCTATTTGTGTACTACAGTCATCCATCTCCTGCATAAAGGCGAAAAGGTGAAAAAAAAAATTACTCACAATCAGATGCTGAGTCATTAATGAAGATGGTGGCCTTGCTGGGTTCTCCAAGGGCAGCACTCATAGGCATCCTTAGCACAAGCTCAAACTTCTCAGTTCCTTCTAATACTGGCTGCCCAAGATCATCCAGAATGACCACACGAAACGTCTGCATATTGACTCCGGGGGAAAAATCCAAATTGCGACTGATGCCTACATAATCTACTCCAGCTACCAATGGAAAAGAGATAAAAATAGCATTACATGTAATAAAAAATAAAAATATCTAACATTAGACAGTTAATGGTAGGTAAATCTATTTTTTAAAATTCTTAATATTTGCCAAATTCTGGTATTTATGTAAAGCAAAACTACTTATTGACCATCTAAGTTGCACTATACAATATAACAAGTCACACTAAGTTACAATAATAATAACAAACAATAACTTACCCTCTGCAGTTACTGGTTCAGATTTGCGAGACCTCACTGTAACAGAGGCAGCTTTAGAAAGATCAGTTCCAGTCCTCCAGACACGTACCTCAATGTAGCCAGCACTCTCATCAACAAAGTATTCATCATTTCCAAAGTAAAATGCTGGCTCTGGTAAAAGAGAAGCAATGTCCACAAATGTTTCTTTACCTTACAGTGAAATGTACGAGAGCATAAAATCCACATTAAACAAAGGAGAGCACTTCACCCTTCTCAGTAAGTGAAAAAAGGGATTCTTTTTAAGTTTTAGAATTCTTGTAGCTATTTTTAGCTTCAAGTAGTGGTTTGCCTGGCTTTGGATAGCAATTGTTGTGTCAGCATTGTGCAATTTTTCTTGCCCCCAAATTTTCAGTTTTATATGTCAGCATGTATGAATCTGTGCACAAACCCAAATGTGGTGTCTCATTAAACTTATTTTAGCTGAGTCTTGAGCACAGGCGAGAAAATTCTTTGCATTTTTTACTTTAGTGCAAACAGACAAAGGTGAATACAGATAACGAAACCTTAACTTGAATATTCTCACAGATTACTGTGGCTATAACCAGACTGGAACATGATATATAACTGGAGCTGCTTTTGGTAATGTTTTCCAGCTAATCAAAGGGGCAAATACTGAATTTTAGTTCCCCCACATCTAACATTTAAAACAAAATCAATCTTATTTCATGTAAACCGGAATGTGAATCGTCTTTTATCTTAATACTGTAGTTCCATAGTTCATAAGAAAGAAGAGCAAAAAGCAAAGGAGGTTAAGTGCTATTCCACTTAACAGACATATGGTTTAGACTCATTTTTAACTCCCTTTTTCAGGTTTTCTACCTAAAGCAATTTCACAAAGTAAACAGGCTTAAAAACATATTCCAACTTCATCCTGAATGTATATCATCTCCCTTTTTGTATCCCCTACATTCCTGTTTCAAACATACCAGAGTAATCACACACAGACATTGTCTGTTTTCCCACTGCAGAGAAGAAATCACACTTACCTTCCCCAGGGATAGGAAGACCTACACAAGTTCTCTTTGAACTCTATTACAATTTTCTTATGTTGTCTGGTGATAATTTATTATAATCCTGAGGCTACAATTTCACAAATGTGTTGGAAATACCATACAGCATGCAGCCAACTTGAATTCAGTTGATAAAAATCATAGCAATTGCTCAGTGCTCTATCAGCAGCACTAGGAATACTTCTCCTTCATTAGGCATAGAAAAAAAAAATTCAAAGAAATCACTGGAAAAGTTTATGGCTCTCTATATAAAGAAGGTACAATTACTCAAAAGAGGAGAAATAAATCCTTTGAAATACTAAGTAGAAGCTGGGCACATCATTTCCATGGGTCAATCAATTTTTTATAAGATTATACGTATCTATATGTATCCATCTAGTTGATCAAGGAGAGCCAGTTGACGTAATCTTATTGGATTTCAGTAAAGCTTTTGATACTGACTATCACAGTATCCTTCTGGACAAAACATCCAGCACAGAGGGAAGGGTAATCACCAACCATATAAAGTTCAACAAAGGAAAGTGCCAGATTCTGCACCTGGGATGGGGCAACCCTGGATGTACATACAGACTGGAGAATGAGATGATGGAAATCAGTGCCATGGAAAGGGACTTGGGGGTCCTGGTCTCTGGCCAGTTGAACTTGAGTCAGCAATGCCCTGGCAGCCAGGAGGGCCAATTGTGTCCGGGGGGGCATCAGGCACAGCATCGCCAGCCGGTCCAAGGAGGGGATTGTCCTGCTCTGCTCTGCACTGGGGCAGCCTCACCTTGAATACTGTGTGCAGTTTCAGGCACCACAATACAAAGATGATATTAAGCTCTTAGACCATCCAAAGGAAGGCCAAGAAGATGGTGAAGAGCCTTGACGGGAAGCCCCGTGAGGAGTGGCTGAGGTCCTTTGGTTTGTTCAGCCTGGAGGAGACTGAGGGGAGACCTCATTGCAGTTACAACTTCCTCGTGAGGGGAAGAGGAGGGGCAGACACTGATCTCTTCTCTGTGGTGACCAGTGACAGGACCCAAGGGAATGGCCTGAAGTTGTGTCAAGGGAGGTTTAGTTTAGAATTAGGAAAAGGTTCTTCACCCAGAGGATGGTCAGGCACTGGAACAGGCTCCCTAGCGAAGTGGTCAGAGCACCAAGCCTGTCAGAGTTTAAAAAGGGCTTGGACAATACTCTCAGGGACATGGTGTGACTCTTGGGGATGGGCCTGTGCAGGGTTAAGAGTTGGACTCAATGATCCTTGTCGGTCCCTTTTAGCTCAGTATGTTCTGTGATTCTGTAATATGTTGCAAAAGCTATTGACTTCTATTACATTGGAACAAATGTTTTGGAATTGAAGAACCACCACAGTGTATGGCAACAGTCTCCTCTGTGGTAGATTGCTGAACAATGTAAAACAGCAACTTAATTAAACCTAACCAAAATTAATACAAAGCTATTACTCAGTTATTACTAAGCTAAAACTTCATCTGAGAAGGCAGCAGTTAATTTGGAACTGTATTCAATAGTGAAATTGGAAGTTTTGAGGAAAGAATTTTCTCTTCTGCATTCAAGACTTTTCCTGTATTCCACAGCCAATAAAATAAAAAAAAGCAAACAAATGATCGCCCTTAATACTCCTCATTAGTGAAACAATTGCAGCTGCCTCTCTACTTATCTGCTAAAACCAAAATCATGGCTTTAGCAAATTGATGGAACTGAATGTATTTACTGAAAAATTATGCAGATTCATAGACCTGCTTGAGCATTAGCAAGGTCATCAACTTTTGCAGAATGAAAGACAAATTTGAAAGAAGCCTAGTTTTGGTAGGGAAATGCATCCAGTTCCAACTGATTTTTTTTTCTCTTTTTAATTCAACAGTATCTGTATTTAAACCTGTGTGGTTTTGTGCACTGACACATTGATCTTACTTTATTTGTCTATAGGGAATGGGTTGTCATAGTTGCTTTTATATTTCGGACCACAAAGATCTCATCTGAAACTTTTTTAATAGGTGAACAGGATGCATTCTCTGTACCTTTTGTGTAACTACTATTAACTTTGAAGAGAGCTCTATTTACAGAGATACTGCAAAACTGGATTTTAGATTTGCAAAGAAATGTGCCATTTCAGATATACAATGTTCTTCTAAAATTCTCTAGATGGACAAAGACTAACCCAGCGTCTAGAGGTTAAAAATACACAATGCCTACTAAGACCAAATGGTTATTAATGTGCCAACAGTTAGATAAAGGCAGTTAAAAATATTATCTGTTCTAACGCATGTAATTTCTTAAACATGTATTCTTAAAATTTAACACAGTTTACCAAGTCTAATCTTGTTCTTATAATCCTATTCTCTCTATATTGATGTCCCAATGGTTCCAGAACTTGATGTGGACTTGGTTGCACCTCATTTTAAGCACTTAAGTGAGAAGTAGTCACACCAAGCCTGCTTCTCTCAGTTTGCAAGGACAAAGATAGATCATTCCAGGACGTTTCCCAGCATAACAAACATACAGAAGGACAGGTAGAATGGCTCACTTACTGCAATCAGAAAAATCTGAGGAGGTGTGGAAGCATTCCCTTTAAATTACTGTCTACACACGGGACATAGGTGATCTGCCTCAAACTAGATGGAAGATATAAAAAAATTTTGATTCTTGTAGTGTTATCTTACTGCCTGTTCTACTGCTGCTGAAGAAGAATCCTCACACACTGTTCATTCCTGTAGTCACAGCCAAACATGAAAATGCCTAAACTCTCAACTAGCTTGCCTTGTATTTAAGAGTGAGTTTTTCACACTTTCTGATGCATGTATGTTCAATGAAGGACACATTCTGCATGGTTGCCCATCCTAGGAAACAAATCCTTACAAATGTTTTCCAAGTTCATTTCCTGTAAGCAGTGTTAGTAGCTCCCCAGGGGAAGCAGCAAAGCCAAGTTACTAACAGGGAAAGCATTGTCTTTCTCAGGTCATGTCTGGAAAACACTCTGCTCAATGACTGTGGGCTCACTTACAGCAGACCTTTAATCTAGTAATCACTCTGAAGAGAGACTACTGCAAATTTAATGGTTCCTCTTAGAGAAATAAGAGGAAGTTTTCTAAGAGTTTTTTGTTCAAAGCCACAGACTTCACTGGCATGAAGTTACAATAATCAAAGGAGAAAGGTTAGGAGTTTTAGTCCCAGGTTTCTTGGCACAGAAGTGAAATCTTTGCCTTGCCTTTGTACTTACACAGTTAGGAGTGTTTCTCAACTACAGCACTAGTCAGTCATCAATCATGAAAACAAACATGCTTCTCATTATGTTAGGAGTACATCTACCTTTGAAGACATATCAGAAAATCAATGTGATAGCACAAAAATGTCTATTTCCCAGGAGGCATTTGTTTTTAAAATTACATACTTACAATCTGCTTTAGAGAGGCATGGCAAAAGAGTAGGTTGTAAAATAACCTGTTGGCAGGATAGTTAGAACAAATACAAAAGGATAGACTCTTCTGTGCTGACACTTTGATAAGCCTTAAAACCTAAGAAAATTTCCATGACACATCCAGTGACATAGTGAGACAGACAGACAGACACACACACACACAAACTCAGAAGGAAAGGAATAATTGAAGGAAACAGACATGCTACTCTGACATATTTAGATGCTGGAACTAGGAGAAGCAGTCTTTACAAAGGAACTGATGGCTGATCTTTTCTAGTGGTGTTTACCTGTTTATTCCTTAAAGCTTTGGCCTTCTTTCTTTCCATGAACTGTACAAACAAAACTATGATGTGAACATTATGAGCTGCCAGAGCTAGCAGAAGTCTTCTGTGGTAATGCAGGAGGTGCAAAACAGTGCTTTGCCAGCCTATGAGCCTGTTCTGGTACAGTCTGGACATGCTAATACCATGCTGAGTCAAAGTAATGAGTCCTGCTAGTTGACACCAGCTTGAACATAATAAGAGACAAACATGGACAGATTTCCTTTGGACTTGATCTGGCTCATACTCAGACAACATATATATCTCTACACAATGCCTACTTGCATTTCAATACCACAGATGGCATTAAATAATTGAGTCTATAACATTAGAGAATCCTCCTTTCCAAATGTGAAGATAGACCAGTTAAGAGCAAGAGTTCCATTAAATTTGAGAAGTCATGGACATTTACTGTTTAATAGCAGTAAAGGTTACCTTCTGTAATCTCTCTCATATATGCATGTTAACAGCAGCAAAATAAAAGCTCAGAAAAACTGTCCTTTACAGAAGTTTATATTATAATATCAAAGAGGACTTTTAAATCTGAAACTAGGTAGCACCATTCCACAGCTATTTGCACATACTTGAACTATGCAAGCAACTGAGCTTGCATTTAGCACAATGAATTTAATTTGCCAAGTAATTTATTTGTACTGAACACTGTAGAAGTAGGGGTCAAGATTACAGTCAGAGCTCAGTTCTGGAGAAGGTACCTGTTGTACAAATGCCAATAGGTTTTTATTTGATGTGGTCAAAACAGATTACTGTTCAAATTCATATGTTGCAATCTTAACAGCTTTCACCTTCTTAGTGTTGTAACTTTTGCAATCAAAAATTCCCCTCAGAATCAAAATTACTAGCTTCAGCCAAATTGCCCCAGACATTACCTCAAGTAAACGATGTCTGATTTTCATTTCTCTCAATAGTCCATTTCTGTCCATTAAGTTACAAACATTTTTAAAATGACACTGCAAACAATATAACAGGTAAAAGGACAGATTCCAATTAATGCAACCTCTACTAATTCCATTTAGAATTTGCAAGAAAATGACACATTTTTTTAAATCTACAACAGCAACGCCATCCCTTTATTAGACTGTCTCTTAATTACTCACATTTAAACCTGTAATTTCAGTAGGGTAACACAGTGTGAATCAGTAACTGCTGCTATTAGCAACATAATATATGATTAATTTTTAATTAATTTATGAAACACACTGATTCAGCATAGCCCTTTACATTTTGACTTCCTTTTTATGTTGAAGTGCATCTATGCTTCAGTTCCTCTACACACAGTACCTACCATCACAGGCAGCACCTCCCGGGCAGACATGAAATCCACATCTAAACTGTCTTCTGCATCAATAAACTAAACTCAAACGTGAGCAAAGGAGTGCAGTAAAGGATGAAGATTACAGCTTTAGGTGCAAGATTGAGGATGGCAGGAAGATGGGTTACATTGATAGCCCATGTCTGTTCACCTACAGTTTCCTTCTCGACAGCCTGCAGTGTACTTCACAGCCTGGAGAACAGAGCTAATTCTCATTTTGTTTCATGCCAAGTTGCAATTCATAACAGTTCAGTAATAGCTTGATGAGCTACAGAGTATACCTGAAAAATGGAGAATAAAGACATCTGAGTGCATGAAGACATGCTGTAGCTCAGCTTGCTCCAGATGTGTGCCATTAACGTGAAAATTAATTTCTTAACAATTAGTTAACAATTATGTAGAAGATGGTAATGAACAGTCTTAAGTTGTGTCCCAGCTACAAGTGGAATTTCAGGAGAAAGGCTGTTGTGTGAAGTTGACTGCTATAAGTGACCTTCCCTTAAAGAAATCAATTTACCTTTTGGTTTGCTAAGATGCATTGCTATCTTTCCAAAACACCAAACTCATATACCTAATACACACCTGAACATATACCAAACTAACATATACCTGAAAAATATTTATTAGTGGAGTAGTATTGTTATGATTCTTACACACATCTCAGGATATAACCTACAGACCTTGATATCATGGGATATCAAGGTGTCAGAGGAGCTTTTCCTATGTTCAGAGTCTAAGAACAGAACCAAAAGATTTTTGCTGCTACAAGTACATTAAGCTCCAATCACTTGCCCAAACTATTCCAAAATTCAGATAATTGCCACATTTACCAATGGAAATAAAAATACAGACTAACAGATGAAGAAACAAACACTTTGGAATTTGGGAACACCTACAAACATGATTGCAGTGCCTGCAGCAACCATCTGACTTTCACATACCTTTTTCCTATAGGCTATACCTCCCACAGAGCATGAAACCAACTCAGAATCTTCTACATGCTCTATTTTTAAAATGAATTAGATTCTTTTTATGAACAGGCACAGGAAATGGCAGTAGTAACAAACTCTCAATAAACTGATGAAACAGAGGCAGACAGATAAATGGAGAGGCTTGGCAGTAGTCTTTAAATATACCCCGCACAAGGTATTTCATAAGGAGGCCAAGCTGGTCTGAAGAAGCCTTAGGAAAACTGAATGCACCAAGATGTCAAATTCAACTTGATTATCCAGATCTTAAACACACAAAAGAATTCATTAGGAGACTATATTCACTCCCTTCAAGTACAAACAACCAAGAACAAATGATTAATTTAAAGTGGTTTGTTAGGCCTTGATTACATTTCTAAATGGCCTGTAATAAATGCAAGATCTGCAGTATGAAGACAAATGCAGTACAAAATACAACAGAAAACAGGTGAGAAAAAGATTTCAATGTACTCTCGAGTGAACTGTCCTAAAAAATGATCCATTAGGTTCTGGAAAACAACATCAGTTCACATAAGAATACCATTTCATTTAACTAATTCTAGATTTAACAGAAACTGTAATTTTTTTCTATAGTTTGTATAATTTTGTACATTCTGACTATTGGCTATTTTTTGTGCTTTGAGTACAAAACTCAGAAGTGTCCTGTATTTAAACAAAAATAGAACTATATGTAGAAATACTACTATAATTCACACAGAAGGGTAATAATGCATTTAAAAACCTGCAGCAGTGAAAGCTGAAAGATATGCTGCTCCACCGAGCCCTCTACTCTAGCCATCTGAAACAGATCTGACAAAGTACTGTCTAGTGGTCATATTCTGTCCTCTTACCTATCAAAGGAGCCAAGATCACAAAGTTGCCCTATATATATAGTTATTAAACAGTTAAAAGAAGTTGAGATTAATCCAACATCTGGAGTTCATATGCGTGTATATATATATATATATACATATATATATATATATATACATACACATAAAATGGGAGTGTGTACCTGCAGACACACATATATAATAAACTTTCAGTAACAAATATTGGTGTGAAAGCAAATCATAAATGTGCCTGGTTGCCTCTATAGAATGTGCTACTGTAAGATAAGACATAGATTTATTTCTGTGATAGACAGCAAATAGGGACTTTCCAAAATCTTTAAGCCTATCATAATAAATTGAACATTTTTCACTCTGTTGAACTGGTGATAATAAGAAGCTATTAGTAAAGAAAACTGGGAGTGTAACATGTGTCATCCCCTGGCTGTTATCCACTTTTTCCCTTGATTAGTTGCCAATCCGGCCCCCTGCCACAGACTGGGGAAAGGGGAGGGGTCATATAGAGATTTTACTTAATGAGAGGAAAAAAGAAGTTTAAAGCTGCACAGAAATGCCAGAGGCATCAGATCCACAGGTACTGTAAAAACATAAAATGGAAAAAGAAGTCAAAGAAGTTAATTATTTTAGTCATCTCCAGAGAATGGCGATGGATAGTCGGCCAAATCACGACTCCAGTTTGTAATACAAGCATGACCATGCTCTGCCTGCAGTGTCCAGGCTGTAACTAAAACTGGACAAACAAACTAGCAGGTGTTAACTTACCAAGATCAACCAACCACCCATTCGGTTTAAGGTATGGCTTACCTGCTGCCAAAGGGAAAAATTGATTGCCTCCCTTGAAGGCTAATGGAACTAAGGAGATTCCAGATAACCTTGTGAGTTAAGGATGTCCCTCTGACAAACTATGTTACTAATAGAAGATTTAATTATCATCAGCTTGAAATTTCGCTCAGTATACACACTGAAAGTTAGTGGATATTGTATGCCTGCTGGGAGACAATGCAAAGCATATATTTATAATGTAGCATTGCAGTGCTGATTTTTTGGCTCTTTTCAGGCTATTGATTGTAAATACATACTTTTCAATATGGACTTTACTACTCTAAGCAAGCTGGACTAAACCTGATTTCCAGAACATGGTCTAAGGATTTTCAAAATTTAATTACTGTAGGGAGAGTGACAGCAAGTGTTTTAGAGAAATCTCTAGAAGATTGATCTGTTCTCTTTGACCTCTAATATTAGGTTTCTATGTTACCATACCATCATCCAGTTTACTCAGCTTTAAAATATTTCCAGATAGAGCTATCATCTATCAAGTGGATGATATGAATGATTGATTTTGTTGAGTAAGTATAAGGAAAATGGTTAGCAAACCTTCAACATAAACTGCAGTCCTTTGCTTTCCCAGCCTTCATGTAGAAATGTAAAGATGGTTGAACAGCTTCCTGCCCATCTAATGTGAATGAAGTGGAACAAATGTATTTAATGTACTTCCTGCTGTGAACAGCATGAGACTTCAACAATTCCACTAAGGGAGGATGACTGTTTTTCAGCCTGACTGTAAGGCTGCTCTCTCATGGCAACACTCAATACAGTAGCATGGAATTAAAATCATATAGGAAGACAGCCACTGACAAAAAACTTGAAGCAAACAAAATAATTGCAATTATTCTCCTCTTAGGTTCAAACTTCCAGCCCTGCATACATCATACCTCCTCTCTTCAGGCTTCCAAATGTGATTACAAATCAAGAGTTTTAAATTTGCCTACAAAACAAAACCAAGTAAGTAAAAAAGACTCCAAATCGGCAACACAGCAGTCAAAATACTGGGACTACGAGAAAGCAGAGCTTTGAATGCAAGCCTCGTTAAAGCATTTTGTATCAGACTTGTTGCACACAACACAGCAACACTGTTAGCATTGGAATCAAATTACAGGCTCTTCATTCCCACATGAATACTAACAAAAGATTTTGATCACATCTTTACCCCTATGAAATTATTACACAGTCACAGCTTCACTTGGAAAAAACAGAGAGCACTTCCATGCTGATCTTGCTTAGTTGCTAAATGCCTGAGAATTAAGGCATATCCATGGAAGAGTTTTCAGAGTCTTAAGACTAAAATCCAGGACTCCTCTCTCCAAGGGGAATGAAAAGTGCACAGTAGCTTCATCTTCCTTTTCTTAGGTGCATAATATTGACCTGTTAAGCAAAGAGCTTCCTCTAAATGAGCTTTATGTTGAACTTTGGGCTCTCCACGCAGGATAGGTATGTCCTGAACCAATCAACTGACACGAAATTCTTCAGGAATTTCTGTTCAGCCCGCAAATCCTTGAGATGCATGAAGACAAGTAGTTCAGCCCATCAGTTCTGGCTAGATTTAGCAACACAAGTTCATATTTGTATGGAAAATGGTTGAGTATTTTTGTTTGTTTCTGAATTTTATCTTAAATAAATAAACATTTCAGCATTTGTTTCATTAAATCTCAGATTCTTTAGAATGTTCTTCATGAATATTTCATGAAGCAGGAATAGCTATGTATCTGTATTTGTGTGGTTTAATGGCATTTCATGGTTGGTGTAGTTTTATTACAAAATTAGAAAAAATTCCTTCCTTCACACCCAGTAATACTTACGACTTTGGATTGAGTGGCAAATTAAATTTCTATAGTAGTCTTTAAATCTATTCAGATGCACCAGGTACCTCCTAGAATGGGATGCTTTCTGGGAGTACATCTCTCTTTTCATTAATTTTAGAAGGATCCTGGCATAGCCTACTTGAATCATATGTCTGAAATTATAGATGGCTAATACCAAGTGAGATTGCTGCCACCCCAGACGTGGATGATTTGCACAGATCTTTCCCCTGAATGCTTTTCTTGCAGTGGTTCACAGTTAGTAACTATCATACCAGACTCAAAGAGACCATGATTTTACTTTTTACTGTCTTAACTGTAGTGGCATGTGTAACTGTGATCTCAAGATTTCCCTGCACAGTTTACTTTGCTGTTTAGTTCACTAACTTAATCCTTCTTTTCTATCTGTCTGCAACTTCACTACATATCAGGAGAAGTCCCTTCCAAATTAGAAAATACCCCACCAGAAGCACCAATTTAAAAATCAGCTTTCACATATATAAATATACATGCACATGTTCTACGTACTAAGATTTTTTTTACAGATTTTGCTTTGGTAGCACAGCACAACTGTATAATTCCCAATTAAACTATTCAGTTGCCAGGAATTTCTTTAATATACTGTGATTCACTAGAACATTGAGCACACCTCATTTATTTTTTGTTTATTGTCGTGATTATCCAGCAGCTTTGCTATTTCAGACCCTAAGGGCCTTGTGTAGAAATAAAAGAAGAAAAGACTGGTGATAGGTACTGAAGGTGAATGTTTCCTAATTAACTTGCATTAAATGCCAGAGGAGATAAGGTAATGTTGCTAGCATTGACTGACTTCCATAGGAAAGATCTCATGTAGTATTATTCAACTTTGACCTTTGCTGTTTGTATCTTTTGACCTGAAGAAGTCAATGCATAATGTTAATCCAGTTACAATACCTAGAGAAGTCACAACTTAATGACATGGTGTGACATTTGTCCAAAGCAACTTTGTTAAGCAGAAGATGATTATAAACAAACAATAAGAAAAATGATACATCAGTAGATGTGAAGTACAGATTAAAGTGGACTACACAATTTAGCACTATAACATTGCTATAGCTGATAGGCTATTATATATGTGCTAGAGCTTTTATCCATCTCTATCTTAGGCATTTTGTGAATTAAATTTTATTGTTAAAAACTAAAGAAAATTCTTTTTTTTCACATACCACACTATTTTAACTTATTAAAATTAATTTTGTGCACTGTAAACGATAATAAACAATGCTGCTTAAAACCCTCTGCTTATTTATACATAATCTCAATCATGACTGCCAGGGGGCTAAATTGCTCACATTACATAAATATGTGCACTTGTATATATATTTATAGGTACATACGTGTATGTGATTACATAAATACATACACAAAATATAACTTACAGTGTATCTACTCTGTAGTCTGTATTCTACTTTCTATAGAACAGGCAGTGCAACAGATGAAACAACATTCTGTTTATGTGCATTATATTTTTAAGCAAACTAAAAGCACATGGTAGAAAATGTTACTGATAAGTGAATTGTCAGTAAGTTTTTTAATGCTCTGGAATTTTTTGTTGGAGTACCTTCACTGATACAGAAAGCAAAAAAACCCCCAAGTTCTGTCACATTATTTCAAATATCTTGTCTGCAACACTTTGGGTGCAAAAAGGACAAGTGAATGTCTGTCAAAAAGGATCCAAAGCTATCCTTCAAAGCTCCCTTATATTTTAATATCCCAAGCATTGTTTTCTCTTACCAAAACACGTAGATATTTCAGTTGTTACATAATGAAAATATTCTATTCTAATGTCCCAAACACTTCAGCAGCTTTTTTAATAAATTCCGTAAGATGGCTATTTTTAAAATTAATTTGTGTATAAAAGTTTGTAGCAATGCGGCAATTTGAGCTCATAAATGCAGGAACTTACACTACCTTAATTTAAATGCTAAAAACCGTATATAAAAGTGTTCCCTCCTGGACACTGAGGTTCCCACTGATGTTAGATGCTCTAATTTCAGCTCACCTCTGTATTAACTAATGTCTTGGAGAATCATTACCTCTATCTGGAACTTTCCATATACATTTTAGGCAGTCAAAACACCTTCAAAATTTGGGTAGTCAGCTTCTTCATGGATATATATTTCTGAACGGCTACTTTCAAAATATTTTATGCTTTGTTCTCTACCAAAATATGAAGTTCATGAATTCAACAAAATTATTCATAATGTTCAAACTGTTGAATAATCTGTATTTGCTACATTACCAAAGTCAGATACAGATTTTCATTTCCCCTTGCATTCAATCTGATCTGCTACTTTACTAGAAGTGTTTTTTCAAACTGTTGTATTCATTCATGTTATATGATTATCCAAATGCTCCATAGAGAAAACAAAGTTATCTCTGCCATAGGATTACAGGTGAGAAATTTCAGGCAGACAGTATTATGATGCAATTAGATGGGTGTGAACTTCCTGCCTTTAAGAGCTGCATTTTCTATCCTTAGAGAGAAATCACTGTGGTAATAATAATGGTTTATTTTGTCATCTGACTTTCAAAGAGTACTGTACTATGTAATTCCTTACATTAGTCTTTAGGAAATATGATGGTGTCACAAAGATGGTTTATGGCTTCACAGAGAGGACTAAAATGGCTTATCAGTATTCCTTTCACCGAATTTACAGTTAAGATGTCGTCTCCAAACTTCATGCATAAATGAGGGTAATTGTACCAGGAAACCTTCTTGCTCCTGCCGCTACAAAAAGAGCTGCCACACCAATCCTAGGGACACTGAAGGAGAGGCCTGAGGCCACAGTAATATCTACATGTATTTTTGAAAACAGCTGGTGATACAGTGTGTTGATTCTACTCTACCTTAGTCATAGCCCCTTCTTACCACCAGAAATTTCTCTATCAATGCAATATATAAAAGCTATTGACTAGTTGAACAAAAGATGTAATTCTGTCAGCACTTCCTTACTGAGGTGATTTCTAAAGCAGCGTTACTGTCATTTAAATATCTGCATTATTAAAAAGACAAAGGAACAAAACATAGACACTTCTAGAAGTAATTCAAATGCATCATCAAATCAGAAGAAATCTAGTTTGCCTCTTAGGAGCTGCTAGACGGCTTCTGCTCCATCAGGGTCTCTAATACAGCCCTTTGTGGCATAATACAATGGGAATGAAGGCTTTGTGGGCATGGCCATGCCCATTCAGGGTGGCATCACTACTCGTGATTTTCTTGAACAATAAGATATTAATACTAAATAGTTGCAAAAACCCATATGGAAATCCATTTTCTACATGGTTATTTGAATGTGATGCTATTTGTGGTTTCTCTCCTGAATTGGGACTATCACTTACAAATCTTACCATCATCCTTGTCAGGTACAATGGTAATTTGAGTCCTTGGAAATTCTGCACCAATTCTTCCACCCATGGGCATGCTCAGCAAAACATCAAAGGTCTCAGCCTCTTCATACAAGGAATCATCTATGATGACAATCCGACACATTTTTTCTCGTTCGTCTTTGTCAAAACGAAGAATGCTGTTGTGATCCTCAGGCCTGGATATGTAGTCAGAGTAAGAAAGCACAGAGGATGGGGCAGTGCCAGATGCTGTTCCTGTATCACAGAAGGAAAACAGTCACTATACATACCACAATTATAAAGATCCCCTCACAGAGGCAGAATTTTATTTTCATTCTCTCTTAATTTCTATTTACATTTTGGTGATAAGATGGACTGAAATCTCTGACCAGGCTACACGTCTGAGGTGCATGGACAAACTACCTCTGTATATGATAGAATACAAATATGTGGTTCCTCAAATTCATTTGCAGCTTTTTGGTCAGAAGGAATATTGTTGTCTATCAAAAGAGACAGAGGTTGACAAAGTAGCCCCTGTGAGGATTACCAGTTAACTCCCTTAGTATATTTTACCCATATTGAAGATATCAGAGCACTAGAACAGATAGAATTTGATGAAAATTGATTATTTCGGTTCCAGATCACTTAACACAAAATATTGTTTCAGCTCTCCAGATGAAAAATAACAGTAAAACAACAGATGTACAGACTCAATGCTCTGCACCCATATAATTAATAAGAGACTGAGAGTCAGAGAAAGGAGAAGCATGGCAATTAAGAAATATCTTATATATTTTTTTTCAAGATACAAACAAATAAAGGCTATCCTGGACAATCACTGCATTGCCTTCAGTTTTCATCAATTCCAGATCCATGGGGCTGCATATAAAAATACTGCAAAACTATAAAGACCACAGATCCTCTTCATGGCAGAAATTTGAAACATTATAATTTTTAGGCTGAGTTCAATAACAGTCTAAGACAGAATACCTTACCAGTTGAGACTGAAGATATCTAGATGAAAAGGTAATTAACAATTATAAACAATTTTATTGTAAAATAGATGGAATACTTATTTTTTAATTTCTGTCCCTTTTCCATTTCTGCCTTTTTTAAATTTATAGCAGATTCTGTTACCTTGTTGGGTGTAGCAGATAACCATCAGTTCCTGACTCACATCTCCACTTCTTCTGACTGGAACAAATAATTCACCAACATCTTCTTCAATAGTATAGGTGGATTGAGGAATAAAGACAGTTGATTCTGCAAAGAACAGATACTTCAGTTTATGTAGATTTATCACCTCATAAAGTTACCTATACCATAGCTAAGAGCATTTGAGAGTATTTTGAAGTGCAAAAATTAATTCATATTTATCAGGATTGCCACTAAATTGTAAGTAAAACTTGGAGGGTGAGAGAAGTAGAGTTTCTTAGTGTTTCAGAAATGGAAAAGAAAATCACATAATTAGGTCTGAAATCACAAGTTATTATTAAGTGATCTCTAATGTAAAATTTATTTATCTAGGGTTAATGGTGCAAGATAGTGTTCGGAGAATTCTTTTTATTATTTCCATAGTATTTTACTATTAACTCTTAATGGAAGAAGTATGAAGAGTATATCTCACACACCGGCTGCGGTTTTCCAAGGCCATTCTGTAATTTACTGGATCAAGATAACCATGAAAATCATTTGGCATTGAGGATTAAGGCTGAGATATTGTTATCTTACTCTGACCTGGATATCTGATTTGAGTTGGCTACATGTCTACACTCCTGTTTTATTCAAAGGAGACCTAGCCCATACAGTCAGTGAAGTTTGTTTGGGGAGGAATCTCACTCTAAACTGCATAATTCCAAAGCATATGAGATCTGGTTTTCAGGGGAAAAAACTCACCAAAATGCATTTTAAACTCCTTCATTATTTTATACTCATTTAAACAGACTGCTGAGTTTTATGCTGTTACTGGGACTCAGGATCAATTTTGTTCTTGTTCTCTCAAACACTTGAGAACAAAACGTAGTTATGCATAAAATTATAAGCATCCAAATAGTTTCATTTGTATGAGTGCAACCCAGACAGAATATAATTCTGCATAGTATCAAGTGGTATCAGCTGACTGAACAAAGCAAATATTTTCATTATTTCAGAGTACTGTGGCAGTGTTCTGAAAATTGTCAGGTGACTTCTTTGCAAACATATTCCAGGTTTTACTTCTCCAACAGAAAAACTCTACTACCATGACTTAAGGTCAAAAGCTTGCCTTAAAAATACTGTAATTCAGGTTTCACATTCACTAGTCCAGCATGTCAAAAATTTACTGTGAAAAATATCAAATCCCTACCTTTGTTTTTTAAAGTAAAACAAGAGGTAACACTAAAAAAAAATCCCAATTTGTTCCTTCTATTTCTCCCTTTAGAATTTAGTTGATAAAATCAAAAAACTTTATCCTTCCAAAAAATGCAGAAATCAGATTTGTTCAGTTTCCTCTCTCTCTCATAATTATTCACCTAACAGTAAAATGACACCATAAATTTTAACAGACCTTATAAACAACATAAAAGCTCAGAGGAGAAAGACCTACACCATCTCAGCTGGTGTAAGAAAACATATCTGTATGCAACGTATATTTCCAATAAAACTTTAACTAATGTCCCATACACGCAGGGGCTGGTACAGCTTTCCAAACAAGCTCACTATTTTGGTCTAAAACTACACCATTCAAATAAATGAATTTAAAAATCTTTTTTATTGGAAGCAGACTAAAATTTTGATGGGTCCTTTTCAGTAAGCATTTGAACTTGATACATCCTGTGCTATAAAAGATTGTTAGGAAACACAGTTCTTCCCCTTAAAGTACTCTCTTTAATTTTTCTGTAAATATTCCTTGATTTGCAGCTGTGCATTTTTATTTTCTCCTATGCAACTTCACTTTATGTATAATTGCTACAAATTCTCTAGGACTGTAAAAATTTTACCTTAATATAAGAAATAGAAAAAACTGGTTGTTGGCATTAAGAAGACTCAGATTATTATCTTGCTATCCCACTGACCACAGAAAATATAAAGCAATTTAATACATTTTCAAGTAATTTCTGTGTTTCATACATACTGCTTTTCAAGTTAAGCTCTATTTTTCTCAGTGACTAAATATTCATGTCAGATAAGCTCTAGCTTAACTTGCACTTGTAACTAAGAATGCTCTGATAATTTCCATGCCCAGCACTCTTCATATGTTAATTGGGAAAGACCCTATTAATCAAGCTGTTACAGTCATTCAATACTTGAAAGATTCCTTAAGGACAGTTCTGTGTTACCACAGCCCCTGGGTTTAAGTGTCTGGATGCAGCTGAAAAGCAAAGCAACCAAAGAAAGTTCTACTTTTTCTTTTTCTTTTTTTTTTTTTTTTTGACAGCTTATTTCTTCATTTACCTTTAGCCATAATTTTATTTACTCTTGACACAGCATGTGCTGCACTTGGTCTAATGAACCTTACACTTACTGATCTTCTCAGCTTGATATTAAGGCTTAACTGATGGAAATAGTTTGCTCCAAGACTCAAGCTTGTTGGGACCAACCAGCTCAGGCTTTCCTGTACCATCCTCTCCCACATGAATTATCATGACAGAGTAAATCAAGTCAGCCTCCAGACACCTGTGCAGATACATTCTGTTTGCAAACATATTTAATGGATAGCCTGTTATACCTCAAACGAAAACAAACAAAACCCCCCTAGAAATAATATATCATAGAAAAAATTTAGGTATTTCATAAAAACATGCTACCTGAGGAAGCTGATCATGAAGCAATTAGAGAGATAGAGGACAAATGGCCACCTGATGCCCAATACTTCTGTCTTTAGAAATATTCTGAGGAAAGATTACTATCCACTGTTACACATAGCATTTGCTCTCCAGTTTATCTTTTGGTATATCCACATATTGGCAGTACAGTTCTGGAAAGGTTCTTACCATCTCCTGGGTCAATAATTTCCACTGTGGATGCAGCAGGAAATTCCAGAATTGCCATGACAGGCTCAGAAAGAACAATTTGAAAGGACTCAGAATGTTCATGTTCACCATCACTCAAAATCCGTACTCGCCACGTAGCTAAGGTTTGACCGGGATTAAACTGCACTTGCTTCTGGGCTTTTCCTCTAAAGTCTTTATCTTTCTTGGCTGTACCATCTTTGGTGCTAATACCTGTCAAAACCAGAAATTTAGGTCATTAAAAACATCACTGGTAATTTTTATTCCATTATCTAATCTTTAAAAAAGAACATTTAGAAAAATATACTTTTCACAACCTGAGAGTGTCCAAGCCAAATCCATTACCCTTGATCAATTTTATATTGGGTGTCACACACAGCGGTGCAAACACATAAATTAACATTATGAAAAGCAATTTTGACAGAATTAGCCAAAGCAAAAATACTTACTAGAAAAACTCTGCATTCTCTGAGGTTACAGTCACATTTAAATTTCCCATAATACAAGTACAGATGCCCAAAAGGGACAACAAACTTTTCCCTCCCCTTTTAGCATTCTGGGTGCTTTTCTGCTCCAGAACATCAAAATAACATGCTTCCTGAAACACTAGAAAATATGTATTTCTCTTTGAAAAAATAAAAACACCCCTGGAAAGTTTAGTCTTTAGAGGGAAGGCTAAGGAAAATACAAAGACAGAAAAGGGTATAATATATTGAATAAAGATGTAAGATGTAAAATCTGAGACATTGTCACTGTCATGGCAATAAGCATTTAAAAAAATTATTATCCTCTTATTTCAGTGTTTGCATAATAACCATCATTAACTTTAAGTGAAGTTGAAACTGCAAGGCCAGTGGATAAAATCCATAACAATTCAATCCACAGAGAACAGGCCTTTCAGCCTTGGACTCAGACTGCTTTAAAATAGGTTTTCATTGACATTTAGCTCAACAGGTCCTCATGGAAATTAGACAGCATTTCAGAACTGTCTCCAGCTCATGCATTTGGCCGTGTTTACATCTCACAGTACCACTTAAATATTAAAGGCTTTTGTCAGGTTTTCAGAAAAAACCCTTTTAAAACCTCTCTTCTCTGACTGTTTCCTCCAACTGTATTGTGTCATGCATTTAAACATATCACCTTTCCCTGCAAACCTTGCCCTTCTCGCTCTGGGCTTGTGCCTCCTCCCAAGTCATAGCCAATATTTCATATAACCTCACACCCTTCATCCACTTTGGCACTGCACATGGACTAGAAGGGCCAGCATGCATCTTGACCAGTATCTTTTATGCTCTTCAATTCTGTAATTCCATTTGCAGGATTAAGTTAGTCAGGGGCAAGTTATTCAAACTGGTTTTGCTGTATTTTCAGTAAGCTCAATTCAGAACCTGACCTTGAACCTGTAGGCAAAAAATTTTGTAAGCACTCTTTCTGAAGGATCACAAGTCAAATCAGTATCTGTTATTCAGTACCAGTAATTAATTTAAACACACACACATAAATGAAATAACTTTGTATTTCATTTATCTCTCCCATCCCTTTTCTTTCCTTAAAAGAACTATATTATCAAAGTTAGTTCACTGTTCAAAAGAGAGGGTTTTGAGGTAGATCCAGTTAGTTAAGGCCTATATCCCTTAAATCTCATGCTAAAATAGGTGTCCCAACTACATCTCACTACCTGAAACTCAGATTCTTATTCAGAAAGAGACTTAAACAGAAACCAAATTTCTAAGCATGAGGTTGTGCTCCATGACATTGAAATGCTTATATATGTCTGCAAAAACAGGTTTAAATTAAGTGCTTTTTAAGCAGTGTAAGCTGACCATAAGTTTCAACATGAAACTGTAGAAGGATAACATTCCCTGGTGCAAATGCATTAGAGGATGGGAAGAGAGCCAGAAGCTAGAAACAGGTGTGAGGTTGCAGAATGTGATAACACAATCTTTTTTTCACTTTTCTGCTCTCCAGACACTGCAAACAGTTTTCAACACCTCCTGCACCAGCCTCAGATGACTGCCAACATTGACTGAAGAAAAGAAGCCTAATGCTTGTAGCTGCTGATCAGACCAGCTCACAATAGCCTCCCTGGAAAATTATATATATTTATTGTTGCCTTTCCAATTGTTACAACTGTATTTTCTCACTACAGGAAAAAAGAAATTTGGACAGGAACTGTATTCTGTGAAACAAATAAAGAGTAGTATCAATCAAATCAAAGAAATAAGGACTGTGTGGGTTGTTCAGTCAAAAATTAATTGCAGAAGACTAATAAAACCCAAAAGGGAAAATTTCATCATATAACTAAAGAAATCATATACTTAGCATAACAAAAGATAATTGCTTTAATAAATAAACATGTTGCTTTGAATATAGTTTCCTTAGCATGAAACCCAGTAACAGGATACAGTTGTATTGGTACATATTGTCAACTAGCTGAGCAATGATTTAGAGAAGCAATTGATAAGGTTAGAATTGAACTTACTTATGAAAGATGTTTCTCCCAGGTAACCTCTCCGTTTAAGAACAACATCAAGATATTTGGAATCTTCATTTACTAAATAGTACTCCTTTTCTAAGGAGATCCATGCCCAGTTTAGGCGAAAATGTTGATTCTTCAGCTTATTACCTCCTGTAAAACAAATTTATAAAGATGTAATTATAACTTTTCCCTTTTGTTAAAGACTACTTTGTCTTTTGAGGTTCATGCAACCTTGTATCCTGAGTGAGATGTGCATCTATCTGGAAATCACAACCCAAAGGTTTTAAATATTTAAAACTAAGAATAACAAGTAAAGAACTCAATCATGATACCTTTGGTACACATAGGATAAATTTTATCTTAGATGCATACAAACACAGTATCCCAATTTTCTTATTTTTCAAGGAAAAAAGACCAAGAATTAATCAAAACATATTTGGGATGCCTATTTTAGAAACTACAAAAATTGTGCACGATCCAAGTCTCTTCAGAAATGTATTGGTATTTCTGAATAACACACAATGTAGAACATCATGCAGAACTTCCCTGATACCATCAGGTACCATCAGAAGCACTGAAAGACCCTTAGCATCCCGAGAGACTAGAGATGATACCTGCCACCTTTTAGACTCCATTTACCTATGCAGCCTAAGAACTCAATATTTTATTCACTGAATCTAACCATTTCTGCTTTTTTTGGTTAAGAATTCATGCATGAGCTCTGGATGGTTTTAAGAACACCTCTCACACTTTCCTAGGAAATAGTTTCAACAGGATTATGTATCCCCGATGTATGGCACAGTTTATAGCTATGCTGATGTCCTCCTAATCTTACATGCTTGTATTAAGTATGATTGCCTGTGCTGCCTGAGAAGAGTTAGAGAGATATAAATGCTTATTGGAATTTTCTTAACCTGTTTTGCAGTGCCCTATCTTCACAATATGATGACTGCCCCCAGCTGAGTAAGCTGCTGAAATGTGTTTTAAGAGTCAATTTTCAATGCACCGAAAGATGCCCTCAGTTCTTTTTGCACACAGACAACTGTAGCAGAAGGCAGACTCCAGGGATTCTCTCTAAGGTCTTTACTGCAGCAGTAGCACAACAGCTTCCCCGCAGTTTCACTGAACATGGATGGTTTCCGTGCACTCCAACACTGGGAATCCAAAACACAGGACAGCCCACAGTGCACACAGCTAGGGAACACAGTTAATATGGACCAAGTGAGTGTCTGCCTTGAAGACTATTTCCTCTTACAATAATTGAGAGAACCTTCACAGTCCTCCTCAATCAAAAATGCCCGTATGTTTATACCCACAGAAGTACGTTCTCTTTTTGAAGACACAGTAATGCAGGAAGTTTTGGAGGGAATGATACGGAAATGATTTAACTCCAGCCACAAAACACTAAGCATCACCCTAAAAGATGAACGTGCTATAGCCCAATCTCTCACTTGCAGCAGAAATAAACTCTTTGTGTCTACAGTTCAAGGTATTTGTATAACTGCAAACCAATAGGAAATATATATTGAAATTACAGGCTTTGTGGAGTTTTTCTTAAGGCTAAAAAAGCAATCCAAAAACAAAAAATGAAAACATTGTGAGGTCCATTTAAAAATGCTACTTTTTTTTCTTTTTTTTTTTTTTTTTTGGTTG
>JAWWEV010000001.1:52141605-52279278 GCA_035583235.1 Hafferia zeledoni | reverse complement strand
TAACTCTCGGTGATTATCCTAATACCTAATATGCAATTTCACCCTATCTGTACTCATTCTGGAGTCATCAAAGAGGACCCAAAAAAAAAAAAAAAAAAAATTAAAACATTTTTGTGTGCATTTAAAAATTCTATTTTTTTTTTTTTTTTTTTTTTTTTTTTTTGGTTGGCAGGTTAATAAAAAAAGAGCTAGCACCCATTTCACTGACTATAAACCTAATATTTGTATAACAGACTGAATATCTCAGATTGACACATTTCTGATAAAATATAGCGTAGCTTTACTTTCTCATAGAGAGTTTATCTCCATCTGTTCACTGATTATCCACAGTAAAAAGGCATTTCTTGTCAGTGTACGGATTCTGGATGCCACAGATAAAAAGGCATATCAAATCAACATCTGTATATCATCCTACTGCATACGCTTTTTGTTATTTAGGAGAATCCTCTAATTTCTATGGCAATAATAAGATAAGCTGTTCAGCTCACTGATGACAGATGCTCACTCAGCAACTGTCTTATGGGAATGTTGGCTCATGTGGGAGACTGTAGTCTAATTTCTTTCCCACAAGGTGCTGCTCCAGAACAAGGTTTGCTCAGGTAACGACTGCCTAAAATGTGCAAGAAATTCCCTTTAGTAATTAACACTTCTGTACACAAGGCAGTGAATAAAGTAATTCCTCTGCTCAGCAGAGAAATATATCTAAGTATTTCAATTCATTCATGGCTTAACTACCGGAGGAAGGGACAAATAAAGGTTGGTTTACTCCTTGCAGTTTCTTCCATTCTTGAAAAATTAGGCAGCAATTCCACATGCTTTCATTCTGCTTCAAAGTTAAACATCTACGTTTCCTTCTTGACCTGTCTACTAGAAAGAAACAAGAACTACACTGAGCAATCTCACATAAAGGCAATAGTACTGTGTAAAAGTACTGAAAGTAAAGTAACGGTTACTGGAGTTTCTTTCTGCACTCCTCAACCTGCTTCTTTCTGCTTTTTCGATCTTTATTGCTTCTGACAGAGCAAGGCTACAAACACACATATCAAAAACTGTAATGAGCATGAGAAGAGAATGAAAAACTATAGTGTTACAGCAGCAACCACACCAGCACTTACATTACACTAGCCATGTTATGTCTTCCCATTAGTTTTCTGGGGACAAATGTAACAGAAATCTAGTGAGAAAAGCCATTTGCGTGCCCACCCTTGAACACACTACCCAATTTAACTATAATTTCACAGAACGATAAAAGTCTCTGAGATACAAAAAGAATGAAAATTTACTCTCAAAGAGATGACAGAGAACCAATTAATATCCAATTAGTGAGAAAAAATATTGCATGGCTTACTAGTTTGTTGAATTTTGCCAGAGATCAGAGTGCAGCAATGCTAAATCAGAAGAGATATTCACAAGAAATGAGATGGCAAGAGTTGGGAGACACATTTAAAAATTTTTTAAGGAGCTAAAGGTAAGGTTTAGGGTAAGGTGAGTCACAAATTGACTTCATGACTGACAAAGGCTTTTTAGGACAAGACCCTCTGAGAAGGTTTGCCCGAATATGACAAGTCAAAGATGGATGTAAGCTGGAATTGGTCTTTATAGGAGTTCTTTCAGCAAATTGTTTGCCTGTCACAAAACAGTGATGTATTATTTTTGCACAGGTCATCAAACAAGAAATTCCTAAAAAGATCATGTCATCTGGAAAAACCAGTTTCAGTTACACAACATGAATAAAAGAGGAGGGGGAAGAGGATTTGGCCAGCAAACTGCTTAAAGGGAAAAATATTAAAATTAATATCCCCATCTAAGCATTTATCTTTCCAACCATTCTGCTCAGCTATCTTACAGTTATAAAAACACCATGAAAAAATACAGATTCAATTGTCAGAACTTTCTGTCATGATGCAAAGAGCTGAGAAGGAAAGAATCAGTTCCAGTTTTCTGCTCAGATCATGGAGCTATAAAAAATAATAAATTTCTCTTCAGTACTGGTGACCCAAGACCCCATAAAGAATGGTCTCCTCATAAAGAAAGTCTGATTGTATCTTTGCTGTCTCTAGGACCTACCCCAGACCCTAATTCATAAATAAAAGCACGTAACTACACCATAGTATTCACTCATTGATACAAAAGAAATTGATGCATCTTGATGCATATTGGCTTCCCTACACAGTATTCATGGCATATCAAAGATGAATCAGCTAAAGAGTGCCTACCCTTACAACTATAGCCACACAGACTCTTCGCGTCCACAAGCTATGTCTGTATAAACACAGCTATCTAGGAGCTGTAAGAGCTTCATGGTATAATATATCTGCTCTTTTTAGTCATTAGGTGGGGTTGTTTAATGGGGAAAAAACTCAACACATAAATTCTTCCAGGAAAAACAACATGTATCAAACACAAGAAAGACAGAGGGAAAACCAACCAGTAAATAAAACTAAGAAAAGCTTCAAAATGTTTACTATTGATCTTTTCTTCTTTCTCTTGCTATTTTGCTTTCTAAACAAACAGCAAAAGGATGTTAAGAAGAACCAGATCACCTGTGACATATTAGCAGTTTAGAAATCATTGTATGGCAATCAATACTTACTGATTTGTTTGCATGTCTACAAGAGCTGCAGTCTTTCTTCCTTGGTTCAAAATATTTGACCCTATGAGGTGCCTCATTCAGGCAAGGTTACTTAAGTTGGCACTACTCTGTCTTTCTCTTTGCTATAGGTCTCCTCATTGCAGTAGGTCATGAAGAATCTGAGAAAGGAAGTCCACTCCTGAACTTGAGTTCCAAGATACATAGAAAGGGAAGATAAAGGAATTATCCAATTTTAGACATTTTTTTATTCTTTGGTTAGAATCTTTCTGTGCCAAGCCAAGTAAGTTAATATATGCCAGGATAAAATTACCTCAACAGTCTTACTAGAAGTAAAATCTGATGTGAAATGCAGAAATCTTAGTCCCCGGCATTATGATTCCCATTTAGTTATGAAGCTACCTCTAAGAAACCTTAGCACTTTCCACTTTCACATACTAGTTGCGAAACATCCATGGTCAGTATAAACCTGTTTTTATCAGACTACAGGAGAAAGTATAATCTTAGGTGATTCTGCCAGTCAGAATGAATATATAGATATTATACATTCAGTTCAAGGCACACAGTTTCAACAACTCTCATTTACCATACTTTGTCATAATCCCAGTACAGTCTAGCTCCAGGTTAAAAAGGCAAAGTTAATCTTTTTATCTGCTAAAATATTAAAAAAACCCAACAATAAAATAGAAAATAAATTTTCTCTATTCAACGCATTGAGGCAGCACATCATTGGACTAGATGACCTTTCAAGGTCCCTTCCAACCCAAACTAATCCATGATTCTATGATCATATGCTATTACCTCTTCCATGACCATCAGAAAAGGAATATCCTGTAAAAGTGCCTTCATTTCATAAGGAAATTGCAGAAGAGAAACACCTAAGTAAACGCAGCACATAAAATATGCCACTACAATGTTTTGAATTGACTTCAACAATGCATAAGCTAATCTAACAATTTTATCTAATTAGAAAACCATTAAAATGCTTCACCTTTATAAATGTCTTTCAAATGTACTATCATGGACTCCAATTTCTAAAATAACTCACTGAACTCTGCACCCTTCTGCACTCTATATGCCACTGTAACTCAATATATTTGCCGAATAGCCAAAACCAACCCCCTAAACTAGCCCCTAGTGATTAGGGACTAAAACAATGCTTTCTCTGACTTCTCATGAGAAAACACACACTTCCCAGCATTATGGACTTAGCCTGCCTGGAGTGTAATTGCTGGTATCCAATGAACTGCAGACAGTTTCCGTCTTTCAGTAGTTTCTGTAACTTTTTTTTTTTTGCTTCTGTTTTATGTCTACCCCCAAAACCCAAGTTGGAATGGCCACATTTGCCAGGGCTCAGTCTAAGCAAATGCTTGAGGTCACGCAGCAAAAGTATCTGAAGAATACTCTACAGTTGCTTTGTTACAAAAAGAGAAGGGGAAGTCACAGACAAGACATGAATGTCAAGGTTAGCTAGAGCATATTAAATTTGGATCCTAGCAAAATTCAACTAAGCGTAACTAAGGATGTCTCCAAGCACAGTCTGGGGATTCATGCTGCTTTAATTTAAGGAATTCCCAATTCAAGTCTATGTCCAGTTCTTCTGCAGGGAGATTAACCAGATTCTGATTAAGAGATTAATCTGATTTTCATTAACAAAAACTGTGGAAGCAAACATTCACTGCTTCTTGAGCCACTTAATTTCATAGCTTTAAATTAATTTCTGTATAAATCAGCTCAGTACAAATTAGTTCCCCAAGGTCCAGGATACCTTCCCTCTGTAGGCTGCACTAAGAGGCTATGAGCTTTCAAAGGAATGAGCAAAGCAGATAAAGAGGAAGCCCATTTGAATCATTAAAAAAAAGATGTTGGAGTGCTATGTGTGTTTTTGAAAGGCTTTACAGATATTAAGTGCTTAGCTTTGTAACTGATTTCAAGGGAGTCCAAAAGGTCCGCTTTCTGGTTTTGGATTCCATGCTGTAAGCAAGGGACTAGCTCTGCATGATGACCACTGCTTCTGAACAGAAAAAAAATCAGAGCAGACATATTCAATAGTTCCAGTGAATAACCACTACTGGCAAAACACAGTATGCTTTGCACAGGAGCATAATGAACTGGCTCCCGTTCCACAAAAGATGAAGACAAGAGAACTGCTTTAGAGATCCTACAAGAGATCCTAATTAAAATAGAATTCATATACTGTAATGTTGCCATGTAAAATGCATATGTTAAATTTAAGCTAGCTGTCTAGGCACAATGAATGGAAAGAACTACACCTTCAGGAATTGCAGGTACTTCATATATGAACAGCTGGATTACCCTCTGGAAAGATTTGACCCACTCCATTGAATGTAACAGGAGTGTGTTCAACCCACCAGTCCAGACCTCTAACTAAAATCCAACTATGTAATTTTCTTGACAAAGAAGGGTCCTGAGAAAACTCAAAGACACAACTGGTCCTGAACTGTAATATAAGAAACTTGTAAATTGAATACTTCAAAAGTAATCTTTAGAATATTTAAAAATAGCAACAATAATCTATTTAGTTTAGAAGGATTTTTCTGTTACTGTAAAGTTATTTCTCTGTTGCTTTTAAACTAATTAGCACTTTGTGTAGTCACAAACTAACTTGGCATGAGAAAATTAATTTAAATTGCCTGGTGAGTAGTAACACAGAAAACCCAAACATACCACTCAAGCTGTCATGTCTATCATTAAACAATGCCCATATTACCTAAAGCAGAATACCTTCTTCCTAAAGATCCACACCCTGCACATCCCTCTGAAGAAAAAACCCACCACCTGGATTAGTAAGGCTTCATACATGCATGGCCTGCAGCAATGAGCAAATTTATTAGAACTCTTGCAAAACATTCTTAAAATAAACTTTAATAGTTTTCAGGTCTCTGCTTACTAATTTGTTTTGCGGCGCCAGACAACATCTTCCAAGAGGCTCCAGCAGAACTGAAATAAGGTTCACTTCCCCATCTCACAAAATAACGGGTTTAGCTCAACTAGCTTAGTCACTGCCACATGTGGGACTTTATTTTCTGGTTTATATCTTTAAAGTAGTGCTACACATGTATTAGTCCATAGGAAATCTGATGTCGTTTAATGTCTCATCAGACAAAGTGTTACATTTGAGGGTCATGGGGTATCCTAAGCCGTGGTCTCGAAACTTATGAGTAGTAACAGATAAGTGTAGTGCAACATCACAAATGAAAGATATAATGGAACAGGAGCCAAGAGAAATATACTTACAATCAAAATATTATCTCACTTAATATTGTAGTATTTTAAGAAATTATTTTTTTTCTGGAAAAACCAACATGTGTACCAACACACACACATATGTACACACACACACACACACACATTTCCCTTTCATCTTTTTGTTACATTAATTTCCATAGAGAACCTGCCACTGCAAACTCCTGCATAAGTGTCTAATATTTCAATGCTTGCAAAATGATTCTCATGCTTAAAAGCAGGGTATCTGAGTGGGTACCATCTAAAACCAAGGCCTCTGAGTTTTGATAATGAATTATAAATTGTTTTTTTAGTCAAATTGGCAAATTTCCCTTGAAGAAGTAGTAATTGAACTTTTAAATTCTAACTGTTGAACACTGTATTTGCAGAATATTCCCCTCCAGATCACAATCCAAACTCATAAATCTTAAATTTTACAGCCTTAGAAAGAAAATGTATGCAAGAAGGATTAAAGAGGTTGTTGTTACTTGCAAAACCTATTGTCAGCAAGCTGGAAGAGTGTTTCCATCTCATCAACTGGACTTGCTGTAATTTACTGAGCACTGATACAAAAACTATTCTTTTAACTCGTGTCAAAGTGATTGAACTGCTTTTCTTTATTAAGAATTCACTTTTACATACTTGAATTTTAGTTCCTTTTCTGTTCTGGCAATACAACAAATGAAATGCCTGACTGACTGGAGGAGAACAAATGTCAGGCAGGTTCATTTAACATTTATTTTTAATTCACTTCAGAGTAATTGCATCAGGTAATCTCAAATCTTTACTTTTAATACTATTTGACCAGAAAAACTCCTTTGTGGTGCCTTTCATCCTTTTTAAGCTATGCCAAACCCATAACCATTTGCAGGTGATTTAGTCCTGCTCAGCAAGGGTAGATTAAAAAAATAAATATATATAAAGTTATTGATATAAACAAGAGTAAAAAGGGTTCCTTTTAAAATCACTAACTGTGACTAAAGACAAGCCTTGCAAAGAGGTACTCAAAGATGTTAGTTCTGCTGAGGAAAGAAACATTTTTGCATTAACAGGTTATTTTTTTATAATATGACAAATTTTTTAGAGCTACTTGATGTCTATCCTAAGGGGCAGAACTGTATACTTCTAAGGCAGTAATTATAATATATTCCTGTATTATTTTATCTCAAATTCTTATGTTGCAGTGACAATGTATATTGCAAGATGAAAAAAATCCACAACATGAGAGAAGACAAAAATTCTTTAAAAGATTCAAGCCAAGATGTCAGCAATCTGTTTGAATATTGAAATTCAGTGCATGAAAGTACTTTAGAAATGAATAATACAATTGAGACTCCAGAATAATAGACACCTCTGCGTTTTCCAAGAGAGAAGCTCAACAGACATAAAGCAGAGGGACAGGGGACAGAAGTGACTGAAATTATGACAACTCAATCTTGATAGTGTGTTGCTTCCCATACATCATTTCTCTCTCCCACTTTGCATCTGCAGGAAATCTTGACTTATACTTTGAGATAAGTAGCAATTAAAATTAAAATCATGAGTAGAAAAATTGGATCTTTAAATTTCTTTTTAGCATACAACAAGTTTTAAGAACTGATTTATGTATGGTTCACATTTTACTCAGCTTGAAGAGATTATTGTTTTAGCTAATATTCCCTGGCTTAACATACTAGCAAAATACTGCACTGTCTTGAAAAGTGAAGAGGCACATTTACATAAACCCCCCTTTATTTATAATAGATTTGGCAAGATTCTTTTCAGATATTATTTATGGACTTTTAAATACCAGGGGTGTGTTTTTTGACAGGCCAAGCTGAAGTTGATTTGGCATCATTCAGGCCTCTGAAAAATCCTCAGTCAAGATTTCCACCACCATTTATCCCACATGCATTGCGAAGATAAAATCCTTCAGCTTTTCCCCAAGGGCCAGAGAGGCAATGTTTTTCCTAAATCAAGTTCACCTCCCACCGAATCTGCTGGCTATCACATACAGGCAGGTGAAGGCTTGGGTACCTCTGGTCTCAAGTTTACATTTTTTGCCTTAGTATTCTTACAGAAATGTGTGGTGGTGCGACCACAGTGGTTTTAATACGCCAGCCAGCACAAATGTTTATCAGTTTTAAAGAAAGGTGTTTCCCACTTTCTTGAAAGAGAGCTGCATAGTGCTCACCTGTTGGGACACGACCTCAGCCTCCCACATGTTGCCTGCTGTAGCTGATAATGTTGCTGGCACACAAACCAGAGAGGTTCCCCAGGCTGCAGCGCGATGGGGGGCACTTGGGAGGTCGCTGGGAAAACTCCTCTTGCCTGCAGCAATTTGAACAATGCTGACGACACAGTGCTAAGCTGTCATCACCTAGCTCCTCCTTTTGGCTAGGGGTGTTAAAGTCACTATTTTAAACTGTTTTCTTGGCTGTTCAAAATATTTATTTTCTTTCCCCCACTAAATCTGCCAATGTTCTTGCTACCTGTTAGGATTTCTGCTTCTTGTAGGATGCAGTCACATGATGAAGACTGAGGCCCATGAGCCATTCCAGGAATGACAGAGAAGACTCATGGACTGTAGGTCCATGAATAGCAATGGATATAGCAAAGGTTGGAGCACAGGGCGAAGGTGAGAAGATGACAAAGCCCACCATTTGCTCAGTGAGATTAACAAGACATCTCAGATGAAATCAGCCTGGGCAGCCCTCCTGCCACGTTAGTACAGATGGTTGCTGAAAGCCTTCTAGCTAATGATTGTCATAGAGCTACCTGTGAAAGCCTCATAGTTGAGGAAGATGAGCTCCCTCCTGCATGCCTTTTAAGGATACATCTTTCCCTTCTTACCTTAATTATAGAAGAAAATTAAGGTCTTAGTTAACAGGACTGATTAATGAGAGGTTCATAAGAGGGATAAATTACACTCACAGGATTTCTTCCTCTGTTCTATAGGATCAATCTGGTGTCATTATCAATTGATTTAACATCAGAAGATGAGATGGCAAAAGTATTAATCTCCATACAGACAACTATCCAATATATATAATGTCACTGATTGCTGGGCCTCTGTTTGATACCACCGGAAAGATGCACATTTCAGCCCATCTATAAAAGCTGAGTGATCAGTTAGTCAATCTGAAAGCAATACACAGCTGAGCCTCCTGTGCAAAATGACCTATGCCACACATTCTAAAGAAAAATATGGCAGAATAAAGAAAATATCTGTTCAGAAATACATCTAAAAAGTTATGCAATACATATCAAAATTGCATAATTCTAACACTTGCACAGGTAACTTTACTTATACAAATGCTCACATACTTGCTAAATCAGATCCTTGACTTCCTACCTGCTATAGGTTTCTCAGTGCTACTGAAACTTTTATGCTTTAACCTTGCTCTACTGATGTTGTCACTATGTCTACTATGTTGTCACTTGGAAGGGTGGACTCTAGTCTTAAACTTTCCAAAGAAGTACCCTAGTACTATGCTACCTATTTATGAAAATAATTTGTCTATCTAGGTTTCCATCTCCTGCCTTTTCAATGAGGAAAAATATTACTAATCTTATTTGTAGTTGTATTGGGCCTGGCTGAGATGGAGTTTATTTCTCCATAGCAGCCCTCACAGTGCTCTGCTTTGCACTGGTAACTAGAAAGGTGGTAACACACTGATGTTTTGGTTACTGCTGAGCAGTGCTCACACAGCACCAGCACTGCCCCTCCAACACTCCACCCCCATCAGTAGGCTGGGGCTGGGAAAGATCTTGGGCGGTGACACAAATAGGGCAGCTAATCCAAACTGACTAAAGAAATATTCCATATAACCTCCACCAACAAAAGCAGGGGCTTCTTGCCCTTCTCTCTACCTCCTATGGTTGAGCACTTCAAAAATTCTTGAGCAGATGAAGCTAGACAGTTATTGATTAAATGGAACTAAATAGTTGAAACTAGATGAACTTTAAGATCCTTTTCAACCCCAAACCATTTTATGATTCTAAAACTGGGCGCTGCAGTCCAAAGGAGGTCTCACGATAAGTTTTTATCACACTCTATGACTCAAACACCTCAAGATAACACATTCTGACCTTGAAAACTCTTTGTCCAAACATATTTCTAATCCTTTGGACATGATTCTTACCTTAGCTCTTTTAAATTCATATGTTTTAGATTTCTTAGCTGCTGAAATATGAGCAATAGCTCTGTTCTTCTCCTCTTCACATACTAAGTACTTGGAATGAGGCTGGTACAGTCTAGCATAACCATGAGAAAGCACTTTTTTTTCACTTTATAGTTAATGAGCAACTTTCAGAGTACGTTTAATAAAGATCCTTATGTAAAAGGGAACAGTGAAGTGAAACACATGTGTACTGTCTCAAAAACTATTTGTTCAATGCAGACACATTTACTCCGGTATGTGCTTACATTAAAGAGGCCTATGTTGTAGTATCCTTGTTCTTTCATTAAACAGGTATTTCAGTCTACAATCATCAAGATACCTTAAGGTGCTTTTGCACATGAACTTGGAGGCAAGACACACTTGTACTGTTAGAGCCATACAAAGAGGATCCAGTTGAGCAGGTACATCTTCATGGCATAAAGGATAATGCCAGATGCCTTAGCCCTGCCAGAATCTAAGATTTGCTAGTTTGATGCTCTGCTGAGCCTACCAAGCCCTGATGATTGCTGATTCCTGAGACAATTCATTAAGCTCTGTCTTGAGTATCTCATGTTGGTCCATAAGAAGAAGAGGTTTAATTTTGGCTAGAGGGAAATAAATGGGGAGATTAGATTTTGTCTTGGGTTCTCTCAGTGTTTTTCCACAGTGCACTCTACAAGTTGTCGGACACACTTGTGTTTCTCTTTCCTACTCATGTGTGGCCACAGAAACCATTTTCTTTCCAGTCTGTCATAACATACCCTTCTCATGGTAAATACAGTAACTGCTTACATAAATATGTAATACAGGCCAACTTTTCCAACTTTTCTTAAGGTTTCCTTTCACATTATTCAACACTTAGAGACAAGGAGGGATGGCAGCAATATGTGTGAGACAAATTTCATAGCCAGTTTTCACAACAGTGTCCTCACAGGGCAGCACTTCTCTGAGTCACATTTTGAAAAGCAGAAAACAAGCAGTTATTAAAATCTACTGGAGAAAAAGGTAGCAAACCTCATGGCATGAAAGTGAGTCTACACTTTCATTTAGACTATGGTTAATCTTTTTCTTCCTAAGAGGTCTTGTAGCAGAGCCACTCAAAAATTGCAGAAGAACGAGATTTGGACAGTATATTGCATGGGATAGTTACAACCTTTTAAGTTAATTCTTTGCTCCCTTACCAAATATACAACAAGATCTGAATAAAAGAAAGGTTATGTAGAAGTGCATGGAAGTTCAACATAACAGCATATTGATTTTCACTACATTTAAGTACTACTCACAGATATAAAGATGTAGAATGACGGTAATATTGCAGAATTTAAAGTTTAAGCATATCCAATTATGGCTATACTATATTTCAACTTCAAAGTAAACATGTGGACTCTTCTTATACCTTATATCACTGAGCAAAGCTGGCTTTATATCAGCTTTCCACTGTCTAATATATTGAATGTAAAAGCCTTCTTCAAGAAAAAGCCAAGAATATCTAGAGAAGAGTATTGCACAGACATAACATGTGAAGCCAGACTTGGCTTGGACAAGTTCCTGAGCAGGCAGACAGGAACATGCCAGCAGGGAAGTCCTTACATCTTGAGTGATTCTGCCAGCTATTCAGTTGTTTCTGCTAAAGAGATGGTGAAAAGGAGCTATGATGAAATCAGGGATCAGTGACAAAATAATTAAGGAATTTAATTTATAGCACTGATTTGGTATATCAAACATCTTTCAGGGGTTCTGAAATAGATTGGTTTGCATGTTTTAACTACATAGGTAGCTATTTAGTATTCATCAACTGGCAAGCAGGAAGGTTGACCTCATTTTAGCAAAAGATCACCATACATTCCAGATCTAACCAAATCCTCAAATACATGTTTACTCTGATCTTTGTTTCCCAAAGATGGCATAGTTTGATGTTACACTGAAAACAATTTAATCTCGCTGATGGTCCTACACACCAGTTTTCAGAATTAATCTACCATTCTGGGAGGAACTATCAAGACCATTCAGCACCTTTATGTGCACACTGTACTATATCTACAGTTTTAATACTCGTTCTTTGGAACTTATTTATATCTCACATATATGACTGTCTTTCAAGCTGACTCTAAATTTTACTTTCCTCCATAATTCTTAGTGTTGATCTGATAGAATTCATTTGGATTCGATTTAAAATGCTGCTTCCGCAGTAGTTTTCAACAGTATACCAAAAGACAATTTTTAGAGCAGTAAGTCACAGTAAAACGTGATACAAGAAAGAAGTGTTACAAGTGAAAATAAAACCATTAAAAAAAACCCAAAACCAAACTCTCACCAGCATAAGTTTTAAAAGGAATTAAAGCAGTGATTTTCTACATCACTTTTGGTGTCAGAAGAGAAGAAGGTTTAATAAATACTCTTGTGCCAAATCTAAATTTCTGCTTATGCCACAACAAATTTGATGATAAAGTATCACCACAACTTAGTGTTCTAGTAAAACCACTGGTTGTAAAATAAAAAAACCCCACAACTTCATACTAATATAAATAGCTAAAAGCTTACTGTGAATTATTCCTGTGAATTTCTGAATGCTCTCTGAAATCTAATATTTAATATTTTGTAGAATTCTTTTTGTCTAGTTGACTCAGAAGTGAACTCATAAATTCCTATAAAGTCAGCAGTAACCAAGTGTTCTGTGCAAATTCTTTAGAATGCTTCAAAGAAAGAATCATAAAGTAGCATGACGGAAAGAGAACTAAGTCTGATAAGATGTGGTAGATTGCTTGCACATCTGCTTGAGGCAGGAAGGCTCTGTGGAAGGATCTGGACAGGGTGGATCAATGGGCCAATACCAACTGTATGAGGTTTAACAAGGCCAAGTTACAGGTCCTGCACTAGGGTCACAACACCCCCCTGCAGTGCTATAGGCTGGGGGAAGAAAGGCTGGAAAGCTGCCGGGTGGAAAAGGACCTGGGGGTGCTTGATTGACAGCCAGTTGAACATGAGCCAGTGTGTGCCCAGGTGGCCAAGAAGGCCAATGGCAACCTGGCCTGTATCACAAATAGAGTGGTCAGCAGGACCAGGATTGTCCCACTGTCCTCAGCACTGGTGAGGCTGCACCTCAAGTACTGTGCCCAGGTCTGGGCCCCTCAGTTCAGGAAGGACATTGAGGTGTTGGAGCAAATCCAGAGAAGGGCAATGAAGCTGAGAAAGAGTCTAGAGAGTAAGTCGTATAAGGAGAGAACTGGAAGCGTTTAGTCTGAAAAAGAGGAGACTCAGGGGGGACCTTATAGCCAGGTGGGGATCACTCTCTTCTCCCAGGAAACTAGCGACAGGACAAGAGGAAACAGCCTCAAACTGTACCAGGAGAGGTTCAGATTGGACATCAGAAAGAAATTTTTCAGTGAAAGGGTGATCAGGCATTGAAACAGGCTGCCCAGGGAGCTGGTGGAGTCACCGTCCTTGAAAGTGTTCAAGAAATCACTAAACATGGCACTTAGTGCTATGGTTTACTTTACATGGTGGTGTTCAGTCAAAGGTTGGATTCAATAATCTTGGAGGTCTTTTCCAACCTTAATGATTCTATGATTCTGTATTAGAGTCAATAAACAAAATGTTCTGACACTTAACAGTCAAGAAATCTACAGTATTTGGGTCAATAATACAGCAGTATGTGAAAACTTTCATAATTTTCCTATGAAAACTCAATGGTATATGAAGCAAACAGCTTACAGTGCTTGGAGTTCTTTCAGAGACATACTCAACAAGGTATAAATCTCTTGACTCTAGTAATTGTAATATTTATATGTTCTAACCTATGCCAGAATACTATTATTATTACAGGAGAAGAAAATTATAAACATTTATGTTTTAGAGAGTATTATTTCTGCAATTCCCTCCATTCCTAGCATTTCAGCACCGTATTGCAAACACCAACAGTGAACTCAAGGTCAGCATTCATTTCTGTTGTTTGAATCTGCCCAATGGGCAGTGTGAAGTGCATATATTAGCACACAATGCCATATGAGTATTAATTTATAGGTTAACATGAGTTAACAGGATGAGCTAACACTAATGTATTAGGGACAATTTGTGTGGAACAAGGAGAATATTAATAATGCTAAAGAATTTTAAACCTAACATGCTCAAATGACTGATTCAAGACTTTTTGATCATGGAGATTTTCATTTCTCATATACGTTTTGGGAAGAATATTGATTTCTTCCCAACAGCTATGTATCCTGTATTTTTAAGAAGCCAAGTGCATTTCACCTGATGCACTTTTGCACTTTCTTTGTACATTGTTAGATTAATAAATAAAATTGACACACACTACTTTTATGGAATATTTTTTAAAAATTAAATCAGATAGACATAGGACATAAATATGTTCTTACACTGCAAGTCTCTTTCTCTCTGTATATATCTTAAACTAGAGTATTACGTATGTATATATAAGCTCTTATACACACACACACACACACACACACACACACACACACACACACACACACACAAAGAGTTATAAAAGCATGTGTAGGGCCTGAACAGTTCATTCAGTACAGTGCATTCACTCTGTATTCAAAATCAGTCTAATCTGGCAGCTCAGCTGAAGCAAATGAAGCAACAACTGTTCTTTAAATGAAGACCTCGTCCATATGTTTTGTGTTGTTCTGCTATCACAGAAGAACATGGATAGCTATAACAGATGCTCACTGGTGAGATGCACTTCATATCACGAACGTAAATATGCTCATAGCACCATACCCACACCAAATTTCTATGTTTTATTGTTCACATTATATGTTGGAATTTATTTTTCATCTTAACGGAAAATTCAAGTATGTGTTCAAGGCTGGACTAACCTATGCAATGGGCTGATTAATTCTCTTTGGCTATTTAAAATAAATCAGTAACATGGATGATGATAATAATAATAATATTACAATTATGGATAGTATAATATTTTGCTATATGAAGTAAAGTGAAATATACTGTAGATCACCAGAGTAATGTTTTATGTATTAATGGTTCAATTCTACCTGCCTCACACTCCAATCCCAACAAGAAGCAATTCCAAGAGTGATTCCCTGTGAACCTTGTCCAGGACTGCAGCAGGCTCCCACATCAGACACAAGAAATCAGTCCATACGTTTTCCCAAGACTCACAAGTAAAATTTCCCATTCTGCCACTAAATCAAGACCAAGCACCCTGTTCTGGAGTGAAAAATGCACTCAGTGAAAACAACACAATACTGTCAGGCATTCTCTCCTACCTTCAATACTGCAGTGTAAGTTGGTATAACATACTGACCCATAACAAACTTCTCCCATTAGTCAGACTTTTACCTGGAGTAAGCCTTTGGGCTGGACACTACATCAGCTGTAGACAATGCTGATTCTGCACAGCTTCACTTACTAGAAGAACCTGTAAAGAGGTTGTGGAGAGCAATGTTCTGGGAAAAAAAGTTAGGGTTATACCAAGCAGAAAACTCTTCCTGATGTCTATGGAATGCTTTTATCTCTTCTCCCCACAGAACTTACACAGTCATACAACTCTTTACTGGAATAATACTTATACATCCCCAGCCAAGTATGGTTGGGTATATGTAGCTCATAGCTATAATCACAGCCCAAATTCTTGCCCTTTTATAAGGGATCCAGGCTGTAGTTCAGTTCCTTTACTGTTCTTGCCAGCAGCAGCTGGAAGCTTTCTTCCACTTTCTCTCCAGAATTCTCTGTGTAGGGAGAAATTACTGCATTGAATTACACTCATGCTATGTTAGACAGGTTTTCTGAAAGGCATTTATTGAGATTTGTTTCACCTAACTTTGGAAAAGGTAGATGTCTGTATTCTAAGATAGTTATCTTACGCATCCATTATAGCCAGTCTCTGGATTTGGATCCTGCTCTCTAAAGATAGGTATTCAGGGTCATTTGACACCCTTTAAGGTATCTGGGACATCTGCAGAGGTAATGGCAAATATAACACAGGATTAACAAGAAAACCATGTCCTTTGACAGGGTGGGACTGAGGTTAGGCAGGTCAGCTCGAGCCCCTCACAGTACACTTGGTCCTGCGCTGAGGGAACTGAAACCTGCCCTATGGTGTCTGGAGAGCTATTCAGCTCATCCTAAAGAAGACACTCGCATTGGCCAAATAGTTTTGTAATTCCCAACTATACCATCTAGTTTTTCACGAACTACAATAGGACCTTTGACAAACAGACACATTCAAGAAACCTACATTTCATCATCTAACTTTGTCTGTCTTCAATCTAGCACAAACTACATGTAAATGTTTTTTTTTTTCAGAGAAGGGAGTATGCAAATTGAAAAACAAATCTCATGTTACATGGCAGCTGACTCTACTGCTAAAAGGGAAATTTGCAAGCCCTGCCTCTTGGCACTGTATGTTTGAGATGAATGTGTGAATGTTTGCCTGCATCAAACATGCAGCCTGAAGCAATATGCACGTCACAGAGCAGGACGTGTTCTGAAGGAGGCGATATCCATTTCAGTGTTGGTCTCAGATTGGATTAAACTGGCTGAAAATGCATCCCTGAGCCATGGCATCCTGTATGCATTCAGCAAATACAGAGTAAGCACTGAAAAAAAATCCAGAATCCCCTGTTCCCCTACAAGGTCTCAGTCCTACCCTCTGTTCTGTCTCCTCCCTGGAGCTGGCACAAGTGCTTGTATGGCCATTCAAGGAACCGCTGTAGGGAACTGATCTCTAGTAGAACTAAATGTGGAAAGAAACACTTTAATTTTAATCTGGGTGATTTCCCAGACCCAGAGTTCATGGCACAGCAGTAACAGTGCTTGTGCCAGCCTAAGGCAGGCAGCAACACAGTGGCAAGTTTTCCAGGGGTGGAGAGAGAGCTGGACTGCTGTGCTTGGCAGCAATGCTGTCTCTTGATGCTGAAAGCAAGCCCTCATGCTGATATTGCTTGCTGGTATAAATCAGTGTGTCAGAATGTAAATTTGTCCACTAATCTGAAAAGTGAGTTCTCCATGTTATTTCCAGTAAGAATCAACTTCATCCCTATGCCCGATAACTAATGCAGAGTGAAACCAAGGAACACACACTTTGATGGCGACACAAATCACATCATTTTTCAAGACATGAAAATGATTCCAGATAGAAGACAGAGGTTGTTGTGGCAACCTTTTAAGAAGTCATAAAGGTTCCCAAGAAAAGCAAAAGCCTAGAGATACCCAGGCTTTCTGATAAGATCCCTTTCCATCAGACCCACGGGATACTAATGTGACTGAAGGAGAGGGCTTTCTGAAACATTGCACTTGCTCCTTTTGATCATTTGTGAGGCACTACCTTGCAGCTAACTGCCCACCAGCCACCGCCTTTAAAGGTAAGCAGTCACTCCACAAAATGGAGATTTGATGTCCTAACAAGAAAAGCACACATAAAAAATCAAACCCTCTAAAAATTAATTCCCTTAAACTCATGTTTTACATATACACCCACAGATACCTTCCTAAAAACAGACAAACATGTAGGATGCAAAACACCCATAAGAATGGATTCTAAAGTGAATGTATAATTTAAAAAAGAAACTAAATGGACAAAAGCATGGTTTGTTTTGATTTGTAGAAGACCAAAAATGAAAAGGAATTTTTTCTGATTAATATTGTATCACTTCTACCAACATGCTAAATACGAAAATCTATATAAGAAAATTAAAAATGTATTTTGTTTTTGCTGAGGGAGTCACTAGGTTTTAGAGCTATACGATTGTAATGAAAATAAATTCAACATAAATAAACTGATTTCAAGTTATTCCTATAGCAGTGTTTGTAAACACATATAAGGAGTTTTGTTTTTCATTAAGAAACAGAATTACTGTCCAGTCTTTATTTCAGCCTTTCTGGCTACTGTTCTAAATACTTAGAGGATGAAAAACATATTCTGAACCTATGGGGAGGAACGTGCTAACAATTTTGTATTTCCAAATTTTGCTAGTATGTGTTCTTTTGAACAATGAGGGGAGAAAGGTTAACTGTGGCTCTAATACTTCAGTCAAGTAAGGAACTGCAAAACGGGTCTAATATTTACTTTTTTAGCCATTAACTGACTAAAGATGTAAAAACATTGTAGGTGACATGTCAGCGTTGGCATAAATGGAATAGTATGGTGGACAGCTAGACCACACCTTTGTGCTTTCACACTTTGGATATACAACATTTTCTCTCCAGTAACATCTCCACAGCCACTAGATACAAACAGAGAACAAAAGAAAACTTTTTTTTTTCCTGCAGAGATTGTCACCAGTCTAAAACAGATTCCACCTTTGCACAATACAATAAAAGTTCTCTCAAAACTGTAATCACCTAACAGAAGTGAAAAGCTTTGTACCTGACATAATCTAGAGTATACTTTCAAATCCAGATTAAGTTGCTGGATGTGTGCTTTTTAAGAATAAATTACACGGGCAAAATTGGTATCCTTGCATGATCACAAGTAGAAGGAAATCTAATGTCATCGTTTTACTTTTATGGATATCAACCTTAACAGACAACATCAGTCAAGCCTCAAAATTTGGTCCTTTGCAATGATAAATGAAAGTAGACCTTATAACTATGAAATCATAAATGGGAATTTCTTCACCTAATTCAGAGCTTCCTTTTGGAGATAGGTATGTCTAGTATGTGATATCACACACCAGTCTTAAACTTTCCTCTTATCAATCAAGTGATAGTTTATCATGCTGAAAGAATAGAAGAGGGAAACATCATGAGCAAACAGATGGCAGGACGCACTGTTTGTAGATATCATTGTGTGAGCAGTGGCATCTCTAAAGAAACATTTCAGAGCAAGTGCTTTAACCATGGAAGTCGTATTGCGACTGTAAGCTTTAAATTAGCTTTTGTGATTGGCCAGGACTGAAACTAAATTTCATTGTGTCCAAGATACTAGCTTTTAAAAATGAATGTGTACTTGGCCTACTTCTGATATTGATGATGGTAACTTAGACTTATTTTGGTTTTAATTATGTATCAAGAATAGATTTCTTCAGAAATAACTTGGTTTGCTTTAAGTTTGAAGGCAAAAAGAAGGATTATGTCACTGGGCAAGGTTTTGCTTTTATCGTTAATTACAGAAAATAAACTGGTTATACTTATTTTTATCACTTCTCTCATAGTCACAGTGATGTGATCCACCTTTAATATGCGGCCTTCAGTCAACAGGGAACACTAAATGATAACAAAGACTCCCATTAATCTGACCAACAGAGACTATAAAGGTGTGTCCAGTCTTTTTGTAAAACAGTTTTTGATGACTTCACATTGAACTTTGACTTAGGTTTAAACCAAAAAAAAACATTCCTTCAAGGGCCTCATTATCCTGGGCTGAGCATATTTAAAACACTGCTTAAAGCTCCAGTTCAACTGGCTAGTCAATACTCCACAGGCATAATAGATTTTTTTTTTTCTCCTGAAGGTAAAGCCTGTCTGTGCAGGACAGAGAGCTAGCTTGGGAGCTAGTCTGAGTTTGTAAAATGAACTCCCCTGGGACTAAAGAACCATCACAAATGTTCCAGTTTGAGTCAGAATATACACCTTTGATTTCTCTTCAACAAACATATAATAATACAACAAATACATTAAAAAAAAAAAGTTGCTAAGTTACACTGCACACACAATTCTGCCTCAAGGAAAGGATGAAAGAGAGAACATTCTGTGACAGATGCTAATCGTGTTTGCTCATGTAGTACTGAATGGTGTTTGGATACTACAGGAGGGGGGCGGGGAAAGCGCAGTAAGAACCAACACAGGAGAACAGCCACTCCATCAGTCATGTCCCAACAGGCTCTGTAGGACTGCTTCCCTGTCCCAGTGCAATACCCTGTGCTTTATCAGGAATAAATTCTCTTTGTCATCTACACAAGCTCACATTGACAGTTTATCCAACAAATCAACTTCTTAAACCTAACAACATTACAATAAACCCCATAAATGTTAACTATGATTCTCAACAAACTAAAAAAGGGAATGTAATGTAATACTGACAGCACAGAGAGCTATCAATAAACTCAATCTTAAACATGGAGTGCCACAGATTTCTGCATATGGTTTGGGCAAATACAGTTTTCAAGCTGTTTCCTACTCCCCAATACATTTCTGAACTTTTAAAATTCCTCCACTCTTGAAGACAGCTGAATACCATATTGAATATCTGTTCAGATGTAAATCCTTTTAATGCTCTTGATGGGTTTTCAAAACCATGTAATCTGTAAAACTTTCAGATACCCATTTCTATCTAAGAGTAGATTATTTATCCTCTTCCAGAAAACTGTTCCTAAAATGCAGTCTCCATTCTCCTGTCTAACTTGCCTTGTGCTGACAGTTACATGATTTTACTACAAGTAACACCTGTATACTCCTTATTCAACTGCAGGCATAGAACAAGAGAAGAGACTGCTTGACTTTATTTGATTGACAAGCAGAACTAAAGACTGCATGCAAATATTGAGTGTCTTGCAAAATAGTAATGAAGCAGTTTTACATATTGAACAAACTGACAATAGAACTTTATGTTGGACACTTTATTGTGTCACATATGTTTTTATTTAACAAAGTCTCTGCCATGACTGACCTTGTAATCTTACCACATTTCTCAAAGTGACAGTTTCAATAGCAATAACTTGCACTTTAAAGAGATTTATTGGTGTTATTTGTATACTTAGGACCCAGGTTTTTACCACATAGTCAACTCAGTCACTGAAATAAATGTGAAGATTCTAAAACTTCAAAATATCAAAATTGGTCTCTACAAATAAAAATTAAGTCCCTGCAAAGAAGTAATAGAGAGACTATGACACAAGCCATTTCATTTTATACATGAGAAAGAATCATCACCAGTAGATTATTATAAGGCAGCCTAAAAGATCTGGAAGAAAGAGCACCATGAAAGTAATTTACGGCAAGTATCCAGTAAGTTCAGTTTATTGCAGCATTTATACAAGCAGTACTCTCTACTAGCATAATGAATTCCACTCTGGAGATGGTACTTTCCTCCTACCAGGACACTTTGCCTCCACTTGCTAGGTTGTCCTTAGTGCAACACCAGTCTTAACCCATTCTCAAATTGTCTCAGATAACAAAAGTAGTACACAAGCTACTCTCACAAGTCATCTCACTACTGTGGACTGGATACCCTTTAAGACCTTGTCCTCTTGCAAGGGGAATGACTGGCACTACAGGATGGAGGAGTACAAAATGAAGATGGAGAGAAAGTGCTTCCCTCCTGCCCTCCCCACTACCGGCAAAGCTGGCCAGACAGGCATTCATGCCAGAAAGCTATCAGAGAGGTTTCTCTCTTTCTCTGACACAGAATCTCTCTGGCACGTCTCCATGGGACCTGCTGCTTTCCACGGGACTTGTCTTGGGCAAATCGCAGTAAACAAAATGCTGCACACTCCAAGGAAAACTGAACTCAGACACTGTAGGCAGATCACGAATGAATACAGACAGGTGGAAATTCCACAGCAGATGGAATGTGTACATGTCTAAATTCTGAAGCGATTCTTGAGTTCAAGTAGACTCTTATAAGAATCAATACAATTCCTGTTTTATAAGGTAGTGATGCAAAATGCAGAGTATTTAATGTTACATCTGCATTTCTGGTTTCAGGGCACTAAAGTAACACTCCAGTATACATGTATTTATTGGACAAGCGCAGCTGGGAATCCTGAGAGATGAGCAAACAGCAAGCCAGAAATGTTGGTGTACAGTTAGTCTTGGAGAGGGACAATACTGTAAAACATCAGAGTGAGCGAGCATATGAAGAAGATTAGCTGCAGCTGTTTAAATTGTTATATTTAGTTTTAGGCTGCAGCCAGACATTCATCAAGGAAATGAATGAGATGGAATTAGAACCTAATATACCTTGGCTAGTTGTTTCTGCTCCTCAGTTGGAGGCTGCAATTCCTCTAGCAATGTAAACGAATACAACTTAACCTCTCTCATCTACTGCAGCCAGCAAATTATCCAGCTTAATTTAAAGCCTCTTTGTCAACAAGTTATGTTAACTTGGATAGCATTATGCTGAAGCAGAGAAAGACAGAGTTCGGTTGTCTCCTTTGTGAGGCTTCAACCTTTAGCAGAAGTTTAGTACTCAACAGCTGAAGGACAATGACATCTTAAACCACCACAGCTGCTTCTGTGATGATTGTCTGAGAGGGCATCAGTGTTAACTTACTGAGATGCATACATAGGGAAAGTCATACATATGCTAACTGTACAGCATGCTTACCAATTTCAGAAGAAAAAGAATACCGTATTGATGTGATTCAGATGCCAAAGCGCTGACAACTAGTGCAATTTAAGATGTTTATGGAAACCAGACAGCAGTGCAGGCTGGCTTTGGGACTTATGGAAAACCTGCATTGTTGTGAAGGACAGCTAAAGGACAGAGGGCTACATCTTGGTTCTACCCAACTTGGATTATTGCAAGACATGGACATTTAGGCAACTTGTTCTTAAAACACTGCTTGATTATAAGGACAGGGAATACTTTTTTAAAATGAAAATTGAGGAAAGGATTTTTTTTTATATCCTTCTTTTGCTCTCATAAGATCAGTGATAAATTTACTATTGTTCTTAAGCAAGGACAGAACAAGGTTAACACCTTGTCAAATCAGACTCTTTCATTCTGGAACACAGTACACAGGCTAAATGCTGCAGCTGTAGGTGTAAACACATCTGCAGTCTTACCTGTAAGACACGAGTGAGCTCTTATGCTGCTGAATACATTGTCATTGCTATTTCTGAATTCCCATAGGCATTATTGTTACCTTCCTCTGTTGAAAACAGTCTTTCAAACACTTCTTATGCACTTCCAGGAGAGCTCAAGGAGACTCCGTTTGCTGGAAAAGTGCCTCAGCAAGTGGCACTTCCTTTGTAGATGACTTATACTTTGAACCACTTTATTAGCCAACAAGTGCTGCCAGCCAGAAAATACACACTAAAGAGCTGCAATGAGGTTTCTGCCAGTTATGAGTTGGCGAGTGTGTGCAGGATTAGGGAAGGGTGCTGCAGAGCTCCTGGACAAAGAGGCTCAGTCTTGTGATGACATCTACTGGCTAACCACAAAGATAGTAACCCACCTGTAGGGAAGCTCATTCCAATATCTTCCATTCCTGAACATTTCAGGTAGATGATTTAATCTTAGAAAGGCGAGGTTAAAACAGAAAGGAAAATAAGTGTCCATTGAGGAACTCTACTTCTGCTGTTGATGGTTATTCTGACTATGTATCTTGCCTTCTCCTATAGAAGAGAAATGCAAACTAGACACATGATGATCTGTATTTGGAATGTACTGTAAGTAAAAATTCTCCTTACCGTAGCAGTTTTCCAGCTTTGTTTTTTTTTTTTTTCAGTCCTACCTTTCCCTCTTTTGCAAGCATGACCACTTTCTAAAGTGTCTATGGTTTGCTCCTTTTTGAGGGACAAAAAGAATGTTGTGGTTTAGCCCCAGCTAGCAAGTATCACGCAGCTATTTGCTCACTTCTTGCTGTCAGGATTGGGGAAAAAATTAGAAGACCAAAAGCAAGAAAATCCATAGTTTGAGATAAAGACAGTTTAATAGGGAAAGCAAAAGCCATGCACACAAGCGAACCAAAACAAGGAATTAATTCACTTCTTCCCATGGGCGGGCACGTGTTCGGCCATCCCCAGGACAGCAGGATAATGGTTACTTGGGAAGACAAACACCACCAGTCCAAACATCCCTCCCTTCCACCTTCTTCCTCCATCTTGGTAAACTGTGCATGGTATCATATGGTATGGAATATCCCTTTGGTAAGTTTGGGTCACTCTCCTGGCTGTGTCTACTCCCCAGTTCCCATGCACATTGTGAAGAAAATTAACTCTATCCCATCCAAAACCAGCACACCAATCAAGGTATGAAAACTGTAAAATATAAACAAAATGACATTAAAAAAAAAAAAAGCTAAGTTTTTTTCAAATGCTCTCATTTATAATTACCTTGGAGTTCATTAACTTCAGAGAAACAGCAGTAGAATGTCACTCACAGGATCAAACTTCCCTTTTAAAATATGCATATTAAACCTTCCTCAAAAGCATAATTCCTTACAGTTGTAAGATTATTTACTCCTTTGACATAAAATTCACATTATAATTGTGTTCACTCCATTCAAGTGAGTGTCGGCAAAGTGGAAATGGACAAAACTGAAGGCACTCCATAATGACTCTCCAGAACAAAGGCATTGTGCAAGTAGCAGCTGATGAGCTACACTAAAAGGAGTTAGAATGGACTCCCCTGCTAAGGTAGCCAGAACAGGGTAAAAGCATTAATCTGCCAGATTTAGCAGATTTTGTACATAAGCAAGACTTCATCTAAGGATAACTCTAGAGTACTAACTTGCTGGAAAAGTATTTAAGTAATTTATCTAAATGGCAAACTTTGCTATTAGCAGTCTGGTATACCTGTGCATAATAAAGTTCCGAAAACTAAATCTCACACACACACATTTTCATTTATTGAAAGTTCTTTAACACTTTTTGATCACGACATAAACGCTAAGATTAAAGATTCAGCCCACTAACTAATCAATATTCCTGCCTTTCAACAATGACCTTTTAAAGGCTTAAGGTAGCAGATAACCCTGGGTAACATAAAAGGTATTTCAACAAACTATGTCACATGAACAGGAGCATTGCCAGAAGCCAGCTATTACTCTGGAAGCACCCTTCAGTGGTCATTCAGTCAGTCTGTGTAATTTCTTTTTTCTTTTCTTCCCCCTAGGTAGGACCAATTACTGGCCACAGATCTGAGAGCACACAGGCAGCTCTTTCTGAGGTCAGGAAACAACTACTTAATGTATCCTGCTTTCAACTTTGCTAATGAATGGGTAACTCCTAGGTTAAAAATTATCTTTCAAGGTTTATGTACTTTATGCTAGAAAGGGCAGGGAAAAAAAAAAAGAGTGACTTGAATCCCTTGCTTGTGGTATGTTTAACCTACATGTGTGAAATGAAATGGCAGTAATCACAAAATATCAGTCGATTTGACGAAAAATATTTTTGATGCATAAGTTAATGCCATCATCAAGGAAAAAAAGTATTAATGTCAATGTAGCTGTTAGGAGGATTTAAGTATAATTTTATTTTACAAAGCCAAGAAGCTTTTACATAATTTCTGTTTAAAAGATTTATTCCACATTTCTGACTCTGAGGGACAAAAAAAGGGGGGCCATGCTCAGTTTTTCAAAAATCTCATGCATTTTACACAGTTGCCCAAAAAGCTGCCCCAAATATAGTAAATATCTCATGTTTGATTCTGAACACAACACAGTGCTGTAAGATTAAAGTTCCCTTTTCTAGTGGCCACAGATATACACACCAAACAGAATATAGAGAGAGGGAGAGACAATACAAAAGAGTCAATGTACTCGATCTGGTGCAAAACCAATGCAACATCTTATAATGTAGGTTCACCTCAGGAGGCTGTTAAGAGCTTCTTAGCAATTTAGGGAGGTGTTGGTTAATTATGAGCATGAACTTGTAAGGTGAGCAGAAAATAAATAAAGACACATCCCATTCCATGATGCCCATGGCTGAGCCTGTACCTTGAACACCTGCAGAACCATACACTGGCTCTTTTTCTGTTTCACAGCACCATGTTCCAGAATTTGGCTTATTTTGTCAGAGCAAGAGAAAGGTTGTTATGTTACACAGCCACGAGGATACGACCTACAACTGAGCCATGATCAATAGAGTCCTGCTAACATGTATGCTTTTCAGCATTAGCTTAGTGTCACAGCCCAGCTTTAATCACAGAACTTGGCGTGTCCCATCAATTGACATGACCCAGCCATTGACAAACAGTGTATTAGGCTGTGAGAAGGTACCTTGAACACTTAACACACCTTGGAGCTTTACAGATATTAACCCTCTGCCAGTTCCCCAAACCACTCCTGGATTCCAAATAAAATGAGAATTCCTTTGCAAGGCCTGCCAGTAATAAATAGCACAGATGTCTTCATCACAGCCCTTAGGAGTTCCACTAAACACATCAAACACGTATTTCCAATGCATTTCCTTGGGGCAGTCCTGTGCAGGAGTACAAAGGTGAGATTTCCCTGGCTCACTATCACGTGTGCTCCAGTAAACCACTGTTCTGCAGATTTGCTACACACTGCTCACCCCATTTTGATCATCCCTCCTGAACTCCTCTTTGTAGTTCATCTCTTTATAGTGGCCACTGCTGTTTCTCTTGCTAGCTAACAAACCAAAGCTTTCCAGCCTACAGTCCATCATAACAGACCTCAGCTGTTTTTATTTCTGTAGCCTATATCTGGATTGGCCACTCCATGATTTTTATGTATACAGCTGTTTAACACAATTTCATGACACTGAAGACATGCTACAGCAGTCAGGTCAGAATGTAAGGCATGGCACAGTAAGAAGACTGAGAAATATTACAACCACTACTTTCAGTGGGGGTTTTCCCCCATTGGATTACACCAGATTGAATAATTAATTCTTCACACTCAGTAAATCCAAAAAAATCTCAAAAGGCTAATCCTTTAACTGCATAAATATGGTTTGCATTGTGCTATCATGATACATTTGTGATGTAGTTATTAGCCATATTCTCAAACCCAAGAGATTTTATTTTTGGATGCATCTCAGATATATATTTTAAAGGTGAGAACAAAGGCACAAATCTGCAGTAAAAATACCACACTTCAGTTCCTTAAAGGTCTATCTTAAGTCAACAGAGAGAAAAGGTAGGATTCACCTCATCCCAAAACAGGTATCTAAACTAAATCTAAGCTAGATGAAACAAATCGCTTCCTTGAAAGAGAGTGTTAAGATGTTGTAGGGGAAATGAGGACAATGAAAAGGAGATGGAGGGGTTTTTTTCCTAGCAATGTGAACTGCAAGAGAGAGACTAAGGGTTATACCTGAGATTACCAGCCAGCTGAGGCATGACTGAAAAACACAGCAGAGATTTCAATCTCAGCCTGGTCTAGTGCCTCTCTCCAACCCCCTCTTTTCTCCTCAAGCACAATAGATAAAGATCTTCTGAAGTGAAGACAGAGGGAGATAAGAGGAGAGGTTTACAAAAAAAATATTTGTATATGTGTCTCTTTGACCACACTGAAGGGACTTAGTTTAAGTTATATTTATTTCAATTATTTAAAGTAGGATCAGTTTTCCATTAAAATGAAAAATGCATTTTTAAACACCTCCTTAATCAGGTCACTGAAAAAATCCTGTCTCACAAAGGACACATGTAACTGTATACACAGACCAGTCTGCTGAAATTTCTCTCACACTAAAATCAAATGGTGTAAAGTTTTAAGACTTAGGCCTGGGTATAACCAATATTGTATGCTTTCTTGAAAAATTTTAAGTACACTTCCAGTAATACAGAATTATACTTAACTCTATACTATCCAGGGTTAAGGTTAAGGGCCTGGGAAAATCCAGAAAATGGAAATAATAATAAGAAGGGAATTATAAGACATGCTGGGGAGGATCATGTGCAGATAGGCAAGCAGCTCTGTAGGGCATCAGGTCAAGTTTAGCACAGGGTGGAAGCAATTAGCTGAGCTCACAAATAACTGTGAGTTTGCTTATATAATTAATCCTGAATTCCTGCCTCAAGTTGTTCTTTACCAGGTAAAATTTTCAAAAATATCTGAACTACTCAGGAGCCATGATTTTTTGGTAAAACTCCACATGCAGTTTCAGTACAAAGGGACTAATAAAACCACATCAAGATCTCTAGTTCTACCGCAAGATGTCAGTTGCACTTCATGAGGCTCAGAGGTGACAAGTCCAGTAGAGATGATGGCTTCAGTCACAGAATTTAACTGGCATGAAGACTACAAAATAATTTACCTTTCTAGGACAAATCCACCTGTCTTGCAATGAGTTGCACTATTCACAGACTTTATGCTTACTTTCACATCTAACTTTCCCCCTGCTTATTTAATAATTTTAGTGCAGCAATTCTAATTTTAACATTTTATTTGCTAGCAAAACTTATTAAGCTCTTTTTTTTCTTGAGTTGTTCATTATATGGACATGAGATGTGAAAGGAAACAAGATGATTTTATTATAAATTTTCATGAATTATCATAATTTCTTCTAATCTCATAAAACCAAAAGCTCCTAAATGCCCAAGTGTTTAATAGCATCACACATCACCATTGCAGCAGATTCTCCTCCTTCTGCTATGCAAGGATGTGGGAGCACAAGGCACTCCTTATTGTGCCTGCTTGCTTGGAAGCAGTCCATGTGATGACAACAGTATTTTCCTAATCCTCTGTAATGGCCACAGAAAACTATGTAATTGCCTTTGCAAAACCCAAAAGCTCTAGGCCTCATGCTCAGTGCCTGGAGCATATGCCAAAGTACACAGCACCCAAACCCACCTTCCAAACCTCCACCTCCATACAGAACATCTATATTTTACTTGATAATAACAATCTGATCAGCCACATCTCTTGGTGGCCTAATGCAAATCAGCACTCATGGCAGATTCTCAAAAAACTTCAGTGAGATCATTTCCATATGCACAATTTCTACTTATCATGGTTTATTTGTTTCAGGGATGCCCAATACTGTAATCACTTGGTAGAACACAAACAAAAATACAGTCTGGGGGGAACTTCTCTGGTTAAGCAGCCATCCCTCTGATTACATACAAAGTTTGAATCTCCTCAGAAAAAGGTATGTGACTGAATAAGAATAGTCAAGAACAGATGCAGTGTCAGATTGGTCACAATTAAATTGATCAGTCTCAGTATGGCAATTTGTGTTAGAAGCTCAGTTCCCCATGTAGAGAACCTGAAGTCATTGCTTCATACACAATCTATCTCCACTTTGCTGCACCTGCACCCAAACTATGTTATTATCTTGCTAAAACTTACTCCAGCTTCTGAAGCTCCTGTACCACTGAATTTCTATTTTTTTCCGGCTAAAGCAGTCACTGGAGTTTGATGGGCACTGGTACAGATGGAAAGGACAGACAAAGTAGCACACTTCCGTGAAAGTCACACCACTTCAATACCACTTTGTTCAGAGACTCGCACAACTTTGGAAAATACACCATCCCAAAGCAACTCAGTTCAGTGAGGACATAAGAACATATAAGTGTGCTTCAAAAAAGCCATCTGCAAGCTCAGCACTGGCAGTCTTGGCATGGATGGCTACATGCTGTGAGTTTAGTCCAGCCCTTACAAGCAGATCTTGATCATTTGCAGGCTGAGAGCTGCTCTAGGACCCAGGTCACAGTGCACTGGTAACATACCTTCTGGAGCTCTAATGGCCAGTCTGCACTTCAGGCAAATCTTACAACTGACTTCATGAAAATTGCACTAGCTTCCTCTAATAAAGGACTTCATGATATACCAAACACACATGTAATCCCAGATTCTTACAAAGTGACATATTTCTGATAATGAAAGTAGAAGACAAAGGATATTCTCAATCACACAATAGATAGATCTGCAGCAAAGACCCCATAGAGAGACCTTTTTCCTTTTAAAGTAAAACTTTCAAGAACATATTTCTGCCTGAGATGATAGATCACTCATTAAAACACATAAGAAGAAACAAAAGACATATAAAAAGTAACCAAATTGTAAAGCGTGACATTTTACCCTGATATTCCAAACCAAACCCTTGTTTTTAAAGAAGAGAGAATTTCAAGTTTAGCATACATTGTAAGTTATGGAAGAGAGAAAGCTCTAGCTGGCAAAGAAAAAGCAGCATAAAAAGACAAATTACACAGAAATCCTTGCATGATCCATTTTGATTACTGTAATTCTATAAGATTTCTAAATCATGAAGCTTTTTTCTGCAGTATCACAGAAAGCATTGCAATTTCATATCACTCCAAGGAAAATTCCTTCTATTACTTAAATTAACTGCATAACAAATTAAAAATCATTTTTTTTCTAAGTGGTTTCTGGATGGCACTTTCTTTCAGTTTCTATTTCTCTATTAAAATCCTTCTCTGTCTTTGTTCTTTCCCTACAACTGTTCAAAGCTCAAAGTCAAGATTTTTCTCACGTAGTTGCATCTACACCAACACATCTTCCCATTTTCTCCAAAGCACTGGATCACAGTTTTTTTATATTAGGCTGCATGTTACCCTATTTTTACTCTCCCTACATATTCGCAATTCAGCTTGGCAATCACTGTCTAAATTTCAATTCCCTCTCAACAAAGCCTTCTACTATTGTGTACATTTTAGCATGTGAGATATAAATACACTTTCATATATTCTTCAATGGATATGACTGATATAGGTAATACAAATATTTCTGTAATAAAAAGAATTCTTAGCACTGCAATGGTCATATTGTCCTTTAAAGTAATATTTCCTTAAAGTGTGAAAGCCTGACTGCATCTTGTCAAGTCCAGTGACCAAAGGTGGCTGCCTTGAGAACAACCATTTCACAGGTGAACCTGAATCTTAATTTATGTGGTTCTAAACATATATTTTTAAATTCAGTTTAAAAATTTACTTTTTCTGTGTATGCTTATTAAAAGACAGCATTACCTTTCCTAACATGTTATTCATGTTCTGTATTGCACCAATATGCAAATGTCAATAACTGCAATGAATAATACAGAAACAGTACAATTAAGAAAGTGGTGAATTCAATTATAACTAAACTGTCATTTGGTGTTCTAAATCTATGTGCAGTCAGGATAGGTCTCTAAGCAGTCTTTACTAACTTGGACAGGCCAGACACACTAATATGTACTTCAAATGAGAGGTGAATAAAAGCTATTAATGAATTGCAAGATACTGGACATTCTGACGAAAATCGTGATCTTGTGACTGTATCACAAAGAAAAGACCTGGAAAATTTTGCCATAGCAGCTTTAAGACATTACCCTCCACAGCTGTTCACCCCTTTCTGCATTACTGGCAGACCTCTATCAGCATTAGTGAAGTGGAGTATTTGTCCCTGCCCTAAAACACCCAGTCATAGTTCAGCATCTTACCTTGCACTGCTACAGGGCTGGACTAACACTGAAGTTACTAAAATATACATAGCACTCTGCTGACTCTGTAAAAAGGCAGCTACCTCTTGCAGAAGGGGATTTAGTAACATATTAAACCACCACACCTGTTTCCTCAGTAAATAACAGTCCAAACTTGTTTTTTTCAAATGTGGTCATTCCTACAGCAATCCTCCCACTATCTTCAAGGATAGCTTAGGGACAAAATTTGTGACAAATAATATCAGCAAGCTTAGATATATTTGTTTGAAGGTAAAAATGTTAGCTTTTTAACCAGAAAAGAGGATATGTTCAGATCCCTGCCTCCACACAGGTTCCTTTGCCTTGCCAATGCCCCAGTCTGTACACTGAAGCAGAACGTTCCCATGCTGCAGAGGAACTGCTGTTTCTACATCATACATTACCCTGAGCACAGAGAAAGTGAGTGTAGTCAAACCCATCAACATTTCACAACTTTTGGTACCACACATTAACACTGTACATCACAATCCAAATAAGCAATTATAGCACAAACAAAAACAAGGCACCCAGCATTAAACTAGTTAGTTAAAAAACATGGATGTCAGTGGCAATGCAGAACTTGGCATGAACAATGGCTCCTAGGACTACAGGCTGCTCTTGCAGATCAAGCTGAATCCCAAACTATTGTGTCTACAGTGTTGTTAGTACCTGGTCCAGATGGTAAAGTCAGTTCAGGTACCTCTCTACAGTCATTATTCCACCTTTAGCCTGCCGTGATTGACATACAGTATTCATAATTTTGATATGCTTTGATGCAGACCAGAATCATTGTGAATATTCAAAATAGTTTTGGAAGTTAGCTTACCATATTACCTTCTCTAAAAGATTACAATTGATTTCCATGGAAAAACACCCTGATGAACTGCAACACTAATGTAATATTTTTGGATACTCTGTTCAACAAAATCATCTCTATTAAGCCATAAAATAGCTCATTACTACACTGTGTGAAAAAGTTGAAACACACCATCACAGTTGTGCATGAAAATGTAAAGTACAGTATGAAATTATGTTAGATTAAAAAAAAATGCAACACCAAGCACAAACACAAAAAAGAAATTTGGCATGCACGTGCATGCACTGTCTCTACACAGAGATGTCTTCAGAAAAAAATCTCCAGAGGCAACATTTCCTTTGTTACGCAAAAGGGATAGTAAAATGTCTAAGCTGGCATTTTTACAGACAGTGCATGTCTGAACAAACATACTGTAATTTCTTGTTTTATTACAGCAATATCTCTGGCTATTGTCTGGACCTGTCTCTCTAACTTCCCCTGAAGTCCATGCAAGGAGAGAAAGGCCTCCTGAGTGAAAATGCAGGGCAGAAGCTGAGTACTCAGAGCTGGTTTGTGAAGAAGCCCTTCATTCCTGGGCACAGACCTGAAAGCATGGGCTACTGACTTCATACCCTGCACTAGAAAGCCACTGTCCCTGTACAAGGTGGGAAACTATCTTGTCTTTACATGCACATCATCAATAACTATTTATACAATGTTTCAAAGCAATAAAGAGTATGTATGATGATCTTTACCCTAAAAATTAAGAAGACAACTTTTTTTTTTTTTTTTTAAGAAACAAAAACAATGAACCTACCTTTGAAAATCATGTGAGGATGTGGTTCTCCACTAGCTCTTACTCACTTCTGGGTGACATGGTTTAGGCACTGCAGTGGTAGTGCTGAGTTGAGGGTTGAACTTGGTGATCTTAAAGGTCTCTTCCTACCTTGATGATTCTACAGTTCTATGAAACACTGAACCATTTACCCCTAATGACTTGGTTCATAAGGTAGACCTTGCATATTTGGCCATCTTAAAATGAGATTATTTTGATGATGTATTCATTGCATGAATACCACATTAAACTTGTTAATAAAATATTTGATGTAATGGATGTTATTTATTATGGTAGAACACAAGATATAGTCAGCTGGGTCTTTCTATTGCACAAGATTTATAGGATTATAATCCAAATACATAGAGGTGCATGATCCATGATTTCAATAATCTAACTACACATCTTCTACAACGTGCAAACCACCATCTTGTGTAATGTACTTAAGATATTTAACCCACTTTTGGTCTAGTGATAAACAACTTGCAGCACAACGTTCCTTCCACAAGAACAATTAAGCTACATTTTCATCACTTGTTACCTCAATTCCAAGCTAAACCTTTCACCAATGTCAGTGCAACATTCCAAAGAAAACAGAAGAGTTTCCTTTATTGAAAAATTAAATTTATTTAAACAGTTAATAAAATTATTAGAATATTATGAATTAGAAAACATAAAACTTTTCCTCTTTTATGTGTGTAATGCTATACATTATTTTTTTCATTATGTACAGATTCAAATTTTTTCTCATAAATATCACAGATATGCATATAATTTTCCACCTTATTTTTTCTACTAATTATTTTCTTCTTTTTAATATTTATATAATTATTACAAAATATAACTGCACAAAATACAACAGCTCAAGATCTGAACTGGGGAAACTCCATTTCTCGCATCTCCTCCAGTCTCCCCATTCTTAGATGAGGGGTCTCCCTGCTGATCAGCTCATCCTTGTCTACCTGGTAAAACAATTCAATTCCCTATCATTCACTCAGCCTAAAAATCTACTGGCTTTCTGCTAGAACAGTTAGATGAATCAACCTAGCATGTTATAAACTGGTCTCAGAAGAGATAGGAAAAGATGAGGGAGGGAGAGAGGGCTCTCTTGGCAGCAGCAAGTCATCAAGTCAGATTTTACTGTATCATTGAACCATGTTTTAAGGGAGGAACTCAACAGCTCTAAACTCTGTAAATAGATGATTGAGTGAATTAAGTAACTCCAGAGGGCTACCCGGCCTGCATAAGACCCAAAATGTCCTCTAGAGGTACCTACATTTCCTAAATAAAGCTATGGAAGTATCACATTTAGTGTTAAGAGACAGCTGGCATGGATTTACTGATTCCCTCTCCCCCTCCTACTCCGCTCAGCAAAACAGCATCTCATTCATTCACATAAATTAAAAAATAGGGATGGAATTAATTACACTTTCAGTATATTCTTTCATACCTCTTACATGATTTTTTGATGTCTCTCAACTTTAGATAGTTAAATGGAAAGACAAAATAACACTTTCAAGTTTGCCTCCAAACTCTGATTCTTCAAATTTTACCAGCCACTGTGGATACAAACATCCTTGCTTTAGCCTATAATACAGATACAAGAGAGAAGAGAGAAAATGACAGCTTGCAGCTGCTTTGCCATGAGCCAAGGTATTAAATGATAATAAATCTTGTGAGCTGCTGACACAGCCTTTTATGCAATTTCCACAAAATCCTACTATGAGATGGACTTTATGCTTAAGTTGTTGATTTCCATGTTGAATATGGAAAACAGTTTCTAGCCCTATGTCAGTTATCAGTGATTCACACTAATTTGGAAATGCTTTTTGCATATAAAATTGGTAGGCCACTCATATTCATCACAGTTTACATGCTTGAATATTTGTCTTGCTCCTTCATGGATGAATGAAGTAACAGGAAATTGATCTTCTTCTTACAGCCACAAGCCCTGGTTTTGTCTAGATTGATGCATGATAGCATGAACATAAGCAGCAACCTGGGCTGCATTAGGATGTCCTGCCAGCAAGTTGAAGTATGTGATCTTCAATTCTACTTAGCACTGGTGATACACATGTGGAGTGCTGGACTCAGTTCTGAGAGCCTCAATAATTGAGAGACATGGACATACTGGAGAAAGTGCAGCAAAAGGCCACAAAGGTGGTTAAGGAACTGGGAGCATCTAACTTTCAAAAAGAGATTGAGAGCTAGGATTATTCAGCCTGGAGAAGAGAAGGCTGAGGAGGAAAACTTAACAATGTATGCAAGTACCTGACGGGAAGGTGTAATCAGGGCAGGTCAGACTCTTCTCAGAGTGCCCAGTGACAGGATAAGAAACAACAGGGACTAACTGGATTCCAAGATGCATTCAAACCTGAGAAAAACACTTCTTTACTGTAAGAGTATGCAAGCAGTGGACCAGATTGTCCAGAGAGTCTGTGGAAGTCTCCAGCCCTGCAGGTACTTAAAACCTGACTGGATTTATTCCTGGACAATCTGCTCTAGTTTTTGCTTCTCTGTGCAGAGGTATTGAACTATCTGATCTCCAGAGATGGCTTCAAATCATTATTATTATTCCAAAATTCTATAGCTTGTATGGCATCATATACCAAGTGTGAAGAATTAGGAATAAAAAACATTTTAACAACTTAATTTGAAAGCCATGCTTTTTCCATTTAGACACACAAACAGAATTGGAAAGTAGTAGATTTTTTTCTAACCATATTATTTATTTTGCTTCTGAAAGCTGAGAATATTTAAAATATTCAATATAATATCTTTATATTTTAACTTCACAGCTAATATTTTCATTGCATTTCTTGTAGACATATGCACATAAACACACACAACCAGGACACTCTATACTCACACAACTATTTTAAAAAAATGTAGCTAACTATTTATAAAAAAACTGTTTGCAGTATTTTAGTTTTAATGTTGCAATCTTCAGTGCTCAACTCCCTATTTTCTCTAATCACTTGGTGTATTAAAGGATTATATATAGTAGATAAAAATTTTACTGGCACCTCTAAGCATTTTATTTTATCTCAATCACAACTTCTTGGTATTTCACTCCATCAAAAATTATCTCTGTACTCTTTCCCAACTATTTAGATAAAAGGAATGGCCACTGCAAATGAAACTGTCTTGCCAAATTCACAGTGAAGGAAAAGATAACACAATCTTACCTTTAGTAATTCCATCAACTTATTAAAACTGTTCTCAGTATCTACTGCATATTTGTAATTAAGTTTATAGAGAAATAAACTGGTAGCATGTCCATCTCCAAGTATCAAGAAGGGTGAAGTACAGAACCTGAATTTTGGTTTTACAACTAACACATATGCAAACTTTAAAAAAATGCACTGAAATTACTGCATAGACATATTAGGTAGAAGTAATTTAGAAGACACATATACAGTCCTCAGCCTTTGAGAAACAGACACCTCTGGTATGCTCTGAAAATCAGAGCACACCATGATAGAAACATGATGAATGTGAAAAGAACTGTAGAGTTTTCTTAGCTAATGAAAGACTATAGAACCTTATAGAAGCTCTAGCATGTCTAGTTTTAATTTACCAGTGTCAAAATCAAACAAGCTTGCATGTCTGCTTGTAGCTCCATTTAATTTTATTCCTCTATTTAAGCAGGATTCCAACTATTTGCCCATATTTTTTTTTAACTGTGATTCAACTGCACATGGTAGTTAGGGAACTGTGTGCACAGAAGCAACATTTTTTTCTGACTTCAACAATGACCAAGATGTACTATCACATCATGGAGGATTTCTCAGTTTACATCTTTTTCATTAACTAAACAAGCAGTATCCTAGATCACTGGTTTTAGATTAACATCCTTATAAATTCAAGACTTGAAATAACATTTAATGACTTCATTGTAAAATGTGTTTTTCCAATCTATTTGTTTATTTAATTATTTATTTCTCCTTGCATAAGGACAAAACAGTCTATGAGGATAGAAGAAGAAAGTTTATAGAACACAGAAAAAGGCACAGGCCACTTGTGAAGAAGAATACAGGAACACTGTCAGAGTATGCAGGGATGTTATGAGGAAGGCTAAGGTCCATTTGGAATTAAATCTGTCATTTAAGGGATGTTAAGGACAACAAGAAGGGCTTCTTCAAGTACATCAGTTGTGAAAGTAAGCCTATGAAAAAGGTGGGCTTATTGCTGCATGAGGTGGGTGCTGTGGTAGCAAAGGATACAGAGAAGGTAGAATTACTGAATGCCTTTTTTACTTAAGTTTTTACTGCTAAGGCCAGCCTTCAGAAATCCCAGACTCTGGAGGCAAGAAACTAAGTCTAGAGAAAGGAAGACTTTCCCTTGGTAAAAGAAAACTGAGCTAGAGATAATTTAGGCAAAACTGTCACCCACAAATCCATGGGCTCCAATGGGATGCATCCACAAGTGCTGAGGGAACTGGCAAATGTCATCGCTATGCCACTCTTCACTATTTTTGAAAGATCATAGGGAAGAGGAGAGGTTCCTGAGAACTTGAGGAAAGAATGTCACTCTAGTCTTCAAATAGGGCAATAAGGAGGGCCTGGGAAACTACAGGTCAGTTAGTCTCACCTACATCCCTCAAAAGGTGATTGAACAACATATCCTGCATGTTATCTCTAAGCAGGTGAAGGAAAAAGTTATCAGTAGTCAACGTGGATTCACCAATGAGAAATCATGCTTGATCAACCTGAATGTCTTCTACGATGGGATAACTAGATGGATAGATGAGGAGAGAGCACTGGATATTGTCTACCTTGACTTCAGCAAGGATGTTGGCAATGTCTCCCATAACACATTCATGGGTAAGCTCCAAAAGTGTGAGTTAGATGAGTGGACAGTGAGGTGGATTGAGAACTGGCTGAATGACAGGTCACAGAGGGCTGTGATCCATGGTGCAGAGTCTGGGTGGACACCTGTAGCTAGGGGTATTCCCCAGGGATCTGTACTGTGTCCAGTATTGTTAACTTATTCATCAGTGACCTGTAAAAAGGGACAGTATGTACACTCAGCAAGTTTGCTGCTGATACAAAACTGGCAGGAGTGGCTGATGCACCAGAAGGCTGTGATGCCATCCAGTGAGGGCTGGACAAGGTAGACAGCTGGACAGGAAGGAACCTAATGAAGTTCAACAAGGCAAGTGCAGGGTCCTACATCTGGCAAACCACCTTCACCAGTAGAGGCTAGGGACTAACCTTCCAGAAAGCAACTCTGTGGAGAAGGAACTGGAAATCCTGACAGGCAAGCTGCTAACAATGAGCCAACAGTGTGCCCTTGTGGCCGAGAAGGCGACCCTGGGCTACAATAGGAAGAGTGCGGACAGCAAGTTGAGAGAGGTGACCCTGCCCCTGTACTCTGTCTTACTCCAGGAGTACTCCTCCTGGAGTACTGTGTCCAGTTCTGAGCCCTTCATTTCAAGAAAGACACGGATCTACTGGAGAAATGGACTTCATGGAAGAAGGTCACGAATATGACTTAGGGGACTTGAGCATCTCTCCTATGAAGAAAAACAGAGGGAGTTGGATCTGTTCTGCCTGAAGAAGAGACGACAGATAGGGGATCTTATCAATGCTTAAAAATATCTTAAGGATGGATGTCAAGAGGATGAGGACAGACTCTTTTCAGTGGTATGCAGCAACAGGACAAGGGGCAACTTTTTATTCAAATTCAGCTGATATTTTAGAAACTTGAAATGCTATTTTTTACAATCTGCATGCACAAGTAAAAGTGATGAGGAGCAGGATTCATCTTTTTTATATTTAGATGACTAAAGTTTTTCTAGTTGTACTAGGCCCTCCTTACCACAAATGAAAAAATAAGTACCTCAGGAAAGTAATTCATCTAATCTATAGGTTTGGTTCTTAGACTAAGATGAACCCTAACAACTCCATTAACTATAAAAGGATCCCAAAATTACCACTAGGAATTGGAACCATACATTTGGATATCTTTGTTAAAACAAGTTACTCCCATCCTTTTTATTTTCCTTCTGAATTTGAAAGACCAAAATGCGTCTGTACATTGAGAATGGTTTTTTGTTGTTCTTAAAATGTAATAAATGAGCAGACTACTAAAATATATTGCCTCTTTAGACCTTCCATTAAAAAAAACCCCAAACCTAAAACTGCACAGGGAAGTATGCTATAAGCTCTTGGTTAAATCTTAAGAAAAATTAATAAACTAGTACAAGTACACAACAGTGCACCTGTGCTATCTTGATCTAGCTACCACGCAAACATTAGCAATTAAGGGATTGCAATGTGGGTTTTAGCAATGCTTGTTATTTATTTAGCATGTATATCCAGAATGTGTATAGAGTTTGTGCTTGGATTAACATACGTCAGAAGTCATCCTGTGGCTTCTGTTACTCTAAACTATGCAGCTAGCTTGAAGTAAAACAAATATGATAGCACATACAATTAATCATGCCTTTGTTCCTCCTGTGTATCCTACTCTATGCCATTTAGCACAAAGCCTTGTATTTTGAAATGAAGCTGAAAAACACTGCCCAAAGGGGAGTTCTCAAAGGGAATGTATTTATGGAGGGGAACAGAAATTAATTTTTTTTTACCTTAGTGAGGAATAAGGCAAGGACTATTAAACTGCATAATAAGCAATTAAAAGGATTTTAAAGGAAGCCGAGATAAAGAGCTACTTTAAAAAAAAAAAAAAAAAAAAGGAAAAATATCTGTGTTTACTCATGGACACCACTTTGCTCTGAAAACCCACCCCATATACTTCATTTTACTCTTAATCCCTAAGCTTGTGTTTATCAGGTCCTCGACAATCTCTTATCAGTTCTACACTGGAAAGGTGGGTTGGGCCTGAGAGCTGCAGTTTTGGATACTGTGATCAGTAAGAGCTAAAAGCTGACCTAAAAAGTATTCTGTAAAAGTGTGAAAATACCTCTTCACCATCTTTCTCTTCCAAATAATTATTTTTTATCAAAAATGGAGTCTTTCCTATGCAGAAGAAATGTGTCTTTTTTACATACTCTAAAACTGATTACTAATTGAAACAGTATCTCCGCTCTGTGTAGCTGACTGGATAACAGTGTCTATAAGCAGCAGCCGGGGTAAAGAACTATTTATGCAAAGCTAAGCACTGGAGGAGGAATACCTGCTTTTCTTCAGGTAGAGAGCCAGTTCAGGCATGTCAAGAATCCAAAGTTCAAGACTTAACTGTGAACTATGCTACTCACCAAAGAAACCTCAGCATTACATGGGAAAAATAGGAGTGAAGCAGAAAAGAAAGACATCCTATTAGAATATATACTGCTATGTAAATTTGAAGAGGCTAGCTGGATTAAGGACTATAGACAATCCTTTATTATATATAATATATAAATACATAAGGACTTTTATATATTATATAACATATATAAGGACATATACTCTTTTTGCAGTAGCCTAGAAAGCATTTAGCTCACGGACCATCAGTTCAAGTTAACATAGTTAAACAAAAGTGAAATTACCATGCAAGGGCCACTGAAGAGCTTTAGGAGTGGGAAGGTACATGACCCAATCATGGAAAGTCATCCATATCCCTGCATTTGGTATCATGTGACAGCACATCCACAGAGAAGCCATCAGTGTGATGAACATGGTATCTCTCTCTGATCTGCTGAACTCTTCCAAGCAACACAATAATCAGGCAGGACACATGTTGGATAACCTCTGTGGGAATAATTTTGCAAAGAAGGGGGGGGAAATCTGGCTAGTCTGACTCTACTTTCATTTACATAAGGATGGAGTTATTTCATTTGGTTATGTCAGAATAACCCTGATCTAGCTAAGAAGAACAGAATAAACAATGGAATTCTAAAAAAAAAATATTGCACCTACATCTATATAAAATATCATTTAAGAAAAGCTGAGAAATTATGAGCGTTTGAACTTTAAAAAATAAAAAAAGTCGGCAAATTACACGGTTTGTAATTGTTAAATGCAAAAGGTTTCTTTAAAATTCAGAAAGACTGGTCAAATTTGTTAGATTTTAATGCTCTTTTAAGTTGTTCTTTTTATTTTTTTTTTTACTTTTAGGATTTCTTGTAAAAACTTCCCTGAGGCAAAAAATGTTAAGATAACATTAAGATTAACAAGATATACTTTGCAAGAATGTGTGTGGGTGGGAGAGGGATAAGATTGTATGTTGAAATGCTAAGCAAATAATAACTAGTGACTATATGAAAAGCCATAACAATTCACAGATTTTGAGGTCTGCGCCATTCAGCTTTCATTTTATCTTATTTAAATTCTTGGCTTCTCAGCTGTGTGAATTAAAGGTCCTTCTATGACTTTCACAATAGCACTTCTTAATTTCCTGAAGGATCTTGGAGGGTGGTCAGGGAGAAATAAGGGTTGTTTCTTAAATACACAATTTGGAAGAATGGCACTGATAAGAATTTTCTGAAAATGATATATTCTCTTTTCAGTTTTTTCTTACTAAGCTTCCAAGAGAGTTTTGCTGCTGACTCTAGTTGCATGCAATATCAGTAATAGTTGAGAGTTTCTATAAATTCCTGCTCCATAGATCTCAAGGCCAAAATAGGCATTTGTAATTATTAAGCCTGATCTGCATTAAGAGAACATAAAATTCCATTTAGTACTTTGTGTTTAATGTAGATGTACAGGTGGGGGTTTTCCAGTAAGAGACCTCTCATTGTAGACATCAGAAAAATTCAGCACTTGCCTCGAAAATCTGTTCCCAGGTAAGAGCATACCCTCTTAAAAACTGCACTCCCATCTCTAAGCTGAATTGTTATGCATTCAACTTCCAACCACTGATCCTTGTTATGCCACTTCCTAACATGTGTGAAATACAGAAATCAAGCATTCAAAACCTGCCAGCAGACCAGAAGCAGCTTAGACTCTTTGTTAACCACTATCACCATTGTTGTTAAGTTTCATGAAAAAAGCCCTCTCAGGAAATTAAACTTCTCGGCTTTTGTGAAACTTGACAAGATCCACAATTCTTCAATGGAAACATTGCAAACTGTCCAAACTGTAAATTTTATGAAACTCAGCATTAGCTAAATGTTAAAGATAATTTTGTCATGCATTGTTATGTCATAAATTGCAGGGAAAAAAGCCTATAGTAACTCTCGGTGATTATCCTAATACCTAATATGCAATTTCACCCTATCTGTACTCATTCTGGAGTCATCAAAGTTCCCTGCATGAATCTGAAGAAGAGTAAAAACCTCACAAGTCAAAATTAATACTTTGAAAGTAAAACTTTCAAGAAAAAACTACACTAAAAGGTATGAAAACATGAGTTTTAAACAAACAACCTATAGATGTTTTACAAAATAATGTGCATATATTCCTTGGAAAGAACAAAACAAAAGAACTGGAGGACAAAAACATAGTGTAGAATCTATTTTTTTACCTAAATAATACATTGCCTATTGATGAGAGGCTAATTAAGCAAAGGCATGTATTTTCCAGCTGGGAAACACAGCTCCATCCCAAAAAATTTGCACACAAGCATAAGTGGAAAGTCCTAGGGCCAGGGAAAACCAAGTTAGGCTTTCAAAACAAAAACGATTATGAAGGAGAAACAAGAGACTTTTCCACCATGACGAATAGCACAGAGAACTCACAAGAGTTGAGCAGCAGCCACAAAGGGCCTGGTTTTGACGCAATGGGACACAGTCTGATCTGTGCTTGACAGTGAACAGTTACTCATTCCACACAAAATGACTGCTTCAATGAGAGGGATTCACCTCACATTCCCTATAGCCTAAAGGTTACAGCAGTTTTGTAGGAAATATCTATTTAAGTTTCCTCAGGCAGCAGAGAAAATTAAGCACAGGTCTCAAATATCTACAACAAATAGAGTATGCAATGGCTTATTAAGTAAAGCAAGACATTGTCAATCTCATGTCCTTTCCTATATTTAGCATAATGCCCAGATCAGTCAACAAGCTTGAAAATGTCCACTTCATCCACTAACCTGTGAACCTTGCCAGTGCTAAACACTCTGGTTAATACACTATTAATGCAATTGTATGCACACATGAAAAGGAAACTATGAGCAAAACTGGATTAGAATTCTGAGCAATTGCTCCTGTGTCACATCTAAATCTACTCATCCTCAAGGTTATGAAAGGAACCTAAACTGATTATGGCTATAACTTCAACACTTTAAGGACTTCCACTTGATTAGGAAGAACCCAGGAAAAAATCTCACTCAAAATGCCTACTAAAGAAGTTATCATTTTTATCTTAAATGTATAATACTGCATCACTTATGCCTGATGAAGCTGTGTGATGCACTCATGTATCTGCCAGAAAAAAAAAGGTAATGACTAGTTTCCTTTTTACTAGGATCTCATATCTCTATCCAAAAGACTCCCTGTGAAATTCTCTCAGGAGTGATGTATTTGAGCACGCAGCACTACAAATCTTCTACAGTAATGATGACCCAGTTTGAATGGCATTACTGAGATTAAACAGTGTAGTCAGTGAATTAATTCAGCACAAAGGCCAGGAAAGTTTTACAATAATACACAGAGTACTTCAGTGGGTTTTTTAACTGCTTTCAGTGTCTTGGACTCTTGATATCACCAGCTCTGCCTAAATAGGAAACATCAGAATAAGAAATCAAATACTTTCAAGGCCTTAAAAAGAAATTTCTAGGGCAAAATAGTTTTAGGGACAGTGAATAACTGCATGGTATTAGTTATGAGAATCTTATCTTGCATGACCTGCAATTGAACACCACAGCGGTAAGTGAAAAAAATATTCTCAAAGATTTCAGCAATGGAGGATCAAACCACAAACCTCTAGGCACAAAGAGGCACTGGGCTTTGAATTAGGCTTCAATGCTTCTTTAAAGGTATCTTTACAATTCCCTCTCTAATTACTATGTTACACCCTAACTACAAAGCTTTAAAGAGGCAGCAAGGTCTGTGGTAACAGCATTCCTATGGTCTTGAAGAAAATGCACGTTATACAGCAAAGTGACAGAAGTGCTATGCTGGTACTTAAGAGTTAGTGAGGTTGGACTTCTGGCAAACATTCAGGGCAATGGTGTATCAAGCTGACTGAATTAATGTTTTACTAATGATTTGAACTTAAACAAGCCAAAATCCATTTTCAGGAATGGGGAAAAAAATTGTCTTTTCAAAGAGCTTCCTAAGGACTTACTGCTAAACGAAATACTATCTAGTAGTAAAACCAAAAACTAATTAATTAAATATGGAAAAGAAAGATTAACTGAGGGAAACCCTAGACAAAACAAGGCACAGTATTCCAATCTAAGAAATTCTCATCTAGGTCAAACCCAAACAAAAATCAATACAGGTCAAATTAATTAATTTACTCCAACAGGATTTGCACTCTGCTTGTATCATTCCTGGCTCTTAACTTCATAGAATCATGTAGGTTGGAAAAGACTTTGAAGATCATTGAGTCCAACTATTAACCCAGTACTGCCAAATCCACCACTAAACTATGTCCCTAAGTGCCACATCCCCATGTCTTTTAAATACCTCCAGAGATGGGAATTCAGTCACTTCCCTGGGCAGCCTGTTCCAATGCCTTCTCTCCTGCTTATAAAATATGTTATCTGCCTTTTCATCCTGGTTGGGTATCACATAACAGACTCTCACCAGAACATCTGCCTCGTCAGCCTTGCCCTGATTCTTATTCATAAACACTCTACCCTATTGTCACCATTGTTAAGCCCTAGACAACCAAAACACACCGTAACATACTTCAATGTCAATTAAAAAGAACAGGTCATATAACTTCAGGGAAAATTTTAAAGCATCCAAGCAAAATTTGGGCTTATGAAACAAAACTAATGTCTTTGGGTTTCTACAAAGAACACAGAGTTGATTAGGTGAGAATGGTCCTTATATCACAATATCTAGCAAGGCAAACAGAAACTTACAACAGTGAGAGTATTCTAAATTGAGATGAACTAATTGCAAAACTTAGATGACAATGTATGCCATAATTCTATTTTCTCAATTTTTTTAAATTTAACTTAATTTTTAGTGTATTTCCACATTTATCTTATGTTTGTTTCAGAGGTATTTATCCCTCTCTGCATAAATATCAACCTAATTTTCAAAGAAATTCAGAAACTTCTTGCATACATTTTATTTACTGCTCACATGCTTTATGGGAACTCTAGGGGACTCTACACAGTTTACTGGCCAGTGAAGTGATAAAAGCTAAACTTATCCTGAGGGTTATTTAGAATCTCTTGAGTAAAACAAGTTGGGAAATTAAACAAGCTGAGCTGCTGTGAGCAGGGTTTCTTGCCAGGAGCCAGTGTCCCTTCTCTAGAACTCTTTAGAATATCCAAATCAAAAAATATTTCCAACTGACTACCAAGATAATTTCACAAGCTTATTATAGCTCACTTTAGGAATTAGTGGTTTTTTTCTGCAGGTTCTCATGTCACTGGCAATCAGTGTTACTTCTGAGAGTTCTCAATTCTTCCACTTAAGCTTAGTGTGTCTCCTTAATCCCTTTAATTCTTGCATTTTAACCTAATTTTACTGCTCATTGTCATGCTTCTTTTGCTGATATCTGGGTCTTACTCTATATCATAAGAATATAAAAGCTAAATTGTGGATTATTTTTAAGTAAAAACCTTTTAAGTATTTATAGGGCAACCTTGAGCATTATCTTCCTTCCCTCTCATCTGACCAGGTCAAACGAAACCAATGGCACTATTCAGCCCAGTAAAGCAAGCGCGATCCAGTTCGAACTGATGAACTGGTAAACTTTGTTGTAACTACATTGTTCTCTAAAAGTGTGATTACTCAGCAAGTGATCTCAGTTGGAAACAAGAAAAATGTCTATCAACAGGTGATGGTGTTTGAGGTATTTCTCTTCTATCCAACCAGCACAGCAGTCCAGGTGCTCATTCCACATGGAAAGCAAGACTACTGGCCTTGACTCAAAAAGAACTGGAACAGAATCAAAGTCTCCCTGCACTAAACCCTGATCTGAACCACCAGCCTAAGGGTTACTCTGGAAGGCATTTCTCCTAATTGGTCTGTTCAGGCCATTTTATTCTGTGGAACATAGGTATTAGCAGCAAAAGAGAAATATAGGGCCAAAAGAGAGGAGGAACAAACACAAAGGAATGAGACAGAATTTGCTGGCCCCATGGTAACAATATTTAGTTGGAAAGTGGAATAACCAAGTCCAGGCTATGTTCCAAAGACTAATTAAGAACTCATATTCTTGGGAGGCAGCAAATAAAACAGGCCAGAATATAACTGAGGGCACATTAGCAGGAGTATGGTACGGGTTAAAACCCTTTGAAATGAAGAAAGGAACTGCATCCGAGACTTCCATGTTTAGACAAAGAGCTCTAACTTCTGTCTAAAAGGCAACTAAAACCACAACCGCCTCTCCTTTTCTAACCCAAGAGAGTACCTAAACCCATCCCTTCAAGTACACTGCTTGCTTTTGTTAAAAAATTATCAATAATCCATGGTGAGGAGCAGAGGAAATCTTCGCTTTTGTATAAAATCACCATTTGAACCAAATAATTAAAAAACCAAAATTCTCTTGCCAAATCAGCTCCCTTTATTCCTCTCAAAAAAACCATTTTGATTCAGCTAGAAAAAGAAGACCTTTCCTATGTATGTATTTGGAGGATAAGGTGATATCCAAGTTAGAAATGGGAAATTCAATAATTTCCGTATTTCAGTCTAAAATGCCATGACAAAGAGATCAATATAACTAGTACAGAAGTCAATGAAAATCTTTCTGATGAGATTAGTATGGCTTGTACTGGACTTTCTATATGCCCCATATAAGCATCTTGGACTCCTGTACACTTTCACAGATGGTAATGATGCTGTGACTTTTCAGCCACATTCACAAAAATGTTCCCATGAACTATTTTTTCATTTATAGTAAGGTTTATTTTTACTTTTTTTTTTTTTTAAATAAACCGTAGTGTCAAACTAACTATTTCAATCCCCTAGTAATACTTACAGTAAGAAGTGTGACATGTGGAAAATTGTTTGGGCACCAACCGAGAGTATATTAAAACAGTAGCAACAAGCCTGGCAACAGACTAGAATCCAATACAGTACTTGGCAAATGATGGCAAACATCCTGCCAACATGTGACGCCCTCATTTTTAAGCCAAAGATAAATGTAGTTTCTTGGAAAGACTGGTGTGCCCAAATGCCCTGAGAGGTCAAACAAAGATGCTGCAAATAATTCCCAGTGATATTTTAGCAGTCTGCTTCTTCATGAACTATCAGATCTTGAGTCCAAAATGTATGTTCCTACATTATTATTACAGCTCACCAAGGAAAACACAACACTGTTTTCACTTTGAAAAACAGCACTGACAACCATTTTAGTTTAGTAATTAAACTAATGGGTGTAATATTCTTCTCTCACAAATGAATGAAGCATACCAGAAATATAAAACTCCTAAAAAAGTATTTCTTGTTAAGCAAAATGAAGGATGACAAATAAAATAATTGTATTTCACAAACTTAACGGAGAGTTTTCTCTAAGCACTGGAATAGTGATTCTTTAATAAACAGATTTTCTTGCATAAATTTATTTGGGAAAAGTCTATGAAGTTTTCCCAGAATATAGATTTAAAGGCTAACTTCATGGAATTGTTTTTGAAAGAGTCTTACTTCAGTGTGGATTTAATAAAATGTTAGTCCAGGAAAATGCAATGCTGTGTTAAGGCATTTAGGGATCTGTAATGAAAAGTTTAAATAAGATTTAGCTAATGATGTAAATCACCAGTTTTAGTGAACCTTGGCTTTGCGATGCTTTGGCTTTAAGTCAGAAAAGCTGCCCAAAGAGCCTGAAATAAAACAATTCTTGTTTCCCTAGTGATCCTCACATTCCTAAAACAGCCAAGAGAATCTGTTCTTACTTCCCCTTTGAAACCATTCTACCCTTGAGGCATGGTATTGCAAGATACCACTTAGCAGTCCTAAAGAAACAGTTTGGAGGACTCCATTTAAGCACTGAGCAGAGAAAGAAGTTAGGTAAGGGAGGGAATGATTATGGTTCAGATTATGGCTGAACAGGAAATGGGTCTTCCCTTTTCATAATCTTGGGGTTTTTTTCAGAATGCTTCAGACCGAAAGAGTCCAAATCAGGGTTATCTCATTTTTTTTAACTCAAAACTGGAAAATTTAATGGAACTGACTAATGCAAAATATTATTAGTATTGCACTAGCCTCTTGCAACAAAAAATACTGAGGCTCAAAACAGGAATCTCTTCCAGGGGTGCTGCAATCGTGGTTGACAGATTCTCAAGCTTCAGAAGAGAGACGGGGAGGAAGAGGAGTAAACAAGGCAAACTACTACAATTAGAGCACTAGACAAGTAACAAGCAGATCAAAACAATGTCTTCTTTTAAAAATATTTGGGAGCAGACCACTATTTAGACAAGATAAACATTCCTTCACTGACTTTACATGACCTGATCTTGAACATTTCAGAGTTACATACAAAACGTAAATAGGATAAAGAATTTTTCGTATGTGAATCAGAAAAGAATACAATAACAGTCCTTTATAGAGAGGCTCTACTCTCTAACTGGCATTCAGCACACTGCTGCAGTAGTACTGCTGCCCCAGAACCGATACCCACCGCTGGGCAAGGAATGTATTTGACTCTGGTATTGCCACTGGAGGTATGGAGTTTGTGCTGGGATTTGAGTTTAGTGCCAGCTTTGGGGTATGTTTGTTTTAGAATCTGGCAAAAAATTTGCCTTAAACCAGTTTAACCAGTTCCACATTATTTGAAACAGCACATTTCATGAGAAAATACCTTCTACAGATTGGATAGGTGGGCATTAGATCCATGTTCTTATTCAATTATTATGAGTTACTGCAGTAACATCAAAAAACCTCAGAAAAACTAGAGACTAAAGTAAACAACAGACTTCACTTTTAACTGTATATTTTCAGTACACAGTTCATGTAAGGAGTAAAAATGCCTCAGACCACTCACAAGGGATGTAGCGTAAAATTATAGCATGCAGTTTTTTGAAACAGGCACAAGAGCTCAACACACTGGAGCTAATTTCTGTGTCAACTTTCATTCCATACGGATTAGTGCCATTTTGCATAGCTGAAGCACCAACTCTACACAAGCATTTGGCAGTGCCATACATACACAATTTACTTGAGCTTCCAGAGTTGCTGCGGACACTGCAGCTTCTTATTAAAATTATCAGATATAAGTTACTCTATGAGTTTGTTTTTCACTAATTAAAAGGCTCAAGCATTTTCAACTGGATCTTTTTCTTCAATCTAGTGAGTCTTTCAATAGCGTGGAAACTTACATACCAGAAATAGTCCAGGAGTTCAACTATCAGTCTGGATTTGCAATTTGTTACCATCTCATGGGGAAAAAATTCTGCTTTCCCTGCCTTCTAGTAGCATTCATTCCTTTATTAATCATTGAATTAAGAACTTAATATAAACATCAAGATTCACCAATCACATGTTAGCACTTGCCAAGAAGAGTTTTTTCTCCACCTTTGTAATGGAATGTAGACCACTCTTGAGGAAAGTGATTCAACTGAGATTATTTCGTAACCTTTGTGAAAAACAAAATTCCACACTTTCTTCAAGGTTTTGCTAAAATGGACTCATAACACTTTTTCAATATCCATAGGTACACACATAATTATTTTAACATAAAAATTTAAAACAAAATGGAAATCATTAACATCAGCTACAGTAGTTTCTTTCAAAACATCACACACCTAATTGAGCAGCATCCAATACACTCCTCTGTTTTCTTGTTTCAGTACAACAGAAGTACATGGGCTCACCCACATTATAGCAGATCATCATTTATCCTCAGCTAAATATCTTTATATGAAGAATAAAACCATGTTCTACCTTTACAGAACATTAATGTCGATAAATAGCCAAATTGTTTTCAATTTATTTTACTTTTTAATTACTCTTATTAAAAATGCCATTTAAAGCCAGAAAAGCACTATAGCCATACATTTGTAGGTAACTGATGCTGAGATAAGACTCTTTAGAGCTTTAAAACTCAACCAGTTCTTTATGGTGAAACATCTAATTTTAGTTTGAATACAGAGGCTTATGCTATCTCTTTTGAATTACAGTCCTGAGGGCTTTCTTTCCTTTTAAATGGCCTTCTTTTCTCTTCATATTGAGCCCATTTCTGTTCTCTTTAGTTATAATGAGAAAGTTTATCGTGAGACAGCCATAATCCCATCATTTGTCCATACTGTAGTTTTCTCCACCGGCACCAAGCAACCAAACTTGTACCAGTACCACATCTCATGCTTTCAGATCCTAGGTCACAATTTGGAATGCAGCATGGTACTCACCTTACCCACACTGTGAGAAATAGAGCAGGGAAGGGGCCAAGAGCTGGCAGAGTGCTGACTTGGCTCTTTTCACCTCACTTACCCACCTAGGCTGTTGTTGCCCTAACTTGTTCACTATAAATGTTACTGCATGTAAGAAGATAAACAAAATTCCAGATCCACAACAAAGTTCACATCACTTCCACTTGGTCTTCACTCCTTCTACTTGGTTTTCAGGCAATTGCCTGAGATAATAGACTCAGGCTGCAATCAGACTGAGGCTGACAAAAAGGCTTCTGCATTTGCTCTTGTATGTCATGGTAAAATTAACCATCAAAAGATGGAGCTAGAGAAAGTCATGCTCTTTTTCTCCTATTTGTAGTTCACAGACCATGAACAAATATTGCAAGACATGCAGAAAAGTATTTTACAGGCAACACTACAGGTCAAAAACAACTTTCTAATTCATGTCATGTGAAGAAAGCAGCAACTGGTGTTGTATGTTTCCCTCACTGATGCATGAAAGCACTGGAAGATAAAAAATACTTGGGTTGCAATATATGCCTTATTTTAGGGGTTTTTAATTATTTGAAATAGCATTAGCTGAATTACATGAACACATATTCATTCATTGAATCACCTTTTGAAATCTCTCTTGGTTTGAACTGGATCACTTATAGACTATTACACATTTCAGCTTCAGTAAAGACCCACTTTTTAAATGTACAGCATTAGAGCATTAGGCACCATATGGTAGTAGAAACCTGCTACTACTGCAAAATTCCTGATACAGGATACGGAAGCCTGGAGTGTGTCTTTCTACAGTGGATGTTGATCACCTGTGCTGCATCTTTCACTCAGCTCTTGTGTGTAGTCTCTTAGTATGATCTGGCTTAAAATCAAAAAAGCTAAATAGTCTTGGTACCACTGAAAGTCTGCCAAAATATACCTGACCTGCAAAACACTGGCTTTGATGTCTTTCTTACAAGGGTAGGAATATAGTTAGAGTAAATTGCTGAATTTTTCATCCATTACAGATTCTAAAGACACTGCTACTAAAATTAAGTTATTTCAGACAGACAACTACAAATGTTTTTATCATGACTTCAAGAATTTTAAATGCAGCTCTACAGTCTTCAGTCAAGCAGAAAATCAGAAGTACTCTGAAATGCGACGAAGCTAATTTTCCACTGTGTCAACAAATAGCCTAAGGAAAGCAAAGACCATCTTACCGTCTAGCTAAGCAGTCTATAAGACTGTAACATTGCCAGTTTTAAAGGCTCTAAAAAAATCAGCAAGCACCTTGTTATCATAATGATTCTTTGTATTATGAAAAATAGCATGTTGTTACACTTGACAGGTTGTTAAAACTCTTCCACAAATAGAAGCAGATGTGGAAGGTAAGCTTTCCAATGAAAGAAAAATTCTTGGTATAGAGTTGAATATATTAAGTGCAATTTGCTTTGACTACATATTTGCCACTATGAAGTGTTAAATAGCATGGAGACAAGTCACATAAATGTTGAGTTGTCAAGGGGTGATTCAGTTTCAAGAACTGATGTTAAACAGATTGCTGAGAGTGAACTTTTCTCAGCCTTAATTACTCCACTCACATGAAACACTGAAACATCTCAAGGCTGAATACTTGCTCACCTACTAGAAGAACAACTTAAAAATCATGAACAATGTCACTGAGGGGTGACATCTATAATAAGAAAGTGATGGTATTACTATGAAAGATATAACATCCCATGTTCCATTGTTTTTACTTAGCTTTCAATTTCTCTAACCTGTATCAGTTAAAAGAAAATATTTATGGAAAAAAAAGTCAGGAGTTACAAACTCTTATCTCACTACTTAGTCTCTGCTGTCACAAAGATTTTCAAAGACAAAGACAAGTCTCTAGAAATATTGCCTCTTCTGTGCTTGTCCAGCACAATGAACAAGAAAACATATTCCATTCCCAGCAATGGTAGATGCTGACAAAACTGTTCAATCTGTGACAGATAGGACAAATCCCTCTTTCTCATTTAATACCCTTAATTGGCTGTGCTTCTTGTGAAGCAGTAACACAAGCTGAGTACATATGAGCTGACAAGCTAATTGGAAGCATTTCTTTTCTAAGAAGTATATTATTAAATCAACTAATAATATTCAGTGCCAATTACTCCTAGAGCTATGTATCACAAATTAAGAAAGGTGATAAAGTAACACAATTCCTGTTGTTACACAAAGGAATATCCACATTAGGAATGCCCACATCAAGTACAGACTTTGGATGGAAAAAAAAAGCCTGTTAATGCATTTTGTTTACTCTTTAAACTGTTTTTTTCCTTGTGATTTAAAACAAACAAACAAACAATAAATCTCTGTAAATTTCCCTCAGATGAGTACATGCCAGGGTTCTCAGCTTGTTTTTCATATTTTCTTTTGCATCTGCCACAATCCTGCAAAACAATATTAGCCAGGAGAATTCACACTAGTCACCTGACAATGTCTTTGACAAGCCACTGAGGATTCTCTTAAGTAGATAGAATCAAAACTTGAACTCTACACAACATGTACATCAGAGATAATGTTTTCATATGAATAGTCTTACAGGTGAAACCTTTAAAAAGGCAGACAATGGTAAATATAAATTAAAATTTAGAACGTTTCTCAAGATAAAGACTTAGGAGAATTTATGTGTAAAGAGCCTGCACAGGGAATAAAAAGGTCAAACTACAGAAAGCCCAGGTATCTGAGAACACTTACAGAATTTCACTTTCTTGGTAGAGTAGGTTTAGGTTTTTTTCATTACATGCAATTCCTATTTCACTAACAGCTTTCTTTGTAATCACCAGAAATAGTTCACAATATAGGAAAACCATAACAAGAATCATAGTCCAGGAGGTAACACAGACTTCCTTCAATTAAATTCAGTATTCTTCAACTCCCAAAGTAAATTTAAACTCTTTGCCTCTAAAAAACAACAAAAACACAGATCTTAGGAGTACTCACCACCATCTTCAACCATGAAATGAAAAATGTCACTGGTGGCATTGTCACCCCCTCGTAAAACATAGCATATCTTCATATCATCGATATCAGCTGGAAAGAGTCAGGAAAAACAGATTTTATTTTAAATGCTGAAGGTAGGAAACTGCTTTTATAGAAAAATTTGACATGTATTAAATAGTTTAGCTTCAACAAGAGAGAGGCTGAGGTTCTCCAGCAGAACTGAGGAATTCCAGTATTAACAGCATTGAAGTTTTAGAGATATCATTCATTCTCCCTCCCTTACTTCCCCCTCTCCAGTGCCTTCTTTCTTTTAAGCTGTATTTACAAAAAGAACTGAAGGGAAATTTAAAAACTTGTGTTCAACAGTCAGAACTATTTCATAGTTTTAGTGGTCCATTTTCTTAAACAGAGGTATATCTCCACTAAGACATTGATTCTGCCATTCTTCAACCTAAAAAGTACTGTAGAGGACACTTACAGTGATTGATTGTTTTAAAAAAACAGATGCAATTAAAGTAAACAGACAAGACTTCAGTAAGAAAAAAATGTGATGTACAATTTTGAATCATCAATTGCAATAAAGTATGTAAAAGGTAAACCAATATTTATCAATATTGTGTTTTCTATTTTCCTTGAATACTGATGAGAAACATACAACACGTCAACGACTGATTTTGTCACTGTCTTTGAAAGACTGCTGTTGGTAAAAAATCCATGTCTGATACCTTTTTCAAGAAAATGTTAGAAATTATTTGCATTCAAATGGAGTTCAAGTACCACCCAAGTTCTCTTATGATGTTAGGGTGGATCCATGAGCAAAAAGGAGCAAAAATCACTTTTGTTAAAGCTTCACAAAATCTCCAGTTCCAGAAGTAACCAGGCATCTTCTAGGGCAAGCAAGTTAAGTACATTATCAGCAAATATGTGTAACTGAAGAATCTCTTCCATAAATGTTTGAAAGTCAAAGATGAAAAAATTCATGAGGCTGTAAAGAGGATGCAAACTCTTCATGCCAATGGAGCAAATAAATCTTTCATTCTGCAAACACACAAGTACTCTGCTCTGTTCATGGGAGTAGCCTTATCAAAATCCACGGTTCCAGTATATATAAAGATAAGCACTTGGACCAGTGTTTGCAGGACCAGGACCACCTAATAAAAAAAAAAGCGCCACTTAGACAAAGACCTTTATTTTGCCAGAATAATAACAAAGGAATTACCTGTTTTCTGTTACTTGAGCAAGCCTATGCTTTCCTTCCACAGCTGATTAGGTTGTGCTAGTTATATCAAAATTTGCCTAGTTGTAAGCACTGTCCATTACTGTGTAATTATAGACCCTGCTAAAAATTAATTTTATATAGGAATTCTCCAACATAATTTTGAAATACATCCACTATAATTTTCTATTTAGAAAAATATAACTATGTCCACTTGCATAAGGCAGAAAGCTGTATGCTTAGCAATTGCTCTGCACTCTCCTTCAGTTGCAGGCAATCTGAAAAACATGATTGCTCATGCTACTTGCACACCATGAATCTTGTTTCACCAATGTTACTTTACAGAATATGTTCAGGCTGTCTGTTCATAAAACCACAGGAATAAATCAAGAAATGGGAATGTGAGGTGGTAGAGTGTTATGATGGACGTCACAAACTACTGAGCAGCTTTCACATTTTATCTGCATGAGACCCTGAACAGCCTCATCTGACTTCAAAGTTGTCCCAGTTTTGAGTAGGGGTTGGACCAAATGACATCCAGAGGTCCCTTCCAACATCAAGTGGAAGACTCTAATCAAGTTTTGCAAGCCCCATATATTGATTAAACTGGAACTATTCAGCATTTTGAAAGAGGTGGCACATGGCCGGATAAAAGGCCTAAAAACAGGGAAGAGCAAAACATGAAAAGAAAGTGTGTAACAGCAGGCCCAATAGCCAATACGGAGGCTTCTCTAAGTCATTTGCAAAATTCTTCACTTACACTAGGATTATTAAGTATATGACAAAAGTTTTTTACTTCTGCCCTGAACATTAGATAATTATTTGTCTCAATATAGTATAAGCACGAAGCACAAATTCATAAATTATGCACGAAGCATAAATTCACTACTCTTGATTTGGCAGTGTTAAATGTTTACCTGTTAATAGTAGTGGGCCACAAGGTGAGGGACAACAGTGAAGTAACTGAGCTGTGTCTCTTATTACTTCTCAAAACTGTACCCTCCTGGGTTTAGCCAAGAATTCTTGTCTCCCCGCCACTCACAACCTCTCATACCCAAAGCAGCTACAGACAACAGGGCATTTGAGGAAAAAGGAAAGGAAAAGATCGCGCCCTTTCATCCATGACTTTTGCTCCCACATTTTTCTGTGATTTCCAGAAACTTCTCTCTCCTTGTGCTCAGCAGATGTATTATTCCCTGTGTAAGCCTGATGATTTCTGCCTTTCATGCAGCCTTTACAGACACCTCTTCTCCCTCAAGTGCTTGGCCATTCATAAGACATTTTCATGTGTTTGTTTCATAAAATACAAACCATTAAAAAAAGCATTCAGGAAGTTGAGAAGATACCACAGAAATAACACAGATGCTTAGAAGGTATTTGCTTATAGAGGCCAAAAGACAAAATTGTTGAAATGTGTGTTTCTTAAAAACATTTTTCAACCTAACACAAACTAGGAGTGTTTGTGCCAGTACTGTCAGGAACCTGTGAAGTTACATCACTTTATAGGGATCCTCACAAGCTTTAAAACAAATTTTTCCTACGGGGTCCATGCTTCTTAACGAGCTTGAGCAACCACAGGATATTAAGATAGCCTGCATGAAGACCAGTGAGCATGCCACATGGTTGGAGTGCCAATTCATCTGGCACTCAGTTTTGGTCATCAGACAAATGTATACCTGGCCACACAGTACAAGACAGAATGGAATACATACCTTGCCTGAGTGCTCCCCCTCCGCACAAAAAAAAAAAAAAAGGGGATATTGCTGTGCTATGCAGTAGTCTGCTTTCAAGGAACACCTGTTCAATAATCCTACATTATCCAATGTAAAAGAAAACTCACTTTAAAACATGACAATCTACTTATTTGATAACTTGCTTTCTTTTTTGTTTCTCACTTATCCTGAAAATTCCCTCTATATTATTCTTTATACTGAAGCCTTACATTTAAGGAGCTGTGCTGGTTCCCAAAGCTTGTTGGACATAGTCCGGTCCCTTCTCATCCTGTTTTTTGTACTAACACTGCAAAACTTGGACACTCCAGCCATTTGAAAGTTCATCAGGACTGTTAGAAAGATTTGGTACACCGCTACAGCCAAGACTGTAACATGGGTAAGTACCAGTGTAGGCTCTCCAAAATGAAATACAGCCAACTGCAAGTGTTCATCTCAAGCCTTACCACCTACACAGCCCAACCTGGCTGGGCCCTTTTAACTCTGAGTCTCCATGCTGTGCTGTCTGCTCATTCCACAGCTGCAGAACGCTGCAAAAAAACTCACTTCATTGTTAATTAACCAGACATTAACTGATTGAAAAGTAACATGGAAAAATCTCTGGGGAATAGCTAATGCTCCCATTTCAATTCAAGTTACTTCACAGCCTTGTGATGAGGCTTTACTTCAGAACATTTGACACATGTGGATTTTGCCTTATTTATACCACTTAATATTTTAGTTCCGTGTAAAAAGTAAGTACCACTGACATAATTTTAAAATGTTTACATTACCTTTCAATTTACCACAAACACTTTGTGGTTAAGATTTGTGTAATTAAAGCAACAAATGCACTCATAATATATTATTTCCCCATTGGTTTGGAAATTATTTTGCTTTTATAGTTGTGTGCGCTCAGACTGTACAGCAACTGATACTCAAGCCATGGTATGACCATTAGTTAATAATAGCTTGGTCACTCCCATAGTGTTTTCTAAATAAAACTGATTACAGAAAGCACTGTATCTAAAGATATGCAGCTCAATTCTGTTATCCAAACTTCTATCACTGATAGAAAGTCCAAGCTTTGTGGACTAAGCTCTCCAAAGCAAAGAAGTTCCTTTATTTAGTGTTTATCCAGCAGTCCCCATTTCCTGTTTAAAGCTGTCACAGATTAAATAAATAGTAAAGAGATGCAAAAAAATAACAACCGCATTATAAATAAGCTCACTGTTGGACAGTTTCTCCCATCAATTATTATAGAGTTTAGCATGAAAAAGAATGTTTCCAGTGATCTAAAAAACCCATGAAATATTGTAATACCTTGTGTGAACTGGCTGATGCTATGGTTGCCTTTCCCCAAGTGGATCAGGAAGCCATGGCGTGGACCCTCTGTGATTCTGATCTTAAGAGTAACATGCAAACTGTCCCTGTCTTCCACTTTGAGCACCTTGTTGGTAAACAGAAACCCAATATAACCTGTGGGCAGGACACGGAGAGTCTGAGCACCCTTATTTATTACAACTTGAGGTACACTGTTGTCCACAGCCATTATTCGAATCTTCATAGTCTGAGGTTTCCTTGTTTCAAACACAGTGTTGGGGAAGACATAGAAATCAGTATGAGTGCCATCTGTAACAGTGAAGGAGAAACTATCCTCAACTGATTCCGTGCCATCATGTTTGTAGCTGATTAGATTTTCATTTAGATCTTGTTTAGTGAATGTGGTGACTGGTTTGGAGTTATTAAACATGATCTGACCGTGAACTGGTATCTGAGTGATGATAAATTTTAGCAATGCATCAGGTGTATCTCTGTCTTCTGCAGTCAGTTCAAATGGGGTTATCAGTTTGTATTCACTTTCACTCACCACCAGATTATGTATTGTGACAACAGGTTTCTTATTGTCCACATCACTAATAGAAATTCTGAAAGTACGAAACACAGGGTTATAGCCATCAGTCACCTCAAACTCAAAGCTGTCCATTTTTACCTCATCTTCTGAAGTGTGAATGTAATAGACTTTATTGCCTGCTAATAGGAGCTGAGTAAAAGTGGAGATGGGTATCCCAGGCTGATCTGTGCATTCAAGATGACCACGAACAGGTGGCCTGGTAATAGTGAAAACTAAGTTCTCATCCGGACTATTCAGGTCACTGGTGCTAAGCAAATCGGTAGTAAGGGTTACCTTCCCTCCTTCCTTCAAAGAAACTCCTTTGCTGATGACAACTGGGAAGACAATATCAATACTACCTACTGTCACATAAAAGTAGCGGTCAATGAGAGGATTTATTCCATCTGTCACATCAAACTTGATAAGATCACGAACTCCTTCTCGGCCAAAATGCATATATTGAATCAAGTTTCTATCCACTTCATCTTGGGTGAAGTTCATTCCCAGGGTGATATTCTCAATGACACCTGAAGGCTTTATTCTCTGCAAGAGGCCTTGTGCTGGTCCATATCTTATAATGTATGTCAAGGTTTTGTCTTCAGAATCAAGATCAGTAGCCTTCAATATTCTGTTATTAATAGTTCTAGTTTCCCCTATTTCAGTCTCCAAACCATCATTGATGGCCATTCTGGGTGTCTCATCATCTACAGGAATAACCATGATAGGCACTGTTTTCCTAATGGTATGTTTACCATCTGTGAGTTTCACCTCAAAACTGTCCATCTTCGTCTCAGAGTCATCATGTTCATAGAGTATGTTGGAGCTCTCTGTTATCTGATCCAAGGTGAAGCTTTTCACTAGGACAGTTCCATTGACCAGCTGGTTCACAATGTGGCCATGCCTGGGAAGCCTGGTGATTGTGAATGTTAACTTATCAGCAGGGATGTCTGCATCAACTGCATTGAGGATGGGGGTATCAATAACCAGGCTCATGCCTTCCATCACAACAAACTCTCTCATAAAGATTTCAGGCTCTTCATCATTGATGGGCATAATAACAATGGGGAAAAACTGCCGTTGGGAAAAGTTAATGCCATCAGAACAGCGGAAAGCAAATCTGTCTTCAACAGGCTCTACACCTTTATGTATACTTTGAACATAAAAAATATGCCCTTGGCGGAGGTCTTTCAAGGTAAAAGCACTTATAGCTACACCTGCCCTGGATTTTTCAGATCCTGGGGCAGGAGAGATGTTCTCCACATATCCAGACATGGGTTGAGCAACAATTGTGCAGAGTATATCATCACTAGGAGTATCCACATCTTCAGCCTTGAGGTGAGCGGAAGTAATGATCCTTTTCTCACCTTCTGTTACCTTGAACTGCTCCCCCACAAAAATCTCTGGGGCTTGACTGTCAACAGGAAGAATAGTTACCACAACTGAAACACCTTGAACAACATTGCCCCTGACACTCCACTTCTCAGACAGGTCAGACAAGGTGAGGTTGAAGGCATCTTCTTTGGGCAGAAGCCCTATTTCGCCACTAGTGTGTGCATATACTACAGCACCATCCAGCAGATCTCTCTGGGAAAATCTCTCTGCAGGCACTCCTTGAACAAGGATGTTCCCATGCTGAGGAGGATCCTCTACAATGAATGTCAACATTAAGTCATCTGTATCCTCATCAGTGCCCTGAATGACATTAGCAGTGATTTCAGCAGCACCATTCTCCAGCACATCTAGATAGGAACCAAGAGTGCCTGGGGGAAATCGTAGTGTAGGAACCTCATCATCGACTGGGTGCACATTCATTTTCAGTGTGATGGGCACAAAATGAACCCCATCACTCACATCAAGTCTGCAAGTATCACTGTTGGTCTCAACTCCACTGTGCACATACACCACTCTCCCTTGTCTGATATCCTCCAGGCCAAAGACACCTCCTGGAATCAGACCATACCCCGAAAGCTGCAACTGGCCATAACGAGGAGGCTGAGTCAAGATAAACCTCAGATGGGTAAGTTCAGTGTCTGTGTCACTGGCATCCAGCTCAGTTGGGCTCAGGATATGGCTGCCTCCCTCAGGTAAAGTGAAGCCAGTATTAGTGATTTCAGGAGGCTGGTTATCTACAGGCTGCAGGTAGATGGTGAAAGTCCCTTTGGCTGCATTGCCAGCCGCATCTTGCACTTGATACTGAAACTGAATCAAATGAGGAGCCACTCCCAGTTCTTCCTGGGGGGGTTGGTACGAGATCTTGTGGTGATTGATCTGGGCTTGGGTGAAGTGGGTAACTTCCACGGAGTGATCCTCAGTCAGCACGAGTGATCCAAGGCGGGCTCCATACACATCTGGAGGGTGGTTGGTGTCAGTGTCAGTCGGGGGCTGAGTTATTGTGTAGCGGAGTTCACGGTCCCCTGAATCCTGATCTGTGTAACACAAGTGCTTCCTCCGCAGAGGGGTCACCTGCTGTTCTGCAACTATTAAGTGCAGGCTGCTACTACTATGCAGCTCTGGGGCTAATCTGTCTACAGGATGTACCCGGATCACAAAAGTCTGTGGCCCCGAGCGGTTGGGTGGGTCATTGTCATCCTGGACTCTAAAGACAAACTGGTCCAACACAATCCCAGGGCCAGGGCTGTGAGCCCCAAAGTGTTGGTAATAAAGACGCCCTTCCACAATGTCCTGTTGTAGCCACTCTCTCACTGGCTTTTCATAGATAAGGGAGCTCCCAGCTAAACCTGGCACTCTCCTCCAAGAAAATCCCTCATCTTCTTCCTCCTCTTCCCAGCCAGGAGGTTGTTGTGCTTGGCGGAGGAGGAGCTGCCCAGCAGTGGGACCAGACTCCACTATGAAGAGCAGGATGGCATCCTGTGAGTCAATGTCAGTAGCACTAAGAGCACGGGTAGTGATGGGCACTGTTTCACCCTCAGCCATGGCAAGCCCTGTGTTAGCATTAAGTAGGGGTGGCTGGTCATCAGTAGGCACCAGAGTAATGGGAAAAAGGAACTCAACGCGGTGGCGAGAGCCACCATCTTCCAGCCGCAGCACCAAGTTGTCACTAAGTGGAGACTCACTGCCATCATGCTGGTAAATGATCCAGCCTGCTGCCAGCTCAGCCACCGTGAAGTGTTTACGAGGGGCAGCAGGTCCCGGGGTGTCCTCCAAAAGAGTGAGGTGGCCATGCCTCAGCCCCGCCACCACACTCACCCGCACCTGCTCAAGGTCATCCTCGTCACTGATCACAAGGTTGGGGCTGGGACCTGGGCCAGAGAGAGGCCGTGACTGCCCCTCATAGAGCACGAGGCCAGTGTTGCGTGTCACCACAGGTGCCAGGGTGTTCATGGGCTTCACCACAATCACAAAGGCAAAGGGCTCTGAGGCAGCACCCTCTGGGTCCAACACCTCCAGCTCAAGCTCAAAAAGCCGCTCCCGATCCGAGTCCTCCATGGGTGGCTGGTAGGCAATGCGCAATTCCCTCACATCCCTCTGGCTGAAGGAGGTGACAGGCAAGCTCCGGTCGTCGGTGCTGACCATGTGGCCCTGGCCAGGGCCAAAGGGAGAGGTTATGTTGAAGAGCAGCAGGTCAGGTGGCGACTCAGCATCCTCAGCTGACAGCATGTCAGGCGTGAGCGCCGTGAGGACAAACTGGTCCACCTCCATCATTAGCATGGCCAAGAAGCTGGGTTTGGGGGCCACATTCTCAGTGCCGGCCCGGATCCGCACCAGCACCTGGAAGTACTCGCGCTTCAGCAGTGCCCCGCCGCCCGCCGCCTCCCGCAGCTCCGCCACCAGCGGCACCAGGTCGCGGTTCGGGGAGCCGCCGGCCGCCGTGTGCCGGTAGCGCAGCCCCAGCCGCAGGAACTCCTCGCAGTCCCACATCGAGGAAGGCATCGGGCCGCCCCCCGCCGTCTCCCCGCCTGCGCCCGCGGCCGCCGCGGGGTAGTTGAGGATCTCTCCGTAGCGGGGCAGCCCGGCCAGCAGCGGCAGCAACCCCACCCGGCAGCGCTGCCGGCCCGGCTCGAAGGCGAACTCCAGGCTGCGGGCGTCCAACGGGTTGCTGGTGCCCCGCAGGCGCTCCACGGTGAGGGGCAGGTTGCGGGTGACGATCTCCAGCTGGGTGAAGAGCACCTCCACCTCCAGCACCAGGGGCAGCACCAGGGCGCGGCTCGGCGAGTCGTAGCGCAGCTGCAGGCGGACGCGGTCCCGCGCGGGGCTGCGGCCGCCCAGGTGCGAGTACTGCACCTCGCGGGTGCCGAAGTCGCAGGGGAAGCGCCGGGGGCTGAGCCGGCCAGGGCGCTGCCACAGCGGGTCCTCGTCCAGCACGGTGAGGTGGCAGCGGTCTCCCGGCTGCACCTGCAGCACCAGGTCCCGCGTGGGGTCCAGCCAGGCGGAGCGGCCCAGGGGCACCCGCAGCCCGCGATTGGCCACCACCACGGCGGCCGCCTCCGGCGACCACGGCAATGACACCGCGGCGCTGCTGCTCGGTGGTGGCTCCGGCGCCCCAGCCCAGGCACAGCCGGCCAGCAGCAGTAGCAAGCCGGCCAGCAGCCGCCGTGGCGCGGCGGGGAGAGCCTGCATCATCCTTGCTGGCGGAGCGAAGCGCCGGGAGCCTTCGGCAGAGGCCAAATCGCGGCTCCGCTCCTGCCGACGGCGCGGCTCCTCCGTCCGTCCGTCCGCGCTCGCTCCGCGCACACGCCGCGCTCTGAAAGCGGCGACCCCGCTCAGAGAGGAGCCCCGCGAACCGGCAAGCCCCGCCCTGCCCCTCCGACTGGCCAGTGGGCACCCGCGGGGGGCGAGGCCGCGGGGGGCGATTGGGCACAGCGCGCTGTCAATCATAAAGTTACAGGGAGGAATGAGGCTCTCCCTCCCTCCTTCCCGCGGCCGCTCGAGCGGTTGCGGAGGGGAAGGCGCCGGGAGAGCTGAGCCCTGGCCGTGCAGGAACGGGGGGGCAGCGGGCATAGATCGTCCTGCCCGCTGCCGCCACGGGAAAGGCGCTGCCGCCCGCCCAGAGCGCTGATGTCGGGGGAGGGCGGTGCTGCTGCCCTGCACCGAAGGAGCGCACCTCCGGGAGCGGCGGGAGCGAGACCGCCGGCCCCTTCCCCTGCACTGAACATCTCCGCTCCTGCCCAGCTCCCTGAGGCACAGCTAGAGCCAGGCTGTCCCAGCTTTGCCGCCGGGGAGGGCTTGGGGTTTCCTTCCTCTCGGGGTGCCGGGCGGCAGGAGCGGGGCTGCCCGGGAGCTGAGCCCGGATAACGGGGAGCGGGAAAGGTTCCCGAGGGCAAACGGGGTGCGTGACACGAGGAGAAGCGTCCCGGGGCTGCCGCCGGGGCGGCGTGTAGCGCTGCCTGCCCGCACCGCCGCTCCGTGCGCCGGGAAGGGAACGGATAAATATCCCCGGGGCAAAACACATCACTTAATATCCAATTTCACTCCTCGGAGGTGACCAGGCACCGCAGCGGGTGTATGAAAGCTTCGCGGTATTTCTGCCACCTTGTGCCTGCTGTCGAAAGCACATTAAAAAGAACCCGAGCTTGCCGGAGTTCCTTGCCTTTTAAAATTCCTGGTAGCAGGCTCTGAATTTTAGTTCATCGTCCCGCACAGGTGCTAAAATTCTTTCGTGTCAATGAAGAGTCTTTTTAAAAAAGGTTTCTAATAATATAAAAACGAAAAATATTACGAAGAGACAGATTCATGGACAACCCAAGGCTATTTGGAAATGAGTAAATTTGTGATACCTTATTTCAAAATGATCTTTTAAGTTCTCTTTCAGTGGTGAGACAACATTATGGCATGTGATCTTATTGTCTATATGGAAAACTTGAATTTGGAATTTGAATTTTGCAAGTGTGGGCAATGTGAGCCACGTTTACATTTAAGTATTCTTCCCAATAATAACTCAGCTGGGATAGGGGAACGTCAGTGGAAATCTACACCCCGTTCTACAACACTGAATTATTGCAATTTGTGAGATACTTTTATATTCCATTATTTACATCCCGGTGTAATGCTGCTGAAAGCTATTTAGGTAAATAAATCTGTACAGAATTCTGCAGGAGATAGTAATTCTAGTAGTTAGATACCTAGCAAGTTTAGTGACACTAACACCATTTTTCTGCCCGTATGAGGCATTCACCCTGGGTTTCAGCAAATTAATGTCTGATTCCTAAGCCTCAAAGGAAGATGTTTAGGTACCAAAAGATGAGTTCCAGGACCAAGGATCCCATAGTTCCACAAACATAGTATATCTTCTTGTCAGAGATTACAGTGTTCAGAGTGGAGTGGTTGGAATTGACCAGATGCAGTTGTCTAGTGTCAAGTGCTCGGCTCTGTTTTAAAACAAACAAGTTTAAAACACTCCAAAAACAATCAAAACAAACAATCAAAACCAAATGACCCAGAACAGAGGCTCGAGGTAGCACCAGGGCTGATTACCTGTATGGTCATGAAGAGTTTAAATTGTAAAGTTAATCTAAATTATTAATTTAGTGTATTTCCAAATTTACTATAGTAAAATGAAGTTTTACTAAATAGATGTCCAGAAGAAATCACTTAAAGGGAGAAAGAGTTTCTTCTTCTTTTTTTTTTTTTTTTTTCTTTTCAGAATTAACTCCCTTTTGCAGAGTTTGCCACTGAAACCATGTGCATATGCATATATGGTATGTGGAGAGAGACTTACTGAAAAAGGGTAATAAGTCACAAATATCATCTAAATTTCTTGTTCTAGCAGAAGAAAAACACCCAAGGCATCAAATGAAAATTGCACTTCCCCCCCCCTCCCAGTTTTTAGCATTCTTATATTGTTAGGGATAGTGAGTAAACATGTACCTTCAAAATGTTTTCTCTTTAATGATGATATGTTTTGAACATATAATTTGATACATAACATTTGAACATAACATTTGATGATATGTTTGTAACAGAGAAGTCTCTTCAAAATTTTTGTGCTGTTTATTAAGAGATCATATCTGGGACATCTCTTTTCAATTAGTAAAGAGATTCATATGGTAGATGAAAGAATAACTTTTGAAATATCTGTGTTGAAAGTGCACAGAGAAGAGCATTCCAACAATGAAGTTTTTGAGGTATTTTGCTGCTCCTGAAAAAAATTTAAATTAAAAAGTAGTAAAGGGATAGAACTGACCCATCTCTAATACAGAAATTTCTTATTTTCAGTAGATATAGGGTCTCTTTGAACTCTGTTATCTCCATCATCAAGTAGTAAATTTCCATGTACAAACAGCAGGCGTCGTCTTTATTTTTAGCAGTTGCTGTCTTGTCAAACAAGTTGGTGAACTCTTGTGCCACAGTCCAAGTGCAAGGTGCAAGACTTGCTTTATTTCTTCTTCATTTCACAGCACAATATAAGACACAGAAATGCTCCGTTTCAGTCCAAATACCTGTTGCCCTGCAGGTAGAGGCTTTCATGAAAAGTCCAACACCACTTAATCTTACATCCATAGATTCATTTCCCATTGCCTTGTAGTGTGAAGAACTTTAACTGGTTTCTGTCAGGACAAGGTTGCATTCCTGGACTAAGAAACTCTTACACAGTCTGTTTTCAGAATTGTTTCTGGTTGATGATGGAATGAATATACCACTGGTTTGTACATAAAATGTACCTACAGTAAATGTAACCACATAACCTACCCAACTTTCACTCCAAAACCCAATCCAAAATCACCCTCCATGTTTTTAAAGTTCTTCTTAGACTTTAGTCTTATTACCTTATGATATTTCTGCTGCTGCTGCTTGAGTAATTGTTTTCACCTGCCTGGCACTGGTGTCCTGCCCACACTCTTTGTCTCTAGTGCTATTTTAATTTAAACTTTGGCTACCTACTTTTCAAGTCAACTTTCTTAAAGCTCCTTCCCACTTTAGAAGTAATGTCTTTTTCTTTACTTTTTTTTTTCTCCTCTGCCTTTTGATCACTCTCACTCTTTTTTTTTTTCAAAGCCAAAATACAATTTCTTGATCTCCTATTAACAAAGAGAAAATACTTGGTAATTTACTAGACTGGGTTGTTCAATCAAACTTCCTTACTTATGGTTTATGTATTCTGTTTGGACTCTGAAGTTTTTTCACTGTGATTATGGAATTTATAACATTATTCTAAAATGTGCACTAAGACACACATTCATGGTTTTTGTTGTGTAATGAAGGGAACAAAAAAGACACTATAAGCAGCACAACTGTTTTCAAAAAATATTTAAAGTCCTAAAGACCTAGAGTCTCTCAGAGTTCCATTGGGTAAAATTCATGAGTGGTTAGAAACGTTGTTGACAGAAGCTGCCCAAATACTATCACCAGTGACAATGATGGTTCAATCTCAATGTGCAATCCAGAACAGGTACGTTTTGTGGGTATGTATTATATTAGACTGTATTTATACAAATTCTTATTATATCTGAAAGTGTGTATCAACAGGCAATTGTTGGTAAGGCATTTATTACTTATAGATAAATGCTTAATAGCTGATGGAGATCAGCACATCAAATCTTCCATGGTAACACATTTATCTGAAGTGCCTATTTATTTATTCATTTATTTATTTTAATCCTTAAACTCTGTCAGTACTAGTTATCTACTCTATTTATATTGCCAGGTCTTAATTACTGATAGCTGAAAATCAGTACATTCAAGTGCTCATTAATTTTTATTAATGATTGTTTATTAATGAAATAAGTAGGGAAATATTCTTAACACCACTTTATTTGAAAAAGTAGACAGAATGGAAGTTACTGAATGGATAAAAGATCAAATCCAGGCCAAGTTATTTAACTCCTCCTGTCCCACAACTGCTCTAAAAATACATATTTTTTTTCTAGGGCGCATGCAACATTGGTTTTTTAGTTTGCTTTTTTTTTTTTTTTTTTCCTGGTATCACATGGCTGTTATTAAAAAAATTGCAACAGAGATTTTTTTTCCTTTCTTGTCTGTCCTTGTTCTAATGCTTTCAGAAAGTGTTAGAATTCAGTTTGGAAAGGATGAATTATGGCTAAACAGTAAAGCTGTGCCTTGTGTGCATTTTGACAATTGCAATATGGGCATTTTATTAGTGTAACCTGTGGAAAACTTTAATGGTTGAAAGGTCTGGGGTCATCTGGTGCTGGAGTTAAGGACACTCTGCTCATGGTGCAATGTTCTTGACTGAACAGAAAGTGAGAGAGAGACCAAATCAAGTTTTCAGAATGTTGTTTATGAATTCACATGTTTGATTTCTGTATTAAGATCTCTGAGTTTAAAAAGTAGGAGTTCAAATTCACTTCATTGTAGCACAGATGTTAAAGGAGGTTGAGGTGAAACATTTTGGAATAGTCCATTCTTTTACTTACTACAGTTTAGTATCTTTGACTGGTAGTGACAGTGAGAGTTGCCCTCTTAAATAAGCACAGGAAGACTTGTACAAAAAAGTAATACCTTTTAATGGACTTAACAGAAATTACTGCAAAAAAATAGAAAAACCTCTAACCACATCAGCCTATCTTATCTCCTGGCCTGCCATAGAAATAAAGAATTAAGAATATTCACTCAGAATTTTCTTATGATAAGTCCATGAAGTAATTTGAAAGAGAAGTTGGGCAGTTTCTGTAGAATGAAACCTTGCATGCTGATCATGAGATGATCTTCCTCCACCGTGGGTTACAATGGTTAGTCATTTTCTATATGTTTTGTGTTTAGCTGAAAGATCTGTGGTGAGAAGAGAGTGTATTGTACCAAGTTCTCACATTGTCTTAAGGTAGTTCATTCAAAGAGTCAATCCATTTTACTCTGGATGAGTGATCTCAGTGGTTGAGAGGCTTTTATAACATAAGTGTGATACTGTTCTTCTCAAAAAAATTGCAGCAATATATAGATATATGTTACTAACTTTCTCATGTTTTGGATGTCTGCTGGTCTTATGGAAGGAGATACATTTGTCTGTGGGTGATTGATGAAAACAGTGCAGTAATTCTACAGCTGACAGAAGATTATATTTAGTAAAAATATTTAGAATTATTTAAATTTATCTGAGCCAAGATGTTGATTTTTGCCTATTAATAGAACTCTTTTCTATCAACTAAATATTTCTTATACACACCTATACTATAAACATGGCATACTGTGCATTTCATATAGTATACAGTCATGTTCCACGACCAAGGCCATTAAATTAGGTCCAGAACTTCAGTCAAACAAGTTGTCAGGTATCCCCAAACTGAATGCTTTTAATAATTCATGATGCTATGGTATGTGTCATAAAATGAAACAAAATTCTGTTTAAGAATGATCCTGTCATCTCTGCATTGACCTTGAATAACTATTAAAATTGTATATCAAAGGCTGAAGAAACTGCAGTTTAATCACTTAAGATTCCCTTCACTGTAATTTTTTTTTCTTGCACCTTATAAGAGAAATTTTACCTAATCTTTGCAGCTTTAGTTGTCATAACAAAACCACCCCACACAGGCAGTTTCATCTCATTCAAATTCAAACAGTATCACTGCCAAATACGCACTTTCATGTGACTATAAACTGATGGCCTTTATGTTACACAACCACAGGCTAGAAAGTAAATGAGAACTAAGCCTTAAGACTGTGAAGTGGACAAGAACCAGTATCCCCCCTCCCTTTCATGTTCAGGTTGTGATGTCAACCACTTACTATGTTTCCTTTCTCCATAGATATTTCCCTAAGTTATCCAATGTTAACTTTACTCCCATTTTACACACAACTGCAGTAAATACCCAGACATTTTAACCTTTTGGGTCTGATACTGTGACTTCCACTCAGACAAACCTCTAATTGTCTTCAGTGAGTTTTGCCAAGGTAAGAATCACAGTCAGCTTAAAATATGATAGATGAGGATTTTACAATTATGTGAGTCATATGGATGTAAGTGTCTGTTCATCTGCATAACTATTAAAATTGCATGTTGATTCCCAAGCATTCCTGTAAAATTGTTTCAAACCAATTCTCTGGAATTTTATTCGCTCTCAAATGAACCATCAATTAGTGTCAACATATACTATGAAACTGGAACTATTCTGAAGCAATAACTGTAAAACCTCTGGATCAAATGGATTTTAACTTGCTAGTATTGCAAGTGTTCATCACAGACAAAACCAATCAGTTAGCAAGTAAGAATCCAAATTTCAGATGACATTGTAGTTTTGAAGGAAGATCTTTGAAGGTGTGGATAAGCACATAGTGCCTAACTTCATCTTTCAGGTGACACAGACATGAACTGGAAGGCAGAGAACAGCTAGGATTTGTGTTTGGAGAAAGATGGTTGCAGCACTGCCAAGGTACAACTCTCAGAGAAAGGGTGCACCATTTGGGATATGCAACAGACTGCCCTTAAACAGAACCACAAAAAACAAAAAAAAAACCCCGGGCAAGGCATTTTCAGATTTTCCATGTCAATATGTACATGTAGAGTGTGAGAGGCAGAATGTTACTGCCTAAGCTGAATAATCCTTTGGCCCATTCCCTTTTTTAACTTAAATTTTGTAGTAAAATGAGTTTATGGCATTTGAGTAAAAAGAGAGTCTTTCAAATATACATTCAATAAACTCAAATAAAACCAGTGTTCTGTGTCATTCCTCACTCCTTTTGACATTAAAAAAAAAGACTGCATTCAGGCTGATTATTTTTAGTGTCTGACTTAGACCTTGCACCTTACTTCCTCCATTGACAGTATGTTAGACTAGGGTCTATCAGCTCCAGTAGGAGAACATTTAAATCATTTATTGCTGCACTGATTTTAGAAGTTAAGAAATTTTGGCAGCTTTTGAACTCAGGCCATGCCATTGAGAGACTCCGCTGATTAACAGTGAAGAGAGGTGGGGGTTAGAGGTGTCTTATCCTTTGAAAGATGTTCAAGAAGTGTTCATGTCCTTCCATCCATGGTCTGGGAAAGCTTACATTCCTGGCTTGGACTAGGTGCTTAATTCCTAAACTTGCAAAATTAAATGTGACAAATGCCAATCCAGGTTGTGAGAGATTCAAAAGCTCTGAGCCTGTTGCCTCCAGGACTTCTATTTTTAAACTATTAAAAAAAAAAAACAACAACAACATTTCTAAATGCACTTCCAGAACTTCTGCCACTTCATATGTACTCATATTCCTGAAGAAGCGAAACCTTTACTTAAACATCCTCAGGACTGCATGTGATGCAGCTCTCTTTAATGTTCTGCTGTGGAATGGAATACAAAGCCCAGAGGTGTTGCAGCATGTTCAGAGGCTGGTGCTATGACTGTTGGGATTTCAGAGTGGCTTGTTTACAAGAAAGTAAAAATAGTTAACTATCAGTTTCAAAACGTTGCCCACCACTGTGATGTCTCTGCACAACATAACTTGGAAAACCAAACTGATCCCTGGTGTGTCCAGTAGGAATATACTTGGCCAAGTGGACACAAAATAGAATAAATAATATTTTGCACTAAGAGTTTATGGACCTGCTTAATGAATGAACAAAAAACATGCACCTACCTTCCCTGTTTTTAAAAGCAGTTAGCTATAAAACTTCTTTTCTTCAAAAAAACCTATTTGTCATTAACAGCTCAACTAGCAAACATACACTCACCAAATAGTGAGGGATGGGGTCAGAGGCCTCCAGTGTCTGACCCACCATAAAATTTGCTCTTGCTACAGCATGTAAATCTGCAGCTAAGCAGATAAATCAAGATCTCCTTCAGGGGCTACACAACATTGCCAATTGCCTTAGATAGCTAAATAAGTATTTGCAGACAGATAAGCTTAGTATTTGCAGTATTTCCAACTATATTTAAGGAAATAAAATTGGCAGCTTTATTTGAAAGACTCTCAACTGGAAGATGAAGTTTATGTAGATGGTGTATGTGTTTGATCCACAGTTCATATGTTTTTGAGGTGCATCACCGTCAGGCCACCTGTGCTTACTGTATCTCTGTGAACAGTGCTGGGACCTTTATGGTCTGCTGGACACACAGCTTCTGATTACCCTTCATCCAAACAAGCACCTTTGTATCTTTGCACTTTTTCCAGACATGGCTGATTTCCCTGTTACTGTTTAAAGCCTGGGTCTTTAGTATATGCTCACAGGCCTTAAGAAACTACCTTTTTTTTTTTTTTTTTCTTTTTTTTTTTTTTCCCATCTGCTCAGAACTCATTATGGAATAAATGTCACATTGAAGGTCCAAATGAGCACTAAACACATCGTATATATCCACAGGAGAATTCTCCCTCCTCAGGGTTGCTCATCTATGAAATCATTTGACAAAAATCCTCACAAAGCAAATAACCATTTCTGCATGCAGTATTGCAGGCCATTCATTTATATAACAAACAATTACTGTAACGTATTATCCTCCATAATGTACCTAGGTTTAGATTTGCTTTTCTGCCCCTTACTGCAGACTGGTAAGAAGTCAGTAATGAGCCAAACACAATGTTGCTCTGAGTGGTCATTTTTCGTTCAGAACCCATTTAAATGCTGTATAAAGTTTACATTGTTTTGTCAAACGAAATATTTTAGACTTGTGTAAGTTAAATTTCTTCTACCACTTTCACTTAAATTTCTCAAGTCTGTAATTGTCTGAGAATTTTCTTACACATCTTTTTTCCATGACTACATCAGGACTGCTCAGTGGTGAAGTTTTCAGCTGAGAAGCAAATATATTTCTTTCTCAGATCTGAAACTAGCCACTCCAAAATATTATAAAACAATGGAAGCAAAAGCATATGTATATGATATCTGCTGAAAAAATTTCCTGAACATATGCACAGTTAACTGAATCCCTATAGATCTCTCTACAAAATAAAGTGGCATTGATCATAGATCATCTACCATGATTTTTCATTGTTGTAAACTGGTTGTATATAAAAGTGTCCCAGACAGATAGTGATATGCCATGAAGATTTTGTGTCTTTATGGTCTGTTTATTTTGAAGAAGAGTTGATAATGTACAAATAAACTAGTGATTAGTGCACTGCCTCAGTAAGCACTGGAGGTGCCTTTTAGGCTTTTGATTGTCAAAGAGAACTTATAATGTTTCTCCCACTTACCTGAACTGCCAGGCTAGAGACCAGTTTTGAGATGCCTTCTGTGCTTGCCAGTAAAGCTAGACTAGCAAAGGGCCTGATGAAAGTTACTGTCTAGTCTAATGACTGAATACTCCACTTCCTTGACCTCAGCCCTGGAAATCAGACAAGACACAGGAAGTTAAAAACAAATACTCTTTGGAGATTTTCTTGCTGCTTACTTCACAAAACCCATCAATCCCCTTCAAGTGCACACACTCCCACAGGATAGCCCAGAATCTGAATGAATGGGAACATCTCATTGCACCTGTCTGTGTATGCCTGCAATGAAGGCTCATCTGTGCTCCTCACTCCAGGCTCCTTTTGTTATCAGTGGAAATAAAAGGTGCCTTAATTTGCAATTCATCTGACCTATCTTGGGTATCTACTTTAGAATAAAATGAATAATGCTCTGAAAGCTTTTCTGGCTCCATTTACTACAAGAAAAGTCTGGGTGAGTAGGTCAGATGCAGCCTAAGGATGAAAATAGACACTTCTAAAAGAGCATCCTTTGCATCCTGAGAATTGGAACACTGAAGACATGGGACTGAATTAGCCTTTATTAGGGCTGAGATATTTACAACAGGGAACCTGAAAACACATCAAAGACTTAATGCTTACATGTCTGTGGTTATTAATATTTTATATCTGCTACAAAGTGGCAATAATAACTCTTAGTCTTTGAAGAGGACAATGTGTTAGAAATTCTGAAATGCCTTGAAATTACAGTAGTCAAAGTTCTTATTTCTAAAGAGAAGCAAAAATGTTTTTGGAGAGTAGCTGATGGAATACAGTGAAAGACAGTGCATTTCATATTGCGGTTCTTAATTTGGGGATTTTTTTACAGCACTCATCATAAGACACTACACCATATGTAAATTTTTGCCCATTATGCACCACAACAGCACAGCCACCAATAAACTATGTTCAATATGGAATTGGACACTCTATTGTACAACACAGATCTCATAATAAATACTTTTCCAAGATATATGTACACACATCTGTATATTATATATGTACTTCAAATTAAGTGTAAGCCTTGTTATATTTCACATAAATATTTCACCATGTAAAATGCTCAAAGTTGTCAACATGAAACAGCCATAGACACTTAAAGTGTTTAAGTTATTTGTAAATTTGCAGTAAAATTGCAGTGTAACTTTTCTGAATACTTGAAATGTAGTTTCAGACAGTGAATTTCAGTAGTTTAAATATTATGTAGAACATTTGCATGAATCTCTCTAAAGGGTCAGATCTTCACATTAAAAGTGTTTCATTTTTAAAAATATTCTAGCTTTTTTTTTGGTAGGGAATTTATTTACAAAGCATTGAAGCTTAGAACCTATGACATGGGTCTGTTCCCTCAGCCAGGTAACCAGGTGACTGTGGATTTGAAGTGACTTTGGGAACACCCAGTTTAAAGGTCTGTCAGCATGTTCAAAGTGAGCTTAATTCATTGATACAATGGTGTTCAATCTGACATGAGTCCTTCAGGAAACTTTTCCTATTTCTGAATCAACAGCAAAGAAATTCAGTAGGTTGTAAGTCCTTTGATTGTATTCAGTAGAAATATCATTATAGAGGTAGCTTGCTGCCAGACTTAACTGTGCTGAGTAGATTGTAATGTACATCTAGAATTGAAGCTGTAATATTTGGAGGTAAGGGCCCACAGGTGCTATTCAGAAAAGAGTGCCTACCTCTGCACAATTTGTTGTTCAGCCTCATCTCAGATAATTGATTTTTCTGCATCCTTTTGCAAGTTACAGCATCAGTTTAACAAAGGGACAAGGACAAAATAAAGGGAATTCTAATAGTACAGCTAGAGTTATAGGATATTCGAAATGCTTTATGGGAAAGTAGTAAAAGAACAAATTATATGGCTTTGTTTTGTCTTTTTATGTCTTTTTTATTTTATTCAGGATGCAATGATAGTTTTGGGCTTGGTCTGTGGTCTACAGAAGTGTTTCTATAGAAATAAATAAAATTGTGAATACATTTATAGGTTCAGTCTTTGGTTCTCACATTTTTCCAGGGGCTAACCTTATGAAGAGCCCAGCAGCCTACTTATCAGGAAAGAATCAGAAAATTGTAGGGAAAAAAATAGGAATAAAAAGGATGTCAGGTGGTCAAGTAGTCCACCTTCCTGCCCTAGGGTGGGTTTGACTCAACCTAGACCAAATACCTACTTGTCTAATACAACAAAGGAGATTGTCTGGGGAGGCCATGCAATCTCTGTTCGTCAATCATAAATAGAGACAGTGCAGATGAAAACTTCTTACTCTGCCTGGGAGTAACCATGCACATATGGTGCACTCAAGGAAGGACAAGCTGAGTCTCAAAAGATCTTTAATGATGCAGTCTAAAGGCTGAGATGTTAATTAAACTCTCTGTGATAGAAATAGATCCACCTGACATGGCACAGGAAGGACTGCAGCAATTCAGAAGGCTAAAACATACACCCTTAAAGGACATTTCTTATGTAAGAAACAAAACCAAGACAAAATGTATGTTCTTTTCCATCACTCTAAAAATAGCCAACCCATCTGAAAGTAAGAGAGTTAATGAGCATGTGCCTCTTTAGGAGTAGCTTATTCTATAATTTTCTGGTTTTGTAACTGTTCACGAAGGATCAATGTCCTCTAACACTCTGTGTTATTAGTTTTGTTAGGACTTGTTTAAGGGGAATGCAATTTTATTATTACATTTTGCAGGGATGACAACACTTGCTCAAAGGTGTCTCAGTTTACCTCTGTTTTAAGTATTTTGCCACTGGTGCACAAGGGGCCCTAATTGGACTTTGGAGTAATCAGAATACATCTGTGTTACCATCAGCTGAACAGTTTTGCTGTATTTAATTTATTGCTGTTTCTAGTAACCAGTACATTTTCCCAGTTGCTACATTTCATACGCACTCTCATTGCTTTCCAAACAGGACTAACAGGCCAATAAGCAATGTGGCTTTTTCTTCAGAAGTGTACACCCTGGGTGATTCTAAGCAGGTTTCTTGTATTAATAAAGGACTTTTGCATAGGGAAAAAAAATAAACAGCAAAAAATCCCAAACCCAAAAAGCTGTAAAATGCAATATCCAAAGATGAAAAAGAAATGGAACACACAAGAAATGAAGCCTGTTTCATTTGAAACATTACTTTTAAAAGCAGTAAAAATATAGAACCCACTGCACACATGGCATTAGATTCATTACCAAGCAGAGTTTTCTTATTTTTTCCTTCAAATTTTAGATACATTTATCTGTATCAGTGTTTCCCACTGAAAAAACAACCCTCAAGATAAAAGAGTAAACAAAGGTTTCCTAATCTTGCTAAGCTTCAGTGCAAATATGTTGTTCAAGCTGTATTCCAGAAGTGCTGTTTAAGGCTCTTAGATGCATATCTTAGCAATTCTTGTTAAACTCTTGAATTACATGCCAACTAAACAATAACATCCTGCTTTTTGGCTGGAGGGGTCATACACTGGTCCTGGGGTCCTTCCAGAGCTGTGCTGCCTGACTTTCCTATAAAGCATCCAAAATGTGCCCAATATGTTACCAAAAGGCCATATATGTTCCTAGAAAGGTTCTCATAAGCTAGACCCAGCATGATCAGTAGGCTATAGGGATCAGGAGAGAGCTGATTTAACTTCTTTCCTCTTTTCCCTTTCACCTAAAGGCACACACACAGAAACATCCCCTACCCTGCCAATTTGAGCTACTTTCATTTTAAGCAATTCTGCCCTAACAAGCAGTCAGACACATGGAATGATGCTGTCCTGGTCTGATCAGACCACCCCGAGATATCTCTCAGGTGTGGGTCTATCTGTTAGACATTCAAAGTACTTGTGTAGCATGTCGTACTGGTGGCATATGACCTCTCAGTACATGTTGATGTAAAACCTAGTTCACTTTTAAAAAATAAATAAAGTAAAAATTCTGGAAAATCAGCTACTTAGCACTTCACATCTTGACTCCATGTCCCCTTTCCACCAGAATTTTTGGTTACAGACCTTGAGATGGTATGATCAAGTGCCTAAGCACAGTTGTGTAGCACTCTCTTAGGTACCACATGGTACCTGAGACATCAAACTGGGCTAGTAAATATGACATAGTACCAGTGGAAGAGGAACTACAGCCTTAGGAAGCACAGAGGCAAGAGAAAAACCACAAAGGCATCGAAAAAATTTCTACTGGACATGCTCAGGCACCTGAATCCCACTCTTCATATGTTTCAGATCCTCCTTTCCTGTGTCAAATATAAATTGCCTGTTAGCAGCTCCCTTCTAAACATACATATGGCCAGAATTCTCAGGTAGTGAACATTAGCAAACCTCAGGCCAGGATCTAAACTACACTTCTTCACTACTGTCAGATTCAGGAGCCAGCAACATTAGCTACTGTCACCCCATCCCTCCTACCTCTGTTTATTAAAAAACCCCAGAGCAACACTCTGTGGACTCCCCTCATAGTTCCCTAAATCTTGTCTACAAAATACTGAAAGTTCTTTAAACTGTGAGAGAAAGGAGGGAGAGGGGGTAAAATTACTGAACAGTAGCTAAGAATGAGCAAGGAAACTTATAGAAGACAAGATAGTGTTAATTAACTATTTGAATCATTAGTGACCATTTGTATATTCAGATTGTTTCCAAAACACTTTTTTGTTTTAAGTTTAAAATGTCTATTTTGCTAGAGTAGGGCTCAAAAGTAGCAGTTACAATGAAAAGTTATATTGTACCTTTTTTAGGTGGAGTACTTTGTATTGTTAAATGCAAGAATAACTACAGATATGATAATTGGTCACTAAAGCTGAAAGCTTGCACTTGCTTTTACATGTGCAGGCCAAGCAAAGATAACAGAGCTTAACTTTGACAGGTAATTTGATAGAGTGAGCATTAGTAATGTTGTTTAGTGCTTTACACCAATTCAGCAAAATGGTTTAGCTGTCCCTGCCCAGAGTTACTCCTGAATTTTCTTCTCAGAAATTCCTTAATTGTTGGGAATGTACAGGAACTAAAATTTATGGTCTATTTATAGGTACAAGAAAGTGGAAGGACTGATAACCTTAGCAGTGCCTTTACAGTAAAGTGAAGCTCTGTTCTTTCTCACAGGCACACGCATGTTGGCTTGCAGCCAGCCCTAAATACATTGATGTTTTCACATGCATGCACACAATTTCCAGTGACAGCAGTGAATCAAGATAGGCTTTCAAAGTTCGTCTCTTTGGAGAAGGGATGGCTTTCAGAAAGCCATCTAACTGTGAACCTGTAGGCATTAAAAAGGCCTTACAAGCCTTTTTATTATCTCTAAAATATTTCATTTATTATTGTCAGGAAATATAGCTTAAGAGCTTGAGAAGCTTATTATTTTAGACAAATACATTCATCTTTTTTTCATTTTCAAGTCTTTTCATGTTACTAAAATGTTTGCAACTTCTTTGCATGATAGTTATATTATAAAATTCATAAGTACTAACCATAGAGCAATCGAATTTACATGCATTTCTTTTAACATGAGGCATGCCTATGATGGGTTCATCCAGGAGACAGGCTACCTATAACACAGGTGCAAAAGTCATCCATGAGAGAAGACAAGAGACAGGCACACCTACAAGACTTCTGTGGAGCTCCTGCAGCAGCATTTTCAGGGATAGAGGTTCCACATGATGCTGGACAGAACAAGTCAAATATTTTGGTGCCCTCAAGCCCCTGAAAGAAGGTGACATAACTCTTCTGAAGTTTGCCCAAGAAGCATTGAACTTGCACTATCCAATACAAGGCAAGATGATAAGTGGTGGTGAAATTTGTCTAGAATGCTATCAGCTGAGCCAGACTCGCTCTACAAATCCTCCCCTGGCTGCTAAGGGCCCCTGTGGCACCAGAGACATGAAGAGACTGTCTCTGTTTTGTTCTTTGCTGAAAAGAAGCAGCAAGGTGACCAAAGTAGAAAGCAGTAAGGACTGAGAGGTGAATGAGTATTGCCTGAAGGGGATAGAATAAAATGGTAATGTGGAAAAAGCAGATGTCTCTTCTGTCTGAACAAAGGAGGAAATGGAGCAAAATTTGGATGTGGTCAGAAGGGTCTCTAACAAATGGAGCCTGGAAGTGATTGAGGATTCCTGAACCCTCTCTGTTGTCAGCCTTAAACACTGTTGGCAAAGTGTGTCTCTTGTACTTCTTGATTTATGCAGAAGTTGACAAATGTGCTACTATTCACTGAAAAGGATCCAAAGAGCAAAACTGATGATGAACCATATGGATCACTATAATGCTACATAATGGATTTTCTGAAGGGGTCAGTTTCTTTAAAAAAAAAAAAAAAGCGTAAGATTTTCCATTAACATTCTCTCCTCCCTTTACTCCTTCTTCTGCTAGATTAATAGATGAATAAATCTGCAAAGTCAAACATTCGCAAATATGTAAATGCCAAGATGAAGGTTACCTTTGCAGGAGAAGAGAAGAAACCTCTGCTGGTCCTTCCACCTGCCCACATACTCAGTGTCCCCTAACCACTGGGAAACAGCTGTGGCCATCTCCTGTGTTATCCTTATGGAAAACTGCCCTTACTCCCACAGAACATTCTTGTGTACAGGTTAATCCCAAATTCGTCCAAGAAAACAAGGGTAAATAAATAAAATGTTTACAGCTCAAGTGATCTCTCAGTTTCAGCTCTTTTTTTCTTTCCTTCTATTTACCTCTGAATAAATAGAATTGATAGAATCCAGTAACTCCAAAGCCTACTGTCTATCTCTTTGATAGATGTGTTTCAATACTTAAAATATGCTGGTCAAACTGTCCAAAGTCACTTTCTGAAAGTGACAGCAAACAAAACTTCTTTTATTTTAATGTCTTTATGTCTGTTTTTCTAGTAAATTATGTTAAGCAGGTTTTGGCATCAGGTTATATATTTCTGAAAAGAGCAGAGTTAAAATCCATCATAAGATGGATGGGATCCACAGCTTTGTGTGAAGGGGAACCTTTTCGTGCCTTTGTGAATATACCAACTGGCTTTATAAATGTATGCTACAAATCTTGTCAAGCAGGACTGCAGGCTCAGATAAACTTTCTGGTCTCTGATCTCAAATGGAATGTTTCACTGTGGCACTAGGTGTTGATAATTCATGACTAAATATTTAACAGAGACATAAATTGTGAGGCCCTATTTCCTGGGCAGAAAGATGTTACTCCTATCTAAAGTTTCCAAGTCATTGAAGCAAATTTGATTAGCAGTTTTGTTTGGTATAACTGTTCCATAGGCAGCTTGTTGCTTTCAGTCTAGTCTACAAACATTTAAATGTCTTCTGGGAAAGATTTAGCAGGTACAATCATCACTGAAGAGATAATGGGAAGTTCTGAGCATCTCAAAAGTAGGAATTAACACTTTGAGGGATTGTATCTTTATCATTCAATAAAACTATCAGTTATTTTTTCTGACTACTTTTGTGGAGTTCCTTATTTTAATCCCCAAATGAAACCATCTGTTCCCAGAAGTTGTTTCCCTGCTGTCACCAATGAATTACCTGGAAATCTAGAAAAACTTAATCAGTACTTAGAAATTAAGTGGGTTTATGGTATAGTCAATGTTCCTCTTAATTAGGGATGTTCTTATAAGTAGCAAAATTTAATGCATTAACACATTGAAAGTTTGATTTGTCCTATTCAAATGTGGATTTTAGCAGCACAAATAGCCACAAAACAGTTGTGCAAGTTCCTCTGATGGTCACAAAGTAAGCCAGTTCATGAAACTGAGACTGAAATTCATCTCATCTTAAAGCAGAAGCTTACATTATATTGAAATAGTCCCATTTCGGTGGTTAGATCTTCACTGGCTGCATTAGGACCTTAAATGTATCAGATACAGACACACAGACAGATATATATTGTTACATGTATCCCATTCATGCTGTTTTAAATCATGTCCCTACATAAGCAGTGGGATGCCAGGGCTCTCTCTTTCTCAGAAGGCACTGCTGAATGCAGGATTTATGGATATGTAAATGTATCAATTATTGATGGAAAAGAAAGATGAAAGCTTCCCACTATGTTTAGGTGCATCTATAGACACAAAGCAGGCTACGTATGGCTCATTTTTAGCTGTATCGAAATTAGCACATGTACAGTTTAAAACACCTTGCTTCCCTCAGTGGAGGGATACGCTCAGGGAGGATAATTCATCTTTTCTCCTTTAACCCTTGTTCTAGAATAAGTTGAATCCAGACAGCCTGCCTAGACTGCACAAACAACTTAAGGATGATCAGCATTAGTTAACATGTATGCCACTCAGAAATCCTGTTCTATCATCTATTTGCATGTGGTGGCATATTAAAGTCACAACCTATGCACCTTCTGTAGATACTTTATAGTTATTCTGTTCTGCACTGCAGTGTTAACATCTTTCATCACTAGCATGTTGTCTCTCAAATCCCTGCTGAGGGGTTTTTCCTTTATTCAGTTGCTGTTTATTTGCAACCATTCTATCAAATCTATGACCCTGTATATACAAATCTGCATTGTGCTCTAAACCTTTCAGAGCATCTTTTTCCTATTTACAGGGATTCAGCTTTATAAATAATATCCATTGCTGTTTAATTTTAACATGATTCTGGGGTCAAAAAGTGTATATGCACTAGAACTGATGAGGAATATCATGCAACAGAAGTGCAAGGAAGAGAAAATTAAGTGAGAAGTGGGAAGGAACCTCTTCCAGTCAATGGGTGCATAAGAACAGAAGACACTTAAGTGGGAATACAAGATTTTGTTCTCAAGTTTTAGAGACAGGCAAATATAAAATCCAATGTTCTGAAACTCAGAGATGTTATTTTGATCCTTATAATTGTTTTCTTTAGACTGGAGGAGCAAATGACCAACCTTGATGCAGTCCTTGCATACTTTATATCTCTTCAGAAGTTCTGATCATCATTAACAAACATTTTTTTCAACTACCTGGCTGCATGTACAACACACAGAGTCTGTTTTCAGGCCCACAACGTGATGCCAGAAATCAAACACACTCCAGCACAATGTTTTGAAAGAAATTCGAGTGATAAATTAGGATTATTCTCTGACAAAGCAGTATAAAATGCAATATCTACAATCAAAGAAAGATGCAAAAAATGTCATCTCTAAAGACCAAACCTGTTCTACTAATGGGCTTATCAGGAATAGGACAGTCCACCTGGTGCTACATTACCACCCGTCTTGCATACTGATTTGGAAGAAGACAGAAGATTTGAATGTAGAAGACATCTTAAGTAAAAAGGGAGAAGCTCATCCTGAATAATCAATAAGTCCTTGTTCTTGTTTGTCAGGGATACCAGGGAACTCCAACACTGATAATTCATGTAGGGAAGGCTCCTGTAGCCATTGGCCAGTCAGTCAGAACTGAGTGGATATCAACCAGTACCTAAGGCTGAAAGTAAGGGAACAATCACATTAGTCACTGCAAGATGGTATAAAAGGTTTGAGGTGGTTTGAAACTAAATGGTCTGTTTTAAGTTCATGCTTCTAAGTAAAGCAAAATGGTCCATGAACTTGCACATTGTCATGCCTTGTATTCTACATAGCTGTGGCTCTCTCTGGCTCTGTGTTGGACTTCTCAGACTAGATGTCTCCAAGGCAGAGCTTGGGCCTGGTTTTGGAGAGGGTTCAGCACCAGGAACCTCTCCAGCAAACACCTTTGCATGCCCTCCAGCCATGCAGGTGGTGTAGCACTGTTGTTGCAGATGCTTTGAGCAAAAATATAGCAACAACCTTGTTAATTGGAGCATGGATGTCTTGGGACCATAGAGGAAACTGGTGGCACAGTACATCCTGTTGTAGAGGGGGCTAATCTCTAGTGGTAGAGACATGCAACAACTGGACCTCTCAGCCTGCATCCAGTGATCATGCCCCAAAACTGACTCCAAAGATACAGCTTTGTGTGAGTGATACTGGCTGGAAGGGCATCAAAACCATGGATGAATTCAGTGATGTGAGCTCTATGCTCTCTCTGTTTCCAGAACATGAGTTACTCAGCTGTAAGGACAGTATACTGCTGGTATTCCAGCCTATGTCCTATGAATAACTGTGCTCCACAGGCTAAAATAATGCCCTGGGCAATTTCTTCCTTAGGCAATGCAGTGTAGCTACTGGTGCCACTAATTCCAGACATAACAGGTAAAAATAATGAACCTAAAGCATATCAGGTAAAAATTTGCTGTGGTTTTGCCATGTTTTAGAAACGATGCCCCCTCATTCTGCAAGGTAAGATCCTTTACTAAATATAAATGTTAGTTATTCATTTTGCTGTCTGCTGTGAGTGATATTGTGAGATCAAATGCAATTACAGTTCTCATTTTAATGTGGCATTTCCAGTTATTAGCTGATCCTACAATAACAATTTTTAAAATAGAGTGAAGATCAGGTGAAGATAATTCACAGTTGAATGGACTGTGTGTGCTACAGAGTCCATTTCACATCAGACTTAGGCATCTAGCTTTCTTCAGAACACTTAAGACAAGCCTGAACTGAAAGTGTAATGCCAAAATAAGAATGAATAAAGCAGTTTTGCAGTCCTGAAGGAAGAATTTAGAGAGCAAAGAATTTCCTTCAATTTTAGTGGTGTGGATTTGTGACATTACATTATTGTATTTAAGTATGTCTTGAATGCTCAGTTATTAACCATCAAAGCTAGAAAGATCTTTTCCCTTGACTCCTAAACTAAACAAACAAACAAACAAAAAGACACTGTTTTATGTCAGTCTTAGAAGGAAAGAGGAAATTCTAATTTTGGTAAAGAAATAAAGAAACAAAAGAAATTTTACCTTATTTGCAGACCTTTTTTATTTCTTTTAACTGTTTTTATATAGAGTGTAAACCTCTATTTTATTTGTTAATAATGGTCATGTCTTTGAATAGTTTCACCACTCAAATGTAGATAAGTTGACTTATCTAGTAGAATAATTTATGTGTCTGAAATACCACTTTTCAGATATTAAAATTCATATGCTAATGCAATTCATATTACCTAGATGAATTAGAATCTATCAGTATTAATACACTTTCTTCTCAGAGCCAAGGAAAGCTTTAAGAAATCCTGTCCAGGAATGCATTTATTTAGATGACATCAACATATATATTCTGAGCATGACTGCTGTTTCTCTCTTAGTGTTAATTCCATCCTTTTCATTGACAAACCCCTACCTCCCTACTAGTAGGGTTTCTTTTATTCTAGATATAGATAGCAATAATTCAAAGCCTTCTTATTGTTCCTAAGCACACTGACTAACTCTCTATACTCACCTGTTTATGCTTCTATTGGCACAGTCCCACAATGACTAGATTCAAATTTACATTCATGCCTATCAACTTTCTTTTCTCCTCATTTTAGATTTACATTTTGTTTTCTTAACAGTGTTCCATTTCCTCCCTGAGGATGGTAGTTTTGGCTTTTTGGTTTGTTGGTTTTTTTGGGGGTGGGTTTTTTCATGTTTTTTGTTTTGTTTTGTTTTTAAAGAATAGGATACTGTTTCTCTTGTTTTTCCAAATCTTATTTTAATAATATCAAATAAAAAGTAAACATTTTTTCCAAGTAGTATTTTTTCGCACTCCTGCACCTCATTCATTTAGTTCACAATCTTTCTTAGCTTTGTGAATTGTATTAATCATTGTGGCTTTCTATTTTTCAAAGCTGAAAATAACCAAGCAATGCTCACTTTCACTGCCTGTCTGTTAGCTCAGTGACCTCTTATCAGTTGTGAAGCATTTGCCCTTCTCAAGTCTAGGACTTTGGAATTAATAGACTGTTGTCTCTATAGTTCAAAAATTCCAAGGCTGGTTTAATATTAGCAGCATAAGGACCTTCAAACATTTCCTTTCAGCTTCAAGTCCCTCACAATGCCATGATAGATAGATAGATGCGAAAAGTCCCCAACAAAATAAGAAAAAAAAAAAAAAGAAGAAAAGCAACAACAACAACAAAAAGAAATAGATGGATTGTTCTTGCATGCACGTGATAGGAATAAAGACGTGTGCATTTGTTAGAACTGTGGTTTGTAAAAATAAGGTGTAACTTTGTCCTCACTTATCTTTACCTCAGGAAAAGTGATCCTACTTTTTTTACATGAAGGGCTTCTTCTGTTCCCACGTTTCAATAACTGGATCTTTTCCTAAGCAGATCTCAGGTACTGACCGAAACCTTCTAATAAACAGAAAAGCTCATTTTATTCTGGCACTTTTTTTCTAAATTCAGCTGCTTCAGTTCTTCATTCTCATAATCCAGATCCCCCAGCAAGCAGGAAAAGAGAATCTCTTTTTTTTAAAAAAAATAATAATTATTACTGTTATTATTTATTTTTAATTTGCCTTTATGTTTCTCATAATTCTTCCAGTATTAGAAACCACTATTGTATCTTCGGGGGGGGGGGGAGGGGGGGGGGAGGCAGGGGGGAAGCAGCATAGTTGCATTCTGAATCTCAGAGAGAATCTGTGGTCTCTGCTGTCAGAGCAGCATGACAGCTGCCTATGCCACCCCTTCCACGATGGAGACCTGTAAGCGCACTGAATCACCATTTTGTTTATGTACCTTTAGTGTAGGAATGAGGTTCTCTATATAAGTACAGCACTTTGAAGCATCTGAATAGAACTAGTTTCTAGGCATTTGCTTGGTTAAGTCAAGAATAGTTAGACCTATATTTAAATTCTCCATCTGAATGCCAACTCATACCATGGATATGTTTTCACGTTATGCCCCCACTGAACTCTGCAGAAGAGTGAAGAGTAAAGATGCTGTCTGGGAAAGAAATAGCAACCCAGCTGCCCAAATGCTCTCAGCCAAACAGAGAAGCTGATGAGTGTTTTCTGTCATATGCTATTCTGACAACTACAATTTAGAGTAAATGAGAAGATAAATAGAAGGAGTAGGACAGTGCTGCCAGGAATGTTGCTCCTGATGAGATGTTTCCCTAACTTCTGCCATTGTTACCACTCTTTTGAAATTCAGTAGCTGTAAAATCATGATTTACTATTTTCAAAAGAAATTGCTGTCAATGGGGAAACAAAGCTATTCAGATGTTTGCCAGTCTCTAAAGTTATTTTTGTTTTAGTGATAGAAATGTTAAGATCCTTCAGCCAAAGCTTAGGAAAAGTTTCATCTGGGAGGATGCACACTTCAAGAATGGTCAGTTGAAAATTGTGATTTTCCGTTCAGGAAGAGTATGGCTGTCTGTAAAGCACAAGAAAGGCAGGAAGGCAGGAAGGCAGGAAGGAAGGCAGGAAGGCAGGAAGGCAGGAAGGCAGGAAGGAAGGAAGGAAGGAAGGAAGGAAGGAAGGAAGGAAGGAAGGAAGGAAGGAAGGAAGGAAGGAAGGAAGGAAGGAGGGTTCTACATGTTCCTCCCACTCCCACCATTCTGATGGTGAGAGTGTGAGCACTTACTGTGCAAACTATACAGGTTCTCTGCTAAAAAAAGGCTCAGGAGGTAGACCCTTATTTAAAAAAGTGTGCTGGACAGATGATCTGGAAAATGAATTTTACAGTCAGATAGTGTCTTTTTCTCTCACTAGAGACTGTTGATACAGAGTTTGGTATGCTTTAAGACATTCATAAGGTTCCTAGAGGCAGCAGAATTTAATTGCAGCATGTTTTTATGTTTAGAATGTCCACAGCAACAGTAAACAAGGGGTGCAATGTAGGCATAGGCAGTTGTTTTACACAAGGAAGGCAGTTTATGGCAGAACAGTTAAGTAGTTTCTCCTGCATACCGGGCAGGTATGAGTTACAGTACCTGAAGTCCCAGCTCCAGTCTGGCAGTGCCATTATTTCTCTGAGTAGCCTGAATCCGGTTACCATCCCTTTCAACTCTCCATATTAATTCCCTTAACCATGAAAAAGCAAGAATTTCACGTCTCCTGTAAACTGGTTGTAGCATAAATGACACACTCAGGTGAACTGTGCTTTGAAAGTATGAAATAACTTTTTTTAAATTAAAACAATAAAAAATCCAAACCCAACCAACCAAAGAAAAAAACAACAACAACAAAAAAAGAGGATGTGAAGGCAACCAGCTTTCATCAACTCCTGACTACCTGAGGAAAATGCTGTCTGGCTCAGTGTTTTCATGGGGTGCCACAGTAGGATGTCTGTAGCTGTTCCCTGAACCATAGCACACCTTAATTAGGAATTTGATGATAAGCATATGCTACATTCTCTGAAATCTTCTGAAGGTTGTCAATGTCTGAAACTCAAGACTCCCTAGGACAGGAATATTTCTGGAGACAGGAGAACACAGAGGTCATGCCTACATTTGCACTTGTGTTGCTTTGGAATTCGCTTAGTAGTGTCTATGGGTAACACTCCATTTCTCAAGTGGCAATTAAGGAAAAAATGGACAGGCAGAACTGTAAGGAAAATCTTGTATTTATAAACACTGGGATCTATGCATGAAAAGAGGTATGTGTGTAGGAATTGCTTGTGGAAGTGAGTCATCCTCAGATTCCAACGTCTTAGAAAATCTTTAGGGGCATTTGATTGCCACACCATGAAATCATACACATGATTTTGTTTTCTAGCAATTCTTTATAGATTTTTGAAAGCTCACAAAAAGAGGTGTAGTTTTCTAAAGAAATAGCTACACACAGTATGAGAAACCACATGGATTCCATGAAGTATGAATAAACTGAATTACAGATTTGAAATAATCTCTTCATTGTAGTCAGAGAAAAACTCCCAAATCCTGACTAAAACTAACTATTATGTTTCTGTGCTTCCTGTTTGAAATACTGTTGAGACAGAATAAACCAGTGGAGTACTTTGAAGCTGTTAAAACACTTCATTTTTAACCTTTGTCTATGTGGCTATCTCAAGCAATGCCTTTGATATATCCCAACATTTGAGAAAGGCTCTTTTCTAGCATAAATTCACACACAAAACTGTAGATGATCTGAATACTCACACCTAATTTTCCAAGCACCAAAAAGCCTGATAATGAAAAAATAACATCTTTAATGCAAGGAAGACCACATGTTCTATAATATATAGTCTGCCTCATTCTAAAAGAAAAATACTCATCTGCATTTAAACGTATCTAGATCAAAAACACACAAAAAAATAAAATTTTGTGAAAGGCCTTCATATTTTTCAACCTTTTTCTTCCATTCCCTGCCTTTTACACCTGTAAAATTTAGATTTAGTCAAAACAGATCTATGTCAGATCTTTGTTTCCAGAATGTAATTTGAGAAGAATTCCTCATGATTCATCTTTAACGTGAAACATGACACAATCCATCAAATTCCTGGTTATGGGAGTGACCTGCATGGGTTCATCCCCCATGGAAGAAAGACTGTGATTCCATCTCTGTCTGGTCCATCATTAAAGTGGTCACTGCCAGTATCGTTTGCTCCATTAATGCATCTTGTCACAGAGTAAGCAAACTGATATAATTCCTACAGAGTATTATGCCTTCCTCCAGCGCTCAGTATGGCCAGGTCCCTAATGAAACTTGGAGGAGAAAGCAATGTGGCTCCTCCATGAAGTACCAGAAAACTGAGCTGGCCAGGCAGTGGCCTGTTCAGGCTGGCTATAGGCTTTAGCGCATTCAACAATATGAAGAGAAGCAGCTCCTTCTGCTTCCCACAGATGATGGGGCCTTCACAGTAACTTAAAGTTCAGCCCCAACTCTACTTCACCAAGATGCTGTGAGTTTGTCCTCCACCCTGCCAGGATAGATAGAAACAAAGATGACTTAAAGAAGTTTGTTTAGTCTAGGAAGAGGAGAATGTAGGAAGACATGATAACTATTTCCAAATATATAAAATTATTAAAAAAAAAAAAGGAATAAATCATTTTCCCTTACCAATGGGAAGATAACAGCTAATGGGCTTATATTGCAGCTGTGGAGACACAGACATAAAGGGGAAAAATTCTAACAGTTGAAACAGGAAACTACAAAATTCGATTACTAAAAGAGAAAAAAGTTTCTATCATGGTTTTAAAGCAGGGTAGATAAATATGTGTCAGAATTGGCACAGCATATTCCTTGGGGCTGGGGCCAGGCCTGCAACACATTTCAGTATGTATTCCACATCAGCAGTCTAATAGTCTACACATAATTAAAAAGCAGCAATAAATATTCTGAAACATAAGCTCTCTTACAAAGTTTCACACATATATCGCTCAAAGACAATGAAACGTTTTAAAGATAGTGAAACATTCTCCTCCTTAGCAAGTTGTGCATAGATGCTCGCACAGGATCAAAATCAGTCTTTCTTGTGTCCATTGTGTAAAAAATATTACTCTGAATTAAAGATTAGAAAGTAAGATTTGGGGCCAAATTCTCTGCTTGTACAAATTGGCCTGGCTCCAGTTAAATTAAATGGCCTCATGCTGTTTTTTAGTTACTATGCCAGGGTCTGGACATTTGACTTAGAGTCTCCTCTTGACTTTCCTAGCCTTTGCATCAAGTCCTTGAGCAAGTCTGACTCTTAACTCAGAGGGTGCAGGATCCACACAGACAAGTCAAAGTGCTTCAAGATGGCTTGAACTGTGGGAGCATTCATGGCTGTGTCTAATTAAGCAAATACAGGGAGCCAGAAAAAATGGGCAAGTGCAGTTAAATCCAGGAAAAGGTCAACCCCATTGGTAATTAGCAGGACAATGGATCAAAGAACTCCACTTAGCACAGGAAATATTGAGCACCTCGTCTTTATAGCTGAATCTGATAAAACTTGGGTTATACATTTTCTACTAAATGAACCGGAGGCAGCTACGAACAGGAGGCTATTGTTTAACCTCTGTGGGAATTTCAGTTGGGTTATTGCATGCTTGATGTGCTACAGAAGAGCAACTCTTACGCCACATACTGATGTAGGTCTAATGATCTCTTATCTTCGCATCCATAGTGGTTACTCCAAAAGCAAAGAAAATGAAAGCCTTTCAAATGGCTTTTCCTCTAAAAACCCCCTGCCTCTCTGTTTTTGTGTGTTTAGTGGATTTTCTATGTTTTCTTTCCCTTCAGCCAACAAATAAATATAACTAGTTCTTTATTTTAACAGGGTTCTTGTTCCAAAAGAGTAATGTACTGGTCTTATATTGCACCCTTCAAAACTTAATCAGAAAACTCTGTCAGACAGAAAAGGTCAGAAGTAAAAGTGAAAAGAGGAAAGGTCTTTAGTACTATTGTTACATTAATCCCTAAAAATTGCCTTTTAGCAAATACTGCACTACTCCAAGCTTGTTCCTACTGACACTGTGATTTCAGCTCTTTGCAACAGCTTAATTAAAGGAGTAACACACACATTGTATGTGTTGGAGTCAGTCTAAACTATGCCACCTTTTGAATTTATGCATTGAAGTAATAAAAAAAGGACAAAATTACAACCAAATATCCAGTGCTCAAAAAAGAAAAAATCCTTTCCTTTGCAGAGCATTGCTGTTCAATAGATAGAACATTATGTATTTCTCACTGCTGATTGCAGATGAAAAATCTGCTTTTACATTTCTCTCTGCAGATACTGATAGATCCATCTTTACTGGTGGTTGTAACATAAACTCTCCACATTCATTTCAGAGTCAAAGGACAGGGATAGTTCTCCCAGAAGTAAGTACGAACACCTAATGTTGCGCTCTTCCTCTAATGTTTTCTGAGATGCAACTGTTTGTCCCTAGATCATTAAGGAATAATATTTTGTTTTTCTTTTTAGACATAAACACCTTCCATTATTGTCACCAGTGTGTGTCTGGGATCAGGAGCCATGTGCAGTGCATCAGTCACATTCAGAATAGAAATTGCCTCCATCAATAACAAATTCACTGTACAAGATCTGATTTTCTCTTGTTGCTCCCTCCTCATAGGACATATACCACCACTGAATGCTGCCTTTTTTGGTCTATAGTGTACTGTGTTCTGGACATTTGAAAAGGGTGTGGGGATCTGGTCTCTGTCTCAGGTAATTTCATGGAGTGTTCCCATTGCCTGACGAAGTTGGACCTGCCTTAGCAGAGTCAGAGCAAAGGTAGTGCTACAGCAGTGCTCCAACCATGCATGACATATTCACAAGCCCTTGTACTACCCTAAAGTTCTGGCTTTTCACACTGAAATAAAGGCTTCCAGTGTTTCATGGGCATTAAAGTGAAGTGGACCACTTTTTCTAATCAACAATTACAAAACAGAGATGGGGAAAAGGAAGGAACACAAAAGGAAATTACCACCCAAAGCCACCATGGCAACTAAACTTACTACTTTTCTTTTTAAGCCTCCTTATAAATGCTATAAGCACAAAGCATCCAGGCCTCCCTACAGCTCATTGGTGCCAAGTGGATTAGGCTGGCAGAGGCTGTGCTGGTTTAATCCCCTTTAATGCCTTGCACCTTCAGTCTGATGAGCAGACAGGCCCTTCTGCTCGAGTTCCACACTGAGCTCATCAGTGAAAATGGCTTATCTCTACCATCAGCAATAGGAAACTACTTTTTCCTGTGCTTCAGGCCTTCAATCCCCTTAAAAGAGGTGCAGAAAAATGCAAGTTTTCGCTGAAGCTTTTCTCCTTCCAACAGCTCAGCTCCAAGTTGCCTAGTGAAGAGTAGTAGCATTTATGCACATTGCCCCTGAAAAGCATAAAGGAAAACTTGGCAGTAAAAGGCCACATGCTGGCAAGCCCATGAAGAATACTTTTCACACCACAGTGAGATGGCATTCATTCACATCTGAGGTGCATCCCACCGTAAAACAACACCAAGGCATATTTCCCAGGTTTCTCTATACTTGGAGTGGGCTAGATCATACTTGTGTTCTTGGAAGGACCAGAAGAGAAAGGGCATATTCAGGCTAGGAAGGGTGGGGGTCCTTGGATTCACCTGGCCACACACAATAAAGCCACTGCAGTGAGACTTTTTATGCCTATTACTGACCAGAAGGAGAAATGACAAAGCACAGGAAGGGCAGAAGAAATCCAGTTAAATCTAGACACCTATCCTCCACCCAGAGAGGTAGAGAGTGCAGAAGCGTAACACTAAGCCTCTTCTGGGGAAAGGGATAAACTCAGTTTACTACTCAGCTGGATTCCTACAAACCACCATTTCAAATGCAGTTCAGTTTATAATTTGTCTGTACTTCTATATGCCATGATATGTATTTACATGTTTGAGTGAGACTGAGGGGAGACCTCACTGTAGTTACAACTTCCTCGTGAGGGGAGGAGGAGAGGCAGTCACTGATCTCTTCTCTGTGGTGACCAGGGACAGGACCTGAGGCGTGAAGCTGTGTCAGAGGAGGTTTAAGTTAGACAACAGGAAAAGGTTCTTCATCCAGAAGGTGGCTGAGCACTTCGGACAAGCTTCCCGGTGAAGTGGTCACTGCACCAACCCTGATAGAGTTCAAGAAATGTTTGGATAATGCTCTCAGTCACATGGTGTGACTCATGGGTATGGTCCTGTGCAGGTCTAATGGTTGGACTCCATGATCCTTGTGGGTCCCTTCCAGCTCAGCGTATTCTGTGACTGTGATTCTGTGATTCACTGTAACCTGTGGTAACCACCATTACTTCTGTCAGTCACTACGTCTTCCATGATTTGTTAACTCTGTGCTTTAGTATGAGGACTGATGCCCCAAGAGAACAGTTCACGATCCATAAATGACAGCAACTGTGAAATAATTTCCACAGACAAAGCATTAGGAGCCTCTTATCTCAAGCTCTGTCTCATAGTACTTCTCTGAGGGAGCCCAGCCTATGGTTGTTCTCCTACTGTTACAAACAGCTATAGAGGGAAGGCATGAAAGCAAACGTACAAAACGGACAGAAGTACCCAACTAAAACCTGGCTGTACAGAGCAAGAATGTGATGAATTTGACTTTTTAGTTTAAGTTGTCCCATTATTAACATTCAGCAAAATTGTTTATAAGAAGATACCTACAAAAGAATGATGGATAACTTGCAGAAGCTATGGGTGAATCAGAAGACAAAAAGAAATATTTGTACATTTCATGAGAAAAAACTAGCTTGTAAAGAGATGAACCATTCCTCCAGTAATGTTAAAAGACATTCGAATGTCTTAATTCCTTTGCCTTTATTTTTCATTGTCACTGATGTAATGTCAGTCTTTTCTGAGACAGTGATGAAAAGAAAGTTTACTAACGTTCCATTATGCTATGAAAATATTTTTCTTTGATATTTGTTGTGAGATATCTTTTTATATTAGTTATCAAAGGAAATGAGTAAATCTCTATCATAAGAGAGGCTGAGAACCTCTCCAATATGTGTAAAAGTTAGCAAGCCAAACTCCTGTTCTTTTTTCCAACAGTAGCTTCACCACTCTGACAGAGCAAGTTTGACCACTATGTTTTTAAACAGTGTTGGCATGATAGGGATATCTAGCAGGTGAATATCAGGACTGGCTTTTGTACTTGCTTTCAAAGTCACTTACTGTTTTTAAACATCTTCAAAATGTTGAGAGCAAGCATACACTCATTTCTAACATTCACCTGCTGGATATTTCTGTACAGCTGGCAGTGAGTTACATCTCAGGCAATTCTTAGCTATCAGAAATAATACCATGTTGTTTATATATCCCATAAAATCTTGGCTACATTATTTACTGATGAAGTCAAATATAGCCTGAGAGTTATTTCTTGCCTTTATTGCTTGTAGATCACATGTCCAAACTTAATCTAAACTGACAGAAATATCACAGCATAGCAATGTTGTGAACCAGACATATTATTTTATAGCATTCAGCAGAGAGAAAAGAGTCGGTATTATAATAAATGATTTCCCTCCCCTGTTTTACATGATAAAGAGTTCAGATAAATACGACAGATAAATCAGTGACAAAAAATGTGTACAGTGATGGCTTCTGAATGCCAAAGGCCGCCAACTTTCCTGGGTGATCCCTGCTTGTGTGTGCTGCACTTGGCTGACTGCATAGCACTAATCTCAGCTGCTGCTGAAAGCTGCATGGAAGAGGAAGGCTGGTGGGGTACAAGTGGGAGGCAATGGAAACCAGACTCTTTCAAAGTGAGAGAATAGTAGGAGTTCTGTGCTGGACTGTGGGGTGGGGCAATTCAGCAGCTGCCCTGCATAACAGCTGGACTCATGCCAGAGCATTTTGTATGGCCCTGTGTCTCCACTGACCGTAGCAGACAGAGACATGGTAAATATGGCTTCATGTGAGCAGGCAAATTGACAGCTGACAGAGGAAATTATTCTGGAAAGAGAACAGCCCCGTGGAGTTACTGAGCTGTTGTCATTAGGACATAATTTTCTTAGTTCTATATGCTTCCCAGTATCTAGTTTTCAGAACTTCATAAATATTTGGGGCTAGGATTCAGTTCAACCAACCATACCTTTTAAGAAATCAGTTGTCTAGGTTAGCCATGCTTATGTTTCTTTTTAAAAAACTGGTTATACTGATTATAAAGTAGATTGCGCGCAGTATCTTTGTTTTGGTTTGGTCTTGGTGTTTTGGTTTGCTTTGTTTTTAAATCACCTGCATTTAAGAAAAAAATTAATTAGTCTCAAGAGGAGATTCTCTATTTTTATTTGCTAGAGGAAAAGCCAAGGAGAATAGCTAAGGCTATGAATGTGACCAGCTCACAGGCCCGAACACCTGTATTTTGCTGTCTATATCTCATTGCCCACATGTGCCAGGAGGCTAAGCTCCCATCATGGTTAAGGTAAACCTGGTCAATACAGTCATGAAGCACATAAGTTCATCCTGGAGGAGTGACTGCTCTGCTGAATCACTGTCCAAGCTGCACTGATGTTAACAACTAGGTCTTCTGTACCTGTAAATGGAGTATGGAAACATTAACCACTATTCCATGAGCTCATTACCACGACAGAGGCTATAACTTGCAGATGGCCAAAGACATGTTACGTGAATCCCATCTCAGACACTTGTACTGCGCTAATACAAAAAGAAATACAGAATTTCAATCTCCTCTTGTTCGTTCATTGACTTGAGTAAAGTTAGTCTGATTCACTCTAGTGGAATTCATAAATTATTAAGTTGTGCTGTCACTGCATGCTTGGGAGTAAGGGATGCCTGCCTGGTCACAGGATTGTGTCCTTACTTCTCAGAATGAGAAACTGTAAGACCAGTCAAGTTCCCCTAGCCTCAAAATAAATGTCCCTCATGGAGACTTAGTGTCTTCTATAACATGGCCTGAGTAAACATCCAGCAGAAAAGAAATCCTATTAACTTCAAACAACTGTGGATGAGATCCCACTTTGTATGTGTGACCTATGGCAAGCCAAAGTGTTTGTCGCCTCAGCAACTCAGATAAGTTTCTAAGAAAGAACAGAAGGAGTATGTCTGTCTGAAGGACAAATTATCTTGCATCAGCTTTATTTTTCTGGATGAAACATTCCTGCCCCACAGGACCTTTGGCCATAAAACAACAAGAAGGACATTAAGCATGAAATGGATTTCTTTCTGTCTTTATTGAAATGTGATCGCTTCGTTAATAAATCTCTTCTTTGAATGGGAGCTAAGACAAGCTGTGTGGTCTGTAATTACCATGATTAGCCAGTTTCCAATCTTCCACAAAGCTCAGGGTTTATCTATGGGGGTATTTTTACTGATATTTCTGTGCACAGCATGAAGGACAAATTCAGTAATGCAGGATATGGGTGCAACTACATTATCTTCATCTCTGTCTTTGGGCGTTTGACTCTCAACCTGCATAGCATAACTCCCAACATTTTCCACTGCTCTGAGTGGCAATAAAATTACTTTGTCTTCTTCGCAAATCACACACTTCTCTGCTGCACGGTTTGATTCCTAAGAAAAGCTCTGCTATCATAGGAAAAGAAGGCATGTTCTTAATGAAAAAAAAACCAGTTATGATTTGAAGTGAATGTAAAGTCCTTAAAATTGTTAAAAGCCAAAATAAATGTGGATTTTATGTCTCTGAAGTGATTCAGAATGTTTGCCATAGTTGCTTTTTCTTTAGTGTTGTATGGATTGTATTAATGTGTTTTGATACATTTATTGGGTTCCCAAAAATTCCAAAATATATGATTGAGATGCTGAGTTCTTTCTTCCTGATGAGTAGGAGAACATTGTTGTGGGTCAGAAAACACAGGGCACTGGAAGCATATTTCTTCATTTGACTAGACGTAGTAACAAATAAAGATAGAATAGGTTACTTAGAGTTGCTGTGAAACAAGTTGTGACCAGAGGGAGGCATAGATCTCTCTCAAAAGCCTTTTAATCAGATTCACTCTACACATGTGGTCATCCTTGGAGGCTGTGGGCTGGGCACCATTTTTGAAGAGCAGGAAATCCTTGGCTGATGGGATCCTTTGGACACAGGGCTAAGAAATGTCTCAGAGCTGCTGGCTCAAGCACAGCTCTGAAGGTCCCTTAGACTTCTACATAAGCACCTGTGAGACAGGGCTGCTGAGTAAGCCAGGTAACCTGCCACGCAGCCACCACTGCAGGCCAGGGCACCAGGCAATCTGGAGGATTTCAACTTAGTGTCAAACTGCACAAACAGAAGGGATGGCCCAGGCTGTGGGGGAGGTGGAAGCAGGAATTAAATGTGAATCTTGAGCTCAGTGTGCATGCATGAATGGTCAGCCCTGAATGACTTCCACAACTGCACTTCAGAACTTGTCAAGGGAGAAAGTGAAGACTTTTCCTCCTGAGTTTTCAATATACTTTAAAGTTTTTATTATCATCTAACAGCTCAGTTACAGTTTGCCTTTGAAAAGCTTTGCCTTGCATTCGTTACAGGGAGCTGACACTTAAACGTGATAATTAGCCCTATTCAGTAGAATACCTGCATTCCACAGAGTCACAGACAAATCACAAACAAAACCTATCAGTAGTTTTAATCACATAATTCGTGTATCTGGGCAGTGTTTACAGATAAATCTCTCCTGAAAAAATTCTTCTGCAAGAAAATAGCATGTTTAAAGTGGAGACAGTAAATGAGAAAACGTGTGTTGAAGCAGGCTCCCTCATTCATTTCTTTTTGGCATATATTTTCCTTAAGTAAAATATTTCAGAAAGTGTTTCAGAAAATAAAGTATCTCAAAAAAAAAAATAAAGGACATTTAAGAAATATTACTTTTCCAGCACCCATAGAGAGAAAGCAAGAAAAATCTCCCTGGCTCCAGAAATCTATTTACACAATTTTTCCTTTGTCCATCCAAGCACTGCTTTGGGTAAAATTTTATGTTTGCTTATGACTTCACTCAGGAACAGAGGTATGGAAGGTGTTAAGCACTCTCATCTATGTCTATTTCAGGCACTTCAGGTAATGATTAAATTTTAGAAAAATGGCTTCCTCTGTTCCCTAAACTGCTGTTTATCAGGATATGTTCTGAACAGGGCTCTCTGAGCTGCATTAAGTATTTATTATTTGGAAAAGAAAAGAAGCTCCTAACTATATAAGCTGTGCACTGAGCCATGGGATGCAGCATGTCATGGGGGACTGTACTTGCAGGTACAGCAGCCAGGAACTGTATGTATGAAGTGCTAACGATGTGTCTTACATACCTGCTGATCCTCATTACTAGTAACACTTGAGCAAACTAAATTTATAAGTCTTACATAAAAGATAAAGACTCCCAGAGAACCATGAAATCCACTGCATCACAGTCAGTGTGCTGAAACCACGGAAAATTTAGCTCAAGGTAACCTGCACAGGGGCATAGTCTGTACAAATCCAACTCAGTATGTTAGATATTTCCTCGTGTATTTAAGTTGAAATCTCTGTTATTCCAGTTTTTCATTTATTTAACATAAGACTTGAATGAAAGCAAGCTGAAGAATGCCTGCTTGTGCTGCCAGTCCACCTCTGGTTGTCATGCTTTCTATTGCTGCATTCCCCTGAATCAAATGTAGCATAGTTTACATATCAGCTCTCTAGAAGTGAAAACCTTTGAAAGTTGACTTTCAATATCTGAGTCCATTGTTCACTTAGGTGCTGCCCCCCATCCTATTCCATCTCCCTCAAGCAGACACAGTAGAAAACAGAAATTGAGATAGAGATAAAAATACAGATTCCTAGGAATTAATGGAAAGCCTGATGTTTTAGGGCAATTTTAGGTTTATGGACCTTGGTCATATGCCATGTGCTGATACTCCCCTATGTCTGTTCCCTGTGCCATGGGTTTTAGCATAGCATAGAACTCAGGGCCCATCCGCCTTCATACCTGGGATTTCTAGAAACTAAAGCAAAATGATGCCTTAGGTTGCCTAAATTACAAGTAAATCAGACACAGAGAAATGAATTCATAATGTTGATGATAGCAGATCTCATGCCAATCCAGACACTATTGCAACACCAAATTAGTTTCCAACCTTAACAATTTTCTAGTAGCTCTGCAGTCAATTAACAGCCTAAGAGCAACTGTACCAAATACTGGCAACCCTAAACAGTCAAAAACACTTCAAGGAGGCCCTCAAATGAAAGTTGCATTTAATAGTCAACAGTTTTTTATTAAAAAAAATAAATTTTGTATTATCTACTTACTGTTTATGAGGCCTTTAGGGTATTCTTCATTTACAGTGTCAAAGTTGAGCACCATTTTTTTTTTAAACTTGGATTTAAAATTGTAAAATGAAAGATTCTGAAACAATAAAATCATTGATTTGTGTTACATAATTAAAAAACTTCACAGTAGCAGGAAAAAGTCTGTATAAATGTATTCTTGATTGATACACAAGGCTTGCCTTCATTCATCAGCTAATTCAGCTTTCCTTATTGTGGTTTTCTAGCTAATTTAAACTTGCGACAGTTTTTAGAGTACAGAGAGCAAAGGGAAACCAAAATGGTGGCACATATGTCAGATCTGGCATACCTGCCAGAACATGGTATTTCATGTGACATAAAATGGTTCTGCCACAACTTGCCTAAGGGCTCATCCAAACCCACTGGTGTCACTCGGAGGCAACTGCTACCTTGTAATAGTGGAAACTAATAAAAAAATAAATAAAACATAAATGTACAACAGGAATATTCTTTCAAACTGGGAACCATATCTGAGCTAATTACAGTTACCCCACACTGGGAAGGAGAAAGCAAGAATTATATAGTTTCCTTCCTGACCTACCCCATCAGCACAAGAAAACCCATTCCTCCTATGAAGTTGGTGCCATTTATGCTAACAGATTTTTGCAATCAGACATGTTATCACTGCTTCTTGAGTCCATCATCCTTGTGCTGTGCTCTAGCAATGAATCTTATTTTCTTTGAGGTTCCAAGTGTAGTAATGCACTAGATAATCACAATTATTGTTTGTGTACTTGTGCTGCATATAATCAAAGTAAAATTTATTTAGAAATTATGTAACAATAAATAAGTTCATGAAATAAGATCCTTCAAGTGGTTATGCTTTTAAACACTGAACACAATACCTTCTGAAACAAGGAAACAAACCGCTCTTATTTCTCAGCTTTGTTTCTAATTATATCTTTCTCTGATTCCTGTTGCCTCAGTTCTTAATACAGATTTTAAAGCAAAGTTTTTATTAAATATTTAAATTTTTGTTACCATGAGTTCTTGTGAATTTCCCACAGTGTGAAAACATAAAGTAGCCTTTGGCTACCCTCAATCTGAAATTTTTAATTCTAGTACAGCAACAGAATAAGGTAACAGGATCAAATTCCGATGGTCTCTTTCATCAGGTAACAAACGTTGAGTCTTCTAAGAAAGCATATGCCCAGTGTATGCATATTGCACTCCTCTTGTGCCATGCATACAGGCAGGAAGGACCATAGTCTTGTATGTCTCAGTGTCTCAAATATTCAAGCAATACAGAATTCCATTGTGCTGTGGAAAAAGCCTGTGGCCACTAAAAAGATGGATGAGAGATGAGCTCTGTAGCCTGAGATTTTCATGCTATAGCAATAAATAATGCCTGTGAAACATGTCAGCTAACATTGGCTGGGATGTCTGGAGAAGGAAGCTGATGAAAGAAAATTAAAATCATGAGTGTGCAAATGAGGTGCAGTTATTATACCCATGTACCAGTCCAAAACTTCACATAATTTATTTTATTTTTCAGTCAAAACTTGGTCAATCTACACTTTACATTTTGTAAACATTGCAGAATATTTTTAAATACTAGTATTAACTATATAATGCCTTTAATGATTTTTAAAAATGAATGAATGAATTAATTAATTAATTAATTAATTTATTTATTTATTTATTTGACCATGTAACTCAGCTGTATCTAATTAGCATCCAGATATGAGCAAGTCTATGAGTAAACATGAAACCCAGAAGGATGACAACCAGTTTTTTCCAGGTCTATGATCTAGACATTCAAGGGACCACAACTGCGATCGTACATGGTTGGACTCTCCTTAGTCCATACACAAATGAAGACACCACCAAGGTTTGCCATGCTTCTTCCAAATCCCAGAACACCCCTGGCATGTGGTCAGGGAAAAGAATGCCCTAGCTTCCAAAGAAATATTTTTTGTGACCTTGTATATTAAAAAAATAGGAGGCTTATGTAACCTCTGATATGGTTGTGGAACGTTTTACAAACTAAAAATTTGGGGGGTTTTTTGCTTACACAGGTTGAAAACATCGTGTTTCAATCACAAAATTCATCTCTGGAGCCCATGTGAAATGAGACACCTCTCTTCTTTTGGCCAGGTGAAAATGTCCTGTGGAACATGCATATATTTTGATCTTAGCTGGACTCCAGATAAGCAATCTCAGAGTGCAAGTATATGCAGTTTCCTGTTATGTGTACATAGAGGAATTACTGAACATTAGTTAGCCAAAGTATGCAGTCACTAAGCTGATAGATGAATGACATTATTTAACTGAAAGAATGCTTGTCATGGTAGATTACCAGAGGGGAAAAAATGATACCAACTCAAATTTTTCTAACAACTATTAAGTCCTGTTTAAAGGCATCTTTCCTAAGATCGTTAGTGTTAGAAAAGTACCTCTGCAAATGCCTTATCCTTCTGTAGTAACATTCTGCATTCCTGCTCAAAGAAATCAGGTACACAGGTGACTCACAATAGATGACTCTTAAACCTGATTTCATGAAAGACAGATGAAGGCAGAATTGTAACATCAGTTGCAAGATTAAAGTGTGCAGGGTAATATCAATGGGCATAATCACACCAATTCCCATGAATTTGTCAACCCAGTGTGAAGCTTAATTTCATGTTACTATAGACTTTGGGACTTTATTTAAAGAACTTTCCAAAAATAAAGGATTATTTTTTACATCTCAGAAGACAAAGCTGATGACATAACAGCACTAAAACTGCCAGGTGTTATCAGCTATTCATCATTGCTCTGTCAGACCTCAATGTTTATATGCAACACAGGAAAATACTAGCGTGATTTGCAGATGCAAAGAAGGTCCATCCTAGCATTGTTGAAAAGGATAAAAACATCCCTTTTTTTTTTTTTTTTCTTTTTTTAAAGAATGTTCTTTTCCCTCAGGATGCTCAAACTTGAGCGAGAGAAATTTCAGGGCCTGTGAAGAAAGCAAGTGGATGTACATCAACAGCTTCGTTATAAACAATTATTTGCACTTCAGGCCCTATCATGTTCTTTCACCCTCAGTAATTATTGTGCTGTATAATCCATGTTTCAACCTTTCTCCTCTGTCCATGGCTCTTGTCTCAGTTCATCTTGTAATAGGGTGTCATCACTAACTCTGAAAATAGAATGATCACACTGATAAGCAAGGGACAGAAGTGAACTATCTAACAAAAGGTCCCTGTAGAGTCTGACCTAGTGATTTCAAAGTTTAAAGCACTGAAAACAGAAACTAGGCACATTTCTGCATCTGCTATATCTGACATAACATGTCATGCTCAGAAGGCAATACTAATTTCTTAGACATCTTCTTGTCTTTCTTTCTTGCCCTGCTAACTCTCCCTCCCTTCCCTAATTTCCCACACTTTTTGGTTTGTTTGCACTGATCTCAGATTTTTGTTGCACAGGTCTCAACAGAACAAACTTCTAGCACACAACTGGAGTTCCTACTAGTTTCAATAATACTAATAAAATTAATCTACTTTAATGGATTTAATTACAGGTATTTCTACCTTTCTGAAGAATAAGTAAGCAGTGAGATTACTTCCTAGTCAACAATGTGAGGCCTCTACCTTTTCCCCATTTCTGTTCTTCATGTTAGAAATAAAGACATCTTCTACCTGTATTACTTTAAAAATAAAAAACTCAAATATATACAGATGGTATTCAAATTACTTAAATTTGTCTGTCTAGAGGTCAAGTTCTTAGTCTAAACCAATTGTCCAAAAGTCAACAAGAAGATATACCAGCTGCAAAGACTTATCCTACTGGTCACAGATGTTTATCTTACGATAGGATAAATGGCTCTACAGATTTACAAGCCCTTGTTAACTGCAGAGGTTAACTTACCAAGTAGTTTAGACTAGATGCCTATTTCAGTTGATGAAGTTCAGAGGAATAACAGAATAACTCCCTGTCAGTCTCTTTGTGTCCTGCCTCTCACACACTTGACCACATTACTAAAATCCATCATGGCATTTTCAGAGAAAAAAATTTAGAAACTGCCTTGGGCTTACATGGTGGAGCAGAAAACCCACCTGCAGCCTGTGGAGGACCATACACTGGAGTAGGTAAATGTCCAAAGAAGGCTGTGACCTTGTGGGAAGCCCATGCTGCAGCAGGCTGCTAGCAGCACCTGTGGACCTGTGGAGGGAGGAGTTCACTTTGGAGCAGGTTTGCTGGAAGGTGACCCATATTGGAGGAGTCTGTTCCCGAAGGACTCTTCCACTCTTTGGAAAGGCCTGTGCTGGAGGAGTTTGGGAAGAACTGTAGCCCATGGGAAGGACTTACTTTGCAATTGAAGGACTGTTTCCAATTGGTGGGGCCTGCTACTGAAGCAGGGAGGAGTGTGAGGAGGAAGGAGCATCAGAGATAACATGTAATGAACTGACCACAGCCCCCATTCTCTGTCCCTCTATGCTGCTGGGGTGGAGGAGGTAGAGAAGTAGGGAGTGAAGATGAGCATGGGAACAAGGGAGTGGAGGGTGGAAGATGTTTTTCAGGTTTATTCTTATTTCTCACTATATAACTTGTCATTAATTGCCATTAAATTAAATTACTTGAATAAAGTCTGCTTTGCCTGCGATGGTAATTGCTCTCTAATTTTCCTGTCTTAATCTCAACCAATGAGTTTTTCATCTTATTTTCTATCTCATTCTATTGAGGAATTGATGCAGCAGCTTGGTGGGCATCTGGCAACCAGCCAAGGTCAACAAACCACAGTAACTCAGTTGATATTTTTCCCCTAATAGAGACCATCATAAGTAAGCCAGCATTTAAACCAGAATTTATCTTTGATAGTCACACACTGGTCTCTGCTCTCACAGGAACAACCTAATGTATGCAGAGAATAAATATTTTTTTTCAGATATTCTAATGTAGTTCTACAGATGAGGAAAATAATTTTTCTTTACTGATGGTACTCCTATGCTTAGTGAGTGATCTCTTATTTCTCAGTGAAATCTAAAGAGAATTCAAAAAGTATCCAGTAAGGTCAGTGGGCTCTATTTTTGTTGACAAATGATTTCATAAGACTACAATAAAGTTGGAAGAAGCTGTTATTCCAAAGGAGATCTGTCATAAAGGAGCTGAACTGAGTGGGTTTTTTAGACCTTATCACCAAACTCAGACTTTCAAAAAATTGACAATACCACTCCTTCATTTTTTTCTTGAAAAGTTTCCAAATAATTACTCCATAGCCAATATTATATTTCACTACCTCATCATTTCATGCTTGTTCTGAAATAATTGCAAAAGCACACTTTACCATATAGTATTATCTGATGATACACTTAATAACTGACACGCAAGTGTGGTGCCTAATGCAGGGTAAGCAGGTACTTGCCCGAACGAGATTTCTCCATGTGCTTGCTGAAGAATGGAATGTAGGTGGCCCTTTTCTTCCTTCTCAACAGGCTGCTGCTCTCTAATCTTTGCATTTCAGCTCTTTACACAGATGCACACAAGACAGAGCAAGCAAAATATACTGCCCTAAGTAACTATGCACTTAATACCACAAAATCCTAGAATTGTGAGGCTCAGCTTCTAAACACCACATTGCTAGAAAGATATTGAGCAGATAAAGTTTGGTCAGAAGACCAATATAAAAATTATGGAAAGAGAGAATTGGTTTATGGTGGAATACTGGAAGAAATCTGATTAGTTTGGTTAAGGACAGAATAAGAGTAGGACATGATAAAAAACTCAAAATATCTAAATGTTGCTAACATAATAAAAAGGTAGAAGGACTAGTATGGTGGTAAAGAGGATGACTGAAAGTAAAAGAATAAATTTAGAAAAAGAAACAGGTGGGCAGCCAGCTTCAGAATTCTTCTCAATGAGTTTTGCTCAGGTTTTTATCAGTCTTCCAAACCCACAAAACTAGAGTGAAAAGCACACTCTAGAAATTGTACTTAGTTTATTAATTCTTTAACAAGATCTCCTAAGCAGAAAAATAAGATCAACTCAGACATTGTATATATATATATATATAATCTCATACATTTTATATCCCACACAGCTTTATGTTTAATTTTTATGAAGTGATGTAAGTAAAATTTTGAAAAATTAAAGATAGTAAACAAGATAGCAGATGAACACAGCATGGAGATATTAGGTGGATCTGAGCGCAGAATTGAAAATTTGAATTTCAGGAAGGTACAATGTGATGGATGAAGCTTCAGGATTATCATAGATAAATTAGGTTATTTACCTTTTGAATTTGTGTAAAAAAGGAAGAATGAAATGCTGTAGCTTTGAAGTCCACAATAGGCAATATTAAAAAAGAGGCAGATAAATAAGAAACCGTCAATGGATTATATAAGATCATATATCAGATGTAGATTAAAATTTGTATTTATTGTGTTTAAGTTCAGTGAGTTGACAACACAAGGATATACAGAACTACAAAGATGAGAGGGAAAGTTTGTCCATAAAGGCAGATTTAGGATTCATTGTGACTGGTAGCATACTGCTGAGGAAATGCATAATTCACTGTACCTGAGAAAAAAATCTGAGGGAGAATTTTAATAGTAGTTTAATCACTTTTCCTGAACTATTTGAGTACTTTCATTGGCCACTGAAAATCATCTGGTCTGCCAGAGTGGGGAAGCTGGTAGTAAAAATACCTTGAACAAATCATCCAACTTCATTTGCCAATACTACAGGCAAGTTTTCCAGTCAAGAATATTATTTCAGTAGTTAGATGATATGAACAAAGCATCTAGATACAGAACACTGCTAAATATTAAAAGCACAAACTACTGCATTCTTATAAAATGAAAATAATTGGTTTCACTATGCAGAGCATAAATTTTGGAGGTGATATTTGCACACCAACAATGATTTCCTTCACAAACAAAATTAAGCAAGTTTTCAGCTGGCTCCCTTCACCTCTGTACTTGCTCTGCTGCATGTGTAAGCAAATCATCACACCTGTACTCCTCACAACAGCGCTTGTCCTCCACTCTTCTCTAAACTTTGACAGAGTGAGGAAGATCATCATTGCTCTCCACAAAACCAATCCATTCAGTTTACTTCTAGTATAGCCTGTCATAATCAAGGTTAGTTTGACTAGGTGCTACTATAGAGAAGGCACTTTGCCCTTCTGTTCTATCCAGGAGTTAGATAGAGAAGAAAATCCAGGTGAGCAGTGATAAAACCTAGATTAAGTGACTGATAGCCAAGATGGACAGCACCAGTTAAACAGTGTGCAAAGATAATGTATACATTGTTACAGATAATGTATATATTATTGTTTGCCAAGATGACTAACTAAACTCTTATGGATAACAAATACATTTACTGATATTAGGGTTTACTAATCCTAGGTGAGCTGATTGATTAATAACAATTCCTTAAAAATCATTTATCTGGGTTGAGGGAGTCATAGTACTTTAGATCCTATCTATCCTATCTCAAGATTGCCAGAAATGTTCCTACTCCGAACTCCTAAGACTAATAAAGGGGAAGGGACTCCCCATACTTGTATTATTTTATCTGTTAGTAAAAATAAAGGTTTTCAGCTGTGTATTTTCAGGCCTTTCTATTGCAAATGTCAGATAGTCTTTGATGCCACCTTCTGGTTTTAGTAAATACATGTAGCTCCACACCAGCTGAATCACATACTATAGCTGTCAAGCTGACATATACATAAATCTTACCTAAGCTCCATGTTTGTTGAGCATATAATGCAGCAGTAGGTGTGTAACTATTCCCTTTGATTTTGTCATCCCTCATCTCAGGATAGAAAGTGTCCTTTTCACACTGCAAACACAGGCAACCAGAAAGAAAAAACTCATGACTTAAAATCCTAGCAGTCTACTCAAAACTGAATATATGAAGTTTAAACTTTGATAACTAAGCTCTGAAATGCATCTGCATGACAAAAATCTCTCATTGTTCCTTCAGACACATGTTGGAAACAAATAACTATGCTCCTTCTGCACGTCTGTACGTAAACAAGGTTTTCTTAATACGGACTTTATTTTGAGGATAATATTTAAGCTGATAAGCTAAAATGTTGTATTTAATCAACTGTAACTGCAAGAGGCAATCACCTCTAACTGTTATATGAAGGTGGAGAAGAACATAATACAGAGGCAATCTCACGACTCTCTAATTCACTGATCTGGTCACAAGACAGTTGCTAAGATTGTAATTCCTACTACATGAATAAATTTATTATGTAGCACATGCATTTTAAAAGGTGGGGGGTGATGTTTGTTTGTTTTTATTGCTCTTGCTTTGCTTTATGACAGAACACTAATTTCTAGTAAGGAGTTGTGCTGAATCTAGTAATTGCTAACCTGTTTTTCTACTAAAGAGAAAACTTACTACAATTGTGATTCAGCTCCCAGGAGAATGCAGGCTTGATTCACTGAACAGTGCATTATTGTTGAATATTACTGTTCTTCCAGCTAGTCACTAAAGTACTTCCATATCCACAGAACAGTTACTATAAAATTCACCAAACAGACTACAAAGCCAGTTGTTCCTGTTGTCTACCTGGGCCTTCTCCAAACAATACAGATAATTCTTTCAATTCCAAAGAATGATGCAGAGTCTTCAGTGCTATAACACTACAGTCTATTATGTTACAAATTTTTTAATTTTTTTCTGGTATTAGAGCATTGCCTCTTATGCACAGCAAATTAATTCTCCATGTCTCAAATAATATGAATGAAAATAACAATTTTTTACAGATAACAGTGTGGGATTCAAGGAACATAGTACTGAGCTATAAACCAAGGTAGATAAGAGTTTTAAAGGTCTTGCACTTTATTCAAATTTGTGTACACTTAGAGTGGAGTTTATCTCATCTAACCTCAAACATCTTAAAGTTAGGTAAATGGTCAAAGTTGAATACCTGATCCCTAATTCAGTGTGACATAGACATCTCCAAAGGGCAGTTTACCTCATTCTAAAATATATGTTCAGAGGACAAGGTATTCTGCATGTTTATGTCAACAAGGTGGGGCAGAAGCCTGTCATGGTTTCAGCCAGGTGGGGCCTAAATTTGGGTTTTTAAGTTTTACAAAGCCTATTTAGCAAACCTTCAGGAGGCATCTCCATTTCATATGGACAAAGGAAAAGGATGTGGAACCTGTACTGAAAATCATTGTATTTTTCACTTAAGGGCTGATGTTACTTATAAATAGTGATTTACTTTGTGCCCTTAAACTACACAAACTTCATTTTTTAATGGAGACTATGAATCGTGTTATATGTGAAGATGATACATAATATTGTGTGCTTTTTTTGCATTTTAAATTTCCTTATATGTGGTGAGTAAATGTATGTGTGGTGATTCAGAGTAAAGCCATAGTCTTTGTCTTTCTCTGCTTCAGCTCTGGTGCTTTCACAAAGCTCTTAGTATCTTTGTATAGTGACTCCTATACAAAGGTAGAAAGCTTCTTTTCTAATACCATAAGGATTAGATCAACCATTTTAAACTGTTCTGTTCCCATATAAAATTTTGCACTAATAAATTAGAAATGAAAACTCGTGAAGTTCATTTCCTCTCTTACTTTCATTTTAGAAGCTATGCTCAGATACAGTGCATCAGTCACAAATATGAAGAGCCACATAAAAAGTAAGAACATCTCCACAGCTTCACTGCCCAGAAATATTACTACAGTGCAGTACAGAGGTTCCTTTTTTATCCCAGATTTTTTTTCCTTCCTTCATTACTGGTATTTCCATACTTCTAACCAACATCCCCCATCTCACAAATAATACTGCGTTGTCTTGTGTCCTGTACCACCAGCACCTCCAGTGTAGTTGTTGTTGCGATGTGTTATGTTACATTGACCAGGCACTTCGCTGCAGGATCTTCATAGCACCCTTGGTTTTATCACAGCTGACTCTCATGATGGGCAGAGCATTCCTGTGCTGCTGTACCAGAAAGTGTAGTTCCTGCTGCACAAGCCCCATGGAGCTAATGAGAGGATATGTGTCCAGAACCTCAAGCTGATTGGCTGAGCAGTCTGAACTGCTAAGAAAATGTCCTCAAATATCATTTAGATGAGGGAGAAAAAATGCCACTGGAGAAGCCATGTGCTAACTCTTAAAAATGCCAATTGGTGTGCGGTATTCATTAGAATACAGTACCAGATAATGGAATGAAATGATGTGGGATTTCCTTTTATTCCATGGCTCAGATGTTGGAAAGTTTTAGTTCATTTGATTCACTCTCTGTAGCTAAGGAGATATTTCTGTTTCAGGAAAAAAATAGGACTATGTAAATTTCTAAAATTGTCAGAGAAATATGTAAAGAAAATGTGTTTAAATTGCCCTTCTTTATGTTCAGTCCTGTCACATTAAAAGTACCTCTCATGTTACTAAGAAGTTTTGAGTAACAGGCCTCCTTGTGTTTGTTTCTGCATACTTCTTCCAGAACTGTCAAACTGAGTTTCCTTTTTTTTTGTGTGTGTACCACAGTCTAACCCCTGAGAGAAGAGGGCTTTGAGAGCTGTCTAGGGCTTGTGCTGACCTTTCTCTGTTACAGCATGCTTTTTTTTCCTGACAACATGAATCAAAAAAATCACCGCACAAAGCCATCATGCAATATAATACATTATATATGTGCTCTTGTTAAATGACTTGGGTTATGAACAATGATGCTGATACCTTCATGAGAAACAAGAGATGAAAATCCAGACAGCAGTGTCTCAGGAATTTCTTGTCTGGGAACTTAATGTCTGAGCACACTGAGCTGGAAGAAATTGGTTGTGAGTGGCCACGAATGCCTATATGAGCCTCTCTACTTACAGGGAGAGTGTATAAAAAACACTGCTTACTAGTTCTGGGGTTAGGAGATGAAAAGAAAAGAAAAGGAGGTCAGAAATAGGTTTGGTAGGTAGGAGATAGATGGCTCAGTATTTCACTATCCATGTTCACCATTCAGTCAAGTTGTTTGGATAGAAGTGAAAACCAGCAAAAGCAGGTTTCAGCTGGAGAATTTCCTCTGCTGGAGCAATTTCATTAACACAGACAGAGGCTGAAAATGTGGTTTGGTTGAAGAACAGTGTCTCCACTTCTGTTTTCTTCCCTTCTGCTTTAGGGACCAAATAAGCTTCCATGTAGGGTCTTTAGGGTGGAGGGAGGTAAGTGAACATGCTTTTGGTTGAAGGAAAGGAAGGGTGTATTGAGATTTTGCAGTTTTGACACACCAGGATTGGAATGTGGCCTAAAAAAATTGAAATTATATGCTAATATTAATATATTTGTTTGCAAGGCATGAGTTAATATCTATTATTTGAGGATTAAAAAGTTGAAGTGAAAGATGTAAAACCATTTCTCTATTTGAAAAGAAAACATTTACCATAATTTTGTCTCCTATTTCGTGATTAAATAATTACCCCCATTTAAAGCAATTGCATATTCATCCCTTCATGATATCCCTAAATGAGTCAGTTTCTAACTTGTTCAAAAAGAACAAAGCAAGGCACATGCTTTTTGGAAAATATATATCCTTAAGGGTACAATTCTAGTGGATTTTTCGCCTTGTGAAGCCATCCCAAAGCCTGCAGAATGAGTATAAATGCCCACTGAAATATAAATAGCTTTTTAGAAAACAAATATAAGAACCAGATGGCCAGAGAAATGGGTTGTAGAAAGGTTGTTCTCAAGAGTAGACATGCAGAGGAGTATAGCTAACATCTACAAAACAAAATGTGCAAGGTGTTTAGTGCTATACATCACACAGAACTGTGCAGACTAATACGAAATGTCTTTTCCTGTGAGGCTTTTTGTTCTAAATCTTGTGACATTCCACAGAGGTGCATGCCTTAGAATATATTTTCTGGCATTCCTGAGAATCGGATACAAAGGAGGATGAACTGTAAGAAAAAAAAAAAAAAAAAAAGTATTTCACTGTTGGTATTAAGTCCTGCTTCAGAAACACCTGCTTAATAACAAAATACCAAAGAAACTGTGGTGTTATGGGTGTCACCAGCTAAACATCACATTGTCAAAGGTTTCACTTACTGGTTCTCAGTCCCTTTGATTTCCCCAGGCATGCTGTGGGAGTACTTTCAGAAGGCTGAATTCTTGGCTGAATGTGGCTGAAGAGAGATCAGACTGCAATAACAGAAATGTAATTTGTTAGTGTGAGTTTATCATTGCTTTTCTCCAACAAATATTTGGGTCTTTAAAATCTAGAGATGAAATATGATATACCTTTATCCAGCCAAATGAAATGGAGATCAAGAAATTTAACAGTTTAACATAGGGAGTTACTGTATTAATTCAAAAACACATAGTAACTCCCTCAAAAATACTATTTTTTTTATCCCACAGCATTGTGATCAGATGAAATATAGTGTTTAATTTTTTCTATTAATTTTCTGGGTCAGGGCTACCATGAAATGTATACCTCCCTTCAAAGAAACTACTACAAAAGGTGTCTGAGTTTAAATTGACTCATTTTTTCTCATTACTTTACTACATGTACCAACTTCTTTAAGGAGTTAATGGGACTATCATCCTCTGGCAAAACTCTATGAGCCAAAAATTGACCATGACTTCCATGACCTAATTTCTATACTGTTGAAGGGTCAGAAATAATCCTGAAACCAATGGAGTTGGGCCATCTTACACCAGCAATAACTGGGTACCATTTCTGTAGTCTGGTAGGGTAATATGTTAGCTTTGTTAAAAGAGCAGCATTGTGGAAAGAGGGAATATGATGACATCAGAGTTGATTTAATTGTTTGCTGTAGCTACTAACTACTGTCTGCTTTGCTGCAGAATCATGTCTCAACATGGGTTTTGTAGCACCTTATGGCAAAACACAGTTTGAACATGGTGTGGTTGCTCTCTTATCACTGTAGCATATAAACTGAGGTTTGCTTTGCATTTTTAAGGTATCATTGTAAGATGGAACTCCAACTGTTTACTACTTCTGCTGCTATTTTGCAGCTCTCAGGTCTGATTGCTCTCAGGTTTAACTGTCAAGCTTGAATTCTGTGGTGCAGTCAGACACCAGCTCTACCACCTGTCTTCTGTGTTGGATGGATGAGTTTTGATACTGATACCCACAATAGCATGCAGAAAGATCCAGGCAAAGAATGCTAAGCAAGCCATTTGAGACAATGGATTGTTTTGGGGAACGTGTTGGCCATCCCTTTACAGACTATTCTGATTTGCCACAGCCCAGGGATTTGGGTTGGATGTTGCCAAGAGTGTGGAGGTAACGTGTGGAAGCAGTGACATGCTACATGTGCGACAGATATTGTTCCATGGGGAGTGGGGTCTCTCAGCTACTGCTGTTATCATGTTCCTTATCATTCCAAGAAGCAGGAAACTCAGCTTTCTCTAGTCTATCTTGCACCTTTCTGCCTCTGCAAATCCTCTTTTCCATAACTCTTCCTTTCCGTTGATGGCCCCAGCCTTTTAATCCCGAGGAAGCGAAATTTGAATGTCCCTACCCTTCCTGGAGCTTTGAAATGGCCACAGTTGTGCTCAACTCGTGAACTCTGCAGAGTTGCTGAGATTACTAGGGCAGGCTCAGTGATGAATGACCCTGGTGCATGACTTTCAAGAACCAGATTTTATTTAGTCAGCTAAGAGTGTGGGCTGAATAAGCTCCTTTCTCTGCCCAGCTTTGTAGACAACCCTGAGTTCTACCCCTCTGATGGAAAGAGATACTCAAGTGAACAGTGAGGTGGAGGTAGAAGAGAAGAAAGCAGAATGAAGGAGTGCAATGAGGCACACGAGGAATCATTTTGAAAGAGATAAGAGAAGAAGACATAGAAGAAATTGGGAGATTTTTTTTTTTCAGACATTTAAAGACAAAATCCAATCTCAAAGATTATAGGCATTTGAAATTTGACTTGCATCTGAGGGAGGCACTACTGAAGAACAAGGGAATAGATAAAAGAGGATATGCAAGAAATCTTTGAGAACAATCTCCTGTGGAAAGAGAAGTGTGTAGATGGGAGTGTTAGTGTCCCTGTATCCTGGAAAAAAAGGGCCATATTTAAGTGTACTCTGACTTAGAATTTTTCTAACCTAATTATCTAATTTAGGATTTATATGTCTGAATTCCTGTGAGATCAATGTGAATTCAGCTACCTAAATATTACTGCCCCTGGTCTTACCTGCTTCTTGTGCTCTTTTAATATAATCCAAGGTTTACAGTCTCATTTGGCACATCTCTAAACATTATTGCTTTGCAAATGGATGAGATAGGGCCTTGAAATCCATGAAAAAGTATTGCTCATAGTGATAGACCAGGGAGGAAATAACACCCTAAGGTGGATGTTGGTAGTGTAGGATATGGTAGTATCTTGAGTACAATTTACTTTTACAAGTCAGATGAAACAAGTCACTTCGATCACAAAAGCCTAAACCCAGTTCTCAGATCCCAATCTAAAGTGCTCTCACATTTCCAAAACGTAAAACGTCAAGTGGAAAGTAAAGACAAATTAAACAAGTCTTGATTACAGAGGAACAAATCTTTCATAACTGGGTTTAAACAGGGATCAAACAGTCTTTACATTGCACTTGAGTATGGCATTAGGAGAGTAACAATGAGTCATGGCAAGACCTTTTTCAGTCTACAAGTCCAATAGTCATAAAGAAAACACTCCTTTCCTTATTTCTCTCATCCAATAAATCAGAGGAATGCAGGATGATGTTTCAGAAGTTACATTCTTCTTGAAGGAAGTGATAACTTTTTTAAAAGTGGCATATGCTTTGACAGAAATGGATTATAAAAAAATGGATAAGCTTTCAACTGGTGTCCTTCTCTCCTAGCAGTCTTTGCCCCAAAATAGAATGGGTTACATGAAAGATTATGGTAGTGCATATTACTTAGAGCAGTCACATAGGACCTCACCTATTTTCCGTCAAATAATGAACATTTTTGTCAATTTAATGTGGTGACTGAATAGTTCCACTAGAAACATAGTAATCAAAGAATAACTCATTTTGACAATACCTCTAAAACAATTGATGGCTTGGATACTACTGTGTATGTAAAATATGAATAATTACAAAAAAGTCACACATCTAGTGTAATGCAATCTGTATCTTGAAATAACTAGTCTGAAACCAAAATAGAAACTTGGCACCTTGGCAAGACATCAATTTAAGTGATACATGAAGTCCTGTAAAACATGTATTTTGCAGGTTAATGTAATCTTTGACATGTCCAGCATTATGAAATTCTGCCTTTAAAAAATCCAACAAAGTGAATTTAGATGCAAGCAAAAGGATTAAATGCTTTTTAACCAGATCAGTGACCTACTCCAGTTCACCACATGGCAGAATCACCACTAATTTTAACATAAAGGAGTCCACAGGGATATGTGGTCTAGGGCAGGACAGCTTTTTGCAGCAACAGTATGGTTTCCATCTTCAGATGTGAAAAAATAAACCAATGCAGTCTGATATTTCCAAACTTACCAGGGCTTCTTTAGATCTAGGTTTAGAAAAGCACTGAAGGATTAGGTAGCAATGGATGTGCATATTAAAAATGCCAGAGAAAGAGAAGTGTTACATGTCACAGAAATGGCATAAAGTCTCACTTAAGATGAACTTCCTCCACACTGCTGGCTGTCAATGCCTGTCACTCACACAAGTATTCCAGCATGACTGAGACAGAAAAATACAATATCTGCTTCCAGTGGCCTAGCCAAAACCTATGATCTCATCTCCAGTACGCTGTTTGCAAAGGTAGAACTAAATGCAGGTCTGCAAAACCCTTTGTCCCCTTCTGATACAAGTGTAGATGAAAGGAATTTACCTGGTAAGACCTTATAACAAAAGCAAAGCACAAAGTTTATCTTCTGTTTCATAGATGAGCAGGTATTTATAGCATAGATATGCATAGTTGAAAACTCCTGTATTATTGAATGAAAGTCTAGTAGGAGAAAACTTCTCTCTCTTTGTTATGCAATGTGAAAGAGCAGATTTCAAGGGTTATGTACCTGGACTGATTCCCAGGTCCTGGAAGAGCTCTGAAATACAGCTTCCTGAACTGTCCTGCCAGGAATGTATAAGGTGCAGAAAACACCAAGCAATCCCATCTTGGCTACTCTAACTACTACAGTAGGGAATGCACCCCTGTGCTTTCTCCTGGCGATGTTGGTGTCAGATTCAGCTTTCAGAGCCTGATTAGGCTGGGCTCTTGTTTTGCTGTGTAAATCTCTGTGCCCTGGATAACAGTGTCCTTGGCTGCAGATCAGCTAAGTCTCCTCTTTCTTCCTGCATACAAATGACCCACTTCCCCCCCAGAAGAGCAGCTTCACTACTTCCAATTCAAACTGAAATGCAACTTTAGGACAATACACTTCTCCAACCTGGTTCACTGAAAGACAAGCTATGAATCTGAGGAACAGAAATAACACTTAAAATACAGGGAAACAATCTTTTGGGGATGTATTTAATCATAGAGTCTATGAGCAGGGAAATTTTTGAAGATGAATTCAAGAGGAAATAATACTGTACTTGATGCCGCATCTTCAGAATCAATAATCTTTTTCCAAGCATAAGATTTGCTTTAGATTAAAGTTGTTTCTCTTATGTTCTGATAATGTCCCTTGTATGAAGTTAGGCTTCCTGGTGATCACACACACCAGCTGCACTCTGTCACAGAGCTTCTCATGAAGAAAATTTCAGTCATTTCACCTCTGCAGCAGTCTTCTGGGATATGACTTATGGCTTCACTTTTGACATGGACTAAAAACCCCAAAAGCTATTGTCCACACTCTCTATTTTGCTTTACTGAAAATATTCCAGAAAATATGTTGTATAGAGTCTCAAATATGAGTGTGAGAGTCACATCAGTCATTAGAGCTTTAGACAAGTTTTAAAACACAACTCATTAATTGCAAAATATTTTTGTTCTGGGCATTGGAGAAATCTGTGCAGTATTGCCATATGAATTTGGCAGGGAAAAATAATCAAACCAGCCATTTATGATACCTTTTTCTTGCTAGGAAGGAGATTTCATAAGGATAGGAACCTCTGCAGGCTGTTCTGAGTCTCTGGTAAGATGATTAAAATCATTATCTGTGACAAAGGTATTGCTATGCAGGAACACAGCAGGGGGAGATTATTTTGTGTAATGCTCTGGTTTGCTCTGGCAGTAAAATTTTGGACCATGACTGTACAGAGGCAAACAAGTACCATTGACCTTTGCTGCCAATTATCCCTAACTACTTAAATGGTCTATGTTTTCCTGTAGTGTCCAGAATGATGGCTGTTCAATGCATTCCTCTGGTGCAGAAACACACACTAATTTTGCCAGACTATGTAAGTCTGCTCTGCTTATGCCATTTTAGGTGTGGCTTTTTGAAAAGTTTTTGTTTAAATCATGAACAGAAGAGGTGAATTAATGCAAGGTAGATACTCCGACTTCTCTTTGAAACACAGATAGGACCACAGATAGTACCGCCATAGCTATTAATCTCCTCTAATCTTCTCTTATGGTCCTTTTCCTTGAGACGTGACCTCCTTTGCCACCTAATAAAAATCTTCATAAATTAGAGATGTTGCAAAAGATCTGAAATTGCTGAAAACCAACTCTTAAGATGGAAAAGCGCACATTTAATCAAAAGAAATGGAACAGTGAGATCTAGCCATCAAGTAAACTACCAAAACCCAGTTTTCAGATACAGTCTGTGTAAACATCCCTCATCTACAGAACAAAGACAGAGTTAGTGATAGTAATACATGGCTGAAATCCAACACTGTCAATGTTTTTTCCTCCTTGTTCTCCCCAGCACTGATAAGTTGGTGTGCATTCCTGTACAATCTACATGGAAGATTCAAATTACACAGACTTTGCCAAACCTGACACTTGGCCAAAGAAGTACTTAACAGAACTAATACAGGGACTAGTGATCAAATGACAGAGTCTTGAAAAAGTGTCATTATCTACTTAATGAGTGACAATTAAAGCCTTAGTTTTGCTGCTGGTCCCTTTTGAAGAATTGAGGCTCAAAAAACATGGTTTATAATGACCATATCCTAAGACCTGGTAATTAATTGTTCATATAGGCATGAGATTTTAAAATATCACTCCCCTGCAAGTTAAGTGCAAAAAAGGTCTCCATTCCTTTGATTCAAGGAAGTGTTTGACTCACAGAAGAAGATAATGTTGCCATCACATGGCCATAAGAAAATGTCACCAGTGCAGAATCCATATAATGCTTAGGAATTTTTACAGGAAATAAAGATTTTGATCTTAAACAAAAGATTGACTATGGGGTGGCAAATGTGGCACTATAATACTGCCCTGTGTTTTGAGTTCAGGATCAGAGAAAGGATTCATTTATGACCAGTCAAAGTGCAGGAAGAGTCTGTAATTCTCTGCCATACCCTCTCAGTGATTAGGATCTGCTTTTTTCCTCCTCTTGAAAATATTTTTATTGTGACATTTTAAAGATGGCACATGTGAACCTAAGATAATACGGCCAATGTCCTGCCTCCACAGTACCCCACTGCAGACCACAGGCAAAAACTGCTAAAGCTCTTTCAGCTTGTTTTCTTACAACAATTTCACCTCCGTGGTGCAGTACCTATTTTCATCAGGTCAGGGCCTATCCCTGCTCAGGCTGTCAGCTCAGGGGCATCAGCTCAGGCTGGCTCTACTTGGTAAGAGGCCACAAGTTCAAAACATAGAGAGATACTTCCCTCTGCTGGGCATGCTTATAAAGTGGTGTCTTATTCGGCAAAATAGAGCTTAAAAAAATAAGCAAATGGTCTTCTTCAGTTTTTGACCCTGCAGGATCCAGGTAAATAATTACAGCATTTAGCTTTTAGCATCTAAATGTAGAAGCATCTGCCTTATTCCATTTGCTACATATGTAATCAAGCTCACTAACATTAGCTATTGGAGTTGGTTGCCTCAGGTAAGTAGTACAAGCACCATCCTATAGCTCACAAACACTTTAGCTGAAGGTCAGCATCATCAGGTATTTCAAGTCCAATTTTACTGAACAATTTTACTGGATTATATGATTGTTTGCAAATGTAAGGTGGACACTGAGTTTATCTCAGAAACATAATGCTGTGTTCTCAAGACTATTATATTGAGGGAAGTACTGGGAAACTGAGCTGTGATTTGTAGCACATGTTACATGTTATGGGGAAGAAGTGTTGCAAGGTTGTATTTTGGATGATCTACAACTCATTGTTGGGAAACTACACCAAAATGGTCTCTCTGGTACTTCAGTTTACTTAGTAAACAGCCAATTGACACACATTTTAGGATGGGGTAGTTCAGCATTTTGGTCAGATGTTAAATATGGATATTTTCTTGAATGGCAGTTATTCTTGTTCTGAAGAAAAACGATTAAAATACTCAAAAAGTGTTTGTGAACCAGCAACTGGTGAAAGACTAGAAGGGTTTTGAGACCACTGTATAATTTTGGCATATATTTTCAGTAGAATACTTCAAATTGCTGTACATGTAAGAAGATTTTAGATGAGGTAGCAATTTAGCAGCTGGGATTCACTGCATTTCTCCATACTCAATGCATTTTTTTTTCATGTTGTGAGTTTATTTCATAGAGGTTGTATTACCCACACTGACTAGGGATTTTGATAAAGTATAAAGATTTACATTTTTGTGAATGTTCAGGAACTTTTATTGCTGAACATTTTGAAGAGAAGTGGAGTTTATGGTGTGCTTTGGCAACTTACATTATGGTCTACATATGGAAGAACTATTCAGGCAATAGAGGGGAATCACACTCCCCATTTTATGTTGATTATCCAGCTAGTTCTGTGTTCCAACAACCTGCTGACATCCAGGTTGATTAATTTATGATCATTGCTTCACAAATTAAAGCACTATCCTAAAATAACATAGCTTTTTATCACTCTATTCATTTTGCCTTTACTGCAATTTCATCTGCCAAGGAAAAAATGTTCTTCTGTTTTATTGTGTTACACCTACAGTTCAAGATTTGTTTCATTATGCTACACTGAGAAAATACATTGTCTTCACTGCTTTTAGGAAGTTATTTCTCTTTTCAATATCACCTCCTAGATCTTGTCTTCCTAAAAATGTGGAATAGCAGTTCACTGGATCACTGTTGGTTTCCTTGCCCACAGACTGCTTCAAATCATGAACAGCAAGTATGTAACAAAATCATAACAAAAACCAGGTTCCCTCTTTATCTCAGACATTGATACATTTATATAATGTACATTGACATTGGTACATTGATATATTGGTCTAGTTCTTTTGTGTCTGTTTATTGACAACTATAGAGTTTCCCATCTTTGACTTTTTATAATCACAATCAAACTGGGATAAATTTATAAATTTATCTCAATTTATAGGCTATTGGTAATTTTTTATTTACTCATGCACTTGTTATATGATAGCCTCAGATAGCAGCAACAAGATGGCTAGAAATGCTGCTTAAGTAGAGTGAGTAATTATACTCACTGTCAGGTGGCCTTACCTAGTAGATCTTGTATGGTCTTGACATATCCTCTGTGAATATCAGACGAATTAAGATATGTGATATCCACTAGGAAAAGTGTATTCCCTGAGCACATGACCATGTAAAGGAGAAGACCAGTTCTCACAAACTATCTTCACAAGTGAAAGAAGCTTGTGGGGCAGTGTTTGGAGTTAGCTTTAGAAGAAAAACTGCTGCAAATTAAGGAATTGTAGCTAGAAGTTGCTATTAATTCTCACTTTATCACCAACCCATTCTCTTAGGAATCCCCACTCCTCCACCTAAGCATTTTATTCCTGTCATCTTTTTAACACACTATCTGGCTGTAAGACTAAAGCAATATATGCAACTGAATACTATACCACAATAAAATAAAATTCTCCTGATAATGCCTGACTTGTTATTTTAAAGATTCTAACTTATTCTTTGAGTTTTATTAGCAAGAAATTTTTACATTAATACTAAAAAGTTTACCATTTGTTTTTTGCTAAGTTGCAATCATCACTCATTTGCAATCTTCCACTTCTCAGCTCTCGCTGCTTTCAGATGATTCACAGTGGAAGCATTTAATTCTGAATAGACTCTTCTCAGCATGTTAGAAACAAACACAGGAAAGTGACTTATTTTAAATCCTCTTCTTCTTCCTAACATCCTTGAACTTAATAGATCCTCCTCATAAACTTTTAAAAAACATTCTTTGCACCTGTAGAGTGCCGTATTGAGACTGAGCAGCTTGTAAAAGATAAAAAGACAAAAAGTGAAACTTTACTGAGAGGTGCCCAAAAATATTGTGCCTTCCATTTCAGCAATGATTCCAAACTGCAGTAAACACAGATCAGAAATTACCTACTATCATAACTTTCAAAAAAGGCAGAATATCTCTCTTGACAAATAGTAGTAACCTCTCTCTGCTCTGAAAAATTTGTAAAATTACACTCAGTTAAACTCCTTACCTTCAACTTCAAAGCTGTTAAAAAAGATAATTATTTAGCTAAAGTAAAACTTAAGTGCCCAGGAGCAGAGCAGTGAAAAGAGAGAACTGAATAAGTCCACAGAGTTCTGATATAATATATGTCATTCTATAGAAGACATATCAAGACATTAATAGAAAAAAAAAAAAGATAAGTTCTAAACTTTTTACATGAATAACGAACTAAATCAAGACTTTAGAACTCAGTACAAAACCTGCAAGACTTGTAGAAGGTTCACATCTGTGGAGTTTTTCAATTTAATTTATTGGTAGCACAATAAAATTCCTGGGTTTTTATTTAACTCTGTTCAGTCTGGCATGTCTTTCCTAGGAAGGCAAAGTCTTGGCTGCATTCCTTGAGCGATGTAATTACAGAAAATTAGATTAGAATTTAGGTGCCAGCACCCTAACTTACAATGTGGAGAGTTGCTTTAAGCAGATTTCAGTTCCTTCACAGGGTTGTCTAGTTTGTCTCATGTCAACATACAAGGCATATGCGTATGTTCTGGTCCTCTCCAAAGATACAAACCAGTTTCACAGTGGTAAACACATTGAACAGGAAAATATTTTCAAAAATTCACCTAATAAACTCTGTCTAAATTAAATATCTAGAAAGACATTGAAACATTATTTGAAATAACATCTTTAAGGTGAGGTACGTATAACAGTTAAAATGGGATGGTTGCAACGCAGATTGATAGGCTTGTTCAGGCTTCTTCCTTGTTCAACAGCATTAGCTCATCTCAGCCAGGCTAATGTTTACTGTCTAATGAGTAACAACACCAGACTATTTATACATTCCTGTCATTTCCCCAGAAAGGGAAACTAAATTTAGTATAAATAAAGATATAACTGAGAGTCTTCCAGGTAATGAAGTCTGAGTAGGGAAGAGTTTTGTTTTAAACACATTAATACCTAATAAAATTTTGTTTCCTGACACAAAACCTGAACTCAGAATAGCACAAAAAAGCCGACCTAACCCACTGTATGCTGCCAAAACCTGCCTAGCACACCTTGACAAGATTAGACCTTTTCACAAACGTGCCAGCTGGAGATCTTTGCACACCTTCTTGTTCAACATCCTCTTATTGTTGACAGCAGTCTTGCAAGATTTGAGAGTGACTTCAGTAGCCCACGAATCACAAATGCATCCACACAGAGACATACTCCTGCTTGTGCAAGGGGCACTGAAGACAAAAGATCAGATATCACCATCACTTTAACATTAACACTGAGATATTTGCTTTTTATTGCACTCTGGAGGTACGCTTAAGTTTCAAAATACTTCAGTGCTCTTTCAAATAGTTGAGGTTTACAGAGCTATGTGTTTTGGAGTCATCTTATTGACTTATGTAGAAAACTAAGAACATAAACCTAAAGGAAGTCCATGTGTATGTCACAATTGAAATTAATGCAGCTCTGTCAGTATTCATTGTGGAGATTTGGACATTTACCACTTTAGTTGTCAGATTTAGCAAGCTTGTTGCTAAATGATCTCAAGTCTTTCCTGTTATTACCGAGTCAATAATTCTGAGATATAGCATTGTGCTGAACAAATCTCCAGCTCTGACAGAGAAGAAAAATATCTCTTTGTTTGACTGAAAACAAAAATAATATTCCAGCAGACAGATAGCTATTCATTACTTTCATTTTGTACACTGAATAATAACTTGTTTAATTTTTTAAAATAACATCTGATTCAAACTGAGGAGTCTGATTTGATCCCAGTAGGAGTTTTTGTCTGCAGAAAGCATATGGAAGTAATTCACTACCTGTTATAAAAGATTACACCAATTCCTAACTTACAGAATAAAATCTTACTGTTGAAGTTTAGTTCATGCTTTACATGTTATTTGTAACCTTTTGGATAAAGGTCCAAGTCTGGAATTTGCAAGAATGTAGCTTTACTTGCATTTCTTCAAAATACATAATATAGAAATTTGTACATTCACCTTTTAAAAATTATACAAAAATTTCAGTTTCAGGAAATTTTAGTTAACGAATGCAAAAAGATGTCACAGAACAAGTCAAGGCAATATTCAAAACAGAGATTGCACATGACAAGAGCAACTCTGGAAACTGAATTTGCAATGTAATTATCACATACTATGACACTTCATTAAATCATATTGAGACCACTCTGTGCCTGCGTTCTTTTTATGTCATGGGAAAAACATAACAGGAAAGTGGAGATCACATTTAAATATCCCCTCTTCATATTAGAACTGATTAGCATTTGCACATTTCCACATGGATTCTGTTTTGTAACAGAAACATTAGACATCATAGAGGTTAAAGTGCCTTTAAACAAATCCAAATGAAAACCAAATTGTATTTGTCTTCTGGTTTAAGCTGTTGACAGTAATTGACTTGAAAATAGATATTGAATATTCAAATTATTAAAACATGTCCATATGGTTATTAATCTGGAACTTAACACTTCAAAAATACTACTGAGTAGTATTTGTGAGTGAATGATGAGAACTTTTAAAGACTTTTATTTCTCTGTAGGGAAGAAGCAGTCGTGAATTCCCCACAGAGCTTGTCAGGAGAGTTCCCTAACAGTTGAGGGGTTGCTGTGCAAGGGAAGGGGACCCTGGAGCCAAGAGGCAACGAAACAGTCAGGAAAAAGACCCTTGGACAAGGGCCCTGTACCATGGTGCTCAAGCAAGTGGAGCAGAGTAGATCAGGGCATTGCAACCAGGAACAGCCAGTGGTCTTGATTGCCAGACAAGTCCAAGGTGATCAGAGAGGTCCAAGGTCAAAACAGAAAGGCAAGTTAGCAGGTCAGCAAGGCACAAGGCTGTGACAGTCACCCCTACAATGGAGCTCAGACAAGGATCACGGGCCAGGACTGAGCCCAAAGGCATCCCCTGAGCCCAGAGGAGGCCCCAACAAGGTTTCTTCTGGCTCTTTCTCACGCAGCACTTTCCCATCAGTTGCACCCAAGGTTTAGCTCCACTGTGTCAGAGCTGGTCTTGAGAACCCACAGCCAAAGTGCTGGAAGTGACAAGAGACTGCAGGACCTGTTGGTGCACTCAGGGCCCTTACAGAGCTCTCCTCAACCCCACTAACTGGCTTTAGAGCTTGTATAAAATGTTTGAAATGTCTGCAAAAAGAAACAGATGGTATCTCATGTATTACCTAGTCCTACATCCTGTATGACATGTAGCATTCGAACTATTTATAAAAGGGATTCAATTTCCTTTCATAGATCAGAAGCAAACTCTGTCTGAGCAGGACATACATTGTTCATACTTTTCAAAACAGAAGATATACAAGTGACTCTGAGTCCAGGCCCTCAGCTGGTGCAGTTTTAATAAAACTTCCACAACAGTGATTAAGTAACATTCTCAGCTGAATAGAGCTCTATTAGCAGCATTTTCTCATGGTGTATTAAAGGTGTAAGTTTTTGTCAAAAATCAAGATGTGAAAATTGGCATATCCACCTTGATATTTTTGAAAAAATTGATCTGGTCTCATAGTCACATACCTATATAGCTGATGGTACAGTGGTAAAAGGGGCTGAGTATCTCAAGAGAAAACTACTGGCTTCCTCTCTCTAAGGGTTAGGGATCCCATTCAGTGTTTCACATTGGCAAGTTAAGGTATCTCCTTGAACCAAAATGGTGAATCCTTTGACCAGATCTCCTGAGCAAAGGGTAAAATACAGAATATAAGTGCAAGAAATTGGCCTGTGATGGCTGAACTGTGTGTGACTTGTCATCAATGCAAGCAGAAGATGCTCAGCATCAAAGGCTGAGGGAGCAGTTTCTGCATTCATTGGTAACCTCTCCACCAGAAGTAGGTATTGCAATCCTGGGTCAAAACCATCTTTGTGGATTCATCTTCCAGCTCATCAGTTCATAGAAAATTAGTATTAAATGGTAATAGTATTTTAATAGTAATCTCTCTCTATCTTCCACTGATTTAATACCGTGTGATTTCAGGAAATATCTTCATGTTGATTATCAACACAACTTTTCAAACATTAATAAAGACAAGCATGAACATTTAATATCTGTAGGCAATGTCTTTCAGAATTGAAGTGTCTGACCCTCTAAGGCTTGATTCTGCCTGCAGATCCTGCTAATTGTATTAGGAGATACAGGTTCCCTATATAGTGGCAGTTGCACAGCATTGCTGATAAGAGAAGTCATTAGCTTGTACATGTACTCCTGTGGCCTGTTAATGTGTGTTACCACTTTAGGCAATTGTTGTTATCCTAGGAACAGCTTTTCTCATATTAAAATTTATGCTTGGGGTTCAATTCTGTGTTATTTGTGGATGCAGAATCCTAATCTATGGACGTACAGGCTATACTAAGATATGCAAATGGTTTAATTAACAAAGTAGGTATAAGGACCAAGACTTCTGTGCATGAACCATAATTCTGTGGTTTACTTTTATATATGCTCAATAGAAGGTTTTTCCAAAGGGCCTTGATTATCAAGGGCGAATAAGAAAGACTACTGAAGTCCTCTTGAAAGTACTCTTGACAGACACGAGAAGTAAAAGGGGAGACATGTTAAAACTGCATAGACCAATCTATCAGCAGGCAATACCTTCATTTTTCCTTACAATTGTTTCTCTTGGCATAGAAAACATAAACCAGAATCCCATGAAAGTGAATTAAAATATTAACGGAATAAAAAGTTTACTATTAGATTTATATTGCTATAAGCTTTAAATACTTTAAATACTGCTTTCTAAAATTAATAATAAAAAAAATCATTTTCATTTAAACATAGTCAAGGAAATCCTGCAAGGTAACAGCGTGAAAAGGGAGCATCAAAAAATCTCTGTACTTTTGAGATAACAATATACCTTTAAACACTAGTCCCATAGAACTCAGGATTTTCAGCATTATTGATTGTTGCACATATTTTCTCACATTATGTTTTGTGGATACCAGCTATACTTGCTATTTCTATAAGTTTCATTAATAGTCAGGCATACTCAGCCTCCTCTGCTGCCTCATTTTACTCTGACTTTTAAAATGCTTCCCAGAATTATCCTGTTTATTCTTCTGCTCTAGACATTATGAGATGCAAATTTCATTTCTTATTTTTCAGAGTGCTCAGACACAAAATTTGGATCAGACTGAAGTAGCTACCATTTTTGGGACTGTTACATTGTCTTCCATGGCTAATGAGATGAGGAAAAGGAACACTCATCAGTATTGGGTTTAATGATCAGACACACTTTGAAACAGATGAGAATAAGGTTTGCTGTATTTTCTCCCTAGTACCATTTATTTTCAGGAAAAACTAATGGTCTTGTAGATTAAGGAATACAGAATTGTCCACGGCAAGAAACAGAGAGAGCAGCATGTGCCATCTTTTTGATTCTGATTCACAGCACCACAGGGAGCCAGACTCTACAAACATTTTTAAATGGAATAAGCCTATAACAAAACTTGACCAGCCCCTCTGTGTAACCTCAGGAAAAGCAGGGAGAACTGAATGCAAGACTAATTTCCCACTCTGTAAAAACCCGTTTGTAAAAGTGGAATGGTTATTCTTTGTTAAGACACAGTTACAGTTCACAGACAACTCTGTCTGTCTAAGAGAGAGCATTGTAAAAGATTTGGGAGTTCATATGTGACAGAGGATAAACTAGTTTTAAATTACATTCAGTGCTGGTTTCAAACATGTAAGAAGTCTTATGCTCTCAAAAGTACAGTGGGGACCATAGTAATTGATCCCACTAAACATCTGCTAGAACAGGAATATGCATCTCTAGACTAAACCAAAATAAAAGGTACTGAGGACTGGTTCCTCTGGTTCATCTTGAATTATTTATTCCAGCCTAGAAATACATAACACTCTAACCAGTTATCACATCTTGTTCTGTGTACTGCAGCATCTTTTTACATATCTTTTTATTGATTTAATTTTTTTTTAAGCTACAAATAGTCTTCTACAAAGGCCTGCCTGAACCTCTGGAAGAAGAGGGAAAGTTGGTCTGCTATGTGCCATCTCTGCTGAGAAACAGGTTGACCTCTGTATCTGTGGTACTTTTGAGTTTGTTTTCTGCCCTTCCCCTTAGGACTCTGAGCTGAGGTTTTTGTCTTTCCTGGAAAACAAAGAAGTTTGGATGCCTGAAGGGGGCCTGGTTCCTCCCTAGCGTCCTGACTTGAGAACAAGTATGCACTTGCATGAGATGCTGGGTCTCACGCCATCCCTCATTACGGGTCAAATCTCACAGTTCGCTTTGTCTTTGACAGAGCACAGTGTACTCCATTAACTGTTTATCATCCTAAGGCTGGACAAGGTCAGGGTACTTGAAGCTGGTGACATCCTTTCTTTATGATAGTGAGCAAACCAGCCAACTATGTGAAATAAAATATTGTTCAAGGGTTCAAATAGAACAGGAGAGAATAAGCAGAGTTTGAAATGAACTGCCAGTAAAAATTTATTCTTACCAGCTGTAATAAGAGCAAGAATTAGGTGGGTGATACCCAGGTCCTGTCTGGCCCACACAGACTGGGTTTGATTCTCTCATTCTAGGTCCACAAAAATATATAAACTACTAATACAGAAAATGTCTATTAATTATCTCTGCAGAGGTGCAAAGGAGCATAGCCATATTGTAGCAACGCTATGCTGGGTTGTATTTTTTTCAGTCCTGGCTGTGACAATACTATATTATACACAGTACAAGATTCCAATTTAATGAGATAAATTGGATTCAATTTTAAATTAATTAAATATTCCTAACTTAAATATTTGATGAGGGGGGAAAAAAAAGAAAAATTATGGATCTCTACTCATTACTTGTTTCTAACTGTGTTCATTTCGGAAGTTAAAGTGCTTAAGAAAAATGCATGTTAGTAGTCTTTCCCAAACTGGATTACACTTGATTCAAGTAAGCATAGCGATCACCAAAGAGACTATAATTACAGTGTGCAAAGCACATTCAAACTGCATGTATTGAAATATCAGTGTGAGCATAATTCTGTTATCATTGCCTATCATTCCACTATTACAAGGCCCCATAAATGCGTAAGCTCATGATGAGTATTAGTCTTATCATTTTTCAGCAAAAAATTTGCACGTACAGTGTTTTAGATGTGAAGAGGGGCAGTTCTCTGGTGCCTGAATGGTCCCCCAGAGGTAGACCTGAATGCATTCAGAGGAATGTGCCCATCTGATCTACCTGGTGATGGGCATCTCTGCTTATAGTGAGGAGTTTGGAAATGGATGATCTTCAATATCAGTGTCCTTCCAATCCAAGCCTTTTTATGATTCTGTGAATCTTATGAAACTTGAAAGCTGGGCATGAATTCACAGGGAGCACTTATAAATTTTCCAGGACAATTTCATAGTCTGCCTTTTTGTACCTGAATGTTCCCTGTTTCCAATTCCCTCTGTCACGGGAAGATACAGAAGGTACTAGGATGAATTAGATTAGGGGTTTGCCTCTGTAAAGTACATATTTCCACAGGTCTCAGTCCTCCAGAGGAAGGAAATGTTTGTTACAATGAACCATCTTTTCTGTCAGTTTAGAACATCTATTGTGAAAACATTTGTCATTATACAGAAATTAACAGAGAATATGAAATGAAAAAACTCATCCATACTTCTTTTCTTCTTCTTTTTTTTTTTTTTTTTAAACCATGAAAATATTACTTTTGGCTAGTGTTTAAAATGTTCCCTTTTTTAAAATATATTTGCTGCAAATAATCAACATATAATCTCTGCATTTAGTATTTTAAGGGTTTGGATTCAGAAACTTGTATCTTGGAATATATTTAATTTGAGTATTAGACTGGTATGAAAAAGATTGCTTTATTCTTCTTGTGAACAGAAGGTTCAAGTCTCTTAAATAAAATGTTTCCTCTGCACAGTCATTATCAGAACAATCCAACAGAGTGTGCTCATGTACTGTGAGAGCTGAAGCTGCTTATAGTTAAAAGATGTTTTTCCTATCTGTTGTCCTTCCTCTTTAAAAACAATTAACTGTAAAAGCTGCATTACCTGTCATTTTTTCAATGACATATAACAGCTCCAGAAGAAACAAGATCATCTTACATAATTAAATGGAGGAAGAGAGGGAATTCTAGATGAGAACAGTGGGAGTAAAAGTTTCTTACAGAAAGTCAGGATTTAACTACAATATCACAGGGATCCTCCAAGTTTTTTCTGTGTAGTGAAAATATTGAACAGTGCCCTGGTGATTAACCCCATGACCAGCTTGCACATGGCACTGCATTTTCAGGGAAGCAATCTGACATGAGGCTGGAGGGACTGTAGGAGTCTTGGGGAATGGCAGAGCTCAAATGGAATTTTCCTGCTAGGGGGAGCTTGCAAAAGGTTCTGCTGGATAAATGTTGTGATGTTCAGATATACAGAAGTTGTTTTAGCCCTGATCATTTTTTGCCAATAAAAACTGTATTTGTGTAAGTGTGGGATGGATCCCCAAAAACCTCAGCCAGTATTCAGCATTGGAGACAGCACAAGAACTAGGTGCAAATGCATAACCTTTGTTATAAAGAATCTTCTTCTAACAAAGTTAGAGCAGTTTCAAATCCTTAGAAAATCACATTCTGTTTGTAGAAACACTTCAAAACCCTGAAATTGAAATCTGTTCTCTGAATAAAAATAATAAAAAACCTACTCAATATGGCCAGGAATAGGGCATGTTTTGATGCAGTGCATCACATATCTGAATCTGTGAGAACTAAATATTTTGGAAAATGCAGGCAGAAACATTTAAAAGTGCTATGCAGCAGGGAAGAGGGACATTGTACCGTTAAGGTCATGGAATTTGGGCATTCTTCACTACCTCAGTTGTCTAGTGTGAAACTACAACTCAGACCAACAAACAGGTTACCACCAGATGGCAAATTAATACGTATTTTCATTCTGGTGCCTTAGCCCACAGCAAATTCAGGGGGCTTAGAGGAATCTAGAGAGCATGAAACAGCTGGGAGAGCTGATTTTGTGAAGGGCTGTTGTACTTCTCTGTTACTCCCTCAGGCAAGTAATTTATTCTGTGCCTTAAAACCCAAACTCTAAAATAAGAATATTACTATTGCTCTTAAGGTTGTCAATGGATAAAATTCATTACTGATTAAAATTAGCAATCATGTCATTGCTACCATGAATATTGTAATGATACCTAGTTATCTAGATTATTGCTATCTACTTCATGGTACTACAACAGGACTGTTTAATAAAAACACATTTGAGAGGAATTGGATACCTCAATCAGAAAAGGCAATCCCAAAATCTCCACAGGTCCAGCCACTCAGTTCTATGCAAAACATAGACAGATGCATTCTGTTCCACCTGAAGACTCCCCAAAGACCTAAATCTAAGTGCTCCTGCAAAAGCATTCTGCATATCAAGCTCCCACTTATGCTCCCTTGCAATATGATTACCCTCCCAGCAGGTGAGGTCCTTCTCTCTGGAAAAATGCTTTCAGCATTCTGGGACCTTTCTCATGCACATATAGTGTGAGGCTCTACCCTAAGGATTAGCCTGCTTTGCCTTTCTCTTCTTTTCCACAGTCACAATCTCTCTTCCTTGCTTTTGGCTTTAGGCCACTTTACTGCATTTCAATTTGGTAAAAAAGAACAATTTATAACAACTGAAAATGATACTTCAGAGTTTAGAAATGCATTTTAGTGCAAGAACTAGAGACCTTGTAAGATCTTACTACCTGATGTGGTTAATTTTTTAATCCATCAACATCAAAAACATTCCTGCTATAAATATTGCCATTCTGCAACAATTATAATCAAAATCTTTAGACATCTCTTGCTACAAATTAGAGACAACATGTGTGGTGCAGTCCTAGCATAAATATATTTGGGGAGGAAAAAAAATCAAATCAAAAACCAAACCCTGAAGGCTGTGAACACTGAATGATTTCACCAAGCTTTATTTGAGAATTCTTCATCATTTCTCACCCCATCAGAATGATTATAATAACACAGTGGATGAGATACATTCCTGAGTTTATTAGTCTTCAATTCTTTGTCAGGACAGCTTCTAATTCAGCTTGCATTCTTAAAATAAACAGTGATTTGATATGTTTTAGTGTTTGCCTGGCTTCAGATCTCTTCAAAAACAGGACACTTAGAAACTGACTATTGCCCCCCTTAGGGAAAAACAGCTCACAAAATGAAAATACACTGCAAAAGGTCTATGACTTGTGAGGATGTAGCCATTTCAGTCTTACATTTCATTTGAGTCTCATTCTCTGTGATAGAGAAATTCTTTCATATTTTTACCTATGGTTTTGAAACTGTGTGGGAGCTGATTTTCTAGAAGAATTAACAGTCTCCTGTACCTATGCACACAGTTAGGGATGAAAGAAAATAAGCAAATCCCATGAAGCACAAATTTCTGAGATTCACATATTAAGCTTGCGTTACTGTGTGGCTTCCCTAACAATGGCTCAGGCTGCATGCCACATTTATGCAGCTGTTTGTTGCCTTTTTAATTCTTTTTGACTTCTGTATTTCAGCTTGTGCAAATTCAACCAACAGGAAAAAACTGTGAAACAGTAACATTCAGTGAGCTTTTTGTACATGGAAGCATCTTTAGTTCTATAACCAGACAGGGAGTAAGTTGACTTATTAACACTGTTGTCACTACTACCAAGTGATACCTGGAACAGTTTCAGCTGCAACAGGTTATGTGTCAAGGATCAGGTTGTAATGCAGACTGTAAACTTGTCTGATTTATGAAGCAACTGATATCTTGAGGAGCAGATCCTGCCAGACACATTAACCTGGCCTACCATGAAAAAAAAGAGAGTAGATTATGCCCTTTAGACCACAATCAACTATGAAACTCTCCAGTTTCTCACCAGAAATGACAATGATGAGAGGAAAGGAGAAATAATTTGCTTTCATTGGCCTCACAAATGACAGCTCATATTTAGACATCTGGGACAATTGTTTCCAAAATTAAGAGACTCAAAAAAGCACTTGTTTGTCTAAAATCAGCTCTTTCTTCAGTATTTCATCCAATACTGGCAGTATTTCTGATATTCTTAGTTTAACAGTGCAAAAATTCAGTCCTCACTAAAACGTTCAAAAATTATTACTTCCAAAAAGAAGTTTCAGGCAAAAAGAAATTAAAGCAATATATGATATGAAGCTGAAAAGTATTACAAGACACGGTAGCTAAAAGGAATGGGTACTTCAAAGACACAGGATACAGAAAAATGCAAGAGGGACTTATTTTCCCATTAAAGATCAAATAAAACTGAATGGAACTAAGAGAAATGAGGTCTGCAGAGAACTTGGCAAACATGGAGGAAGTAACTTTGTGCCTGTAGCATCATGCAAAATATATAAAAGGAAAACAGTGTCTTCCTTACAGAGATGGGCAGTCTGAAATGGTTGTAATTATGAATTAAGAATCTCAGTCTTATTATTAGTAAGGACTAAAACTTTGGAAATTATAAAATATACAGTATTTTCTTTTATCTAATTGTACTTAAAAGTATTAGATCCAATTTTCTGGGCACTGCAGAAGCTCTCATCTGCACAAGTTGCACAGGCAATTTCTACTTAAAATGAATAAACTGAAAAGCTTTTTAATTTCAATTTCCTTTTGCGAAGGTTGGTTGCAAAAAAGCTCTTCTTGCTATTGCTCAGTCACTGGTGGGCAATTATTTCCGGGCTCTCCTATCTTCTGTTGAAGGAATCTTCATACCAGCTGTTTCCCCAGCTAGGTTTTAAATCTTTCCTGTTTCTGTAGGGGAAAAAAAAAGTTAATTCTTTGAGGAAAAGAAAATCCCACATGTCCAGAATGGGTAAACATGTTAGAAGAGGCAGACACTTCACAGCCTTTCCCAGTGTAGTTGCTCATATCTTCCCTGTGACTGAATTATGCACATGTGGGTCCATAGAAATAGAAGAAAGATGAGTGGAAAAGTAACTTCTTATTTCACACTTTTTCAATATCTAGGACTCAGAATTCCTACATATCATAAGCTACTGCTGCTGTCCTCATTAGTATCTCTGCCTCCAAAATTAAGCATTTGAGGAGATAGCTAGTAGACAGTCTTGCCAGAATCCTAGCCCAAACTTTCTATCCATGTTGAGAGTTCTAGCAGAGTTACTGAGACATGTATTTATTTGTGATTATGAATACAGAAATGTATTCTACCAGTTTCATGGCACACTGAAAAATCACCCACACCAGATATGGATTTCTTGTTCATGGCCAGCCCTTGAAAAAAATCAGCATTAGGATCTTGTATAGAGACAACCATGTCCTCCCAGTTACAATCATATGGCACTACTGTACCTTGGAGTAGACCTTGTCTCCCACACTTGGCTGGCAAGTGCCTCTGAATGGTCACCAAAAATACAAAGCCACCCTGAGACCTATGAACCCAGCCCCCGTCAGTACAGCCAGCAGGTCTCTCTGATGATGGTGAGCAAAACCAGCCTGGACAACAGCACAGCAACAATTTTAATGGCATAAAAATATTTGAGCAGAAGTTCATAAAAATATATGGAACACATCCCATTCAAACTCAGGAAACAGAAGGAGCAGGAAAATAATTAAGAATTCCTGTGACACAGCACAAGCTACAGACTTCTGGATCATGCCCCAGTCAGACAAATGCTGCTTCACTCCATGGCCCCACTGGCAGCCACAGCTGCTTTGATCTGGAGTAAGAGCTAAGCAAGGCTCCCAAGGTAGTGTAAATCACCTTCCCAGACACAAGCTGGGTAAGCCTACAGCTGTATCAGGGCCATGAGGGCATCACCAGCCCTGCCTGGCCACATGAGGACTCCTTGTCACCTCCCCACAGTGCAGGACCCCCTGTCACCCCTTGTCACCCTGCCACAGTGACACTGCAGCAGGGCCAGTCTCAAGCTCCCCACCACACCCCAGTAGGCCAGGTGCTTCTGCAGGCACGTGTTCCAGCTCGGTTCCACTGCAGGGAGGTCCACAATGACCTGCCTTACCACCTACACAGGAACCACCAAGCCCCCTCTGTGCCCTGCAATCAGGCTGGACTCTCCTTGCCCTGAAGGATCTGCCCCATAAGTCCTGGCCTCCCAACATGTGCAATGGCACAGACCAGGGCAGGCACCATGAATCAATAGGATCAGAGAATCATAGAATCATTTAGGTTAGAAAAGACCTCTAAGATCCTGAAGTCCAACCATTAATGCAGCACTACCAGGTCCACCACTAAAACACGTTCCCAAGTGTTACATCACACATTTTTTAAATAGTCCCAACTTTGTGCTATAAAAGTGCCACTTTGGAGAGCTACAGCACACTGATGATATTGTATGAGGTGTTGTGAACAGAATACATGTACAAAACCAGCTCTGGCTTCAAGAGATGGGAGCAACACCTGGGACCCTGTGGAGACCCAAAGTCAAGTCCTTTATAGAATGAATATGGCCTGTTTGCTTCAGAAGGGATACAGTCAGCCACAACACTAATGTCCAGTAATCATCTGTAAAGTGCATTAATCAATTAATAGCATCATGGGTACAGCCATAAAAAGTCTACCCTTGATTTTGGATGTTACATTTAGTGGGTGGATAGACCACAGCCTTTCATGTGGAGGACACAGTGAGATTCATGTCACTGGCCACTGTAATTATTTGGCAGGAAGAGATAAAATTCCATCTGCTCCTTCCTCTCTGGGGCCTGCAGCAAAATGGAACGTGTGAAACGGAGATACATGGCTCAAGCTACACTTTACCAGACAAGGAAAAAAAAGTGCAATTCAGATTTACATACTTCTTGTGAGCTCTGCTCTGCATTTGATAGGCACAATTCTTCAGCTGGTCGCTAATGAGCTCTGCCTGAGCAATTCATAAGCAGTGGTCCAAAACAGCTGTGTTGCTTTGCTATGTCATTATCTGATTCTGCAGCCCAGGTCTGATATCTATTTTCTACCCTCCCAGGTGCTAATAGTTTCTGACCTCTGAACCAGTGTTTGCTGGAGCAGAGCAAATGCTTCTGGTTTTGTGTTCAGGCCCAGTGCCAGGCACAGATCTAATCACATTAAATCGTGCTACTCTCTACAGAAAAACTCTGGATACCAGCACTGCATTCAAAGCCCTCCTTTTGTTTAGCTGCATTGCTCTGCTCACAGTCTCATCAATAATAACATTAAATACCATTTATATGCACAGCTGGATGTTCTGAAAAGCTAGTGGGTCTGACAGTCAGCAGATGAGCACTCCAATCATTTAACTCTATTAGATAGTAGAACTCACTGGTTTTTTCAGTTCATAAAACAACCTCTCCTGCGCTCAAACCTTATCTTTTTACAGAATATATGTTTTACACTAATACTATTATTTCCTTGGAAAAAAAAATTGAGAGCCTTCTTTTTTCTTTATGTAGGCAAAGTCCTATTTCCTGAGATGGTGAATCATTACTGACACAGGGGACAGATGAACTACAGATGTTCAAGACCAGTGTTGCTTTATATTGTAAAGCATTTAGAAGAGTGTAATACAAGACCAGAGTAACTAGTTAACTCAAGTAGAGAACATCTTCTTAGGTACATGGTACTACAGGTGTGCATTTTGGTGATGAAGATCAGAATAAATGGAGTGATACAAATCGAACTTAAAAGTAGTTATTTCAGAGAATTAGGAAAAAAGGTTGAAGGTATTTCTGCTTACTGCAGGGGTGGGTGGAGTAAACGACCTCTAAAGGTCCCTTCCAGCCCACAATATTGAAGGATTCAGGGGTTCTATGGTTACACAGCAGTCTGCTTAGACTGCCTTCACTGACAATGAAATCTCTAAGAACATTTGTGTTTAATTAACAGTAATCATAGTGAAGGACCAGAACAGGTTGCACTGGCATGTTACCAGACAGGCAAATGTCTCACAAAGAAATTTCTGACATGTTTTGGAAACCTTGGAGTTTTCACTATAATGTTTACAGCAAGAATACATAAATATTTTATATAATGAACTGTCTGTTACATATCTTTGTCATAAATAAATTCTTAATAGCTAGACAGACAGACCGATACACTGACAGGTAGATAACTTTGAGTGATGCAAGCAAAACCAACAAGTTTTTAGACATAATCTTTCAGCATCCATTCAGAAAATGAATACTGTAAAGACATTTTTATAAATGCTTCTAACCATGGTTATATAAAATAATCAGTAAAGAAAAATTCTTTTCAGACACCTAGGAAATGTAATGCTGAACTGGTCTGCCTAAGGACATTTGATGGTGTTAGGAAACACTTCACCACTGTCTAGGAGCACAGGCTGTCACTTACCTACTTGTAAACCATACAGTCCAATGTAAGGAACTGGAAATAGTAATCTCAATTTGTTAATACTTTGCAGCCACTTCAAACACATATAAATGAGTATTTAAGCTGCAGGAAAAAAAGAAAGGCTCAAATTCTGTTTTATAAATAAAATACCTGATGCATCAGACTGACTTTTGCATTCCTGTAACTTCACTATAACCATGGGGATTTTTGCTATCTTTTTAAGTGAAAAGTGGCTCCATATGAGTATAGATGATACATCTATCAGAAGGTGTATGGCAAAAATAATGTATTTACTTTTGGCATCATCATAACAGCTTGCAATATTATCACTTATTATACATTAATTTAACAGAATAGAATTAATGTATAAATACTAGATTGTATTTACTATCTTTAGATGTTAAAGATTTTCAGCACTTTGGCAGAAAAAGGGTCTAGCATGTTAAAGAGATTTAATCCATATGTGGAACTTCTACAAAATATGATCCAGTAGGTTTTATACATTAGGAGTACATTGCTTTGCTTCAATTTGCTTAAATTTTCTTGCTCCTGTCTTCCCCATATCACCTTTCATCTTTTTCTCATGTAGTGCCATAGAGTTATAATAGATAATAAACTTACCATTTATTTCAAAGTCAGATTTGAACTTTATATTTAACATAATAAAAGAGAATTTTACAGTGCTTAGGCTTTAGTAATACTCGGTTACACTTTGATGGCTGCGCCCCTTCCACTTCAGCCTCTCTAGAGATAAATAATGAAGTGTTCCCATGGTGATTTTCACTGGAAGTAGATGTAATGTCTAATTTCAACCAGGAGTTATTAAATATTTGCCAAGAGAGACTGGGTAACCGATTTTATAAATATGCAGTATTTTGTAAATAAAATAGTATAATCCTACTATACTTGCTATTCAATATTGTAATCCTACTGTTTTAGATTACACAAGACATAATTCTGTTAAAAAAAAAACAAAACACAAAACAGCAAAAAAACATAGGTATCTGTAATTGAAAAAGGGATCTGGAGGCCCAGCAAATCAGGCATGACTTTACATGTAAAATAATCTCAAATGATAGCTATTTCCAAATACTATGTCAGCTAACACTTTGAATTTCTGTATAAGGTTTCATTTGGGAGCATTACCCTTTTCCTCAAGTAATTTTAAGTGAAATTTGCAAGATTTTTGTCCCTAATTTCTATTAGGATGTGATTTTGATCATTGGTGAAAATTGACTCCTTATGATTCACTACCATAAAAAAGCATAGTTTCCCTGAAATCAAGGTTAATTAATGTCAGCTGATGTTCTGCACAACTTTTTCATTCTTGGCATTGAGAAGGTACTGGGATTTCAGGCAGTAAAGGGGAAAATAAAGTGTCAGGTACAGATAGGTAGGATAGACAGTAACAACAGGATAAATATCCGAAGTGCAGTCATGAAAAGGAAAGGAAGTATCTTCCTTGTACAGTGCTGCTACCAAGAGAAAAAGGAAAAATTCAGAAAATACAGTTTAAAAAAGTAGGGAAAATAGCCCATCAGATCTTGAAGGCTATGGAAAATTGCCAATAGCTATCTTCTCACCTCATGGTTTTAAATATAATTTGATAAATTACATTAGAAAGTGTATCCTTAGGAAAATATTGGGGCTATGAGGCACAATTTTTGACTTAAGAGATTCTTTGTTCCTTCTGAGACTGTGAAGGTTGTCCTACCACTTTTGAAATCAAGAGCAAACCACTTACTGAGGTAAAGAATGCACCCTGTATTCCTAGGATTTAAAACACTCATCTGCAGAGCTGTTAGAAAGAAAATCTGCTTCTGAAACATTTAAAATTATATTAACAAAATATTGCTAAATCACTGTATTTCTGAAAACTGACTCTCCTGATTGAAACGCCACAGTTTTATTTTAATGTCCTTATAGGCATACACAATCTTATACAACTTTTTTTTCCAAAGCTTCATAAATGTAGTATAGAAGATTGTATATGTATTTTGGGGTGACTCAGTCTGTATGGGCCACATGTAAGACTATTATCTTAAAAAAGGTTTCAGCTAAAATGTGATTGGCTTTATCAAATGCATGTAGATCCATAGTCCATATAGGTTGTTGTGGTTCTCCACTTATTTGGAGGGAGAACTGCCAAAAGAGCACTTGATTTGTGGGTAGGACTGGAGTAGCATTGTGTGTGACAAAGCCCTGACTGTGTCTTACAGGATACCAAATTATTTTGCTTTTATGTTAGCTGTTTTGGTGGCAGACAGCCACCTGGTGATGGGATAGTGATTGTAAGCACCTCAGCACTGTGCAGCAGTGAAAACTCAAAGTACCATCCCCATGTTATGGGTAACAAGACAGGTAGACACATCATACCTTTCTTCCTGGCATGCTAGGGAAGTCTCTGAGAATGGGCATCTTTTCCCAGCATTACCCTAGAGTGTATGGGCTCTCATCTTCTCCCCAAAAGGACAAAGTCCCAGATTTCAGCTGCTTCTCTCACAGACCCTATGGTACAGTAAATTTTGCTGCTTTTCCTCAGAGTACAAAACAGGTTAGGGCAGGTTTATTTGCTTTGGTCCTTCCAGCTAAACAAAAGAGAACATGTATAAGAACAGAGCAGTAGAGAACACACTGATTCTTTACTTCACTCATGGAGACCAGGAGTCTGGGAAGCACACACATATTTATTCCTTAATTTGATTTTTCCTGATTATCACAGACTGTGGAAGGAAGGAAGGAATTGCCAAGATATAGACAATTTAGCTGACAAAGCACTTCTCTGATTACTACCCAGCCAGTTTCCAATCTGGCACTAGAGAAGTACAGCTGCAAAAGCTGGGAAGAGCTCATTCACAGCAAATACCACCCAGATAGGCCAAAACCAATTATGGCTAACAGTTATTAGAGCACTTCAGCATGAAAGAAGTGTTATTGGTGTAAGATTATGTCATGCATAATATATGCCCAAACACATGTCCACAGGCCAGTCATGATGTATTCCATTTTGGGTAAAAGCCTATAGTTGTTTGACTTACATGATAAAAGCATTTTTAAACCTTCACAGAAAGCACAGGGAATGCCAAGCAGATGGAACTGAAAGTCCTCCTTTGTTCACAGCCCATTCAGGATAAATTTTATCCATTTTACAGCATTCACCCAGTTTTTCTACTGTTATCTGAGGTGATACTGCTGACCCAAGTATCTCATCCATTTTATACACTGTGGCATAAGCAATGTGCCTCAAATACTTTCCAAGAACACTGCTTTGCCATCAGGACAAGGTATCAACCTATTATTTAAAAAGTGCTAATAATAATTGTTAAAAAAAAGATGTTGCTAATATGAAGACAATTTCCACCTAGTATTAGGAAATCACTCCCAGTAAAGTCCCCTGAATCTAAAGCAACAGAAAACAGCTGATTGATACCAGTTAACTTGGGAGTGTATTAAAATGTTTGACTATGATCTTAGATGACACAACATAAAAATATATACTCTACAGCAGTGTTATTCTTACTAATACAAGTAAGATTGAAAATAAAGTTTAAAAAAGAAGGTTTGTGCATATGTGCTGGTTTCAAGGTAAACCAGCAGGAGAAATGAACTCAACACGAGAGAGATTATAAATCAGAGCCACAATTTAACAATAATAATACAATAAATACACTGACACAAAGGGAAGTTGCTTTCAACTCCCAAAACCCAGCAGTAT
>JAWWEV010000001.1:52129694-52141505 GCA_035583235.1 Hafferia zeledoni | reverse complement strand
AGGTGCTAACGACTCCCTGGGCAGCTGTGGCAGATGGTCCATTGTTTGTGGGAAATGAATAGAGGGGGTAGAATACAAGACCTTGATCACCCCCACACAGTGCAAGCTGGTCTCACCTGCTAAACTAGGACAGCATATTGTATTATGGAAAGGTGTAGGTGCTCATCATCTTTCACTGTCCAGTCCCAGATTCAATGATTTTTCTACTGTTCTATATCGCAGAATGCTAATGGCAGTGTTTTCATTGGCCAGTTGCTGGATATGGTGTGCAGGATATGCAGCAGATTAAAAGATATGTCCATGAAGGACAGCTGAAGTTTCACACATTAAGCTAAGTGGAAAAAGTGTCTGTCATTCTTGTCTCCGTTTATTTCTTAGCCTGTATAAAATACCTAATGGAGGAATTGCCAAGTAAGAAATCACACTTTGGTGTTGTGATAATGAATTAGATTTTTAAAAAAAGGACTTTAATTATGATTTAAACTATTGCAGTCCAAGGCTATATGAAAATACTGCCATATGTTGCTACTATTGCCACATTGTGATATACCGTTGGTCAGCTCCAGATTTGATTTGCTAATATCTTATTGTATACATGGCTTTTAGTGCAAATTTAACAATTACCCTACTTTTTGGAAAATAAGGTTTCTTCTTGTGGTCAAAAGTGTGTTATCTGACTCTCCTGAAAGGCCAAAGAGTAGCCCTCTTAGTAGTACAGGTAAAACCTAAAGACCCTGTGTGCAACTAACTCTCGAATTATTGAATCATACAACTTTTGAAGGTGGCCCTGGCCCTTACATTTATGCTGTGCTGCTGGAGGAACACAGGCAAACACAGTTTTGCATAGCTGACAGATAAAGACAATCAAAATAGACAGAAGGGGAGCAATACCTCTTATCTCAATCTTGTGAGAAAGAGGGGCGGTCTTTTATTACTTAGTGGCATTTTCTTGACTGCAGGACAGAAGGGAAAAAATAAGATATGCAGGAAAATGATTTATTCGTTCAGCATTATGTACTGATCCCTCATCAGAATAACTTAATAAATACGAATTATTTAAAACTTGATAGCATAATGAAGAGTGAGGGAATCCTCTCTGACTTTCTTAAAAATGTTACCAGACTCTCCAGGGAAATGGGCACTCCACTGTCCAGTCCTTTAGAAACAAAAACAATGATATACAGAGAGGTACATCGGGGTGGTGATTATCACTTCCAATGAAACTGGCTAAGGGCTTACCTGCAGCTAATTTGATCAATGGGAGTCTTACTGGGTCAAGGCCCGAAAAGGAACATAGTCCTGGTCCCTCTTGGGGCATGCAAACATGAGATGGAGAAGATTCACATCATCTTGGGGAAGACTGTGTGTGAGGCGCAGGTGCCTTCCTCAACAGGGATGCCATATGGGAGGAAATAGTGCCACAGTGGACTGCTCTCCTACTTAGCAGAACAAAACTGCAACTTTTCCTCCTCCTTTTCCTGACATTTTAGTTCAGAAATGATCTAACATTTTCTGTCCTCTTTTTAATGGGAAAAGGGTAGTCAGTTTTTCAAAGATTTTTTACTCAATTACTTCGTATGTCCCTTGAATGGTGGTGAGAACCTTAGTCCTGTAATGCCATGCTACAAAGCTACACAGAACGCTTTGTGCTTCAGAGAGAGTTATGGTGTTCACTAAAGAGGCATTTGTATTTGAAACAACAGGGAATGCAGTTTGGAAATTGGTTTTCCACCCCAAAGATAAGTTAGGAAATGCTAGTGCAGTTTCAATTACTGGTCTGTATTACAGGAGCACTCTCAAATATCACCCTTTCCACAAGGTTCAAAAGTACATTTCACCTTACTTGTGATGAGCCTTTGCTGCTTGTTCTAGGCTGTGTTTTATATTCCTACAGTAATTTAAACAGTAACAAGGTGCAGAGCAGCAGAAACCTGGATGTGTCCTGAGCTATATTCTTTTGATCTGACAGATCTTTCAATCTATTGATTTCACAAGTCAGAAGGACTATTTCAATGAGAATACATGTTTTCATATTATCTCTTATCAAAAGTCACTACAGATTTTCCCAAAATTAAATGTGACTATGTGAGTGGAACCAAACAGATTTTTTAAAAATCCATTGTTTATTTTAAAAGTGAATAAACCTTATTAAAAGATACTCTACTACTACAAGAGGAATATAGATTCTTCCCTCTAAACCCGAGACTTTAAGCTGAGGAGAGAAAATAATGATGCTGCTTTTAAGGTATAATACAAGCAGCATCTTTGGATTTTAAGCCAGATCCTCTGCTAGTATAAAGCAGAGTAATTCCAGTGAAGGTAGTGGAGTTCTTCAGATTTATGTTGCTAAGGATCTGTCTGACAGTGGCAAGTGACTGAAGGCACGGAGAAATCTCAGCAAAAAGAAAACATGAGGATCAAAAAATATCTAATATGTATTCAACAGTGATTTCTTCAAAGTAAAAGGGCAATAATGAATGCCCTGTACTGGAAACAGGGAAGAATGATACAAGCAAGAGAGGAAGAAGAAAAAAATTACAATCAATCAGAATTTGCAGGGAAAAGATGATAAGGGCAGCAAAATATCAAGCTGGGCTGGAGCCAGCTGAATGATGCAACAAGAATAAGAATGTAATCTGCTTATAAAGTGGGAGAAAATTACAAGAGTAAGAATAAAATCTTTAATTGAAGCCTGTTGTGCGAAGCTCCAGATACCTTATGTGCAAATTTGACACAGGCTTTATCCTCAGACAAAGTTGCTTTGAAAAACTCTTCTGTCAGGGCAAAGTTTTTACTAGAGTTGATTGACACCTGTACTTAGTCAGAAGTACTGCACTTGATATAAACGGTTTTTCACAGGAACAATTTTTATTTCTTTTTTAGTGTTTTACTTCTGCAGAATTTTTAAATTTAAAAATATTATAAAAATACTCTATAGATGTTAATAGTTTTCTGTTTTTTTCTCTGTGAGAACTGTGAAACTTTTTACATTTCATATCATGACTATGTTAACAGGGAGCTATACCTATAAAATCCAAGGAAAAACAAAAATAAAAAGGAGATTTTAATTATCCAAGAAAATGACACATTTTTTTTTCCAGAACCAGCCCTTAACATGGAATACGGAGCTCAAGACAAGTAGATATTAGAACCATTACGTACATTGTAGAAATTATTCTCATGATCTACTCATTTTCCTTGAATAAGTAAGAATAATCATATGAGCAGAAAAAGTGAATTACTCAGATGAGCTCCCAGCCTGAGCTGTAGGTGAAAAACAGATACAGGATCAGACCTTAAATGCCTCAATGTAAACAGAATATATGTCAATATAGAAATCTTGAGCCAAGGTGACATTATTTCTCTCAAAATTGAAAATGAGCCTGCAAAGTTCCCAATGACCTTTGCTGATATCACAACCAATGCAAGTCTTTTCAAAACTAATACTTGCACCTACTACCATTTTCTCAACCCTCAACAAGAGGGTTTACTTTACAGCCTGTGTATTACAGACCAGATGTGCTTTGAGAGTGTTGAGACATAGTGACCTCTAATGTGATCCTCTTCTTTGCCCCAGATTTATGAAGAGATTAATTTTATTCTTCCAGCTCCGTCTTTTTCTTTCATATTTTAAAAAGTAGGGTGAAAATTCCTCTGGATTCCTGTCTTTCTGTCTTTGAAACACTGATTACAAACTCAGCCTTCTGAGGGCTTTCATTGTCTCATGCAGTTTTTGCCTTGCCTCTCAGCTCTGACTCCCTGACTTAATCTGAAGCCAGATGGTGATTTTTATATGTTGCTGTACGCCAGACTGAAACCTCTGTGCCATGATATTTATCAATCCCTTTCAATGCTTTTGCTATTTTTGTCCTCTAGGCCATTTGCTCCTCTTACAGGTTTTTTTCACTATTGTGACCTCTACAGGACTATGTATAAAGGACATGGAAATGTTAGATAAATAAAGCTCAAGAAAGTGTAGCCTGCCCAATACATTGCAGTTCTGACATGGAGTCTCAGCCTCAGAACTTTCATTCATGTATATATATATATATACATATGTATATATGTATATATAAATATATGCTTTTAATTAGTTCTAGAAAGTAAGAATTCCCCCTGACTGAGGGGGTTTCATTGTAGTTCTGATCCTTATAGAACACACACAGAATTTGTGGAATCAGTTCCTATGAAACTGGCCTAAGTGCAAAAATATTTTATTAGATCTTTTTGTCTTATAAAGCAGCATTTGTGTCAGGATCAAAATTTTAACTCAATATAAGATTATGAATTACAGTGGCTAATTAATTTTATTTTTGCAAGTTTTGAGTAAAATTGTAATATTCCATGTTTTATTGTGTTTCATTTTGAATGAAAAATAAAAAAACATGTTTTCTAAAAGATCTATCTCAAACTTCCTCATTCAGTTGATGCAAGGAAAAACATAGTTATGTATATGTAACTTTAGCTGTTGCATAGACTGTACATGGAATACACTGGATAATTTAAGTGCACTCTTTTCCAAGTCTAAGAAAATAGAGTTACCTGGATAGTTTTTTTGCAACACTGAATTTATTATTCTGGTACACCATATTTGTTTCAGTTTGTTAAATCAACTCATTTCACCATGTCTTGAGTCCCTCCACTGCATGTGCTCTCTGACAGGGGACCTAGAAAATTCTGTGTCTTTCAGACAGCTGTCTTTTGAGGAAACCAACTTTGCAATGCATAGAAAAATACACATTTTACAGGATTTATAAGATGCACATTTTCAAACTGTTGTTTTAAAACTATGTAATGTTGATCTCTTTATTTTATGTAGCTCTACTGGGCTAGTAGTGCAACACGAAAATCAAACAAAAGCCAAGCAGCACAGACTAAAACTTGAAAAACGTGTATTTGGACAAGGCAAGTTAAAAAAAAACTTCCAAAATTTTATGCAAGTAGGAACCAACTGTGGAAAAACCTGGGCAGATGGTATTTCTTTACTGAAACAAGCTCTGCCAGCTGGGAAACTTGAAATGCAAAATGTTTGGAAAGAAAATTCTTTCTGTGGATGTGTTCGTCACAGTGAAACATAACTATTCTGCACTAGACTGACCGAGTGGGACATTGAGAGGGGAAGTTAGAGACCCAGGGTTAAAAAACAAATTCTGCCTGAATTTGGAGGAAAATTGAACCTTTTCACTTCTGCATTCACAGAATCTTCTGAGTTGTAAGGGACCCTCAAGGACTGAGTCCAGCTCCTAACTGAAGAGCCCATATAGGGATCAACATCACCTTTCCCTTATAAGGACCATTGTCTAACCAACTATTCCATGCAAATATCTGACCTTAGAGGCTGCCAGCCACAATTAGGGAGGTCTCAGTGATTCTGCCTCCTCCTACTTTCCTCTAGCCCCTGCCAGGGTCTCTCCTCTGTCCCATACAGTCCCAGACTGAGTTCCCTGCAGTCTCTGGCAAGCCTGATGCCATGCCTTGCTCAAGCCACAGCACTGCCTTCCTAGGCTGATGTCCACACATCCCAAGCTCTGCTTTCCGTCAGCACTGACTCCTCAACCTTCCTCTGACTGCTGTTATTTTTGTACCTCTGGGCTAATTCGTGGGCCACGAGTGCTGCCTTCTCACAGGAATGCTGACTTTGGTTGGTGGCAGGACTAAGGATCCTGGCAAAGCTGGCTGAGTGGAATTCATCTCCCCTTCATCACCGGTGTGACTCCTTAGTGGAGTGTGATCCACAGGTTGGAAAACAGTGCTCTAACTAGCAGCACATCAAAAGAATTTTTCTTTCTCTTTGAAATACAAACAAATGCCAAAGCTGCCTGAGGTGATGACAGGAGGAAGATGAAAGGAATGAACTCCAATTCAGTTCATTTTCATTGACAGTGAAGCACAGATCTGACACATCTGATTCAGACAATCAGTGGCATCAATCCTGCAGAACCAAAGCCCTCACATCTTCAACAGCTTTTCCATAAATTTTCTGCTGTGCAATATTTAAAATATCTGAACAGGTACTCACTTTTGCTAAATCAAAGCGCAGTGCTACCATAGTTCACACACACACACACACACACACACACACATGCAAATGCACATAAAGGCGAAAATAAGTTTATTCTGAGTCAAGAAGCCAAGAAATTTTAGGATTTTTTTCATGCTCCCAACTTGAAAGAAGGATGGATCTGAATCATCTATTCAAAGAAGAACTGGTGAAATTAAGGAACAGAAAACCTTAAATATGGGTAAACAAATGCTCATATAATGTAAACAGACACTGTCTGTGATATCCAAAATGTTGCAATAGTTTACATTTAATCTAGGTAGATATTTCCCTACAATAATAATTAAATGGTGTTTCAGGAGCAACAATCACAAAGTTCAAGGCTAATTCTTTGAACTAAATGTCCTTATATACATTTGTTAACAGGAGAGCTACAAAAAGAAAACAAAGTACCTGGAAATCATTGCAAGGTATAAATGCCTTTTGCCCAGTGCATTTTAAAGATTTTACTGAGCAAGTCAGAACTATACTATCAGTATAATATGTAATAAGAATTAAAACCTAGCATAAATAAAAAACCCTATGAAAACTTATAATGTTTGCTTTTGCTCAGTATCTACCAGGGTCTTAGTAATTACAAATTTGGCTTGCTGATCCATGGGTCACACCAAACTAATCTGTGTTAAAAAAAATCCCTACTTTTCAGTAGTGCATGCTAGGAGGAAGAAAATAGTTACATTGTGTTTGGGAATAATGAGTGATTTTGTTCTCTCTAGTAAAAAATTAAGATTTACCAGGAAACAAATAGTCCTTTGTGAAAGAGTCTATAAATAAAGAGAACTAAGCTTAAAAAAAAAAAAAAAGAAATCTGATCATGGGAAAGACATGATTTTTGAGAGTCTTTAAGGACTCCTTCCTATTATTTCTTAAAGGCAGTACTGGAGAAAAATTCCTGTTCAACTTGATTATGTTTATGATGCAATTCCTCCAGAAAAAGTGTCTGAAGGTGGTACAGAACCCTGTCAGTCTACCTAAAACGTTGGCTAATGGCTCTTCCTATGCAATGCTCTGCTGGTCTTAGGAAAAAATGAAATGTTGCTGGCATTGTGACGATTTATAAGAGCATTCAGTAATTGCTGTGGATAATCACACTGCTCATGGCATCCTATCACCTGGATGGATAATGGATTCTGGATGGACATCCAATCAGTTGGATGGACCTTGGATTCTGCAGCAGGGTTTTGTGGTCCCTGGGATGTTGGAAGAAGGTCTGGGGCATCCCTGGGGCTCAGGAGAGGAGCCAGCAGTGCCTCTGTCCCACACCTGACTGTGTCTGGCTGCCTGTGCACAGGTTTCTCAAAGAACACTGGAGATGTTCCTGAAAACAGTTAGGATAAGTTCACCAAAACACTGGACTTGTGAGATATGGTTTATAACCAATGGGGATTTGCAGTTATATGGTGTGAGGTTCAATTTAACGAATAGAACGTAGCTTTAACTCTACCTAAACTGTGTGTAGTGTGAAAAAAAGGGCATTCACTTGATCACAATGATCTGTGTGTGGCATCCACTTCTTCTGCTGTTTATTTATTGTTTACTTTAACTGGCATACAATATTTACTTTAATAAAGCACTCTAAAAGACACCCAGCAAGGCAAAAGAGAGAGGATAACAACAAAATGTTTCTACTTCCCTGAACTAAACCAAAATGAGATGTACCAGTGGCAGCAGCAAGGCCCAAGACAGCAGGACAGTGGCAGCGTGTCCTGCCTCTACTGCAGACATGATGGGAACTGAGAAACCCCTCCTACCTATCTCAGGTTTGCGTCATCTGGTCTGAAATATTTCTTTGGTTGCTTAAGTCAGGTGATACCTGTCTCTCCTAATCTACTTAGATTCTCTGAGCCTGCTAATTTGAGGCCTAGCTAAAACTAAAGCCAAAACTACCACAGGGGCAAAAAATTTTGTTTCTCTTTAGCATGGCACATTACTTTCTGTGGATTTTATGTTCTTGACCCACTGTCACCAAAGTATTCTGCTTTACTTATTAGATGTAACTCTTCCATTATTTTATTTATAAGTCATCTCAGGCAAGTATGGCTCTTTTTGCGTGTTTGTTACTTTCCATTTCATGCATGTTTAATTACCATAGCAGAGTATCTTTTAAATATTTTTAGCAGACACATTAACACATTTTGCTTAAATTGGACAGTTGTTTATAAATCTTTATTGGAACGGCGCCTTAAGAAGCATTCTCGACATAGCACATTTATTTGTTTTTGTTTTCCATTTAGAATAAAATGACTTTTTAGCTTGGGTCTTGAACAGAATTTCACTGAAAAGGAGAGCCGGTGGCAGGTCTGGGACCAACTGATGCTGTTGGAAAATATTTGAAGTGTAACATGCATAGTACATGGGGATGTGCATATCTCTCTCTTTCAATAAGCCAAGGTATGCCTTTTAGCAGCAACTATGAAACCCTTACCCAGACAAATAAGGCACTCAAAAGTGAACAGAGCTCAAAGGTCTCTTTTGCATTGTCTTTCAGTCACAATAGGGTTTTATTTATTATTTTCCTACTCTAAAATAGAAGTGGCTTTGTTCGCCTTAACTGCTATGATCAACCATGGACATGCACATCTCTAACAAGAAGGAAATCTGTGCACAAATGGGGCACAGGTGAGTAAAAGAATAAAACAGATAAATCTTGGAGAACCGTTTAAAGTTTCTGTGTTTCACTCTAACTGTACCTTTGCTTTTTATAATGCCTTCCAGTGGGTGCAAGGATCTCATTATTTCCTAGTTTCAGTATAATTTTGAAATAATTCCCTTCTTTTGAAGTAAAAATACCCATTTTGTTTTCAGGTAGAAGTTGCAATATGTTGGGTATCTGGGCAAACCACTTATTAATTCCTGTGTTCTACTGCAGGCCTTTATCAGGTAAATAGATTAGAACAGGTCTTCATAGTCCTTTCCAGCATGTCTATGCTCCCTAATAAAATTGCCTGTGCTCATGTGAACTAACATTAGCCTCTGAGTTTGTCTGGTCTTGACCTTATCTTCCTCCATTGCCTATTAATATCTGAATTGTGAATTTAATATTCATATTAAAACACACTTAATTTTTTGCCCAAGATAGATGTTCAGGTTGTTCTTAATGACCTGAAATACAGGATAGAGGGAAGACTAGGCTCTGCACACTTATCTTGCTCTGTGAACATGCTGAATTTATTGCAAGTCTAAATCCCATTAGCTCCGGCATCAGTTAAGTGAGGAGCTGCTAGGTAGCACTCTGCCTCCACAATCATGGCTGTTGACTGTCCAGAACACTTAGTAGCCCAGAGGGGCTAGGCAGATGCTCCTTGCCCAGCAGTAGGGTGTAACATGCAGCCCATGGTGGTGAGATGCCCCTTTCCCTGTGTGCTGTGTCACAACCTGCACTGGAGGTTTCCTTGCATTGTTTCCCCAGTCAGCTCCAAGGCTGCTGCTATAGTCAGAAACAAGACAAAAAATTCATCTCTGGTGGCTGGTCCCTAGTCAGGACCACTCCACAACAGCTTTATAGGCAAAACCAGTAAATCTGGTTTTGCTACTCATGGGGAGCAGCAGCTGTCAGAAATTATCATTTCACAGTCTGACTCTTTCTTACTGGGCACCTACATGCATGCCTGTTTGTAATAAGATGTTATTATTCTTGCTATAATTCTACACTGCATTTCAGTTTGTGTTCTGCAAAACAGACCCATTACTTTTGTTTAAAACCAGTTCTAACCATTGTGACTCCAAATAAAGTCTTGTTTAAGAGAACTGTAGCCACAGGCCACCAGTTGTACCTTTTTAAAAAGTCAGAGAAAAAGTTTAAAAAATTCAACCTCAGATTGAGTTGTTAATTGTGAATACAGGAGGTTGTTTTAGAAAAAAAGAGGTTTGCTAATGCAAACAGCATGAAAGACCAGCATGAATGCCATGTGAACAGCAGCAAACTCAAAGTAATTGAAAGAAATATTCAATGTTGGTGCAGTTATTTATATATTTGAAATCCATTTAAATTCAATGAGAAATGCAGATTTAGAGAGGCAGAGAATTCCACAGTTGTCATTTACAACGGAGATTAAATGATGGAGAAATTGTATGTGCGTGACAAGGCTACATGTGGGCTTAATTTGTGCCAATATGGATGCACATCAGTAATGGTTTGCGTGCAGCCAGGAACATATAAACTGTGATGGCAGTGCTAAGTATTGCTATTTTGAAAATGTATGAGGAGTTGGACAATACAGTGAAATAGAATTCTGAAAAACAAATGGGAAAAATCACCATTTTCAAAAGCTTTAAAAACATATGCTTTACAGATTTTTAATTAATTTTATTAATATAGATGTTTGTCAAACCCTGCTGTATATATCCATCATTCCAATTCAATCTCATATAATAATAATGACCTTTAACATTCTATCTATATACATCTCTTCAGGGTATAGCATAGTGTAAAAAGCAGAGCTTGCCTTATAAGCTCCTGAAGGCTGTGAAGCATTTCTTTTGCTAAACACATTTTCCCTTGAAATTTCTTAAGCAAATGTGCCAAATGCATACTCGCTGTTTATTGACTGGAATTATACAGACTATATCTGTCCTATTTTAACAAACACATGCCCCTTCACCACCCTATCCCCTTTCTTTTTTACTGCTAAACCTGCATATCTAAATTTAACCTAAATATCCTATAATTTAGGAAGGAATCTGGCTTTGACACCACTAAATGCAGATTTGGCAAGAGAAGTTGAGGTCTTCCTTCTCAGGATCCTTAGGTATTTGGTTAGCAATGAAATGGCTTTAAATTCCACTGAAACCCGTACCAGAAGACTTGGGACATGTCGGTAAGTGGGGCTGATTTAGGTTTATAAAAATTCACAGACACAGCCATGGACTTAGTGTTCCTCTTAGCTTTTCCAAACATGGGTCTGTAGCACAGTCACGTTTTGTGGGATCAGGAGCCATGGCACTTCCCAAAGGCCAGGTGAATTCCAGCCCAGTGACATCTCCAGCAAAACTGCCAGAGTGAAGGCCCGAGGTTCTCAGATACCTCCTATTTAGCAACTTGATGTAAATCCCTATTGACAAATAATTTTAGTAAATCTGATCTATATTAACAAAAAAAAAGAAAAAAAAAAAAAAAAAGGTAAATGAGCCTCAAACCAGGTTGTAAGAATCTTCATTTCACCTGCTCCTGCTAATAATCCAAATCCTTTTCCTATCAAGCTGGGAGAAACATATCTGTGGGGTGATGAGCTGATAAGGCCTGATGGGTTGAGGGAAATCCCTCAGCCTTCCCCCTGGAGAGGTGCTCCAGCTGAGGACAAAGGGCTTTCAAACTGCTAAGATTAACAAAAGATGGAGAGTTAAAACATAGCACGGCCTTCTTTTGCGATATCTTTAAGGGGCCCCTTAACCCCAGGGCATCTGCATCACCCCTCCCAACAGAATGACTTGGCCACACAAACCACATGGAAGAAAAAAAAAAGATATAAGGAAGTGCAGTTTAACTGCAATTTGGGGAGAAAAACCTTCCACCTTTGGGAGGGCAACCTGAGAGCTACCCTGTCTCCCCCATTCCATCAATATTGCAAGGGTAAGCCACGGAATTCCTTATTTTTCCTCTACCTTGTTAGCTGTAATTTGCTATAGCTCACTAGGTGTATGGGTGTTAGTGGTAAGTGGCTATATTTTTTCCTCTTGCTTTTTCTTTTGGGTTATTGAGTGTGTTTACTGGTGGTGTTGAACTGTTGTGTTTCTGTTTAGTAATCTTCTGT
>JAWWEV010000001.1:52112946-52127868 GCA_035583235.1 Hafferia zeledoni | reverse complement strand
ATTTACACAAATAAAACAAAATTAAAAATACTATTTGATTTGGTTTCTAGCAAATTAATCAATTCATCTATTACATGGACTCTTAGCTACAGAAATAGACTGTAATGAGACAAATCAGGGGCATTTACCCCAGATCTTCTTTGGACCTTACTAAGCACTATTTTAGCACTTTCTGTTTACCACAGCTTTAAAAACAGAAAGGCACAGGAAAATGGTGGAGCTTGAATGTACATTCACAGAGACTCCAGAAGCTAATCTACCTGTATTTCTTCAAAACTGAAGAAACAGGGAAGAGAGAAGAGGGAAAGAGGCTTTCCAGAGCACTGGTCAGAAACGGAGTTGAAATTGAGTTATTAAGATTCATCCTCTGGAGTAAGAACATCTTAGTACAGTAATCATAGAGATAAGCTCAGGTCTCTGAATCAGGTACACACGAATTTAGATCCCAAAAAAGCAAAGTAGAAAGACATAACTTTAAATACATGCCTCTGTAATCTTTGCTTAGATTGAGCAATTCACAGTGATATCACTTATCATCAATAAATCATACAAACACCCTTGAACATTGTCACCTAACAGATACTGAGATGGTGCTCAATACTTATGAGCAAAACTTGTGCATGGCCTACATCCACTGAACTGTGGGTAGAATTACTCATGCTGGTTGACAGAGTTAGTTGAATTTTATCCTTTTTTACTTTCAAAGAGTTACTGATTGACTTTGCTTTTACAAGGCTAAATTATTCATAAGAGAATGTATGAAAAAGAATTTCAGCCTCTTTGGTACTCATGAAATGTCCACTCTGACAGGGTGCAGCTTGTGATTAATTCCTGGAATACCTTTTGTAACTTTCAAAATGACCACTGCAAACTTTTCCAGAAGGTGGATAACACCAAATATACTGCATTTCAAACTGCATTTTCAAGCTTCACTTTGGCCAGGTAGAGAGAAGAAATAATCTGATTTTCACTGAGAGGATGCCTTACACCTGGTTTTATACCAAAAACTTGCTGCATTTTCAGTGGAGGTGTGTATACAAAGTTTTGAGATTATTGACCAGATCATAGCTGAGATCCCTTGAAAATTTGGTTCAGTGTGGATTGAGAAGCCAGAAGAATTTATAAAGTAATATAAGAATTTATAAAGTAATATAAAAATAATAAAGGATGAGTGTCCTTAACGTACCATGCAGCACAAAAATATTTAGATGTAATTAAGAATGAATTTGAAATGTGGATCTGTTGCTGATTAAAAAAAAAAAAAAAAAAAAAAAAGAGGAAGAAATTATCTTTGAGTTCAGACAAGTGAGCTGTTATCACACAGCCCAAGTTCAGTCTGTGACAAAAGCTCACCTTAATCTGTGCAGTCGGTCTTCTTCATTTTCAAAGAATTACTCACATGCTTGAGAAGGGTTTCTAGATATGAAATTTGAAGTAAATTTAAAAATGCATACCAGCTTATTTTTTCTTAGACATATTAGATCTAATTAAATTTAGGCAGCTTTATGAGAGGTAATACGACAGAGGGTAAAAGAGTTGATGCTGAAATCCAGCCCTTGAGCTGTGCATATACATAAACCAATTTAAACTCCAAGCATGTCAGGATACTTTCATTTGAGATGGTTATGTACCTACTTACCTTTCAGTGACACCATGCACTGTATGATATGAACAAAAGCAGCGTTTACGGTTTCCCCTGTCTACATATTTGTGTTGTGATATTGTAGGGCATAAATGACTGAAAATTACCCAGGGTAGACCAAGAATTTACAGATGTCCTAGCAAGAATAAATTGACAAATACTTTGTAGCCCCATCTGCTTTTCAGCAGATGGCACTGTAAGAGCACTTCAACGGAATTCACAAATATATTTCATGTATTGTAGACATAAATTAGTCCTTAACATTGAAATTTGACATTTCAAGATAGATATCTCTTTTATTTGTGTGTGGGGGGGGTTTGTGTGTGCTTTGTGTGTTTTTTTTCTGTTTGATTGGGGTTTTGTTTTATTTTTTTGGTTGTTACTATATTTTTTTTTTGGGGGGGGGGGAGGGGGGGTGTAATTACTGGAAGAGAAGATAGCAATGAAGAAATAAAGTAATATATCACTGGTTTGGGATACTTAATTTTTGAGTACTCCATACATACACAATAACAATGTGGTAATTTTAAATTAAACTACAATGCAATCCAGCCTTTTTACATGTATCTATAACATTGATATTTTAAACTATTTTGTCCTGATGTTTAAATGTATGTTATGCACTTCATGGGAAGAGGTAGCGTCAAACTATAGATTTCTCTCTGGGTATTTGACCAGTCTCATGCAAAAGTGAGGACAGAAGTGAGCTACCTTCTATATCATTCTCTGTTAAGGCTTGTTTAGAAGCCTGTTGATACAGTGTCTAAGGTTTTTACACATTGATAAACAATGTGAATGTGGACATTTGGATTTGGATCTATATATGGACTTGATCTCAATCTTTCAAATATTAATTTAAAGCTGAATAAAAGGTCAGGTGACTCCATCATCCAAGCAACCAACTTGGCAGCCAGCTCAACCACTTCCTGTCCCTCCTTCACGTCAGTGTCTGATTTCCTTTCCAATTTATTCTTTACACCTCTCACTGCTTTCTCAAACTTCAATTCTCCAATTGTTTTGTCTTAAACTAGGTACTTCTTCCATTGTTAAGTCTCAATGAGCACCTCATTTACACTTCTGTCACCTGTTACTTCGCTGTTTCTTCTTTACAAGGTACATGGGGACTACAACACTGGGCACTGTCAAAGGCTTCTGGCCCACTCTAACACTCCTCAGGGAACCAGTGATGCTAAGTGAAAAGCAGACATACCAGAACTAAAGGTGAACTGAAAGAACCACCACACACAATATTACAGTCATAGAACAACTGAGTATGGGTTGTTTGAAGGAAATGCAAGTTCTCATAAAAGCTGAGAAGATGCATGGTCTTTCTGAATCTTTAGCTGACGCAATTGTTATAATTTATTAATATGGATTGTATTAGTGAATTTTCTGTCCAGATGAAAATTGTTTTTGATAAACCAAAATTTCAAAACTCTTGTTTTCCAGGGAAAATTTTTCGAATGTTGAGAGTTATTTGTTTTTTTGAAACCTTAGAAACATTCTTAATATTTGTCTTACTCCATACCATACTTCATTCAAGACAAAGAAGAAGAAAAACTTGAAATAGCTCAGAAATAAACATCAGCATTATTAGGGTTAGAATTACAAATAGCATGTTTGAAATAGCTATTTAGAAAGAGGACAGGTTATGGCTGCTGCTTTGCCAGATTTTCCTGCTACTTTTACTAGTTCCAGCTGGTAGAATAGTGGACATTAAATAGGACAGCTGGCAAATAATAAGAGTGACTGACAAAGATATGTGTATCCCTTGCGCAATACAGGAATTAAATACTTTGTTATAAAGCATTTAAGTTTTCATTTAATTGACAGACTATCTATGCCTCTGATCGAGCATTGCACTTGGCTACTGTGTGCTTTTACTGAGATCAGTAAAACAACAAACATGCTCCAAGATTGTGAATTCCCACAGCAATGCTGAACTGCCCTCTGTTATGCATGGAGCCCACCACTCCTCAGAATTCAGTGCCTGAATGATGAAGCCTGAGTCTGACTAACAAAGGATGAGTTTGAGACCTAGACATTTGTGAAAAAAAGAAGACAGGCAAACATCTTCAAAGTTGAGGGACAAACCATGCAATCAATTGACTGGATCATACTCCAGGGGATGGCAGAAGGAGAGCTAATAGAAGACTGCGAGATGTGTTAGGATTATGTCTGGTAATACTTGTGTAAAACTAGTTGCCTGGTGGGTAGATGAAATGAAAGGGGCCAACTAACTGTAAAGCATATGCCATAGCTCAATAGAGAATGTTGAATGCAGAGTATGTAATAATGCCTAAAAGCTCTTGATATTAAAAAAAAAAAAAAAAAAAAAAAAAAAAAAAAGGGAACATGAGATCTTTACACAGAAGTCTTATTTTGAAGCCTGATCGCAAACTTTTCCAGTGTGGCTACTTAAAGGTGTATAAAACACTTATAGTGGCATATTATACCTCATAAATTACTTATTTTATTTAGTATGAAATTATAATTCCATGAGGTATCTGTCAAACATTTTAGTCATCTAAGAAAATCTGGGAATTTTCTCACTAAGTGTGCTTAAATAAATCTCTTTATAATACAAAGGAATAAACTGCTTTTAAGCTCATGTAACTTTCATGACTTTTCTATGCAATGTCAGGAAAAAAATGCCATCCTTTTCCCTGACAGATAAAATTATTGGTTTTTATTAAAATCTGTCTTCTTATTTCATATCCCTGCATTCAGCATAATGTTGGGAACACCAAAAGTCCAACAACAAATCACTCCAGAATTCTATTTCAGGTCAGGTATCCAAACTTACTTCTGAGATAAAATCCCTTTAAATATAAGTAAATTGGATATTTTGGTTTGGGATAAAATAGAGTGGATCATATAGCAACTGTAAAGGTCATATTCTATTGTCTTTCCAGAAGTTGTTAAAGTACAACATTGCTGCAGCTTTTTCCTAAGCAAATAATATAAGTGCAGCCAGTGTCTACTGGTCTCCAGCCAATAGCTCCTGAAATTGTTGGATAAGTTCAGCCAAATTTGAGCACTATGAAAGGCAGTGAGGGACACAAAGCTCACAGGCCTCATGAGGTAAATAGAGGAGTATAAGACAAATACTTTAGTTTGCTGAAGAAAATCTGCAGTGTGAAATTAGCTATACTATTCTGCATTAGATACCTCAGGAAAGAGACCTTGCAACTCACACAGTTCTAGGAGTAGGCTGGCTTGGAATTTCCATTGAACTGGGTATTGATTATTACAAGCACAGGTCACAAAACCCCCATGAACCCAAGCTTCAGTCCTCCTGCCCACAGAACTAGCTGCTTTTCTGAAGTCTTTTGTTTTCCTCTTTGTGTCTGTCCTCCTTTGGAGATTCACACTTTCTTGAACATTTTAGAAGCCTGGGCCTCTGTAACTAATATATACAATTATAATGGAAAATCTGTTCTGTGTTTGCAAGGTTCCAATATGGTCTCACCTCATTGTTTGGTGTTTTGATTTTTTTTTCCAAACAGATGATATTCCTTTGGCCCATAATTGTACACCCACAGACTAAAGAATGAAGACCTGTACTTGATCTTTGTATAAAGGTATGCAACCCCTCATTAACAGTGGCAAATGCCTTATTAATTACTAGATGTAGGTGAAAGAGGGGTTATTACTTGCCCAGATGTTTGTGTACACTTCCTTAAAATTTTCATAAAAAATACAAAGAATAACTGTGCTGCAGCTCTTATACAAAGATTTTTGTTCCTGAGCAAGGCTGCAGTGGGATTATGCGGCAAAAGGACTCTCTAGAGACACTGTGACTGACTCACACCAGCAGTGGCTGAGGAGAACTGCATATTTCCCTCGAAACACAATAATTTAATACAGATTATTAAGAAAACTTGATGGAGGGGGCAGGGTTTCCCTTGGGAGAACTTCAGTGCAAGCAGAGATACTGTCTCAATACAGCTGTTAATTTTTTAAATTTTATTATCTGTGCAGCATTTTACTGACAACAGAAATTCCCCAAAACAGTTCTTTTCCTCTCTGTTACTTATTCCTGCCTCCAGAATATACGTTGATGGGACTGCCCATTCTTCTTTCTTTACCTTTAACGTTGCATCATTATCTGGGAACATAAAACTTTCTTCAGATAATTTAAATTGCTTGTCCTGACAGTAGAACCACCACCAAACACACTGCCTAAATTAGTAGCTGTGACTCTAGTAGCTGTAACTAAAATAAATTTATTTTCCAATACATTTTAGACACACAGAGGTCACTTCTTACTTGTCACTTGCTTTGCAGATATTCTTGCAAAATAGGAACATTAACAAAGTTAAGTGCATCATGATCCTGAAAATGTATTAAATGATTTCAACATTTATGTGAGAAAAGTTGTTCCTTTTCTACAGTAGATACTTTGGTATAGATTTATATATTATCATGAAGGAAAGTAATTTCAATTTGGTGTGCTTTCCTGTTTTTTTCAACCATTCACCTCTTCTCCTACAAGTGAAACCAGATAACTGAGCTTTAAAAGATGGGAACAATGCAAAAACGTCTAGATATCAGAACACGTCAGTGTAAAGACCTTGGAATATGAGCCACATTTAGACTTGTAGCAAAGCGCCACTGTGAAGGAGGGTCAGTGTGGCTTATAAGTCACATCCTAATAAACCCCAGCTGTTAAAAGTCCCAAGGTAGTCTTTTACCCTCAATCCAGCTTCTTCCTGATTCTGTTTAGCTAGTGGTAGAGTCCTATATAGGTCTGTCTACACCAATTCTACATTAATCAATTAAGCTTCACATGTGTCTAGCATCCAGACATTTTTACTGTGAATCAGCCCCTTTCCAAGTCCAGGAAGCTTTTTGGCACCAACAGTTCTCTGCTCTCTGCTATCTGCCAGCAGATATTCAGTGCAGAAGCAGAGGGGTTAAATACAAACAAATAAATATCACACCCTGAGAGGGGTTAATTTTGTGCAAATACATATCACACACTGTAAGAAAATAAATTCACAAGATGGGGGGAAAATAGCAGTAAAGAGCCTGAAATGTTCTGATGCAGCAGTGATTCACCACTGCAACTGTGAAACTGTGTTATTTGCAGTAATCCCCATCCACTGCAAGAAGAGGGAGACCAGCGTGGTGGGAGGCTCTGGAGTACTTGGGGAGAGGAGCACAACTGGTAGGCTGCTTGGCTATGTCTGGAGCTTTACACTGAGAAACCTGGGAGACAGGGAATGGCAAAATGAGCTCCTCTCCTGCCCATCATGGAGGTGAACAGCCAGGCTACTAGCAAAACTGGATGGAGCTACTTCCACTGCTGCAGTGATTGCTGCCTAGAGGCTGGAAATCCAATGTTGTAATTGATTTTTTAGGCTATCTAAAGACCTTTGTCTGTGAGGATACAGCATTTTAAGGAAGCATGTGAAGTCTTACAGAGGGTCAGGCTATCTGTATTTATGTAATCTAGAAATCATAGCAGTTTTCTTCATGCATGGCGTAGGATTTTCTCTCCAAAATACCTCTCTTCCTCATCCAGTCTGTGTCTCCAAGGCACTTTGTAAGCAATGGATGAGAGCTTTGAAAGTTTCTCTTACAGGTGTCTCCTATAATGTCTACCAATTCTTGTCACCAGCTAAACAGATACCACGAATACTTCTTTAATCCTTTAATACACAAACAGTAAAAGGATCAATTTTACCCTACCTACAACAGGGAATAGAGACCTCATCTAAGATCCACAAAGGTCTGCAGTTTCTATTCACAGGGTTTTAGAAGAAAAAAATATCTTTTATTCCAACTGCACAGATATGTAGTTAGGAATTCTAGAACATTCAAAATTTCAAAGTAAAACTCAGCTTCATGTATGTCTCTTTCAAACCCATTTGAAATCTGTGTTTAAATCTCCACCTCTTACTTCTTTAAAAAGCAAAAAACCAGTCTGAAAAATTAAACAAAGTTTTGGCATAACAAAAACTTTACACATGTGCTTAACTATGAACACAGCATTTAATCTTTGTTGGTTGAATGCACAGTGATGCATAAAGATACACATAAATCTGCATGCTTGAGGATTGTTTAAATTTAAGCTTTGTGAGAAAACTTTAAACTAGATCATTTCTGTGAGTCACAAACTTTCTAAAGCTCTTTTTACAAGAAGGCGTCATTCCGTCTGAATATAGGGAGGGAGAAATTCTGTGAAAATCAGGTAGAAATATTGTTGACAACATGCTTTTAGGAGTCAGGTCCAATTATCTTTGGGGTCTACAGAGGTTTTATTTCTTTTATGCCTGCTAACACCACTTGCTGCAGGGTCTGATCACGTAATGGCAGAGAAGTTGCATCGCTGCAGAGCTGTCACATGCTTTTCATAGCTTGCAGACCTCGCAAACCAATGTGGGTCATTGCAAATAATTTGTTTCTTGACCCAGAAACATATGGAAGTTCAGTTTTTCATATGGTATTCATTTGAGAGAATTGCCCCAAAGCTATTTTGATTAGTTGAAGACAAATTTGATCTGAATGTGAGTTGGGACGTTAACTGTGATTACCTTTCGATTTTGTGAGGATCTGTATTTGTCATTTGGGTCATTGGCATGAGACAATTCTGTCAATGGGTTGTAAGTCTATAAGCACAAGAATACCTAAAATTGTGTTTTTAAAATTTTAGCAAGCTCATCCTACCTTTAATAAATGCAGGATACTGACCTCTTAGGGGCAACCTCTCTCAACATATAATCAATAATCATTTGCTTCAAGACTCCCTTTTTTCACTCCTTCTCTGTTCTCTGGTCTGTTCCCAAGTGCCTCTCCCTCTCAGGCTGCACTGTTGAATATCTCAGATTACTGCCAGAAACTTATGGCTTACTTTTATTACAACAAAGTAATTTTATTTTGCAGTCACTCATGTTTTTCTTGACCTTTTCTTCTTTCCTTGGGGTGCATTAACATGTTGCTATACAAAAAGGGGAGTAAATGGAAGATGGATACAAATAACTGCAAACTGCATAATGCGTCATACGATTTATTCAGCACGTTGCACGTTCAAAATTAATTATACCTAACAAGCGACTAAGGCTGATGGAGTTCATGTGTGGGACTGCAGCTAGAAGATACAAAAGCAATGGTTTCTGAAAGACGTGAAATTTTAGTTCAGTGATTTATCTGAGAGTAAAATCTAAAGCCCCCCACAAGGAGCAAAGTTAAATGCCATTAATTTGAAGAAATTATGCCTTTAGCTGCTCTTTCTGGAACATGTTATCAGAGTGCCATTATATCACTATTTTCTTTCAGAAGCGGGCCTTGGAAATATAGGATTTTTATTTGCTATTTGTGTGGGTTTTATATGGAAAGATTCAATATGAACTGTGATTGCCATCATTAAGCCGCTTTTGTATCTGGGATGCCAGTATTTCCTGAATATTTCTGATTGAAAGTACTCACTACTCTGAACAAAATTCAGTTAATAGTTTGTGTGGGTATACACATTGATTCCAAGTAGCTACATTGGACTCCTCTAAATCCAGCCTGCAAGTGTAGTGTTTTATATGATATATGCAAAAGGAGGGCCAAAGATATTGCCATCACATGCAAAATAACGTGTTTCTTCAGAGCTGCAAGCAGTTCTAACAGATTCAGTAAGATTTAAAGATGTACCTTTCTTAGTAATGTGTGGTGTTTACTAGAGACCCCTGTAAAGCAGCAAAGAGAAATACTTTTTAAAGTAGGTAGGCTAAAGTACTCTGCTGCTGGATGGAGAAAAGATGGCTCTACCTCCTTTGTAAACTCTAATGACTAGATGAGACCAACCAACAAGAATCAAGTTATCAGAAAGATAGCATTCCTTGCTTACAAGCACCCCTGCCTCCCAGATTAACGATGAACTCTCCAAACACTCCTGGCTCCAAGATCTACAGCACACTCTCCAGCTTGCCTAGGTTAATGGAGTTAGCAGAGGTTGTTTGAAGATATAGTGCTTTGTCTTCAGCCAATGTGACCTACAGCTGACGTGCATGGGAAATTTTAACCCCCTGCAACACTGCAAATTCATGGCAGAGAATTGAGGACAATAAACCCACAACTAATACCTTATCTGTATGTTACATCTGTTTATCATGTTTATCATGTATGTTACAGCAGAACACTAGAGGTGTCTTTGCTCTGGCTACAAGTCTGTTCGGAACTGCCTCTTCTGAGCCTTAGCTCACTTTGAAACCAAATCCTCCTTGGTTTTGTAATCTCTTATCCACCAGATGTTTTCCAAAGGCTCTGGGCATGAATGATGAAGATCTGCAGTGAAAATGGCAACAGATTCTTATTTCTCTTAAGACTTTTGGAAGATATAAACCTCATCATTTATATCACGGCCCTGACCTAAGCACTGGGAGACCTGAGTTGAAATCATAATTTAGATTATAAATTCAAACCCGACCTTTGTATTTATTCAAAATAACTGAAAGGTGGCTTGAGTTACATCCTAAAGGTTTGAGCATTCACCTGGGAGAGAAAAGCACTGAATTTTGTTTTAATACTCACATTATACATTACAGATTATAGCACAACCACATCATTAAAAAAATAGAATGAGTGATAGGTTCCATGATCATAAGTTTGTTCATATGCTTTAAGTAAGACAAGAAAGAAACATAGAAAGCAATCAAACAAACACAACCAATACAATTACCAATGTTCCTGAATTTCCATTTACCAGCTCACACTTGTCCTGTGAGGTCAGAACTATATTCCCCCAAAGAACTGCCCATTCATTCAGACAATCAAGGGGAGGCGATCCAGTCTGCATGGGTACTAAAGTAGGGGCCCCTTTTTTTCTCTTTCTCTCTTACTAAAACTGTGCCCTAAGAGGACATAAAATTTCTGCATGTCATCATACGAAAACAGAAGCTTCATGCTAAGTAAAGCCTATTGTCTTAGCAGCTGAAACTGCAGAACAAAAAACCCCAACCCCCATATCAAAAGAACAAGATTAGAATCACAAAGCTGAGTATTCAAAAGCAGGGAAGTGACAGAATAAAGACAGGCTTAATTGTCTTTTTAACAATTTTGTCTGTAAGTATGTGACTACATATTATTGAAAGGTCACCAGCCTTTGTTTCTTGCACAACATTGAATAGTTACCATATTCAAATTGATGAGTTACACTTATTTTTTCTTATTGTTGTATAGATAGCTATATGCCCTAATACATTCCATTTTTAAAACTTCAAAATGAGCAGCAAGGGGAAATATTAACCACAGTTTTTATGGCTGTGTAACTAAGATGAGACGCAGTGTTCTCACTCATTTCAAATGATAATCTGGAAATAGTTAGGAGCTCATTTTTTCAGAGCATATGAGCTTGTGAAACACATTATATACATGACATAACTTTATTTTCAATTACCATTGACTTAATCTACCTGAAAATCAGACCTTAGTGTCTCACATTGGAATAAATGGAAAATGAGAAACATGCAGTTTTTAGTTTTCCATGAAAAGTTTAGGTGAAATGACTTGCCAAGAACTTCTCTTGCACATTATGGAAATGCCAAGGATGATAACTCATTTCAAGGGTAGTACCAGGAAGGTTTGGTTAATGCTGAGGATAATTAAGCTGAAAGATGGACACCTTGGAGATTTAACTACTAAAATCAGGTTCTCTTGATCATGTGTGAACTGTAAATTTCATAATACAACAAAAAGCATGTCATTACCATAAAAATCCCCCAGAACATCACATCTGCCATTTCTCCAAAGCTTGTGGTGGCTGGAGCAGTTCTCATCATATTGTTAAAGGGCAACCTTCAACATTGCTGAAAGATTTTGTTTGAAATACATAGTCAGCTTTAGTCAAACAAGAACTTGTCAGGGAAAAAAATCTTCATGAATGATACATATCAAATTTTCTGGTAACATTTTCATTTCTTATGCATAGTGTGTGAATTTATTCTAATTATACAGAGAGAAGTCTGCATCCAACAGAAAAGATTGTCTACAGTCTTCTATTCTTAAAGAGGAGAAACTGTTTTCCCATTACATTTCTAATGCTGCAAGCAACCTTTGAAATATATGTTTTGTTTTTTTTTTTTAATTTAAGCAATTACTATGTTGCATTTACTGATTTCATCTGAAGAAATCTTTCATGGCAGAGAATATATAAGAGAAATATAGAAAGCAAGTTCATATTGAGCTGGACACCTCTGACCTCATTATGTTGTTCCCATTTTACACTTGCAACAATTCCATGTTTACATATATGAAAGCTAAAGGAGAACTGTGATCATCCTCCATGGTTTCATTTTGTGCTGCTAGAAAATAATAGATGCCAACATCAAAAGCACATTAACAGTAAAAGTCATTTTACTGAGAAAATATTCAATGATTTAAAAATCAAGAGGTTTTTTTGTCACAACAAAACAGCTATTAGTGTAGTCAGATCACTCATGCAGGCCTGAGAGAGTGCATGTACTATCTGGTAATGGTAAACATATTATTAATGCATAAAACTTGCCTGAGTACATAATAGCTGTCACCTTTTATTTAATATGTGTCATTGGGAGACAAAACCAGACTGCTTTTGAAATAGCTAATTTGTGTTAGCCATCACTGTAGTCGAGACAAAAGGAAATCTAATTTACCTCCATGTCAATAAATATAGTAAAACTTAGTCTCTTCCCTGACATGCTCCCACAGCTCCTTCACCAGCCAGTGATGCAGAACTATTGAGCGTGCTACTTTGTTCTACAGACTGCTGGTAATTCAAGAGCACCTGCTACATATCTTGGTTTAGCTAAAAAAAGACCTCTTTTCTTGTCCAAAGAGAACCTTGGTTCGGAAACAACATCAGGAAATCATGTTTATGTTGACTGAATTCCTGACACACCACACTTTCTTCCGACATGATGATATTTCCTTAAATGCATCTCATTCTTGTCCTGGTGGGAAGATGCCTTGTTGACAACAAAGGTCTTAGCTGTTTATCATATAGAAGACTCTTAACTGAACTAGTCACTACAAAGTCCTTCTGTAACTAAGTAATATAAAAATACACTTACATAAGTATTGATCTTTTCTGTACTGACAAAGGCAAACTAGGGAAAATAATTCCGATATTATATGTTGTAGATGGCAAAAGTAAGGGAAGATTAATCTTGCGCTCAGTGACAGAACACTGTAAATAAGTCATTTATATCTGGCAAAATATTTTTATTTCAATTACCTGAAAAACAGAAGAAAGAATTTACCCAGTTAATAAGGTTATCCAAGGTGAGAAAAAGCACTGTTAAAAGACAGCTGTAGATTTAATGAGTGTACACCTTTCCGTTTTATTCCTACATATGTATAAGGAAAATAATATCAGGAAATTTATTGAGAATTTCAATCATGAACTTGTGAAATGTGTTTTTAGAAAATAAATAGTAATTTGACTTGCTTAATAAGAAAAGATGTAATAGCATTTCATTCTGCAGATGACTGCTACAGTTACATAATCTTGCAAATGGCATCTCTACCTGGAGAGTATTATGACACAACAACAGTCCTGTCTTCATTTTCTCAGAATATTTGTGATTGCTGTTTTTTTGGGTTTGAAGGTAAAGAATATTGCCAAAATATTATAAAAATTAAAATTTCTATTGATAGAGCCCTAAAGTTTGACTGCAGATACACTGGCTTTTCATGTAGCACCTTCCTTATAACAGTGTATACCCACAGAATAAGGACAGTGTTTATGTGTGAGCATGTACTACCATCAGTAGAGGTCTAGGGTAGAGGTTAATTGCACAAGCATATGTCTCTGGCATCATTTGAGATGTTATGAGGTATTTAATCAAGTTTCCAGCTGCAAAACGTCTCCCATACTCCCAGATATATAGCCTGTTTAGTCCTCAGAACTCAGAAAGTGACAAATCTCATCTTAAAGTGACCTATATTTAGTCAGTTGACATGATCCACAGGTTACTACAGGTGCAAATATTTGTCAGGGAGCTAAGGTGGGTCTGAGTAACTGTTAAGAGGAGGGTGAAGTACATCCTACACTCGTATGTGGCACTAACTATAAAGCCACATTCCAGGCTTTCATATTAGTAATTTTTCATTGGCAGCTGAGCGAATCTGGGACAGGATACACATAGGGCTAGGTTCAGCTATCCAGTGTAGATGTAGATAAATGAATTGCATGTAGATGTGTAATGGAACAGCTTGTAATTTGTGTCAGTAGACAAATAAACTAGCTAAAGCATCTGCTCTCTTTGGCAGCCAGATACTGGTTATCCATACCATTTCTGTTGTCAAAGTCAGGATCTTTGAACAGTGGAAAGTTATAAGATTTCAGATCCCTTCTGAAAAACCCATAGTCCTCTGCTTATCAATAAAATGATTTTAAAAAATTATAAGATGGAGCAGGCTAATGTATTGACAGAAATATTCCCTTAGCTACAAAGAAAAAGTATATTGTAAGATAAAATTTGATATATTAAGATAAATGCATGAAAAGTCTTACTGAATTCTGTGCATTTTCAAACTAACAGCTACGAAGGTTTCTTTTCTTTTCTTTTTTTTTTTCCCTAGTGCCTGCTGTTTTATTGCATAATATAAATAATGAAAATCAGCTTTAAAATTCTATTCTTCATGTGTTGACATAGAACAAAAAGTAGGTAGTAGGATGTGGGTGTGGAAATGCTTTGAAGAATGAGGCAAAATGATAAAAAATGTACTAAGTTTTGTAGCAATTCCTGTATCGTACAATAAAATCATTCTCTAGTTAAGAGAGATCTAGCTCTTCCATCCAAGATCTAAACCTTATGGATCAGTGTCAGGAAAAATTAAAAAAAAAAAAAAAGAAAAAAAAAGAAAAAAAAAAGACTAGAATAACTCTTACATGACTTATTGTTCTTTCCATCTCATTTACAAATATAGTGGTGTCATGACAGTAACCAACATCATACTTATTATGGGCATTTTGGTCTACAGAATGATGCAGGAGTCTTTCAACTTGATTTCTGATATTGTAAGAAATACAAGGAGACCTTTGTAAGCACTTATTAATCTTAGTACCTCCAAGCCCCAGAGTAGTCAGAGGAAACAGAAATGGATTTGGCAAATGTTTTTCCAGTACTGACCTTCAGAGCTTCTCTGATTCATAGATTAGGAACATTTTTTTTTTTTTTTTTTAAGAGCACAGATATGTTTGGTCTTCCAGATAATTTTTGGAATACTTATTGTGAGAAATAATGAGGGAGGGTTCGTTGTGGGAGGAAGGGAAAGAAGGGTTTTTGGTTGATGGAACAGTTGAA
>JAWWEV010000001.1:52092407-52111164 GCA_035583235.1 Hafferia zeledoni | reverse complement strand
TAAACCTCATTTTTGCTTTGCTCTTTTAACTCGTCTCTTTCTAAAATTTTCTGAGCCGAGACTTTTTCTCACACTTATGTTAACATACATCACTGCAAAACTGCTCCAAGGAGGCTGTTGCACAGGATGCAGCAATTTCCCCAGCTGTCTCCAGAACATCAATTTTCCTATCCTCAGCACACTTAGGTTGTAGTATCTACTCATTTTAGCAACACCTTCTGTGTTTTCTTTTTTACTTCAATTCCCAGGATATGATCCAGAGATACCTCACATCCCTTGAAGACACAAGAAAATACCCTTAACCTCAGATTCCTCCGACAGCAGATGCAACTCCTTGGAGAACCTACAGCTCTCTCGGTTGTTCCATCCCTCTACCTGGTACCTGAATAAAGGAAAAGAAGAAGAGATGATAGAGAGAAGGAAAAGCACAGCAAGGGGTGCAGGATGGCCAGGATGGGCTAGAGAAGGCATGGGATGCAGGATTGAGAAGGGTGGGAGCTGGATCAAGAGTAGCAGAGTACGGAGGAGGAGGAAGATCTGGTGCCAGAGGAGTTACGAACAGCTGTAAAGGATTTTACAGGTCTAGCTAGCCAGATAACAAAGTCTCCTCTTCATTTGTTCTTCAATAATTACAATACAAACTGTTCCCTTCAAGGATTTATTTCTCATTCTTTTGGCCTCCTTCTGGGAGATTCAGCTTATCTAGCTTGTTTTTAATTTCTGTAGGTAAGCCTAGCAGTAACATTTTTATTATTTTAGAGATTTACTAATATTATATGTGAATATAAACTACCTGGTGTCAATTCTGCCTGCAGCTCTTTTTCAATAATACAGAATTTATCTTCTCTTTGATCATATTCTTTCAATGATAGTTTAAAATGTTTCTCTTTCATGCATTCATTCATCTCTCACTTCTCTACCAACATGCATTAAAAATAAATAAATAAAAATCGCCCCCAAATATCAATAAAACCCCTCAAAAATGTAGAATCCAAGAAAACCATAATATTTTTCATAGCTTTTATAGTCTGTAAACAAGCACTTCTTAGAAATAAGAGCATGACATTTTTCAAGACCTTGGACTCTAGCAGAGGGAAAGAAAATTGTTCGAGGAGTATAAGGTTGGGAAACGCAGTTTGAAGTTTTAGAGCTACTAAGAGAAAGAAGGGGAAATTTCTCTGAATCTGTTTTACTTCTCTGCATTTCCCCCTAGCCAGATTTGCATTCCTTTTTATTTCTTGATTATAGAAATATAACAGGTGGTCATAGTGCTGGTCTTACAAATATCACAGCACAAAAGAAAATTTAGGTATGTGGCTGAATTTAGTGTTGTGATTAAATAGGCTTTCTTTCCAAAGCAAATTAAACCAGGACATTAGAACTACGATGCTATTTTTCTAGTTTATTGCCAAGCAGTCTGTGTGCAATATAAAACCCAATTGTGTGATGAATCATATTTACCTACAATGATCAAGAAACATCCTCCATCTTAGAAGCAGTGAATCAAAACAGAGTGCAGAAAGCCTGAGACTCTGCTCCCTCACGTGACTGTGACGCAGGTACTAACTAGCAATGGTTTCCTAGCTCCAGGCCATAACATGAAGAACAGAAAAACCAAACCAGAGGAATTATTTTTTATTTTTCTCCTAGTCATACAATTAGGTCACTACAGGAAATGTACATTGTGCACAATCAGCTCTATGTTCTAAAAATTACAACCCATGTGTAAGAGTAGAGTAGCTTGTTTGAGACTGGTCTGATAGTGTTCTGGATCAAAATAAGAGTGTGTGTGACTGTCTGTACTCTTTTTTTCCAAAAACATTGCACTTCTCATTGTTGAGCTTCATAAGTTTCCTATTGACCCATTTCTCCAGCCTGTTGAGGGCTCTCTGGATGGCATCACTATACTCTGTGTATCAGCCACTCCTCCCAGTTTGGTGTTGTCTGCAACCTGGCCGAGGGCATACTCCATTGCATCACCCAGATCATTAATGAAGATGATAAACAGGACTGGACTCAGTCCCCTGTATGCTATACCCTGTTATGCCTAGGGTATAGCATTAGTCATTGGTCTTCAACTAGACTTCAGGTCACTGGTCACCACCCTTGGACCTGGCCATTTAGCCAGTTTTCAACCCAAGGGTTAATCCAGCCTGTACTTCATCGGCTTCTATATTAGGATCTCACGCGGAACAATGTAGAAAGCCTTGCTGAAATCAAGGTAGATGATATCCATGATATCCACTGCTCTGTCCTCATCTACCATGCCAGTTACTTTGTTGTGGAAGGTTATCAGGACTTCAGACCCTAAAACTATACACAAGTTTTCTTTGTCCAATGTGACTGTTTGGCACATTTCAAAAACAGAGACACTGAAAAACTAAAAAAATACTAAAATAACTAAGAAGAACACGTATCAAAGTCTGTTTAATTTTGGATCAAATATTTTAAACACTAATTAAAAAAATATGCTCAGCATAATAAATTTAGTAGGATGTGGATTCATAATTAATTGTGGTACTTTCTACACAGATTAGACATTCACCATATTGTTAATTGAATTAATATTTACAGTGAAAACAATACACTGTGCAACATTAGAAATCACTGTATTTATGTGTTAGAATTTAGAAAGGTGTATTAATTTAAATTGCCTACTGTATTGTATTGTATGGTCAAACTTCGCGAACGAAGATTTGGGAAGGGCTCTCCCCATGTGGGTGTGCCCTTCCAGTCTGTGCAGTGGATTTGTTTGTTTGTTTGTTTTTTGGTGAGGCACAGCGTGCGCAGAACTGGCCCACTGTTTAAGTCCTAAGGTCCATCTGTCATGGCTGAGCGAGCTTGGACAGTGACAGTGAAGTCATAGAATCATAGAATCATAGAATCGATTGGGTTGGAAAAGACCTCTGAGATCATCAAGTCCAACCCGTCGTCCAACTCCAGCCCATTTACTAGATCATGGCACTCAGTGCCATGTCCAATCTCAGTTTAAAAATCTCCAGGGATGGTGAATCCACCACCTCTCTGGGCAGCCCATTCCAATGCCTGATTACTCTCTCTGGAAAGTCCTTGGAACTGTCTTCAGCAACTGGTACTGACCAGGGCTGACCCTGCTGAGCATCCAAGATGTGATGGGATCGGATGGCAGGGAGGCTTGAACTGCCAGGGGACGGTCCCCACTGAGACTTGAACTCAGGACCTTAGGATTCGGAGTCCAGAGTGCTCTCCATTACACCACGGGACCGCCCAAATTGCTTACTAGTAATACTTTAAATTACAAATCTGCGTCCAGGCCTAAGGCTTATGTCAAGTCGGTAGGGCTCTATAGCAGAGTAGACTGATTTAAGAATGATTTTCTTTTCAATAATATTTTACAGAAGTGTCAGTCAGTCTGTGGAGCCTATTCAATCCTGTGCAGGGAGCAGTGATGGCCATAGCTGGCCAAGGCTGTGGGGAGCTGGAGACCAGCCCTGCTGTGACATCACTGAGGCAGAGGCTGATGGCCCTGTGGGGCTGACAGGGGGTCCTGGGCTGTAGGCAGGGCTACCAGTGCCTCAGGGCCCCAGCAGATTTTGTAATGCATGCAACCCTAAATCATAAATTATATTCCATTTTGTGAAGGAAATGATTGTCAGAGTAACACATGAAAAGTCTATAGGACAGGAATTAGACTTCCAAAAAAACAGCCCAGAAAAACTAGATCCCCAAAGACATGCAAGGTACATCCTTCCACAAATGCCACCGGGGCAGAACAACCTCTTTTTTAATGATGGACACGAGCAGACGTGCATCAGACTGCACAAAATCACAGGACAGACACAGCTGTACTGGGGAAAACTGAACCTTAAGCAAACTTTTGTGAAAGTTCAAGGACCAAAAGAAAGTTTAAGTTTCATCTTGAAGAGTTTATTTTCAAAAAATACTTTGTGTCTGGAAAATCATAGCATCGTATCACCTCGACTGCATACACACAAGACATAAGTTAGACAAAATATATATAGTTATATATATATATATATCTCTGAGATGAACATAGTAAAATCAAAGTAGGAAATTCCAGAAGTAAGATTGCTTATGCAACCCTTTTCTGCTTACAGTCATGAGATAGTATTAGGAAGGGAAATCATCTCCCTCACATATGTCTGTTTCATTTACAGCATGGAAAAGGGATTCAGATGACTGAGTCACCTTTAAATTGAATGAGAGTTCAGGCAGAAACATACACTCTGTCTCAGTTACAGAAAAGCACTTAATTAACAAGCAAAACATTTATAGAAATTGCATATAATGGTCAGGGCTGAGTACAGATGTCAATAGGTACCTTCTGCATCTTCAGCAATTGTGTTCATTTGAGCATTTATTCAGGAACATGACAAGCAGTCAGCTTCCCTTCTTACTTCCATATTCTGAACAGCAGCAGACCTCCAGCATCAGCATGCCCACTTTTCTGCTTTTACAGCCAGTCATATTTAAATTTTCCACATCATAAATGATCTGACTCTAAATTGCAAAGATACTATATTTTCACTTCTTTCAGAGCTACAGTGGATGTTATCCATCACAGTTATGTTTTTCCAGATTAATATTATGCTCCTTTCAAACACCATCTGGAAAACTCTGACCTAGAAGAGGAAGCTTGCACCTTTCCAGGAGACCTACTGCCTGGGTTAAAGGTGTTCCAGGGTGGGACAAGCAAGAGCTGGGAAACTCCAGTGAGGTAGAGAAAGATGCCAAGTCTGCCCCAAAAAGAAGGAAAAAAACTTCCCTGAGAAGAGAGGGATGGAGCAGACAATTCTTCAACTCAGAAAACCACTGTGCTGTCTGGAAAGGAAGACCTGCTCCACTACAGTACAGCAGGCAAGCAAGACCATTATGGACAAAGCCTGTTTTCTTTTTCATTCATTTACATAGTGTCTTTGTTTACAATATTTTAAAAAATACATATATAGTTTAATCAAAAAGGCCCTGTTCTACATTCCCCAAAATGTACCCTGTACCTGAACTAGTCATTCTGGCCCACTCTGTTGACAACAAAGAAGAATAATTCCTATTCCTCACTCCTGTTCCTCATGCTAAACATTTGCCATCTTGGATGATGCCCCATCACAAACAGAAGACTTGCTCTTTTCCTTGCTTTCTCTGTTTTTAACTTTCCAGCATACATCTAGGACAGCTCCATTTATCTAAGGCAGTTCCTCAGAAGGGAAGGGCAGAAGGAAGGTGTCATGGCCTGCATGAATGTATCATGTAACAACACATGTAACACAAGGTTGCTTATCTCACAAAGCAGACACAGACACAGAAGATGAGGCCTTGGTCAAACAATGCCACCTTGTTATTTTTCTTGCTATAGCTGTCTTGCTTAGAACTGTTATTTTACAGTGTCAAGTGTACAATTTATGTTTTTAAGAGACAAATGAAGCAGCAGATGTATACTGAGTTTGTAGCCATTTAAGGCACTTTCCTTCACAGAAAGCTACACCATGAAGCATTAATTTAAACTCTCACCTGCCCTCTGCTATGCAAAATAATAAAGCAATAAAGTTTGATTAATTAAATTCTTCTGCCTTGCTTTTTTCTTAGGAACATAGTAAATACACCTTTATCCCCTTCTGGAGTCAGAGATCTGTATAAATAAATCCTAATATATTCAGAAGAATTAAATAAGTTCTTCCTCAACTACTTTCCATCTTGCAAAAATATAACATGCCTTCTATACACAGGAGTGCAGACACACCAGTCTTTGTCATTTGAAGCTTTTCATTCTGTGGAGTGATTCTATTCCCACACCCTCCCTGCACTCACCCCTGCCTCCCTCATCCTCTACCCCTGAGATTTCAAGAAAAAATTCTTCCCATTTCATCAAGATTGTGCTTTTTCTGATGAAAAAACCGCCAAGTCTGCTCACAAATCTTATGCTAAAAATGTATCAAGCCAACAGGAAGTGCTCACAGAGGAATTACAGTCTGCATATTACTGTAGCCTTGTTGACTGATGTACGTACTACACTGGAAAGCCAATTTACATTGGGTTCATACAAATACTATTTTGCTTGTCTGTTTCACCTATATATGAGGTTCATCTATAGATTCAGTATTGCAGGCTCTCCTACTTGATATTATTACCTACTTTCTGCAATTATAATTCCCAGTATAAAATTTCCTGAGGCTTTCACTACTGGCAATAGCCATTTTGCCAAAATAATCTAGCTCTCATTTCTAGAACAAAAGTGTCTGGCTGTAGGTCAATTCAGCCCTTGAAGGAAACAGGACAAGAAAGAAAAGCTAAGCTCTTCCAGTGTTACCATACCTTTGAAGTCAGAGAGCCCCTAGATTACATTTACCCACTTTTCTGGGGAAGCACATATTCTATTGTGGGTAGGGAGGAAGTTTTACTGTTTACAGTCCTTCCTCTGTGATGCGCAGAAGGGACCTGCAATAGGAATGTTAGAGATGAAAGAAACAGCGTTGGAAAAGGAACCAGCTGTAATGTCTTCCTTCTCTCTCTTATTCCACCTCACACACATTGGTTTATGCATGAGACAAAGGCAGGCATTCCAAGTGCAGCAGATGGAAAGCAACTGTAACTAAAGAGGAGCCTTGTGTATCAATCCACTTGACTGTAAATTGGGTTAAAATATTAAGTGAGCATTTCTTAGTAGTAGACAGTTTAATTGCCATAGAGTTTTCTGCAACAAACAAATCAGTCACCCGGTTTGAGCTAGGCAGCCACAAAGCTGAAAGTTAATACTGTCACAGGTTGCTTTCCACAATCCACTAATAACAGGAATGCTGCCATGCAACAAACTACAGAGCTTTGCAAAGTGTTTCGTTTAAAAATAGCATAAGTGTGCTGCAAAGTAGCAAGATCAAACAGCAAGAATCCAGTAATTTGTGCACCCCTGCAAGGCATGTGCTGGATGAAACGCATGGGCTGTACCCTCCAACAATGCAAACCCTGTATTAGCTTCCACAGTTCTGAAGGAAAGGCGGATTTGCACTGTATTAGGGGTGGGGTGGTGCCAATCTGTCAGATTCTGCTCCCCTTATTGAAGATCAGCAGACCTCTGCTCACCAGTGAGCAGATGGAGATGCAAATTATCAGGAGGAAAGGCAGTGTATGGGAGTAGGGGCAAGGTATCAAGAATATCAGTTCATGCACACTTGTTCATGGATACCAGTATCCTCTTTCAAGATATGGACACACTTGGATGATAATCTCTGCAGTGTTCTCACTTCTTATTCCTAGATTAGCTCATTTTACCCAGCCCATGTCCCATTTACAATCAAAAATGTTCATGAGAGGTTCCTTCCCTCCTTGAAAGAGGACAGTTCTGTGCACCTCCCCAGGAGATGGTCCTAAGTGCTTGAGAAGGATTTTTTTCATAGCTTCCATTAACATAAAAATCCTGTGTTACTTAATTGAGTGAAACATAATTTTTATAGTCTGTTGCTGCAGTTAGGATTATTTTAAAATGCTTGAAACAGTGTCTTATGCTCTGTTTATTGTCTTTTTCATCACTCTATGAAAGTGCTGGCCGTACTGATTATCAGCTGCTGTAGTTAGGAAGGAAATAATGGTGTATGGTGGATTTGTAGGATAATGGGATTAAAGTATGATTTAAGAATTATTCAAGAAGAGAAAAAAATGAGAGAGAAAAAAGGGAAGATAACCAGACCAAAAAGTTAAAAACAAGAACAAAAAGAAAATAACAGAGGAAAAATAAGGCACAAACGCAGTTTATAGCTTGCTCACAGTAGCTCAATAGCAGATAGAAGAAGCAGAGAATTCTTGAATGACCTGAATGTTGGTGCTTTGGCCAAAAGAGTTGTCTCCCTGTCAACTATCTGCAGCACTCTTGTCTATACCATATAAAAATGTCTGATCCAAAGCTCAGCCAGCTCAATAGAGTTTGTCTTTGGACTTGTATGAGCAATAAACAGATGTAGCTGAACACATATCTATCTTTCAGAAAAAATGGAGTACAGTTCACTACAGATGTGAAAAGATCTAGTGTTTAGAAGAATTCACATTTCCCAAACCTCTGGTGTAAGATGAGCAGTGGGTAATCAATGACATGAAACAACAGCACTCTCAAGAAAGCAAGCACTAAACCATCCTTCAATGCGATGGAAAGCTCACTTTGGGTTAAAATGTTCGCCAGGTAGTCAAAGGGAAGCTCTTCCACCTCCCACTACTTTCCTACCTCACACAACCACCTTTCAGCGCTCAAGCTTTTGAGTAACACAAACTTAGTTCTACTGGAGCAATTAAAAAAGCAGCGTGCATTAAAGGAAAAGTACAAAATTAATTTAGTGTTTGAGTTGTCCACAGTTACGTATTATGTTTTCAGAACATTGGAGTCTGTGTTCTGCGTGCCAGATTTACTTTTCTCTTTTGGTGAACCTGTACTTGGTGTAGAGGAGACTTTTTCAGCTATATACATTAATATTCTAGCACCTCCTTACACACCAAATTAACCCTGGGGCCAGGAAGAGAAAAAAAAAAAAAAAGTACGGTCAGAGTATGATCTAGACTGAGGATTAAGAAAGCAAAACAGGCAAGAGGGTTGTTCAGGAATGCAGGACAAGCCAGCAACACAGACTACTTTAATAGTGCTACATTAGGTAACACAAATCAAGACTGTGGAAGGGTCTCAGGAAAAGAAGGGAAAAGTGGAGTTCACAGAGCTGTGATGGAACAAGGCTCAAGCTCATGACAGACAACCTGAAATCGGATTAAAACAAAGGAAGAAGGAAATTATAAAAAAGTAGCAAGAGAGCTCAAATTAAAAAAAAAAAAAAAAAAAAAAAGTCTTTGGCACTCAAACAGGCTCCAAAGAGAAGGGGTCACAGCACCAAGCCTGACAGAGTTCAAAAAGTGTTTGGACAATGTTCTCAGGCATATGGTGTTACTTTTCGGGATGGTCCTGTGCAGGGCCAGGAGTTGGACTAGATGATCCTTGTGGGTCCCTTCCATCTCAGCATATTCTTTGATAAAGTGTGAAAATAGCAACATACTCTAAGTGAAAAAATCACCTTAATAAAGAAAGATTAACATCTTTAAATGTATGATGCAAGAAATTAATTGATTTGACAGAGCTGTTTGTAAGATTTTAAATTCATTTATTGCCTGAATACCTCTGACAGGAGTTTAATTAAACAAGAATCTACAGGGGTCTTTTAGCTTAGGTTCAAACAGCTTCTTAAGCTGCCTGTGTTTATGATCAGCAATATTGTGGGTAGGTAGGGAGCTTATAAAACCAATGATCTGCAGGGAACATGAAGCATCATCTTCCCCATCTGTGCTGGTTCATGCTTGTTTTCCGTAAAAGCCTTCCTGACTGGAATCCATCTTACCTGTGTGAGCAGTTCACCTGGCCTGAACTTACTGATGAGGCTTCTGCTACACTGTGTAGAAACAGGCACCTGCAGGCACTGGTGCCATCAGTTGTCCTAGACATACAATGAGAAAGGAGGAAGAAGTAGGCTTATTTCTCACTAATTAAAATGGAGTTTGCGGAAAACTTCTAAATATAAGAGTAGTAAAACACTCGACTAGAAAAATTCCAGAGACTGGCAGTACTTTTAAAAGAACCACATGTTTGTAGAAACACTTTCTAGTACAGATAGACCTATTCTTGCCTTATTCTTTAACTATGGCAGGACCAATAGTTAAACCAGAAAAAATTTATTCAGCCTTTTTCAACTTCAGACCTCTAATAATTTTCCAGAATAGCTGTAGATCCCTTTGGAAATTCTACATATGTAGAATGCATATAATTCTTGCAGAAATAGTTGAATAATTCTTGTATTAGAGAAATTACAATTCTTTGCACTTAGTCTTCTGCATTAAATCAAATGGGATGGTGCCAACACTTTTTGGCAAACCAAAGAGTCAGTGATTTCAGTTGCAAATCTTCCTCATCCAGCTTATAAAAATATTTAATTTTTCATACAAAAAATTCACATGAACTTAAATAGATGATTATACATATTATTGATATCATAACTATTTATTTTTCACCTCACAGTTCATTGTTGCTTTTTTTTTTTTTTGACAGAATTAATGCTTTAGCCCACCATCACTAGATAATGGAAGTAATTCTCTTTCTTTAGCTTTTACATTGAAGCATGAATTGAAGTACAATTCAGAAAATGTAGTATGCAGTAATATTCTTCACTTATACCAGGGAAGAATTACTAAAACTAATATTTGAGCAATAATAAGCAGAAATGTGTTTTGAATTAAGCATCATCAAATGTCAAATCTTCAGACAAAAGCCATCAAGGGCTTCATTAAAATCATTTCCACTAACCAGACAAATGCTGAGTTAAAACATCTTTCCAAACATCTTAATTTTGTGGTGAACACTAGAGGTTGTTATAGCCTTTCCTTGCCATTCTTATTTGGGGTCATTAATCAATGCAATCATATCACAGCAGCAATTTAATTGACTTCATTTTCCAGGTGATCTCACTGTTCAAACTGAAAATGAAATGTGCATTTAAGGCACAATACGAAAAGAGAATGCATACTTTGATAGCTGCCACTTTCAGGATAAAATGGCAAAATTACATGTTTTCATTTTATTTCAGAGAGCTAAAAATACCTGATAACTGTAACTACTTTTAAAGTAAGGGACACTTTCTCTATTTTCTGTGTTTCCTTAGGTGCAAGAACTTTCCAGTTTAAACTGCATAACTTTAATCATTTAGACATATCAGATGGCTGTCCTGAATAGTCAGAACTGAAAGCGCTGAAACGTTTCTTTAGAGATGCCTGTAAATGAGTCACCTTTTCAGTTCGTAATTGGAAGTGTCTGGAATTAAGGCAACGGAATAACCACAGGGAAGCAGTCACCAATGAAAATTTTTAGAGAACGAAACAGGATGTTGAGTTTCATCAGCCCCTGCAGTACCCAGTTGCTCTCATTTTTAAGATCCTCTAGATTGTTTTTTTACCTCTCCTTAACATTTTGCATGGCTACAAAATTTTTTGACATTATTAAGTTCCTCAGTAGGACAGAAGTCACAGGCTAGTTCACAAATGCACATTGTTAAAATTGCTTTCCTGTCATTTGCAGATGTTTAGATATGACGCTTAAATCTTCAGCAATCCCTGACCCTAAAGGCTGAAAAATCAATGGAAGATCTCCACCTTAAATTTCCATGGCCACATAACAAACATAAATGAAGTGCGCAAATGTCAGAACAGTTTTTAAATGACAGATTCCTGGCTGTGAGGCCACATGGAACTGACTGTCCTGCAATCCCACTTAGGAACAGATCAGTCTTAAAGAGAGGCAGAGTCATGAAATAGGAATGATCAGTACCTGAGCTCGCTCTGGACATTCATACTTTGTGCTACCCACATATTCATCTGGAACAGCATTTAGTCAAGAAGTGGGAACTAAATGAACCTGACATAATTAATAGGACTATTTGAGTATCATTGTCACCTATAATGGATCCCATTGACTACTGTACAGCTGGCAGGATGTGCCATGCCCTTATTTATGTACTAATAAGCTGTTCTGCATGGATGCTGCTTACTGACATTGAGTACTTGCACAAGCTCTCACTGTTTGTGTTGGTGGTAAGGATGCCTGGCTACTGTTATTGTTAGCCAGTATTATTTGTATATTATTCAACAGCCCACAGCAACTGAACGGAACCCTGTCACAAATTAATGAGTCTCCACTGCTAAATCTCTACTGTTAACTGAAAATGTCAAAGTAAAAATGCATTTAAAGATGTTAATTTTTCAAGCAACATGAATCCACTGACATAACTTTATTACAGTAGCAATGTTATTTATTCCCTCCACCGCCCATGCAAAATGAATGTGGTTTAGAAAGTTACTGCAATAAACATTAGCTGATTAGCTACATCCAACAATGTCTTTTTGTTTTCAAGGTAAACATAAAAAATATAATTTACAAAATGGCTGATAGCAGCCTGGTCTAGAGCAAGGTGTTCCTGCCCACTGCAGGGGAGGTAGAACTAGATGATCTTTAAGGTCCCTTCCAACCCAAATCAAAAACTTTTCATCAGAGTAATGAATTTTTATCATAGTCAAGTTTTCTGAAGATAAAGATTCTGCACTTTTCAGTTCACACTTCATCTTGGAGACAGAATTCCATAGGGACAAATCCAAAACTTTTTTTAATGGCCAGACTCTTCCAGACATTTCTGGCCAAATCTCATGAGCAGTGAAAGGGATTCTGGACAGTGACCTCATTCCCACCAGATGAATACTTTCAAGGTCTATGAACAGAACTTGATTGTAGGGCAAACTTATCTACTGTTCAAAATCATAGAGTTATTTTCTCCATTAAAATTAGAAAAGCCCCTAAGGTTGTTAAAGTTGTTGCTATAGTTCTTACACACCACATCTGGTATTTCTCAGCAGTGAAAGACACTGACAGTTCCTACTCACAGCCTCAAGATTTTCTTCACGGTAGTAAACAGGAGCACCTGCACCTGGTCCTTCTAATTAGTGACTATTTGTATGCATTCCAAACCTTTCAAAATCCGATTCCCAGGAACATTCAACCACTTCAGAGCAATAGAGACCAAATCTACACTCTGAAAAGAAAGTAGCAGAATCCTTTGTTTTCTTCTTCAGTACACAGATCTTCTGCTTTGTTTGTAAAGAAAACTAATTTTAACCTGGCAAAGCTTTCTGTAAGGAACTACAAGCCTTCTTCACAAGGGTGCTGAACCTGCTTTAAATGGAAAAACATGCATTCAACTAAAAAGCAGGTTTGTTTTTATGCAAAAAAGGTCTTGTAATTTTGAACAAGTCCCTGGAAACTTTTTATCATGTGTTAAACATCAAGATCAAACAATGGGGAGCTAAGTACATAACATAACATTGAAGGGAGAGGAAGTATCTGTTGGGGAAGGTATTCACAAGGGTTAACATCAGCCCCTGCAGGTTAATGCCTCAATGATTTTCTCTAGTCAGTAAAGCCATAAAGGCTCCTCCAGAGTGATTCAGAACAGATTCATTTAGCTACTCTGAACCTCTCTGGAGGACTCTCACTTCTGTTAACTTCAGAAGCAGCCTGCAGAGATTAGCCTCAAAAAGATCACACTTGCCTTTGTGAATACCCCCCAGTATTTACCTTCCATCAGTGGCTGAAATTCACTACCAAGATGTACCACTGAGTACAGTGTATTTAGCTGTGTATTGCACACGGGCTGAATTTTACACAGCTGGAGCTTAGTGCTCCTGCTGGATTCACTGAAACAGCATCCACAGCACTGCTAGGATGACTGCAGCATTTAGTCTTTTCCACTGCCCCATTACAGTGCTGTTTGAAGGCCACCTGCACGCTGCCATACAAAGGACTGCTGTGTCCCAGGACCCTCAGAATCTACTTAAATTGTACAGTCCTATTGGCACAACTCCTTCTGTTGCTCTGACTGCTCCTTGTATCACTGGAGCAGCAGCAGGAGCTGGGTTTTCACTATCAAATGAAACACAAAGAATAAAAATCCTCAGCTTTTGATACTTGCTGTCAGCAAGTTTTATGACTATTATTTATCAGCAACAAGAAAGGAAAATGGCTTTTTCATCTCAAACACAGAATAAAGTTGGATTTTGTGGTAAGAACACAAGAAAGAAAGTCATATTACTGACAGAACTACCATCAGGGCCATTTCCTAACTTCTCCAGTCTTCTATACTTCATCAGATTATCATGCTTCCCTCCCTCCAAAATGTCCATATTTTCAAATTCTATCAGAATAAAACTTGTATTATATTGTACAAACCAAAAGAACAATTACAGTTCTTTGAAAGTTTTGGTGGGACTTTTCACTTTTATGGTTCTGCCAAAACTTTTCTTCACAGAGTACCTTTGTAACATAAACCAGCCATCCTTTTACAAATGAAGAATATAGAAAAAAAAAGACCCTTCAAGCTGACTTCAGCAAAGGTGTGACAAAGTGAATCACAAACAACCCAAGTTCTTCATTTAACACCAGTCAAGCTATAACCAGAGCCAGAGACAATACAAATTCCAGGTAGAACTGATATCCAAAGTTTACCATGAAGTATAGTTAAGAGTACAGCCCTTTCCACAATCCTGTAACAACTCCTAAGCTCTGGAAAGTCTGGTTCTCAACTTAAAAGTTTCCTTATACAACCATGACAAACACGACTTAACAAAATGAACTTCCAAAGATCAATTCAACTTGCAAACATCTGCTATATATGTTTTAGCACTGCAATCAAGTCTCTTTACCAAACAGAAAAGCCACGTTCAGATTTTAGAAACCATATAGTGACAAAGGAATAATGAACAGAGTACTATGAAGTTATTCTTCCAAATGAACCAATCCTTAGCATGTTACACAAGCATACTTACAATGAAGTATCTCAAACACTTATGCTCTTCTATGACCTAAGTAACTGTGTAAGAAATGTTAGCCACCATGTGAATTTTTCATACAACCCTTAATTATATAAACATCAAAACACCCTAGTTCCAAAATGCATTGAACCATGATGGCCTTTCAAAAAGTACACCGCACCTTTAGACAGGAAAAAAAAGATTCCTGCAAATTATAAAATATAGCAGCAATTTCTCCAGTTGAAATACACCACTGATAGTTTACACCTGACACTTTATAATCTAAACACAAATATTTCAGTGAATTCTACGCTTTTTTCTCATGTAAGAGGCAGTGACAAAACCATTCAATGTTAAACCTAATGAGTATTTCAGAATCAGTTCAAAAGAATGTGTTATCAGAAGACATTCTGTTTTCAGAGATCTGCCAAGACCTTATACGGAGAAGACCTATAAAACCCACTGAACACAAACCTGTAATACCAGCAAACCAGAGAATTGCTTACTAATCTGTTTTAGATGAAATGCATCCACATTACAATGGCCATCATAAAACTCCCACCACTTTTAAACAGGCCACAGCTGCATTGCCTGCAGACAGCAGTTTGTTATACTCCAGTATCAGGTGCTTTACAGACATTCAGTTGAGATGTTTGCAGCCAAAAATTAAAAGTAATTAATTTGGCTCATCCCAATTATATTGTGGTGTTAGATTAACATAAACAATGCATTTTGCCCTTCAGGGGCAGCGTTCTGTAGACTGCATAACAGTCTTTTGGCTTGAAACGAATCTCAGAGCATGCTGATCAGAAGGTTAAAAGGAAGAGTTTTTAATTATTGTCAAAATCTAATAAAGAATACGAGACGAACAATGTTTGCACTTGTTTCATGTAATTGTTTATTAAAATAAAGATACGGAATTTTACAATTCATCTTAGATTTGAGATATAGTCAAATAAAGATTTCTGAAGAGTTTTTCTCTATACACTCAGTTTACACTCAGTCAGAAGGGCATTTTGTACTTCTGCATTATCTGACACATTGTTTGAACATCTTTCTAGAACATGATTATAGCACAGGACAGTTGTATTTGTGACAGTACTCATTTAACCAAGCACTACATTGCCCACTGTTCTTTCTGTTCCACTCAACAGGGCAAATAAAAATGCAATATGGTTAAGATTTTGCCAAATATATTAAAAGACAGGGTAGATAACGAGTTCAAGAGGAGCAGCAATTTCTCCACTTGAAATACATGACTGATAGTTTACAACTGACAATTTATAATCTAAACACAAATATTTCAGTGAATTCTACGCTGTTTCCCATGTAACAGGCAGTAACAAAACAAGACTTTTGAAAAGAATCAGTATTAGTTTACTGAAAAAGGAATGACTTATTTGACCAGTACATACAAATTCCAAATCACATTGCAATCCTTCTCAGCTGATGGCACTTCATGTGAGGAGACTAGCTCTCATAAATTCTCTGAAATTGTGTTTAATTTAACTTCCCAGTACATCAAATAAAGTTTTAAGATACAGAAGCCTCTGTTTTCTCCTTTGTCTAAATTACTTTCAGCAACTGAATCTTAAAATTACTGTGGAACATTTGGCAGCTATTTACTTATTTGAGTAATAAACTCTTGAAATTTCCCTTCTACTTGAAATTAATACTTGAATAAGGTGAAAGCTGTTCCTCTAAACATGGAAGTAATTTTAGAAAAAAAAAATGAAAAAAAACCTGTTAGCACTCAGTAGTAATAATTTGTTTGTAGCAAAATCATAACAGTGTTCCCTTCATGAAGTAGGCACAACAATATCCCATATTTTAAATATCTACTGATGGTGGCTGTGTGTCTACCCTTGTGATGGCAATAACACCTACAGAAAAGTCCATCTTTCTTTCAGCAACATAATGTGAAATCAGACCATTCTTCTCCTGGTCAGGGAAGAATCAGCACATGAGTTAATGTATTTTAACAAGGAAATGAAACTTTATCTGTTTCAAAAAAATAACCAACCCACAAATCCTGGGAACTAATTTTTGTAGCTTTAAAAAAGTCCAATTCATTAGTTGTGTTTTGGAGTTCCAAAATAAATAGACCTCTGCTGCACAGCAATGTCACGGATTCCACAGCTCTCAGACGTTATGAACTCCCGACTCGATCTCTGGGAATAAGCCTTAGATCTGAACCATGCTTTAGAAATACATTTCCTAAACAAAGAAAGGAAACAGAATGCGTTACTAACCTAGAAAATACAATGTTACCTCAAAAAACACACATTTGAAGGATATGTTGTTACTTCACAGTAATTCCTCTAACATCCCAGAAATAATTTTTTCCTGTTCCAATAGAATTTTATCTTGTCCCTTTTACTCCAAAGAACTTTTTACTTTTAAATAAAAATGCCAGACCTTGCAAAATGTAGCCTTCCAACTTTGCAGCTCCGCACCTGAATTATCTGATTTCATTTATACCCCATAATATGTTCAAGACCAGAAAAATTAAGTTTTACTTCTCTGTGATTACTTCTTTCTCTTGAGGTCAGTCATGCATGTATTCATTTTTAATTCTCTCCCTGGTTCAGTACTTATCAGCTTCTAACTTCAGATCTTCAACTGTACTTTTCTTTTAGGAAGGCTCTCCAAATATCCAAGCATAATTTAGTTCCATTTTAGCACAAAAACTGCTTGACTTTCCATATTTATTACTGCATTGTCTGAATCAAGTTAATCTTTTCAAGAAAACATAATACGAAAATTAGGAATTTCTAACACTTAGATGCCTAGAATATTTTCTGCATGTATTCAGGGCCATCATTCAGGCTGCTACTTCTATTAAATATAACACTTCAAAATGAAACCACATTGCTAAAATTGATGCATCATTTAATTACTACATGGAACATCTACGTTTCTACTTCATAGTGCTATCGCATAAAATAGACTATATGTGATTCTACAATATCAGGTTTTAAAAATATCCACCTGTTCTTATGCAACTTTGCATTAACTTGTAAAAACAGAGTAATTGTATTTCTCTCCCATGCACACCACTCCAGGGATGTAGAATGCTCTCATAACTAAGACCAAGATATTTGACATCTTTTCAAGTTGTTTGCACATTAGAACAAAGCTACCCTTCTTCAAATTCAGAATGAAAACCATTCTCTATGTTGAACATAATGAGTACTTGAAAATCAGTTCACAAGAACATGTTATCAGAAGATGTTCTGTTTTCAGAGATCTGCCAAGACCCTCTATTGAAGAGACCTATAAAACCCACTGAACACAAACCTGTCACACCAGCAAACCAGAGAATTGCTTACTAACCTTACTATTTTAGATGAAAAGCACCCACGTTACAAAGGCCATCATAAACGGCCCAACACTTTAAAAAAGGCCACAGCTGCATCTTGTGCAAACAGCAGCTCAACCCACTTCTCAGTCTGTTTCCAGCACAGTGGTTTTATTAAAGTTATGGCATACTATTCCCTGAGCTTTCAAGGATTTAAAATGGAAATCAATACAGGAATTAAGTGCTAAGCCCAGACTTCTCAGCTTTCATTTCTTCTGCTCCATGAAATTATGTAGGGAGAATGAAAGTCATACTTTGAGCACTTTTATTCAGAAATGTGGGGAAATACTGGAACAGTAAAAACTTCCAAAATTCCCAAGGATTACTATGATATTATTCTTGTACATCTTATTTTAGGAAATTTTTGAATACTAAAGTAACTGTTTAATCTACAGGAACTTCCATATATGAGAAACTAAAAGAAGGAAAAAAGTATGAAAGTATGTTTTATTCTGCAATACCAATTAATAAGGTTGAATATAAGACTATCTAAATTTTATATGTTTACTTGTAAACTCAGTAGGAATTGGGTCTCAGATTTTACTGTAGGTTGTTTTTTGATTGGTTTGTTTGGGTTTTCTCTGGCATTATTTTTGTTGTGGGGTGTTTTTACTTTTTTTTTTTTTTTACAGTTGAGGGCAACATCACACAGCATTGCCAGGGCAATGGTATGTATGTTACAAAATTAATTTATATGCCAAATTTTACATTTGCAGATTAAGAATGTGATTACAAAATTTTGCTTGTAGATGTTTTAGATTTACCTGTTCTTGGTTATGAGATGCTGTCTTATACGACTACTGAATAATTCCTCAGCCTTTTTAAGAGCTTAGGACAGATAAAACAAATCAGCTGGAGATGTGAATTCAATATGCACAGCTAAAGGCATGATGAACTACTGTATCGATGCTTTCATTCAGGAGTGAAATGTGTACATGTATGGCCAGACTTTGCTAACGCAGATTTGGGCAGGGCTCTCCCCACGTGGGTGTGCCCTTCCAGCCTGCACAGTGGATTTTTTAGGTGAGGCAC
>JAWWEV010000001.1:52074906-52092307 GCA_035583235.1 Hafferia zeledoni | reverse complement strand
GATGGCAGGGAGGCTTGAACTGCCAGGGGATGGTCCCACTGAGACTGGAACTCAGGACCTTGGGATTCAGAGTCCAGGGTGCTCTCCTTTACATCATGGGACCACCCAGGAGTGAAATAGTCCTAAACATATTTACTTTGCAGGATTAAGCTACAACTAATTTGAACAACATAATACTGGGATTCATAAACAGTAACTTACCTGCTGTCTGTGCAGGGTTTATTCCTATACCATCTAGGGAAAAAAAATAAGAGAAAAAAGAGGGGAAGATGGAACAGACACGCATATTACAACTTATTACATTAAACTTGCAGCTCAAAAAATACAGCGACAAGATATAACTAATAGATTAGGTGTTCATGCAGCTATTTCCTGTAATCAATATTAGCCTTGTCACAGGAACTAAAAAGAAACCTTCAGCACAGAAAAATCCAAGCTATATAATTGGACAAAACTTAAACTTAGTGGTTTAGTATCTTCGTGACATGCGTAAGAAATTTAAATAATGCTGCAATATTATTAAATTCAATTTGCAGTCCACAGAGGTTGTGAAATACAAGACACTATTGCTTTTATCAATAACCCTTCACTGAAATTTCAATACGAATTCTATTAAAAAATACATAAACTATACTCTTACCATTTGTTATAATGGCACTTGTTGCTGCAGGAACTTTGAACTAAAGGAAATAAGAGCAGGACAAAATAACATGAGAGACATAGTTAAAGCAGGAAATACATGGGGAATATTAAATTACAATGTTAAGTGGTTCAGGTACAAAAAAAAGAAAGAAGGGTTCCTTTAGATTTATAGATATAGCTAACTTTATTTAATTGAAATGTGACTACTTTAGTAATAATTCCACAAATGTAATGGAGGTTTTTTAATACGTATTGTGCAAATGTGCACCCGAGAGATGTACCAAGTACCTCTAACAAATGAAGGAAAAAAAATCCAAGAGACCACACATTGTAAATGAGAACATTAACACTGACACAATAAACTGTGATAATTGTGGAAAGAACTATACATAAAAAAGACTTAAGACAGCAGTGTTTCCAATATTCCACATTTCAATTTCCATTTTTTCTGTAAAGTCTGTAGGAAAAATGCAAAATGAAAACTAAGGAAAGAGTTTAATTCCATTATCCAAATTCTCACTGCCAAATGTATATTCTGGGAATGGCTAGACTTCTACAAATGACTGAGTGTCCCCATTTAATGATCCATTTTTCTTTCACATTTGCTCTGCCAATTCTGAATTGTGTACAATGAACTTTCACATGTTATATGACGTACTAGAGATGACAGAAAAAAAAATCTGTTCTGCGATTCAGTTACTTCCAGGAAAGAAAAAGAGAAGGAACACACTTTGTTTTGCGCAATAAAAGTAACTTTACTTGGAAAACCCAACCTTTGACAAAGCACTGTGACTGACACTTGATATATAAGATGACTCTTCGACATCACAGTTACAGTTCTACAGTTCCAGGGATGTTCTAGTTTTGATTTGGCCAAACTTTTAAGACTCTGAAAGCTGTCTCAGTAGAAACTTGTAAGGCTAAACAGCCAGAATGTAACTCCTTCTCTGCCCCAGGAGCTTTAGTCTGTGAGAGGATAATGCACTTCCCCTAGAGACCAACAACTCTGCCCTAATTTTAATCTTTTCCATACATGTTTCATACAAGGTACTGTGAAACTGGAACCTGAATCACAACAAACTACATAAGTTAATGTTACACTGTGCAATTCAAGAAAGCAAAAACATTCATATAATACTAAGATGATCTGTCATTCTTTTCAATGCCAGTTCCTGGGGAAGAGTCTAAGTAGTCTTTTTTGCTCTCTGTTTAAGAAGCACTTTGTTCTGCCTGGCCTCAGAGATTCAAAAAGCTTCAGGCACTGATCCAGAGTGGTGTGAGGTCCAACAGCAAAACTCACAAGGATACTTAAAATACTCACAGGAATTAAAATAATGGTTTGCTAAATGTGAGTATTTAAGTAAATAATTCTTTGCTAAATCCATTTCTCTGACTACCCTATCACTAACATTGCAGTTCCATGAGTAGGTAAAGTTAACAGGTTCAATGGCAATGGTTCCACCAGAAGTGGCCTCTCTCTCTCTCTCTGACTACTCAGTCCTACTCCAACTCCTCCCTGCCTCTCATACTCACTTATTACATTTTTCAGTCTAGGTCTCTTGTGTATAGGTTTTGTAGGCACAGCCATATGAGTTCAGAATAAAAATAAGTGGGGAAAACATAGTAAAAAATGAAATTAAATTGCCACATATCTTTAATAGCATGTAATATTCTGTATAACACCTTATTCAAGGAAATTTATAACAAAAAGTAGACACAACTTCCCCTCACAAGCTGTGTTTCCACTAAGATCTCCTGTCACATAGTGGTGTAACAGTAACAGCATAAGGACACTTAAGACATGGAGTGCATTATCCTTCCTCACTACTTTATTACAATTCCACTGCTTGAATAAATGAAATATTCAATAACCCAGGATTTCCCATGTTTTCCTAAAAAGAGGGGCAATTCCAAGAACAGACTCTGCGGAATCTTTTGCTGATTAGATAAAGAGAATCCATCGTGCTTTTGATTTTACTGTTTATACCCAGTGAACATCTCTTAACCTTTGCCCCCTTAATCTGAAACAATGATACATCTCTTCAAATACATTACATGGGCACTTTAGACACCTAATGGCTTAGAATTCCATGTGAAAGATCTAACCTCATTATCCATGTCTTATTCCCTTAAATCAGTTTTTTAAATCTAGCCCATATCTAATCTTGATCCTTTCTATAATCAAGCACTGTATGTCTTCCAAAGGGAAAGGTTACTGGAACTGAATGTGAAAAGAGTTTAAGAATTTCCTGAATAATTCCAAAGGATTTTCTGGATATTCCACATAAGCAATTTTTAATATTAAGTATTCAATAGCAGTATCTTTTAGTTCTCTTCACTGCTACAAATTACCACATCACTAATATCAAATGGTTTAATTTAATTGCAAAGAAGAACACGAAGTGTGTCAATGCCTTCTGCTGATGCAAAATTTGTGCAAGAATCACTGAGTTTAGCATTCCAAAAGTTTTGGCAGGCCCCCACTGAGGCCAGTAAAGTCTGTGTCCATCCATAACCAACAGCAGTGCTGTATTTTACCACTAAAAAGGCTTGCTTTCAAGAATGTTCAAAATGATCAAAACCAACATCATTGCTCTCCACTTACTTCTTCAGCAGCAAACTTCAGGACGGCTGTGAAAGGTGTGCTTTCAGGCACACTCAACCTGAAATTGCAATGCAAGTAAATACGTGACTGCCAAGACAAACCAAAAAGCATTTTTATTTCCTATTAAACTAACTGCAGCTTCACTTTTACCTTTGGCAGTACCTTTGCCAAAGGTGTGCAAGCACTACTTAAGTGGAGAAGAGGGGCCCGTTGGGCATGAGATGCTTCAAAAGAAGCATTTTTAGCAGAAAGTGGGAAAATGTATGAGTTTAAGCAGCTATGGGATTAAGTTCCATAGCAATGTCCTCTCCAGGATGAGAGAACGTGGTCTCAAGCTGTGTCAGGGAAGGGTCAGGTTGGATCTCAGGAAGAATTTCTTCACAGAAAGAGTTGTCAGGCGCTGGAATGGGCTGCGTAGGGAGGTGGTGGAGTCACTGTCCCTGGCGATGCTTAAGGAAAGACTGGACGTGGCACTCAGTGCCATGGTCTGGGTGACACGGTGATCGGTCTAAGGTTGGATTCAATGATCTGTTTTCCAACCTGATCCATTCTGTGACTCTGCGAGAGACACGCAGGGCACTGGGGCGAACCGGGACAGCCCCGCGAGGTGAGTTAACCACGGACACGGCCTGTCGTTCCACACGGAGGGATCCAAACGCCGCTCCCACCCGCGGAATGCCCATCCTGATGGGATGGCCATCAGGAGCTGCCCCCCGTTTTCACTCCCCCCTCTCTCGCCCGCAGCAGCACCGGCCCGGCCCAGCACTCACACTTTGTAGGGCAGCCGCGGGTCCGAGGTGAGCGTCACTTTAAAGGTGACCTTCGACCTGTGGGGAGAGCACAGTGTTAGGGGCGCGGGGGCGGCGGGACCCCTGTTAGTCCGTCTGTCTGTCCGCCCGTCCCCCCTCCCGCGCCTCACTCACATCGCGCTCCCGGCTCGGCTGCCGCTCCTTTGACACGTCAGCGCCCCGCGGGGCCCTGCGCTCTGCCTGAGCTGCCCGCGGCGCGCCTGACCACACACGGGAGACAAACATGCCGCGCTGACCTGCCACGGTGTAGGGACGGCGGTGTTCTTGCTCGGTGCCTCACGGGAATCGGGAAGGGAGAGGGTGAGGGGCGGACGAGAAGCACTGGTGAGCGGCGGGGAGGATTTCTAATGAGGCAGTAGCGCAGGTTGTTCCGCGGCCGAGGTAGGACCCAGGTGCTGGTTCCCCGGCAGCTCCATAGGCGTGTGCGGGGCCAGGAGCGGCAGGAGTGTGTCTGTGTCTGTGTCTGTGTCTGTGTCTGTGTCTGTGTCTGTGTCTGTCTGTCTGTGTTTGTGTGTCTGTGTCTCTGTGTGCGTGTGTATCTGTGTGTGCGTGTGTGTGTCTGTGCGTGTGTGTGTCTGTGCGTGTGTGTGTCTGTGTGTCTGTGTGTCTGTGTGTGTCTGTGTGTCTGTGTCTGTGTGTGTGTGTGTCTCAGTGTGTAATGGGGCTGGGGGAGCGGCTCGCCGTCGGGTTTGCTCACCGCAGGCCACCTCTGGAGTGCTCTGCCCACTTCTGGGCCCCTTAGTACAAGGGAGTGTCCTGCAGAGCACAGCAGGGGTGACCAGGGGGCTGCAGCATCTTTTAGGAGCAGGGACTGCGGGAGCTGGGCCTGTTCAGGCTGCTCAAGGAGGTCGTGGAGTCTCCCTCACTGGAGACATATCAAAGCCACCCGGATGCGTTCCTATGTAACCCGCTGTAGGTGGCTCTGCCTTGGCAGGGGGATTGGACTGGATGATGTCCAGGGATCCCTTCTAACCCCAGTGATCCTGTGTTGCTCCCAACCAGAATGTTCTGCAGCTGCTTGCTGAAGTTGTGCAGAGGAAGATAAATGCCAATTCCCACCCCAGTAATGTTTAAAAACATTCACATCTTCCTTGTGAGGAGGGAGCTAGAATTGGAGTTTTGTTTGGATAGTGATGGCAGAAAATCAGTGGGTTTCAAGTTTGTCTGTGACTTTTGACAAGCGAATTTCTCTCTAATAATGCGGAGTGGAATTGCAAAGTAATTTTTGTCTTTAATGCCTGTTCATCTGTTAATACAGATGATGACCAAGTTTTCAACTATGGCTATGTCAGTACTACCACTGTAGAAAATACTTTGTCAGACTGCTTACATATCTTCTCCAGTCTCTGCTGTCTGCAGGAAGGACAACTTTTACTGCAGACTGAGGTGCTTGTTAGCACACACTGCTTGCCAGACTGGTCATAGCAAAGTACTTTGTTATGCTTGCTTTGACTGGGGTCTCGTTAGGCTTAGGGTAGATGAAATGCTGTACAAAAGTCAGTTGATGCACTGGAATCATTAATTTTTTACTTAAGAACAGGTTTGGTGCCCAGGAATGACATTCAGCTTTTCACCCTTGTGCTGTTCTTATCTGAATATAGACAAAACTGGGGAAAAAAAAAAAATCAGAACAAGAAGAAATTCACCAGCAGCTTGTGCAATGGCATTAATATTTCCTAATATCTCCTGCATTTATGTCACTGTGTCTGCCTTTCATAACTCTATCAAATTGATAGCTCATGCACATTTTGTAATCCATTAGTGATCTCATGGCTTTTTCATCCCCCAGCTTCTAAGAGATTACACCTGTAATTAGTATAAATTAATAGCTGTCTCCTAGCATTTAACCTTGCATTTTGTGTAGCTAAATGCCATCCTGTATTCTTGCCCTTTTCAAAATCAGTTTTCATGTATGTATGATGTTTATGTCTTTGATTTATATAGCTCTGTCATCTGCAGCTTTCATTAATGCCTTCCTGTTTTCTGTTCCAAAGTCATGAATGCAGATGTGAAATAAAAGACTAAACCTTTTAGAACTTAATTTCTTGCCTCTCAGTCTGAGTACTTCCCCTCTGAGGAAATAAGCACACCCAAATCATTTAGTACCCAGATTTACTTTGTTAAATCCAGTTGAAGGATATGTGTGCTATAATGCTGAGAACAGTCTAAATCCAGGCCTGGGTAGTCTTGCATTCTGGACACGTGGTCTTGTCCTCTGTAAAGCAGAGAAACCAACACGACCAGGGAGAGCATCAGTTCAGGAAATTGATTTGGCTAAAATCTTCAAAGTTTAGATGATTTTAATCTGATTATTTTCCTCAACAAGCAATATAAAAGGGTGTGTGGAAGAACATATCTGGTTGTCAGTCACACTTAGGTCTGCTTGAGGTGCTGTGGGACTGTATCTTAAGCAGCCATCAAAAATTTGGTGGTAATGACAGGGAGTGGTGGGCTGAACGTGGCTGGGTGCCCATCAAAGCTGTTCTGTCACTCCTCAGCTGAGCAGGGAGGAGAAAACAAAGGCTCGTGGGTTGAGATAAGGACAGGGAGAGATCAGTTATTAGTTACTGTCACAGGCAAAACAGACTTACGGAAATTATTTATCAAATCAGAGTAGGGTAATTGGAAATAAAACCAAATCTTGAAAACATCCCCCTCCCTCCCTTCTGGACTGAACTTCGCTCCTGAGTTCTCTACCTTGTCCTTGCACTGGCACAGGGGGAGGACTCCTCAGACTCTTCCCCTGCTTCAGCCTAGGTCCCTCCCACAGGGTCACACGTCCTACCAGCAAACCTGCTCTGATGCCTAGAGCTCATCTTCCCCCTCTTTCTCCACTGACCTTGGTGTCTGCAGTGGTTTCTCGTGTATTGTCAGTCCTCTCCTCTCTCTGCTTGCCATGCAAACCCAATACACAGGGTCAGGATCTTCTGATGTAGATTCAGAAGCTCAAGTGATTTCATACAAGTAAGACCTCTCCAGTGCTGCAAATACAGAATTTTACTGTGCTGTCTAAACCTGTTTACAAGGCTAGAAGAGTTGATTTTGTTTTTCACAGAGAATTTACAACAAATAAAGGAACAAGAATGTGCATGGTTTTTCTTTCAGTTGAGAGAGTTAATGGAACTTGGTGTCCTGTTGGCAAATAAGCCAGGGATGCATTAGAGGACTCTGTTTCACTAATGGGTTTATACACAATGACGTTCTTCTCAACTTGAGAAAAACTAGTTCTGCCCTCATATCCCTGTGAGTGAAAACAGGGGAATAAATAGAATTCTTTATATGTTTTCCCTGCAGCTCTTATATACCGAAACTTAAATATTTTGTGTGATAGCAATGAGACCTATGTTTGACTTTTTTAGCTGTGGAGATTACAGAAGGAATGATGTTTTCAACAATTAAAACAGGATCTCTGGCAATACATAAATGCATTTGTACAATGGAAAGCTTTTAAGTAATGAAAATATTAAAAAAAAAATCCAAACCAGAAAATAACAAGAAAATTATCCCCCTGGATCCCATGGACATGACTTAGGTGAACTAAAATACCTCTGACAACACTTTGGGGAAGTCCTTCTGTTCTTAGTAGCACAGCAGGAGAGAAAAGAACTGCAATATGTAGGACCTATTCATCCCACTTCTGTATTCCACCTGGGTGGACCTAGTTTGATTGAGTTGAGAGGGCAAATAAAACAACAAGAAAGTGAAATTTTAGAAGTACAAAAAAAAAATTAACAAGATGTATTGATTGGTATTTAGCTGCATGACCAAGATGGTCACTTTTCAGAAGGTAAAATTATTCTAGAAGGTGCATCTGTTTCTTGAAATAAGATGGAACATAAAAAATTACAATGGAGGGTGGAGGGAGGTGTTTGTTTCTTGAGTAGTTACATTGTAGATGGTGGCATGTTCTTATTAGACACTTGTAGCCTGAATAAAACTTCCCAATAAACATTTTCTGAGTTGCCATGATTTATTACCAAGATTATTTTGTTAATATGCATCATGGGGGAAAAAAGTTCTTTGATGGTATTTTCAAACCCCAACAGAGAGTACAAAGTGCTGGAGCGTTTAAAAGAATGTTACTTAGCCAGCTTTAATTCTTCCTGCTCTGTTTCCTATCCTGCCTTACTGTAGTCTCTGTCAGATACAATATATTGCTGAGCATTGATTTAGAGCTGCCCTGTGATACAGAACCAGGACTTAAAATTTCCTGCTCATCCAACAACAAGTAAACATGACCAGAGATTTCTCCTCTGCTTCTGAAACACACAGTGTGACCTACAGTCTTTTAACCTTTGTTGTATTTCTACATCCATGGCTGCATGTGCTGTTTGAAGAATACCAATTTTTATGCTCCCAAACAAGTGCCCATGTGGAGGAAGAGCTTATTACACAAGCATCTATGTTAAGAACTCTCTGGAAGTATCAAATCTGAAATTTTAAGAAAGGCAGTAAAACGTCTTCCACCTGCAAAATGTGCTTTTAGCCTTGTCAATTTTGGACTTAAATAAGGAATGTTTGAGTTCCAGGAATCTTTGCTGAGAAAGCACTGAATTAAGCCTTTTAACAGGTATCCAGAAAATTAAATCTTGGCACTGGCATGCTTTCCTTCTATGTTCACAAACAATGAATTATACAAATGAGCATTGCCAAGCGATGTGTTACAAGACGGAGAGGGAGGTGGGAGAAACAGTATTTCTCCAACCAACCACTTCCATACTGAGCATGTGGATAAAGTTGGATGGCTTCTGCTCTGAGTGAGGATGTGATTTCACCAGGTGTATCTACTTATTTATCTTACTCCCATGAAAAAGGAGAGATCCTGTTTTTTACCCTCAGTTCTGTCTCATGATCTGTTCCTGGCCTCCTGTGGGCTTGCTGCAATTTGCTTGGTCTTTGTGCTTAGTGGACTTACCAGTGAGTCAGTTCAAATCAGCAGAATACATGGATGTTTCTTTGCTGGTTCAGAGCATTTAGTCAGGGAAAGATCTAAGATGACACAGCACAGGAGATAAGGACATCTTCCTCTTTTGTCAGTAGGTGATCACAGAATCATAGAATTCTATAGGTTGGAAAACAGCTTTAAGATCACTGAGTCAAACATTAACATGTTTGGATTTGATGATCTTAAAAGTCTTAGGGATAAGGTTTCTCCTTGATACCATTTCCTATAGTCAGAGGGTAGAGGGTTGGGGTCCTCCTTTAGTTGCTTTGGCTCAGCATGGTGGTGTGTCTCTTGCCTCTCCCCTGATCTCTCTCAGGCTCATCAGTGGTAACCCTGTGACCCATCCCAGTGGGTAGAGGCACCTCCTTGACTGCAGAATCCTGCTATGTCACCCAGAGTCAGCTGCCTTGCTTGAGTAGAGTCTGGTAGGATCTTTCTATAGGAAATTCAGCCCTCCAGAAAGGAAGAAATAGCACTGCATGATCTCTAAGTGTTTTGGGTTTTTTGTTTTGGTTTTTTTGTTTGTTTGTTTGTTTGTTTTTTGTTGCACGTTGTTACTCCACTAGCATTACAGGTTCTATGTTTCCTCTTTTTTTTTTTTTTCCCCTTTTTTTACAGAATCGGTGGTGTAACATATAACATAAATTTAGCCTGTTGAAACTATCCTGTTTTTACCCACCTGTGAGAAAACTTTAACCTCCTTCAAATAGAGAGTTTCCACTTTCAGGAGCCTGCAGCCCATATGAGACAGGAGCAGTTTTCTATTCCATACTATGTCACTGTGTTTCTCTGTAAAAATATTGACATACACAGGGTTTTTAAAAAGCATTGTTAAGTCAAACGTAGAGGAAGATAATACTTTAGAAATGTCATGCAAAGTTAATCATAAGACAATTTGATACATCTTCATAATCTTCCTTTAACAAAATAATAACTAAAAGCTATTACAGTTCTCATGTCAAACATTTTGCAAAAATAATTTGTCATAACGAGATGATCACATAGAAATGTCATATTAGTCATATAGAAATCATAATGCTAGGTCTCTAGGCTTCAGAATTTTTATTGTATGTGTGTGTGTAGTTAAATAGTACAGAAAATCACGAATCAGAATAAGGTTTAGTCTTCTGAAGTATCAGCACTTGATTTTTTTTTTTAATTTTTTTAAAATTGCTTTGAAAAAGTGATTATTAAGACATTTTTAAATCAAAATGATAATCCAAGAATGAAGCAATAGGACAATAGGAAATAGCCTCAAGTTATGCCAGGGGAAGTTTAGATGGATAATAGGAAGAATTTCTTCACTCAAAGGGTTGTCAAGCATTGGAACAGACTGCTCAGGGAAGTGGTTGAGTTACTATCCCTGGAGGTATTTAAAAGATGTTTAGATATGGTGCTTCAGGACATGGTTCAGTGGTGGACTTGGCAGGATTAGGTTAATGCTTGAACTTGGTTAGTTTTTTCCAACATAAATGATTTCATGATTATAAGCATTTATCAGGAAAAAGTGTCTGGAAGAACCAAAATTGAGTATTCTTTCTTCAAGTTGACATTTTTTAGTCATGGAATTTGATTTATGTAATGGGGGACTGACAGCATTTTATATATGTGTACTGTGTCCTGTTTTTTAGAATATGTTTGAAATTATTTTAACTTTGAATAATTTTCCAGATGAATAATTTTTCAGGTGTCCTGTTCATCTTAAAAGTAGTTTGATTTATCTCTTTTGTCATGATGACAATTACAAACTTTTTTTAGTGACAGCAATGCTTTTGTTATACTTTTTTATACACAGGAAATACTCTCAGAATATTTTACATAAGATTCATATATATGTTTTAATTGGGCACTAAGAAATAAAATAACTGTAGTTGTTTTAAACTGGAGGGTCACTGCCCATCCCTCCGATGAGGAAAGGAAGATATGGATATAAAGATTGTCCAGATCTAGAGTTAACCTTTTTGCTCCAACTGTTAACTGTATCAAAATGTTTTTTTCTTGATTATGCAGTGAGCACAGGTTTTATGGAAGATTTTATTAACTGTGTTTTGGAGAATTGTGAGAAGGTTTTATTTTGTCAGCTAATCAGCAGTCTCAGAAAATACATGCACCTGTATTACCTGCCTGCTATAAGCAGCAAATTCTGTGATATGAGCATGCTGCTCTGAAATGGCCCAGTAGGTATTGCACCTAATTATGCAGATTCTTTTCTCCAGTAAGCTTTGCTGTGTGTAGATTTTCTTGTGTCCATTACCAGGATGGGCAGTTCTATCATTTATTTTTACTACCACTATATACTACAGTGGGTTGGCTGGAGATAAAACCACCTTATTTACAAGATGATTCAGAGAATGGGACAATATACACAAATGTATTGCGGACTCTGATAGTGAGTTACACATAAGAGTGTACTGAGGAATAAATTCAGGCTAAGAATGTTTTTTATTGTGATATTCTTTTCCTCTGTAAAGAATAAATACAAATCCAACCAAGGTGCTTTTGCAATACTACCGGAATAGTTTTATTATGTGCTTTTTCATTTCTTAAGCAGGTTGAGCTTTACATGCAGATTTAAATTATTGCTAAGCCCATGAAAATTCAGTGAGAGACCAAATTTTCATCCTTTACATACAGCCTTGATATAAAAAAACAAAACAGCAAGAGTTCTGATTCAGCTCCTACTGCAATTTAATTATTCATAAAGTGCCTAGCCTATTGGATTTTTTTAAAGCAGGATTCTTTTTCTTTAAATAGATCAGGTTATTCTAGTGACTTCACAGTTAACATTTAACTAAAAAGAACTGCAGAGATCGTTGCTGAAGTGTAGCAAGAAATTAGGCCAAATTATCTTTCCATTTTTAAAAGTAAAGACTGGCAAAGAGAAGGAAACTAAAGAAGAAATTAATTTCAGGTCCAGGAAGCTGTGATTCTGACAGACTTAATACAGGAGTTCAACTGTGATATCCCTCACAGTTCTCTAAACAAGTTCATCTGGTATATGTTCTCTTTATTCAGTCATTTGTTATGAAGATACCTCTCGTATTTTTCCTCTCCTTTTTGTTCTCTGTGGTGGCAAGCCCAAAAGAGAGTTTATAAAACCTGCAAATATTATTACAAGAGGACACTTCTCTCTGACATGGAGCTGAGGTTATGCAGATCACTAATTTAGTGTTTGAAGGGATTAGAAATGAGATTTAGTGAGGTGGCAAAAGGTGGTGCATCTCTGTCGAAATGAAAGAGAAGTGAAAACCTATGCTGTGTTTGCAAAGTCTGGACTTTTAAATTGCTAAAGCTTCTTTTGGCAAAAAGATAAACATGACCTTTAATTTTCTTCATCCAGAACAGGCCTTTCTAACCTGCTGTGGTTCAGGACACCAGGCTTCAAATCATGACTGTTTATCAGGCTTTGCATTCTAATTTCTTCGGGTACAAAGCCAAGTATTTGCATGTCGCCTTCCTGTGGACTTCTTAATTGATCAGAGAATTAGCTGGAGTGTTCTGACCTGGGAAATATTGCTTCCTCGTGCGGTGCTTGCTGTAGCACAAAGCTGAAGATTTATCTGAACATTTAAGATGCTTTTGTGTTAGACATGGTAAAAAATTTCTTATTTCTGGATCATTACCCATAAAACAAAATTAATTCCAGGAAGTGCAAAATTATATTGGCATAAGGGATTTTTAAGCTTTGAAGTGTATCACTGTTTATAAATAATAAAGAAACAAGCAGAGAACAGAAAATGACCCCTAACTAGCAAACGAAGACTTGAGTCACAACTTCTTGTGCCAAATGAGTTTCTGAGGAATGTATCATTCCTTTCAATAACTTTTTGTTTGCTTTCCATTGCAGGGGTTTTTTTATACGGTTTTTTATATATATACTCTCGTTAGTATATCTTTATGCTATCTCCCAAACACTACTGTTTAACAAGGCTTAAGAAAACGTATTAATACCTTTCAATATTCTGATTGCAATAAATTTTAACTACAGATCCAACACTACCTACAGAAGTGGTAGAGTTCAGCTGACCAAATGCTGGTGCCAACTCTCTAAATACCTATACCTAAACTAGTTCCCTTGTGTTCCCACTCCATGGAGTCAGTTTAGGCTATTATATTTTTAACTTTAGCAGATAATTCTCTTTTTCTGAAAGCTCCATTGTAACTTTTCCCTTCAGCATTTGCTTTGGCAACACTCCCGAAGATAGATCAGGATTACCATTGTTAGAAGGGCAGAGTGGTATACAGAAAATATAAAACAGTAGTAAATAGTGTCATAGAACCAAATAAAAGAAATTAACTGGAAAAAAATGCAAAAGGAAGATTGTATGAACTCATTGGAAAGAAGATGTCACAAAATTTTGGAATGGTTGAGGTGAGAAGGGACTTAGAGAAGTTATTTGATCCAATCATCCTCCTCAAGCAGGGCCACCTCGAGCAGGTGGCTGAGGGTCATGTGCTGATGGCTCCTGTGTGTCTTCAAGGATGAAGACTCCATCATTTCTCTGGAAAACCTGTGCCAGTGCTCAGTCATGTTCCCAGTCAAAAAGTGTTTTCTGCTTTTCGGAGGGAACTTCCATTGCCTCTGGTCTTAGTTCAACACATGAATTCGGAGGACGTGAGCTGTGCAGGAAACTGATGGCAGAAGAAAGAAATACAAATTAGACTGTAAAAGAATGGGAAAAAATGTGTGGGTATCACCTGTCTACTGCCTGGAAGAGTGGAACCAAAATGGTAAAACCACAAGTATTATTAATGAAGTAGTAAGATCATTGAAACTACATACAGTGGAAAAATGGAATGGGCAAGTATGAGATAACATCAAACACATTGTTAACTTCCAAAATCTACCCATAACTCAAATAATAGAGGAAAAAGAAATCTCTAAATGTTACATTTTTTTATAGGTTCATTATTGATTACATCTGTATAGTCTTCATTTGGACACTTTTTTTGTTGTAGTCTGGCAAAAAACTGCTGGCAATATGCTATTGTGTATATTTTTTTCCTCTTCTATATCAAATTATTTTTTTATCCTGCATAATTCCAACATCATTTACTTTTTTCCTCTTTGTTTTCTGCTTTCTTTTGTTGATCCGTACTTTCTTTTCATTCTGTGCTTATTTTTATCTTATCCCTCAGCCTTTTTCATGCTGTACTCCCTGTACTCAGTCATATTTGTATTGCAAAAATTACCACTTCTTCATGAATTCTCACCTTCCATCTGTTTTTCCTTAATAGATAAGCCAAGATGTGGCTGCTGCAAGACTGTTATCTAACCTTAAATTCATAGTATTATCTGTTACATTAAAATGTGTTGTCTGATGTAGATAATAAGCTCCTGGATCTGGTTTGTTTTCCCATATAGAGTAATCAGTGATACAGATTTAGACAATGTATTCCAAATGAAAAATCTGTATGAAAGAACAAATGTAAATGGTGCCTAAAAAGAGGATTAGTGTCTTTCTTCTCTGTTACATCATATTCAGACTACTGTAAAAAACAGCAGATTTCCAAACACAGGAGACCTATTGTAAAAGTTAAAAAGTACTGCATGGAAAGGCTGCACATTACATAATAAAATGTATCATATTAACATGTATCATAAAATAAAGAATATATAATATTAACAATTTTCCTTATTTTTATATGATTCTCAATGAAGCATGTTGTTTCTGAAGTAACTTCAGGAACTAAAATGTTAATGTGACGTTCATTATGACATAATGACCAATCTTTTTACAAAAATTGTAACAGAAATTATATTCCTTCAGAACTGGGAGTTCCAAAGTTAGTAGGTTTCAAAATCATACTAAGTAAATTAAGAACTAAGGACAAATACTCTCAGAAATAATTTAAACTAGTTTTTTAGACTTACTGTTTTGACTGGATCTGCACTGTAGCTTTTTAGCTATATTCTTTATATCACAAATAAGCTGCACTTCTTCAATAAAGCTGTTATGGGAAAGCTGTAAAGGAAAAAGTGTTGTTATTTCAAGGAAATCCTGTATATTTGAAAGTTCCTGCAACTCATTATTTTTATAGGAAATTATTGGGAAGTTTTTATTTTGATTTTTAATTAGAATTACTTATTTTGAAAAGGAGAATGTTAGAGATGTATTATTAAAGTTTAGGGTTTTTGCAGGTGCTAAGTGAAATCTATATTCTATTCTACAGACTCAGACTAGCCAAAAAACCCAAGATCAGATCAGAGGGCATTCTCTCTGTTTCGCCTGTTGTTTTCTTGCACAGGGTATGCTGAAATAATGCAAGAGGTAAAACATGTCTATTTCAGGTAAAGCTCCTATTGACTCCCTGGACAGCAAAATGAGTGTGGAAACTAATGGTCTTCTGAAATAGGATGATTGGATTTGTTCAGTGACTTGGTGCCACATACAAAATGGTCTTGCTTGTTATTGATATTTTGTCAGTCTAAATTAGTCTTTTTTGCTTCAGAAAGATTCTTATTAACTCTGTTTCAAAGCCCGCGAAGGCACATTTTATCAAAGGCCTTATCAGCACTCTGGGAACGGATTTTCTAAGAAACCCTATTGACTTCTTGAGTCAATTATTCTGTTAAAGCTGCTCGCATGATTTGCAGAACATGAATGCTATAGGAAAGAGGTAATCTTGCTATTTTCTGGCATGCTGAAGGTTTTTATGTTGTTACCTACATTATTCTTTACTGAATCATGGAATATTTGAGGCTGTAAGGCACCTCTGAAGATGATCTACTTCATCTCTCTGTCTCAAAGAATGGTCACCTAAAGCTGATTGCCCACCTCCTCTTCTAGTTAGGTTTTGAATATCTCCAAGGATGAAGACTCCACGTCCTCTCAAGGCAATCTATGCCAGTTTTTGACTACCCTCACAGTAAAAGGTTCACCTCCTTTGACCTGCTTTTGATGCTTTGAATGCAACCCAGGAGGCAGTTGGTGTCTTTCGCCACTGGGCACCCTGATGGCTCATGGTCAGCTTGCTGTCCACCACTCCCCAAGTCCTTTTCTGGAAAACTGCTTTCCAGCTACCCAGTCCAGCCCTGTACTGGTGCAGCAATTAGCAGGATCAGTGTTTATATCCTGGAATGATGTGCAGAAAAATGAATTAAACATTTTGCTGGCTGAAGGCAGCAGTTAAATCCTTAGTCTTCTCTACTTAGGCCTGAATTAAGGTACATTGCCATGCCTTTCCTTGTGTGTTGCCTTCCTGAAGTTGACATGTTTAATTTATCAAAATCTTCCTTGTATTAGGTATCCCCAAACTGCACAGAGTACTCTGGATGCAGCCTCAGGTGCTGTGTACAGCAGAACTGCTTCCCCTGATCTCCTGACCTCTTTTCTTCTAATGCAGCCCAATAATGTATTTGACCTTTGTTGCCCGCTTTTCTGCACAACTGATACTCCCAAGCAGTTTTGTTGCCTGATGTTATTCCATTCCAGACACAGCACTTGCATTTGCCCTTGTTGAACTTTCTGAGATTCCAGTCAGCTCATTTCTCCAGTCTCCTGATGGGGAGAGAGAGTCACCACGTTCTCTTGTCTTCCCCTTGAACAGCAGCCCTGCCTTTGGGCATACTGATTTTGTGATTTTCCACAGGCTTCCCTGTAGTGCAAATATGTCTCTTTATTGAGGCTTTCAATAAAGATATCCTCCCCAGTCGTGCCCCCAGACAGCACCACTACCAGCTGGACTTTGTGCCATTGATCACAATCCCTCAAGTGCATCAGTTCAGCTAATTTTTTCCTGCATTATAGTCCACCCTTTGAAACGATATCACTTTGCTTAAAGGAAACAATGGGAGACCACCCTGAAAACTACAGCAAAACCAGGGTAAATGACATCCACTGCTTTCCCAGCATCTCATCACAGAAAGCTATCAAGTTCCTCAGGCAGAGTTTGCGCTTTGGAAATTAGTACCCAGTTACATCGAGTCTGTCACATGCCCAAGATAAAGGATCCAGGAGGATTTGTTCCGTAATCTCCTCACTGATGTAAGACTAACTGTTTTTGTAGTTCCTCAGAGCCTCCTTCATACCTTTCCTGGGTCTGATGCTTGTGTTTTTCCAGTCATCAGGAACCTCACATAATTGCCCTAGCCTTTTAAAGATCGAATAGCGTAGCTTCGCAGTGACACTGGCCTCAACACCATCTTTTTTACTAAAATACAATCTTCATCTTAGACACTACACTTTAGCATACATAATTCTGCTTCTCTGTTTCTCCCTGTATATATATATGTGTACATATATATATATATATATATGTATGTGTGTTTATATATATATGTATATGTGTATATATACATATATATATGACCAAACTTTGCGAACGCAGATTTGGACAGGGCTCTCCCCACGTGGGTGTGCCCTTCCAGCCTGCACAGTGGATTTTTTAGGTGAGGCA
>JAWWEV010000001.1:52025291-52074806 GCA_035583235.1 Hafferia zeledoni | reverse complement strand
GTGACAGTGAAGTCCTTGGGACTGTCACAGCACCCGGTACTAACCGGGGCTGACCCTGCTGAGCATCCGAGATCTGATGGGATCGGATAGCAGGCAGGCATTGAACTGCCAGGGGACAGTCCCACTGAGACTCAAACTCAGGACCTTGGGATTCGGAGTCCAGAGTGCTCTCCTTTACACCACAGGACCACCCCTTCTCCCTGTACACATACATATAAAGAGAGAAATATATAGGTTACTTTAGAGAAATTCCAAGCCAGTTGTAGGATAATGTAGATTTTTCAAGAAAATTTTCAAAGAGGACAGAGCTTAGGTTTTTGAAGTCAAAGGGAGTTTTGCAGTTTACTTCAATGGATCTGAAATTTCACTCACAGTTATTCATGACTTTATTAAATTAGGAACATAAACTGCCTTTGAACAAAATGTAGAAATTTCTTTGAATCTTTTTCTAAAATTTTAGAGGAAAAAGTAACTGGAATTGGAATAATAATGATAATAAAAAAGAACTGGAAAGTTAGAACATTCACTTTTTTTCCTACGAACTCTTGTTGGATTGCATTAAAAAAATGGGGTGTGACCTTCATGAAAATTCATTCCAATTTTTTGACTGACAGCGGATCTTTATACTTAATGTTGTGTTCATTTTAACCCATTTACATGACCCTGTTCATAAAAATTCTGCACATAGGATCCCCTTCAGACCAATAAGGTGCATTATGCATGTAGTGGCCAAGATGCTCACCAAAAGAGGTGATGTGTGGGAAAGTGAAGTTTCTCCTGGGAGTGGTTTAATGGTTGCAAGAGTTCGATGATTGTGGTGCCTTTCCAACTCAGGATATGCTATGATCCTCTGACTGAACCTGTTGTTTTAAGAAAGAGAGAACGCTCTATTTTAAGGCAGTTTTTAAAGGTGAGTCTACAACTTAAACTTTTTGAAGATAAAAATATTGCAATAAATAGTATTGCAGTAGCTGCAATAGGGAGTCAAATGAGATGTGAATGTTTTTGCTGTCTGAGTATAAGGTAAGTCAGCGTGACAGACAATGAAAGATCAAGAAAATTGGTGAAATACTTAAATAAGGGAGATAAAATTTTCTCACTGGTCTACCAAAGACAGACTCAGGAGGAAAGAATTCATTTGGTTAATACCCCAGCTAGATACTGCTAAGTTTCCACAAAAAGAAAGAAAAATGTTTTCTAAATATGTGCTTCACTAGGCACATTTACTGAATTGTAAGACATGCTTCTGCAAACCCTTAGAAAAAGGAAGGGATTAGTTTTGATCCACATGAAATAGTGAATTAAGCTGAAAAGGCATAGATAGGATTATGCTAGAGCAACTGGGGTCATAATCCACTCTGTTTAATAGAAACTGAAAATGAACACATCCTACTTTTAATATTTGCAAATTTCTTAGTTCGGGAGAGTTATTTTCCCATTGACAACAATTTAGTTAGGATCTGGGTTTTTTTTTAAACTTTTAGTGCTGCAAAAGATATTTATAAGTGTTAAAATTTGCTTTGCTTTTTCAAATAATGCTTGTTTTACCCTGTATTAAGTCTTGTCTGAACAACCTAGAGATTTTTTCCACCTTGTACCCCAATATAATAAACACTAATAGCAATGGTGTGACTTTCTTATCAATATACATTTAGGAAGCAACAGCTCCTGCCTTGTTACCTGGCTTGGGGGAGTTAGGCAAGATGAGTGAGATAAAGAGCCTTTTATCAGGCAGTAGCATGGCATGTGTCTTATGCGTGCCGTCTCATGTCGCATGGACATCCTTCTTGTGGATCGTGCATATGTGCAATCAGTCAGTCTGAAAACCATGCTGAAGATTCTGCTTGGAAAGCCAAATTCCTTAATGATGGTGTGTCTTATGGAAGTGGCTCCAGACCTTTTACAGAGTCTCAAAGCATTCCTCAGAATGGTTCAGCATACACACTTCTTTTCCACTGTAAAAAGGTGTGAAAACCACTGAAACATCTCATTTTGCTACTCTCTCATTTGTTCATGTAATTAGGTCATTGTTGGGCCGTGGTGTTTGAGTAGGACAGGATTGAAGATTTCAGTATTTTTGCTAGTGCCATTTCAAACGTTTTTTGTTAATCTAAGCCCACGACACGGGGCTGGGAAAGATGATACAATTCAGAGATTTGCACCCTTCTTACTTCTCAGTGTCATGCCCAGGATACCTGGTGGCAGGTGCAGTGGCCCTAGCTGCCACCATTGCATGTCTAAATCCTGTCATGAGTGGTTGGACAGCTGAATCATTCTCTAGTCTCTGACAGAGTGTCTACATCTCTGCAGAGTACAACAGCTTAACCACCTAGATTTTAGTGGTTGTAACCTCTGACTGAATCCCATTCTAGTTGCCTTGAATCCCATTAAAATCAACTATTTGAAAGTAAGATTCATCTGCACTATTTGATATGTTTGCCTTTGGATAATTTGCATCCTTAAAATGTCTGTTTCTTGCTAGTCATTATTGAGTGGATGCCACATGCATGTCCCTGATTTTTGTGGATTCCAACCCAATTGTGTTTGCTGGCTCAGCAGTGCAGCTTAACAATACAGACTGGTTTGACATAGAAAGTATTGAATCTTTTTTGTCAACAAGAGGCATGATACATCAAATTCATTGTCTTTCAAATAATGAGTAAAAGAGAATCTGTCATAACCTAGCTGCATTTTTTGTAGATTAAAAAGTGTTCCAATTAGTTTTGGTAATGGTTTGCTATTATTACTTATCATACCTTAATTATGGCTATTTATATTGCCATTTCTGTCTCTCCAATAATATTTAGCATGTATTATTCTTCCCTGGGTATTATTGATATTGTACAGCATAATGATTAAGTAAATATTGATGTTTCAGTAAATTAGCCCTTTCCTCAAGGTAAAGAGGACTGTAAAAGAAGTAAAGAAGAATAGAAATTGAAAAGTTATTGCTCAAGCACCAAATCTTAGCAACCTGTTAAATTTCTGGGTCAAGAGAACTAGTTGTAATACACCTGTTTTCAAAAACAAAAACCACCTTAATAATCTAAATGATTGTGAAGAGTAGCTTTCCCAGCTTTTCTTGTGCTTTATAATATATATATATATTGAATATCTAGATGTTACTACATACTCAAGTTTTATTTAGGATTTGTAAATTTCTTGATGTACAAATGCTGTATTTTTTGTTCAGTATAGTAATCCTACTCTGGTGTAAAAGTTTTTTGTTTTATTAGTGAGGACATACATTCTCCATGTGGAAAACATGAGAAAGATATTATTTGTCATTAACTTGATTATATATTAAACCAAGTTAAATTAATCACCTTACAGATATTCTCAGGATGTGGAAAAATAATTAAAATTAGTAGGTACCTTGTGATGTGAAGTTTATTCACAGGTTTTCATTTAGCAGCTTTGCGAGTAGTCAGGAGTACAAAGCTGAAGAAGTAAACACTGTGTGAAGAAACACATCCACTCTATTAGAAACAGAAAACAAGTAAGGATGAAGACAGAAGACATAGGTTTGTGTTTAGACCTACTTCATTTCCTTAGCCCATTTCCAAAACTAGTCTGTCCCTGCTTATTAGTGCTAAGGATTGTTTAACCAATGCATATCTGAAAATATTTTCAATAAGCTAGCATAGCAAGTTTTTGGCATGGTCCTGCTTGAATGGTGTATATTCTTTTTATTCCTTAAAATTTCTAGTGCAAAGCACTACCTTATCTAAATAAAATTAGAACAAAACAGGCTTATCTGCATAATTCCCTGTATCTGCTTTGGAAATGGAGAAGTCTCATCCAAAATTTCATATAGGAGTTAAAAATGATACAGTGCCATTATTCTTTAAGAAAATAAGCAACCCCCCACAAAAAGTATTTTAAAAGTGTAATCAGGCTTTTTGTAGTAAGCTACAGTGGGGAACATGTAACAAAGGAGCTCTGCTGCTACCTTTTCATTGTTTAGATGGAGTTGTAAAAGTCTCTCCCTCTCCCAAGGCCCTGTTTCACTGGCTGCTTTCCCAAGGACTTACTGACCTTGGTGAGAATGAGATGCTGTATTTCTGTAACTGCAAAGGAATGGAACATCAGTTTTTTGGAGCCACACACACATGGTTTATTTTACTGTTGACAACTAAAGTAGCTAAGACTTTAAAGATCAAACCTAAAATTCCAATTCACAATGAAAGATTGAAAGTCGCATCTTAAAGTGTTTAATATTTTCTGTGTGAAAATCAGCAGCCTCAGTTGATTCTGTCAGGGGCAACAAAGTGGTCTTCACAGAGAAACTGGATGCTCTAGTGGCAACACAATTGGAAGCATCAGAGATGCGAATTCCATTTTGTTGTACCAGCAAAGGCAGGCTGAACACAGATGGGAAAAACGTGTTTTCTGGCTGTGACTTTTGCTTGATCATGCTACCTGCAAAGAAACCCAAGTGAAGGTTTGGATTACAGATAGTAACAGCCTTCACTTCTATGTGTTTTTTTGCAAATTGTCTCATAACTCTGTCTTGTATGTACTGTAAATATTAAGCAGTTGTTTTTGCTTGTGTCACAAGTTTTTGGAAATTTTTGTGTGAATGACCCAGGTAAGAAGAGAGAAAGCATCAAATCTTGTTTGTTATAGTTGTATGACTAGACATGCCTCCTGTTGAACTGCATCTTGAATTGTAAGAAAGAAAAGCATTTTGAATATCCATAGAAGCCCTTAGAAGATAAAAAAAAAAATTTCCTCAACATTGTTTTTTTTGCTTCATTTACAAAGGTGTGGTGACTCTACCTTGTCTGTCCCATTTGCTCTCACTTAGGCTCCCCACCATTATGGGCTTATTTCATGTCCAACATGTTGGCCTTTGAGAAATCCAGTAACAGTTCATGTTCTTTCTTTGCACACAGAAAGTTGAATAACTATCTTTTTTGCATTAACAACTTATTGATCAAGAAAATGTCAAAACAGAGAGCAAGATATGACATTTTAGTACAACAAAATTCAATAGTCCTTTTAGTTATATTTTCCTGAGCTGAAAAATACTAATTCTGAATGAAGGTGGAGGACAGAAATTCAGAAGTGTCAGTGGAGTATAACAAATCCACAGGAAGGGCTCAGTTTTACTTAAATTCATTTAATATTTTATATCTGCAGTCATTCTAAACAAAGTCTCCTAAGGAATGAAATTGATGCAAACACAGCAGATGCTCATTATGAATCAGAAACTTATTCCGAGCCAAGAAAGACTTGTTTCAAAAGTCTGAGACTGGGAATTCTGAAAGTAGTAGTTTCATATGGTCTTTTAAAAGCGTATTTCTTTTGTAATGGCAGATAAATATGAAGCACCTTTGAATTCTTAGTCCAGTTTGATGTCGAAAGCATGTGACTAGAAATCAGCTGCCCTGCCCTTGGCTGGAAATCTGTGCCATGAAGACAAAAGGAGAACCACTAATACTAAGAAATACTAATGCATTCAAAAAAAAAAAAAAAAAAAAGACTTGCCCAACATTTGTCCTATTGCTTTATCTTAACTGTGATACTTCAAGTACAGATAGTTCAAAGGAACATTCTGTTTCTCTGCTGAGCTTGTTGCTTCCTGTGGGAGGTTGTAGGGAAGGTGGCCCCATGTTTCTCAGAAGACCATGACTGCAGGACAGGAGACAATAGCCACAAGTTGCAACAGGGGAGGTTCTGACAAGAGACTTGAAAAACAGAATTCTATGAGGGTGATTAGACACTGGCACAGATTATCCAAAGAGGCTGAGAATTCTTCATTGTTGGAGATGCATGGACCTCAGTGATGCAAGGCCCTGTGCTTGCTGAGCTAGTTGACCCTACTCTGAGTGGACTTTTTATCAGATGACCTGCAGGATCCCATCCAACTTCTGTCATTCCGTGATTCTGTGGTTCCAAGGATAAGCTAAAGCTATGAGCTTTTTCTTACCTGATTATCTGTCCTATCTTTTTATCTTGTACTTTTTGCTTTTACAGTCCAGTCAAAATAAGATACCTAAAAGTTATTCATAACTCCTGGGCTTTTTTCCAGCATTAAATTCATGCTTCTTGTCTCCCTTGTTAAACATCTCCAAGGTATTATCCTGTTTATATCATCATCTCTGTCAAGAATTAATGTGTTCCAGTTCTTTCTGACCTAATCCACTAGATTTATCCCACATAAAGTACAACTGAAAAAAAATCAAATCTTTCTGTTCAAAGGAACCAAGAGCTGTTTCTTTTATTTCAGAGAAAGCCTTTGATCTAATGAACTGAACTCTTTAAAAAAGTTTGCAAAGGGTCAAAAATTCCAAGAGGAGAGGAATGGTTTTGTTTCATTGTAGTTGAACGAGTCATCATAAAGGAATGGCAATAGGGAGACACACAGAGCCTGGTTTTGCCACTGGTAATAACAACACAAGGAACTAACTATGGTAGTAATAGAATAGGTGTATTTTCTCTGTGAATAGTACAATATATGTCACTGAGCCATAGACAACCTTTTCTAAAAATAAAGTAAATCTAGCAGATTTTAGTAAAATATGAGGTTCATAGTTATAAATTCCCAGTGCTGCATATTAAATCAAAATACCATAGATTATATTATGCAGACTGGAAGTACAGCTGAGTGGCAGAAGGGAATAAAAGACTTGGGAACTAGAGTGAATAAGGAAGAAAATAAAAGTGCCTGTGCAGCAAAATGGGTTCTTCAGATTCTGTCTGGCTTCATGGAAACTACTGCAGTAAAGAACACAGACTAAGGGAGAGCAGCTCGAGTGTGTGTTTCAGACAGACATATCTTAGCAACCAGTGATTTTTAGGGAAGAAACGTTAGACTGCAACAAAGGTGCAGTGAGTTTTGAGTACATCAAAGACTATTTTTTATGACACAAGCTTTAAATCACTTGTTCCAAAAAGCAGACCATAGTGGGAAAGTTTGTGAATGACTGAATCAATAAAAAGAAGAGTGTTTTGTTAAAATGCCATCTTCCTAAACAGCCGCTGAAAGTAGCATGGGCAAACCTATTAACAACTGAGGGCAATATGACATGCAAAGTCATATTTCAAGGAACAGTAAATTTCCTCACTTGCCTGTTAGTCTTGCTGTGTGTTGCTAACACCTGGGAAGGCAATTAGTCCCTCTGACTATATTTTATGGGGATTATTGCTTAAGTAACAGACATTAGAGTTGTTTATCCCAGTAAAAGTGAAAATTTGTGAGGTAGCTAGGTTTAAGAATAACAACACCCAGAATGATTGTTATAAGATTTCTGTTTATAGTACAATAAAGACTGCATATAAATGTAATCATTTTATATAAAGAAAATGGTGTTGTTTTGTTTTCTTGAAGATCATTACGTTAAAAGCATTTAAGTGAAAAAAGAGCAGAGGAATGATCATTAGCAGCAGCCTTAATGTTCAAATGATAACTGGAATTTCAGCAGATCTCTCTATAACAGCTCAGCATATTGAAAAATTCTGGTAGATTCCATGTGGTACTACAAATCATAATCAGAAAGATCAATAAATATATATACATATTATCCTAGCACAGTAAGCTAAGTTACAGAATTTCATCAGAGAGTACAGAAGTCTTCCTGTGGTCAAGCCTTAAAAATAATTTTGCCAACTCACTTTTCCCCCCATTTTTGTCCTTATCCATTTTTAGTCCTGCATGGAATCACTGACAGTGTCTTTACTTTAATGATTCAATGTCCACCTTTCCTGCTCCTGTTAAATATGATAGTGAGATTTCAAATAGCAATCAATTAGTCAGCATCTAAATCATATTCAAGTAGAAGCTATTTTTAGTGGTCAGTTCAATAACTACCCTATATACAGATGCCCATGTTCAAAACTTTGCATTTTATTTCTTTTGAAGATACTGTGGGGAGGAGAAGAATAAAGGGCAACTGAATAAGACATAATCTACTATTTCATATCTGTCAAAGATTTTCTTTCTTGAACCTCATAAAGGTACTGCTTCCAGTCTTTTGAAAATTCCCCCTTCCTGATTTGAGGATTGTCACTGGATTTATTGAAACCATTCTGACATGAGGTTCACAAACATTTCATAATGAAATGTACGTTCTTTCACTGCAGTATGGTTCTTTCAACACTGATTTTCAAGAGGAGAATACTTCAGGGCAAATAAACTGGTAAAGCTCAGAATGGAGGTAAGTATCTGGTTAGCATTATATTTTAGATGCTTTTCTGTTGAAATAGAATCTGGTCAGAAGTTCCCAGTACATAACAGCCCTCAAAAATCTTGCATTTATAAAGGAGTTTTTCCAGGACATTGTCAGGCTGTCTCATCATTGGGTGGTTCTCTGAAAAGCATAAATTACTGAAGAAAAAGACGACTTGCTGAGAAGCATTTTGGTGATGATCAGTTTTAACTATATTTTGGAAGACAAATACAGTGTTTGTCAATCTGTTTAAAGAGCTTCCCAGAAAGGAGTTTATGTGTTTGCAGGAATTGAGTTCCTGTTTTCATAAGTAAACACTGTAAAATCTTGAACAAAAAGCCACAGAAATTTAGAAACAAATAGGTACATTATCCTTTAAGTTATGGGGTTGAAGTTTCCATATCACAAAGGAAACAATAATTTTATTTAGTGGGCATATTACTGAAGATGCATAAAGATTGTTTTATTCTAGAGTTACTGCCTCTGTCATTGGTATGTATGAACACTGAATGTGCCTTTCAAATGTTAATCTTTCTGCTTTCCTTCAAACAAGTTCTACTGCCCATCTCAAGGTGCAATAAAGATAAAATCTTGAGAAAGGATTTCCAAATTGCTTAGACAGACTTTTAAAGTTATATATTGTCAGTAGCATTGAGCATAAACTGACCCAGAACAACTTGCACAATATCGTGTAGCTGCTTTGAAAGAAGATATTTCCCTTAGCAGTAGGTCCAGCAGCTGACCTGGGGAGGCTGTAGGCATTTGGACTGCTGTGTTAGTCTTCCAGAGAAGGATTTATTTGTCTTTCTCTGTGTTTTTCTGGCTTTCAAATACTGCTTTTTCCCTCCTATGTTTCCTTAGAAATCCTTCTGAGTTGTCTTTTTCCTGCTTCTGTGCTAAGAAATGGGAGCCAACTGAAGAGAGGAAGGTTTGTTCCTTTGCCCTTTCTGCAGAGGGGAGGCTGGAGGTTATTATTTATTTCTCTGTTCAGAAAGGTCAGAAAAAAGGGGCCCAGTCTTTCATGCTTCTGTGTTCTGCCAGCTCGGTGATCCAAGCTCTCTAGGAAGGAAGGAGTGGTAGGTGTAGGAGGTAGGAGAAGGGCAAACATGCTGGTGAGTAGGTTGGATTGTTTCACAGCTAGAGTCACAGCTTTTTTCATCAGGAGGGAGCTCTAAATGCATTAGCGAGCCATTTGGTTCAGAGAAAAGAAAAGATGTGAAGAAATAAAAGAGGAGAACCATTCTCCCCCCTTTTACATTTGAACACACTGGATTTTCATTATAATCCATTAACCTACACATAGCCTTTCATTAGAGTCCTTGGGAGACTGGAATATTTTTGGTAATGTACTGTTATAAAAAATACACATTAAAAACCTGCATAACTACTCCCTTCCCAGAAACTGAAGGGGTCATAGAAAATTAAAAATCTTTTTTTTCTTGGAGCATGCCAAGAAGTGTGTGAAATTGCATGAATATCAGATATGTTTCACATCATATTTGCATGATTTTTGTGAAGAATACGCCCCCCCAACCCCACCCCAATAATTTGCAATAATTTGTCTACTTATTACTCAGTACATAAGGCACAAACAAAGTCTTTTAAAGATGTATAATCAGGAAAAAATACTTAAAGAAATAATGCAGTTTTAGGAAGGTAGTTAAAAAAATAGGCAGGATTAAACACTGTGTGAACTGGTAAATTATTCTGATTATCACAGAACTATTCCCATAGTTTCACTGAAGGGGTCTGCAGTATAAAACAAGAACTTGCTGGTGTTTTGAGTTTATATGGTAGCACATTATTTTCCATCTTCAGCCTGAGTCACTGCTAGTGATGCTTTATGTCGTTTGTTGTAATGTTTTTTAAAGGACCTTCAAGGTGCCCATTTAATTATCTAAGCTACTATCCTTAACTACTGTCTGGTTTGACACCAAAGGTGAGTGTGATTATCTGTGTGACAAATAATATCATCCATATTGTACTAAGCGTTTTTTTAAACAGTTTTTAAAATAAATTTTTATATATACTTATTTTGAAATAAAGTCTCTGATTAAAACCTCTTTAAAAATGGGTAATAATTTCCTGCATTTTTGGTAGACTTCTCAAAATGTTATCATTATCCCACAGACCCTTCAAGAAGTTATATTCCCATTTCTGTGCAAAGAAAAAAAAAAATTTTGAAAATTCTCCCTTCCAGATACCTGTCTGAAGGTCATACAGTTGACTGAGAAGGGGCTGCCAATTTGTGGAGAAATTAAAACTGGAAACACTTTCAGTTAATGTAATATGTAAGATTTTACTTCTGCTAAAATAATTCTGAGTTCTTTTACAGAAACTGGATTTTCTAAATGTATTTTTGCTTGCATTGTTTAACATGTTAACTATGGATGTTCAATGTTTTACCAGTAAATTATGTTTGAGATATTTCAGAGGAGCTATAAAAATATAATAAAAAATAGCCGAACTACATTAGAACACTGGTACCATAATTATGGTTTTAAAATACTGTATTCAAAACTTTCTTTTCACTGGAAATCCACCTCTTATTAACTAAATTAACACATTTTACTCTGTAGTCATTGGTTAAATTTTTTTTATCTATTTCAGCTCTGAAATATGTTTTGGCCACATTTAGAGAAATCCATGGTGAAAATATGCTGGTAGGAAGCCTCAGACAGAAATATGTTCTATTTTTTTCCATTCAGTTATTTGTTGTACATAAGAGATGCTATATAAATTATTTATAATATCTTGGGGCAGAAATATTTTATCTTTCTTTACAGTAGTTATTTTATAGCTATAAAGCTTCCAAGGGCTCTTTATCAGTTCAGAATTTTACTATCAACCGTTGGATAAGAAAATTTCATTTATTTTCCACAAGGTGGCACATAAGAATCAGTCAGACTGTACTTTAATTAATATAATTCAGTTAATATACGAATTGTAAATGCCAGATGCATGTGCATACTCAATGCAGAAGGTACATTCATAGTGCAAAGTGTACTGTAAAAGGCTATTTAAATGCATCATAGAAAGTGCTGCTCTACCACTATCTGAATTCTCGAGTTGATTACTATTGTATAATTTACAGAATAACACATACAAATAAAATATAATCTAAGAACATCACAGTTATTTGTATCATGAAATGAAATTAAAAACTGATTCACAAAATGAAGTTCTGTGTATTTGTCCGGTTAACTTAGGAGACATTACTTATTCATAATTCAATATTATTTATTAATGCTTACATTTTATGAAAGATAAACTTTAGTATCAATATGTTTTCTTAATGTAGATAAATAGTTTTCCAAGTGAGCATTTGTTTATTATTAAAAACTCTTCATACAGTGATTTAATTTGTGAATTAATGTGCAGTTTCTGGTTCTAACTTAAGTTGCCATCCTAGCAGAATCTAGTAATGATTTTGCATATCTAAGTATGAAGCTAATGAGTTACTTCTTCCAGTGCTGAGGATCTCCACATCCCCTAAATTTCCTAGCATTTCAGTAAAAGAAATAAAATTTTCTGATCTTCCACCAAAAGTTGCTACTATAATAGTTTTCCCATCTTATTTAGAAGCTGAGTGAACAATAAATCTGAGAAACTTTGTTTATAATGGATTTTGAGGAAAAGAGACTTTTGGCATCCAAAAAACAGGCACTGATCTATGCAGTGAATAGTATATATATATATCTATATATCTATATGAATAGTATATATATAGATGAAACCTACAAAGAAAGTAAGCCACATTTTAACCAGACTGTAAAACATCTTACACAAGGCAACTAATTTTGCAATAACTCTGCAGCGGATCTCTGTCTCTTTCTACAAATGTTAAATCCAATCTAGCAGTAATAGCAATGTTCTCAAGTCCATATCAAAGACATCTTATTGCCATCTGCTATGAAAAGTTCCCTGAATATCATGCCTTTTTAATTTTATTACTCAGAAAGATTATTTTCCCGTGGGTGGTGGAAGAGCAACATAGTTTTAAGTGGGCAGGGAACATCTATATCATATCTATGCCTAATATGGCTTAGAGACATATGTACAAGGGATGAGAAGGAAGGAAAAAAAAACCCCAAAACAAAACAACGTGTCTTTGACAATCAAATTCTACAGTCAGGGACATTATCATGGGTAACAGAGTCAATTAGCCTTGTGTCTGAAAGACTTAGCATTTTTAACCCAGGAGAATGTTAATAGTGAATTGCTGATTCTGATCCTTGTTCTGAGATTGATCATCTCTAGTACTGATCATTACTGAAATTAGTCCTTTATCAACTAAAATTCTCAGAAGGCCACAGAGGTGCCTTTGTACTTGAGGCCCTGAAGGAAAGGACTTTTCAATTTTGCTGTTGGCATTTTCCCTATGTTTCTATAGAGAAAAAATAACGTTGTAAGTTCCCACATGCCGTCATTTTAGGAAAGAAAATTTCAGGCAATGTAGAAGAGAAGACAGAAGATGATAGAAAGATAAAAAAGCAATTAAGAACTGTAATGAGCTCAGGTGTTATGCACAGACTTCTACATTCACATATAATGTCACTGGATAGTCTTGTTCACAGTGCAGCTACTGATCTGCAGGCATTAGTGATCTGACTCCTTACCTGAGCACATCATATTGATAGCTGAAGGACAGTTAGCAGTATTGGAGGCAGAATGATTTATAATTTTACGCCTGTGATGAGTGATGCTTGCCATTTGCCACTAAAATTGCTCCTTTAAGCTGTGATACAGAATTTGAGCATTGGTTAATTTTTTTTCTACTGCAAGAACTGCTACCCCAGCCACTGCTATGTGCCCACTTGCACTTCTGGAGGTGAGGAGTTACTAGATTTGTTTCTACTGACAGAAGACTCCATTTGATTTTTATTTTGAGGAACCAGCTTGTTCACAAGCTGTCTTAAGATGCTTGCAACTTAAAAAAAGTGAAGCAAGAACTATCAGGGGTTGTGGTTTTAACCCTTTCTTTCTTCACATTCCCTGTGCGCGACAGCCTGAAGCTGGGGTAGCAGATCTGTAGGATACTGCACAGCATGAACTGGCTGTTTTTAAAGCCGTTTCTTCACAGTATGCCAGAGGCTGCATGTACCTGCTTGGAATGTTTTTACTGCAATGATTTGGACCTTCCTTGAATCATAGGAAGAGTTACTTTTGTGTTACTATTACTAAAATACTTGCAAACAAATTGCAACCCCCAAAGCATTGGATAGTGTACAAGTAATTTCAAGTAAAATTATACTACTAAATTATTCTAAATTATACTAATTATTCTACAAAAGTGTAGAAGTCTAGTTAATGTAGTTCCTTGAAAGTCTTATAACATTCTTATGATAGTATCAAAATATTTGAAATAATATTATCCATTTGTATGCTGAAAAAGAAATCCAGGATTGCAGTTTAACTATTGTAATTATATAGAAGTAAAATGTGCTCAATAAAATTTAGGTGACAAACATTCAGGTGACTAAAAATACTTTTGAATTTTCTGTCTCAGTGGAAAAAGGAATTTTTTTTTTATTCTTAATAAGAGTTGCCATTCAGAGAATATACAGTAAGAATGTAAACAAGCTGACTGCTTTGTACTTCATTATTGCTGCTAACACGGCCCCAAAGCAAAACCAATGTTGTTGACTTACTCCCCTGAGCTTATTCATTAAACAAGCTGATTTGTTTTTTCTGCTTTGAAGAGGCAGAAATCAGAAGAGAGAAACATTGTGGCCTCAAACGTAGTACGTATAGATAATATTTGTGATGTCAAGAAATTATGTTACTGCTAACCCACAAAAACATTAGTATAACAGTGCAATTTCAGTAAAATCAACTTTGTTTCTCTCTGCTCTTTCAGTAGCATTACTCCCATTTATATATTTATAATCAATTTTAAAGATCACTAAGCCCATACCTGTGGAAATGCCTCCCAAATCAGATATACCTCTCTTGATGTGAAAAAGTCAAAGTTAGAATGTTTATTCTTAATAAGATATGTTTCTGTTGACATCAGCATAGTTTTAAACAAGCTGTAAATTTCTGTCTTCATGTTGCTAGTGGCTTTCCTCTGTGGTCCATTTCAAAATATCTTCACCTTTTTTTTCGCATTTCATCAAGCTTCAGAAAGTAGCTAGAATAGGAATTCTATGAACCTTCCTTTTACTGCAATTGCTACATCTGCATTTGATCTTTATTTACTTCTCTAATATCAAGATGCTGGAATGGAGGCCACTTTGTGAGGTCCATCCATATTTTCTGTCATTGTCACTGTGTCACTCTGAAAACATTTCCTTAGATTTAACTAAGTCTAAACCTAAAATAGCATTTTAGTAAACTTTTATTATCTGAAACCACATTTTAAAATTTAAGAATTCATGTTCCTGATCCCTTAGGCAAGGAAATTATATTAAAAGAATATAATGCCTCTGTTGGTACCAGGGATATAAAGCTGGTTGTTCTTTATTGATTACATAGTTTCTAGGAGTTCCCAGTTATGCATTTACTGAATACATTTATTGAGTTTTTAATAAATTTCAGTGTGTTCCTAATAGCAGAGGCTCTAAAACTCATATGTTGAGCCAAAACTTATTTTGGTGGACTGGCTATGGAGACTACAAGTGGTACAGCTATCTTTTTTTATCACTTTCCCAACCAGTACTGCAGAATCAACAACACAAAAATTCTCCACTTTCATAACTGCACATTTCTGCCTCATTTTAGTAGATTCAATTTTATTTTTCCTAGCCTTGTATACATTTGCATGATGGTCAGTGGAAGTAACCTGTCACATCAAACTTTACATTTTATCTAGAGGAAAACATGTATATTAGAAAAAGAGATTCTCAGAATAAAGGGCTCACACTGTGGGCTATTATTTTAAAATATTTCTCTTAGTTGCTTTTGTATCTGAGTCCTTATAAATCCTCAAATGCTGATCTCTCTCCTCTCTTCACTTCAGTGGTTTTTTACACTCAGACTTGGGATGACATTTATCTCATCCAATCAAGTTCACAGGTAACATCTGAGCTATGACCTCAAACTTCAGGTATTGTCAAAGGGGAATAAACAATTTTCTGAGCCAAATCTGGCCTGTTTCAAAAGATCATATTAGAAAGATATAAGGTATATCTTTAAAAAGCTCATTTCTCTCACTTTTCTATAATAAGAAGTATTTTTATTATCTACTAGTATATTAGTATTACATTATAAGAAGGGGGGTCATTATTAATGATGCCTCAGATGATGGAAGTCTACAGGACAGTCTCATCCATTGTGTTAATAGCCTACAGCTATGTCTTTACCATTTAAAGAAAGAGAATTGCACAAAGTCTTTGGGAATTGTAGAACATTGACTTACCTGACAGTGATACTTGATGAGTTCATCATTTATATATGGGCCAAAGTGAAATCTCTCAACACTGTGCTGCTAAAGCCTGATAGCAGATGCTTCAACAGAGGTGCTGCAGCTTTCTGGCCTAGACTTTCTCCTTGGAAGAGCTCTAATGCATGTCAGTGGTCTGAGGCTGAGCATCTTCAGTGGGTTTTGTCTTGCCTAAATGTAGATGCTGAGTCTGAACCAGGTATCCTTATTGTCAGAGGACAAAAAACAGGTATTTTCAGGCCAGGATTAATCAGATCTAATTGTGTTTTTACCTAAGGATGAGACCAATTCCTCAGAGATGTTTGTATCTCTCCACATATAAAGGGTATCTCATTACACAGTTCAGCTGTGAAGACCTATGTTCCAGATGTCTGTAGGCAGGTGAGATGAATTCTTATGAAATCCATGTAATTTGGTGAGACAGATGTCTTGACCTTAGTTTCATTGAAATTGTATTGTCCAGAGTGTTTGTCTCATTCTTTTACAACAGCTTTGCTTTGGCTTATATATACCCTACGAGTCTTGACTCCCCAACATTGCTTTTTCCAGGAATTCCTAAATTCATGCAGGCCACAAAAATTTACTTACTCCATTAATGAGCTGCTTTCTATGACATTGTAAGCTTTTGAAATATCTCTACAATCCCCTTGCTGGATAGCCCAAATCAGATTAATTGCCTTAGTTGCTGATAAGAAAGGAACACGAAAGGTGGCATCTCATGAAAATGTTAAGCAAGGTTTAAAAAAATCCCTCTGTATTGTTACAGGTGTCTTACTTTACTGCATAATCTCTTAATCAATGTATATCGTGAACAATCAGTTATAAGTTATGGTTTAAGGAATGAAAGTTACTACTAATTTTAAACAGATATTAAATAATTTGGAATTGGCAATATAGTTGGATTTAATAGTAATCAGATCTCAGTGGGGTACACATGGGAGACACATATCTTGTGAGTAAGTTGAATCTTTTTTGAAGTAGAAGCAGCCACCTGATAATATGCATTTGCACTGTATCTCTAAGTACTGCATCAAAAAATTTCTAGGCCAGATATTCTTAATCATTTCTAAGCTCACATGTTGTTCCCAGCCCATCCTGTTCTTCAGTGGAAAGCTTTGAAAAGACATCAATCATAAAAGCATAGATATGGTTTATTTCTCAGTGACGATTACTCTATATATGCAAGTAAGATATTTATTTTTGAGCTTACGAGTAACATCAGTTGAGGCAAGTGTTCATTAGAGCTGAACATACCCAATGTTGTAGTATTTTTCTTTGATTTAATGTATTAAAACTAAGCCATTAGTTTTCTGTGCAATCCATTTTGAATGATGATGACTGCCTTTCTATAAAGACAAATAGCCTTGAAAAGCATGTTTTAGAAATTCCATCATGACAAGAAAGATTTGTATCAGTAGTGGAGTAATTACATTTCTTAAAAGCTTTTCCATTCCAGTATCAATTAGGAATATTGTGGCTTTCTTCACTCTCTCGCAACACTTATCCAGAAGATGGTTTGTTTTTTTAATGCTTTCTGCTGTAGAGTTGTGCATTTATGATTACAAACCTGAGCGATTAAATTGTAAGGATTATCTGGACTTCCTTAACTACTTGAAAACAAACATAGTAATGTGTTGAAGCATGGGAACTGTGATCCATTGTAGCTCTCATCTTGACATCTGTAATTTTCCAAGGTTAAATTTGTAGCATATGAATTTTGTAAAATTCATTTTTTCTAAATAAACAAATTACTTCTGTGCAAATAGATGCATTTCTAGAATGAGCTTCTGTTGTTAACAGAGAAAACTGAATTTCCTGCCACATATATTGCCAGAGGAAGGAAGTCTTTCATGGTGCAGGAAACACAAATATGTATGAGAGCACTTCTGTGGGTCCTAAACTCTGAATCCTTATGGTGAAGCTCTGTGGGAAACTTTATCCTTAGATTATACAGATTTGGAATAGTGTCTGATTATCACCAAAAGTCATCAGGTCTGCATTCATGATGGAGAACACCAAAGCAGGCCCAGATACACTGTTGCATAAAATATGTGTGTATACCTTTTGTAAAGCCCATGAAATGGCAATAGCAGGATTTTGATTTTCAAAGGTGTTATTTACTCAGTCTTGTCCTTCTGCAAGGACAGATGTTGCCTCTGTGACCCATATACTCACAGATAGCTCTGTTCTTAGTTGATTTATAGTGGTAACCTCTAGAAGTAGTTCAAAATAATAACCTGTGGTGTGTGGATGAGGCACCATCAGCGTCAAGAGCTGAGCGGTGGCTGTATGACCTTGCTATAGCAGTAACACTTCTAGTTTTCAAATTCAAATTCACTTTAGTATCAGTGTTGTTTTGTAGATCGATTGTGAATTTTGACAGGGCTGTTACAGCATTGCAGGAGATAAAGGCATCTAGAGTAGGTGCCCCTACCCAGCAGATCAAGTGTCATTGAGGCAGCTGTAAAAATTTGTGGTGGGATTACTCAGTTAAGAAACAACCAGGGATTTATAGAGGTATGGACCGTGGGAACAAGACACCATTCCTGATTTTTAGCAGCAATCCTCCCAAAGTGTGAAAAGGCCATAAGGAGGGCAAACTATAAGAATATATTGAGAATTAAGACACTGATAGAAAACATATGGAGGCCTCTTGCAGCAGATGAAAAGGTCAGACAGATGGAAAAGTGGTGATGTGAGGCAGCAAATCCTCTTTTGCCATAATACAACCAAATAAGCATAGCACAACAGGCTATGAGGACATTATACTTTACATCAGAGCAGGAACATGGTTTCACATGTGTGTTGTCTTTTTGGAGCCAAATATTATTTCTTGATTAGTATTCACCCATATATTTAAGTAGGTCACAAGTCATTATCTATTTATGTTATGCCAGTTCAGAATAAATAGCTAGTACATTTCACTGATAGAACTGTAAGCTTCAAATACTCTAGAGTTAGATACATGAAAGTACTTATTTTGGAAGGGAAGTAAACTATCCATATCTAATTGAAATGTCAAATGTAAAGTGGATCATAATTCTGACTGATCTAATTTCTTTAAATACACTGCTTTTCTTAAAGGTGTAAATACTATCTTTTTTACTGTCTCTGTGTGTGTACACTCAGCCTTTGGTGGGAGGCAGGTCTAGTGTTTGGTGGCTCGGTGTTGATCAGAAGCTTAGTCTGGAGCCTTCATGCACTTGCTACTGACACTGTTCAAAACCCAAACCCAGGTTCAAATCCCCCCTCAGCCACAGTTTAAAACTTTTAATCTTTACCGTGAGCTGAGCTTGGTAGCTGAGTCTACCTGTGTTTGACATGTAAAGCAGCATCCAGTGTTGTAACCAAAGGCTACTTTACATCAGAAACCCATGTTTTGGAACCCTTAAGGGTGCTTTGACTGTGAATTTTCTCAGCTCTTCTGCTAATGTCTGTAAAGGCAATACCTGTGTTTCAGTCTCCTCTATACTCACCTACTACCTCACAAGCTGTCAAAAGCTCATTCAAGTGCTAAAATATGAATAGAAATTTGACATAATTAAGTTAAACTTAGAGCAATTGTTTTTCTCTTATTTTTGGCTTCTCATTTGCTTCTTGTGCATGAAGCCTGAGGACAAGTCTTTGCTTATCTGAAAGCTAGTCTGTTTGTCTGCTGAAATAACTCAGTGTAGAATAAGACAGTATTTTTCCTCGCAACACACACAGTGTTTAAGAGCAACTGCAGCGAGTTTTATTTAAAACATTAGCTGGTAGCTGAATGATAGTGATCACACAGTTACCTGTGGCTGTGAAACAGATGATGGAAATGAGTATCTGCCTTGTCTCACAGACTTTAGGAGGTTTGCTAGCTGCCCATACTTTTGCTGCCTTTGGTGGGACTGTCTGCATGGTTGCCAGTCCTCTGGACTGAGAGAGCTGTCTACTAGCACAGCACATAGCTGAAGGGCACAGGTGGGCAACCAAATGAACGGCACCTTGAGAGCTTTCTTTAAACATGTACATTAGCAATATTTAAAATTAAGTGAAGCGAATAACACCCAGATAAAGTGTGATTATATCACTTCTTGACTTTCTTTCGTGAAAACCTAAAAAGGGACAAAGTGTCCCTGGAAGCAAAGTCTAGTTCATGTGATGTGTTCTCTACAGTTATGGCAATCTACAAGAGACTTAAGAACTTCAACTACTTATAATAAAAACACAAGATATATGTAGGAACCTTCATGTCTCATTCCTTTAAAAGTTTAGCCATGAAGTTATGCAAAAATTCCTGTAGTCATATCTGACCTGAACAGATTGATTTTGTGTCAGAAATCTTGGACACTGCTGCCAGTTTTGTTGTTCATAATATTACATCTATAGAGCAGCATTTTGTGTTCTTCAGCTTTTAAAAGCAGGCAACTGCAAGATGCATTACCTTAGAGTAAGTGGCAGATTTGGATTTCTTTATATTTAAACAGGATGAGCTCTTTTTATACCTATGTGAAAAAATGTAATTTCATGCATGTTTTAGTGTCCATCAATTTATTTCAGAAGGCTGAGGAAGCTTTTGATCTTTCCTGAAAATTAATGAACTATTGAACAGAAAAAGAAACGAGAAAAAAACGTCACCCTCATTTTTCCTCTGCAAATAGAATAATTTCCCATAAAGACAAATAGGTCTATGTGGTGAATCAATACAGTAGATTTATATCTCTACCAGAAAATTCAAACCCAATGAACATGGTGTAAAACATAGAATTACACAACAAATGAAGAGCAGATGAGCTCAGAGGAAGGGGAGCTGGGACCAGCTTGGCTGAATTGAAGGTTATAATGTTGTTACACATTTCCTTAGCAATACCATAATCAACTTTTTAATAATCACTCTCTTTTTTTTCCATGTGGCCTTATTAAATCATCTGATCTGGTAGCTACCAGACACGGTCTCAAATTAAGACTAAAAAGGGTCTCTGCCTTATTTTGAAGTAAAAATATGTCAAAGGTGTAACTTCCTCTTTTTCTGAATGCATTATAGAGGATTCTTTTTCTTCCATAAGACTTTGGGTGAAGATGAATGGATATATACAGTGTGTTTCATGTTTTCAAAGCCTAAACTGACATTTTAGAAAACCTCAGAAAAGCCCATGTCATCCCTTTCTTCATGTTCTAATGAAATACTGTAAGTTAGCTCATGCGATTGGCTCAGCTAGAACTAGTCTGACTATTTTCTTCAATGTATGCAAAGCAGGGCAGGACTATTTTAAGACCTGACAGCTTTCCTTTTCTCTATTAAAGTGGATTAGGTCAGCTGGAGAAGTATTTATTTGGGGCTTAATTTGACTTGTCATCAACTTTCAGTTTTAAATGTGAAGCAGCCTGTTGAGCTGGAACCATTTTGTTCCTTGCTGAAGTAAACCAATTTAGCATTTATATAGTCATTGTGCATTCAATTCTAATTTTACTTAAGCTTTGCCCAGTTCTGTTCTTCCTCTCTCTTTCTCACAGGAGAAAAGCTGACATGGGTTTTGGAAATTTTTAAGCCCAGTTGCTAAGGCAAACCCTTCTCAAATCAGGCCTTCTGGGAGAAGACACTAGGAAACACACTCAGTCTCTGTAGTCTTTTAGTGTCTTTCTCACCCTGCCCTCTGAAGGGGTAAATCATTTTCCTTTTGCTTTCTGTAGCCAGCTGGAAGAAAACCTAGACCATCTCTGTTCTTGCCTATCCCTGTTGTACCTACAGTTTACAGGTAAGGCTGTAGGCAGGAAGGCCACAGTGATATATCCAGGGGAGTACGCTGGGCACAGCAGAGCAGACACCAGTGATAACTGATAAGGAATAGGGCCAGAGGGATGATGCCCAGGGTACAATGTTGCTTCTAGGTAACACTAGAGCTTGAGCTGTTCAACATCAGTAGAAATCCTGGATTTTCACTTAAATGACATTGTTAGATTTTACACTTTGGTGCCATAAAGCATAAGCCAAAGAATATAAGAAAGATGCTATGTTTTGGGTGATGATAATAATATCAGACTAGAAAATAGTTAAGAAGAGCTCCAAACAAAATGTTTCTGTGTCCAGACCCTACCTGTTTTCACCAGTCTTTCTCACTATCATCTCAATATAAAAACATATTCTATCACTCTGCAACTTTCAAGTAATATATGTTTGAAACCTTGTCAGTCAAGTCAGTGGGACACTGGAAAGAGCACTGAAAGAAATATTTTCCTCTTGGAGAACCAAATACTCTTTAAAACATCTTGACAGTTATAAGATACTTATTGAGTAGATGATATGAGAATCTCTCAAGCTCAAGTGGAAGAAAAGCAGAAGAAAATAAGGTCGAACAATGACTGTGTTCAAGGAGAAGCACTCATAACTTTGGGATAGGTAGCTCAGCCTTAATTTTGCTAGGGATTTTTTTCCCCTTTAAGTTGTACACAGAGCAGTTTCTAGAACTCCTCTTTTCTCCTGTGCAGCATTAGTTATCTCTATTTATGTACAGCAAGAATATCGAGCCCTACAGGAGATGCTCAGGTCAAATAAAGGACAGGCTTAAGCATTTACCTCCTGTCAAAACCACTTATATTTATCAGAAATATGAGGATTTTCCATATGTAGCACAGCCCTGGGATACAAAGTGCTTAATGTGTTGCCTTCATAGACTAGTCTTGGGTATATTGGCTTTATTTAATTGCACCCTAAGGCTTGCACAGAAAAAAAAAAAGCGCCTTTTAAAATACATGAAATATGACACACAAACCATCTGTGAGATACCAGGCATTAGGGACATGTGGATCTACTGCTTTGATAATTTTCAGCATCATTCAATGCTGGATCTTTCAGGGGAACAACACTCAATTGCTAACAGCGATTGTACTAAGTAGGTCAGTAAGCAGATTCTGGGTCTCACGGCAGCATCAGTTTCTACCCTGAAGTATTTAAGAGATTTTAAAAGGCACATGGTAGAAGAAACAAGATGGAAAGGTTATAACAGGCAACACAGAGGAAGTGTGATTAGGCCATACTTGAAAGGATTGATGTAATTTGCTGGTTAAAAACTGTGGGGAAAAGGGTAGAGTTATCCTTTTTTTTCAGGAAATGTGCTTGTTTAGTAGGACTACGTTTCTTTGTTAAGGGCATCACCTCTGGAGATTTGTACTCTGCCCTGGTCTATGTGATGGTGGAATTGTAAGCCAGCAGTAACACTGGATCCTCAGTACCAATAATTTCTTGTTTTGGCAATCTATGACAGCCTTCTTCTAACAAAATGTTATTTCTTTAGCACTTAGAATACTGTAATAGTTGGGAAGAAATCTTTGGACATGTCACCTTGTTAAAAAAGGACTGAGCAAAGTGGGTCATCCTAATGGGTGAAAGGCAATACCACTGTTCTAAAGGTGTGTGACATGTGGGCCTGGCCCTGGGATAAAGATGGACAGATGAGGCAGCTGTATATGTCTCATGACAATGTTCAAATAATGTTACACACAGCATGACAGCTCATGAGGGTGTGTTATGGTAGGTCTGTTCCTCATATTCCATTGCAAGCTTAATTTCCCTAGGCAAAACAGTTTTCATGCTTTCTTGTACTATACCTTTGAACATCTTTGATGCTAACTATTTTCTAAAGCATATTTTGTTTTGTCGGACTGCAAAGCAAAATAATTTTTATTAAAAAGTACATACCACTAAGAAAAAACAAATTCTCTGTCCCTACATCTTTCTACTCAATGTGTTTCCAGTTATACTGACATATTTGTTTGTTTGTCATTGATTTAATGATGGTATCTCCAGGCAGCATTTGTCATCAAAAGCTCATCAAGGCCTGCAATGAATAAACAAACAACTCATCCCTGCTAATCCACATCATTACTGGAAGGACCGAATTAGGTCCCAAAGGTCACTCTGAGTTCAAGTGGGTACTACATGAAAGGCCAGGTATATGCAGACTTCAAGAGCAGTATTTATTTTTATATGTAATTTTTCATGGAACCATTTTTGGTGGATCTTTCTTTTTAGAAGTCATCGTATAATCTCTAGGTAGAAATGTATGTCTTGTGAGAGACTCCTTAAAACTTATATACTGTGAGGACATTTATCTCCTTTATTCTGCAGCCCTTCACACTTTATGTCTGACGTACAATCCTTGTAGTTCAGAGAGAAGTATGACTTAAAAATATGCAACAATTATAAAAATGTGGTATTTATATATTTTATAGTATTATTTTTATAACTCTCTTCCACTGTTTTGAGATGTCTTCAGGATAGATTAGATTAAGCCACCACTGAGATGACTTTAACCATAGTTAAACTTTAACACATACCCATCATATTCCAGAATTCACTGGAGAAGAAAAGTGGACACTGCACCAATAGTAACCCGTCCAACTATGTACATAATGCACAAAACTGTAGCTCTGTAGTGTATGGCACTCTTGGTAGAGTCACTTTTCAAAGAAGATAAATTAATTATACCCAGTTTACTTCAACTCACAAAATGCCATTAGCTATCATAAACAGATATTGTTACAACTCTTACTTAAATAGAAATCCAGTTTGGCAGCCATTCAGTCTTCTCACATATTGGCAATGATTCTGAAAGTTTCCTGTCTGGATTGCTTTAGACTGTGCTCTACAGACCTTGACTGTTTCACCTTGGGAACAGAGCTGGTCATTCAGAAATGATACTGTGTGGCTTACAGTTACCACACAGCTGAACTTCTAAATTCTAAAAAAGCAGGCAAACAATTCTTAATTCATGGACCCCAATGACTTTATTTTCTTTCATAAAATATGCATATTGTGTAAAGGGGGGAATTCATAAAGTCTATTTTGAGAAGTAGTTACCTCTTTTTCCAGTAACATCATGGGGAACCATTCCTCTCTCCTTGGAATTGCCCTGTGCAAGATATGGGAATAAATAGAGAGACAGTAATAAATAGAGACAAATAGACATAAATAGAGAGAATGTCTGGGTTGTCTGGTCTCAAACTGCACACAACTTTCTAAAGAGAAAGATAAAAAATAGGAACCTTAAATTAAATATCAAAACTTAGGGAAGTATTTGGTAAATATGTTCATCTTTTAACTCCAAATATAAGGTATTATATTATTAACTTTTTAAAGCAGTATTTACTCAAGCAATTTTCCCTGAGGAATTGAGGTAGAAAGGAAGCAATGTGAGAAAAGCTTAATGGAAAGTATATGAATAACTTCTGCAATTTTCAGTGTTCTGAAAAACATACCTATGCTTAGGTTTTAAATCATTTAGATTTCAGTAATACTGAATTTTCAATAGGTGAATGTCAGTGGTAGTTCATATGTTAAACAAAAATCTCAAGAATCCTCATGTCTGATGGTGCTCCTCTGGATTCCAGATAAAGTTTTGAAGTTGGACAAAGCCCTGGTCTGCAACAACAGTTCTCTGGCACTAGAGAAGAAAACTTTCCCTTCCAAAGTATTATGATGACGATGAAGATGGTGATGACTACGGTAACACTTGTAGCATGACATGAAAAAAACAAAGCTCTGTATTTTGGTGGAGTCCTGCTGAAAGAGACTTAGACCTGTGAGTGCAGGAACTATCTGCTCTTGATTTTTCTCACCAGAAATGTCTGGAAAACACAGCTTCATGCAATATTCATGAGCAAACAGAACTGTGCCAACCTATCAGCAGATATTCCTACAAACACGAGCTGCAAGACTCAACAGTTTGACTATCTTCTAGGTGACAAGGGTGTAATAACATAAAGAAAAATAAGGAAGAGTTTTGATGTATAAGCAACCCACTTAATTCCTAATTTAAATGATTAGAGTAGGAGTAGATTCACACTGCACTCCAATGTTAGTCAAAAGTGTGATAGTCAAAGAGTGTTCTGGATATACCTTAAGAACAAGACATCTCAGCAATTAGATGTGTCTGTGTAGAGAATCCAGAGGAAATTAGGGGTAATCCAGAGAAAAATTAATTGTTTCTGGAGTACAGAAATAAATGGGAAGAATCTAGATCATATCTTTTTAGGATATAAATATCATTCCCTTTCCAAGGGAAATAATAGCTGACACTCTTTTTTTCATAAACAGATCAGCTTCTTTGTCTGGAATGATCATTTCAAATTGCACAGAACTTAATATGTCAGTGATATCTTGTCTAAATTTTTTCAGACTTATTTGTCTATGGTTCTGCTGTGTTCTGATAATTCAAGATATTCTGGGAGAATAACTGGTCTTGATCACTTGCCTTAGCACATTATGAGATGAGTTTTAAGTCTTGATCATTTTGATGAATGCAATCAAAAAGAAAACAAAAAATATTTTCTAACAGTTCCAATAACTTTTCTAAGGAAAGTAAGAACACAGAGAAGTCAAAGTCTGTGCTTTTGTTTAGGAGTAATTGTTCATATAACTCCATTCATCCATAAAGGAAAAGAAAATAGCATAAAATTACTTCATAATTTGACATCAGTGAGCAATCTCTGCGTATATTGAATTTCAAAGAGTTATTCTGGATAATGTATTTAGCAAATGTTTGGAAAAAGTGCTTTTCAGAGGTAAGTTTTCAATCATGTAATTGCATATTTTTCTGATAATACAGTTCTCCACTTTTTTTGTTTTCTTGTTCAAGAATATTAAAGTGATATTTCGAGTTCTATTGCTTCCTTAGTGACCTCATTAAGAACAAATTTCAAAGAGTTTTCTTTGTCTTTTTGAAGTATATTGTCCTCTGCTTAAGAAACCATCTGGAGGCAAATAGTCCTATTATATAAATTTTGTAATGACAAAATTAATTTTCAAATAACTCATCCAAACCCACAATATCTGGTTTTGGGATTATGTTTCATCTAATACTGTGGAATTGCTGGAAGTTCTGTGATGGGATGTTGAAGTCCCTTGTCCTTTTAATATCCTCTGGATCCTGGCTCTCTTGAATGCTGTCTCTCAGAATACCTTGATTGCAAAGGGGGATCTTTATGCCAGTGAGAGCTGTAGCAGTTGGGCTCATTTGGAAGGCCACTGAAAGAAATTTTTGAGAAGGGCTTTTCGGGAGAGTGGAAGTTCACAATGAAGAAGACAAGACAGCTTAAAATCATTTTTGGTAAAGGGATTTCCTAACCAGAGCACCAGATCCCAGTCCTGACTGAAATTTATCAAAACCTCTTTCCCAAATAAGATTTCTCGGTATAAGGTTACGAATGAGCAGACTCTTCTGTGGCTGAATCTGTATCTCCTATGAAAGTTTTACTTTCATCTATTATTATTGTAGGTCCTCTACTCCTAAAATGCATCTCAGTGCATGATTTCCAGTAATATTTGACATCATATGTCATTTTTTCTCCTCCCAATTAATAACAGAAAACACCTTTGGTGTCATACAAACCTGTTCCTTTAAGACTCGTCCGAGGTAACTTGAGCTTCTGTTGAAATAGCATCATAGCAAAGTTTCAAAACCAAAAAATGAAGCTTAGTAATTGATTAGCTAATTGTACTTGTCATCTCCTTAAGGTGGAAGATGCTACAGAAAATAGTGCTTTTTTCTCCCTAGAGATTTGTTTTTCCAGGTCAGGTATAAATATTCTTCAGCATCAATTTTGAAAGGTTGTTCTTGTGCTGTGTTTTAAAGGCTTAGTTGTGCTTTGAAATATATACCTGCAAAAATGATGAAGCAGCAGAAAGCATCCATTTTTGTCCTTGCCTAAATATATGCAGCTGAATGGGGACAAGCAGTTTTTTCCTTAGCATTTTTACTTTACCAAAAGGAACATGATCTGTGACAATTTTTTGTACTGTTGCACCAAAGTGTCTTTCCTGTTCATTGCTCTATTCTTTATTTCTACCAGTTTTTTCCTGTGTAATTTCCCATTTCTATCTGTGTATCCCTTACTTCCCATTGGTATTTTCACAGTGCCATATAAAGATTTAATTGGATGAAAACTGTTTGAAGCAGAGCAACATGGTGTTGGATTAATTAGGTAGTTAAATTTAGTTAGAGAAGTCCCTCTCTTATAGGTCCTCAGAGACACCATCCACTGATTACACACAAACATGCAAATATAAATTAGAAAGTTTGATCCACCTAATGCTGGAAACGCAGATGCAAGTTTGAAGTTTGAATTATAAAGAGAATTGTGTAATCAAGTATAATTGATAAGACTTACATTTGCACAAAAAATGTGTTTCAAGAATGGAGTTGTGAAAGAATAACAGGAACTGCTAAGTTAGGGGTACATAAATATGCTTGAGCAACTTATTAGCAAAGACTTTGGACATGCTTAAAATGGAGCTTATTTCTTCCACTTTATACTTAGTACAGGATCTGTTTGCTTTTTGAAAAAAAAAAAAAAACAAAAAAACACCAAAAAAAACCCCCTGAAAAATAATTTCCAGAAGTACAGTCTTGCCCTTTAACAAATCCCCATGTTTGTTTCCTACTAAACTTAGGAGTTCTGCATACAAGGCGAGGGAAGATTCATGTTTGTGTGCTTGTTACAAACGTCAGTTATGATAACAGGAAGGATAACTTCAGTGTCTTCTGTCCAGAGTCCATTACGATGAATTGCAGTGTTCAGAGTGTTGGTCCATGTTTTTATGATGAGGTCATCCATCTAGTGAATGAGGGGAAGGCTGTGAATGTGGTCTGCTTGGACTTCACCAGAACCTTTGACACTGTCTCCCATAACATGCTCGTGGAAAAACTGGCATTCCATGGCTGCAGGTGCACTCTCTGCTGGGTTAAGAACTGGCTGGATGGCTGGGCCCAGAGAGTGCTGGTAAGTGGTGCATCATCCAGTTGGCAGCCAGTCACTAGTGGTCTCCCCCAGGGATTAGTGTTTGTCCCAGTTCTGTTTAACATCTTTATTGATGATCTGAATGAGGAGATTGAGTCTACCATTAGCAAATTTTTAGATGATCTGCTGGAGGGTGGGAAGGATCTGCAGAGGGACCTGGACATTGGAGGGCCATGTGCATTGATCAGGTGACTCAGTAGTCAGAAAACAGTGTGTGCTGCTCTCCTCCAACTGGATCCACAGTTACTGAGTTATATTGAGTGGTTGGTTCCCATTTCTGTAGCTAGGCTAAAAATGTGTTCCTAAACATCCCATCAACCTCACTGTCTGCTTGTCCTTGTATTTATCTTTGTTTAGTATTTTCACTCCTCCTTACGTGTTTTTATCTGCTGTTGTAGGAACAATGGAATTCCCCAAGAATTCTTTCTTCTCTTGTAAAGGCTGAAGAGATATTTGTAATTCATTTTATCTAGAGGAACTTTAGAGGGAAATAAAGGGAATATTCATTTCTATCTATGGAGACCAGAGATGAAGACTAGACAACTAGCAATAATAATAATACATCATTTCTGTAATGCTGAAATTAATCTTATATCTTCACTGTCAAAACATGCGAGTAACCTTGGATGCTATATAAATTTGCTCTTCTTTATGCATTTTTGGTCACCCATGGATAAAGATTGTTTAGAAAAATGGACCATTGTTCGATCCAATTTAGTCATTCTTAAGTTCTTATAGACTCTAAAAATGATACAGAAGTTCCACATGTTCCACTTTGTCAGAGTCCCATGGACATTATATAGGAAAATAGGACTAGCTGGAAAAAGACAGTTTGTACAAACCTACAACTGCAAAACACTCTTGCATGGATATTATTCTGGGATTATCTGCTATGTGCTTTACAAAGAAACACACCACAACATGATTCATGGCTTCTATAGTAATTGAAATCAAAAGTTATTATATATTGCAGGAACAGTCAACAAGCACCACCACTATCCCAGAATACTTATAGGTCAAATTAGTTGGATGTGCAGAAGTAGAATAAAAAAACTCAAATATGTTTCTGATAATTTGAATTTCAATTAAAAATATTTTTACACAGTTCAGTAAGCAACCCTGAAATTACTCTCTTTGCAATTATTTCTGTAACACTGCAAATGGTGATTTTGTCACAGCAAATAATTTAAAAATAGTAAGGTTGACCTGCTGTGTTTAATCCTTTCTAATTACTGTTCTTTAGATATCTACTATGGCAACTGTAGAATAAATGTAAAAAATGAGAATTGTTTCTTTTGCTGACGTAAGTTATGTGATGATAAATGTCTCATCCTCATTGCCCTGTTTCTCTTCTGCATTTCAGCAGTGTCAACTTGATAGTACTTTCAAAGATCACAGTTATGCCTTTGAACTCTTATTCATGGGCCATTTTCCCTGAACTGGTTGATCACTGCTTTGTACCTTTGCCTTCATTTTTTAATAATGGCTATTCCTGTCAGTAATCATCAAAGATAAATAGCTGATAAGAGTCCATGGATGCTGCTTGAAATATTTTTTACCTGAGGTCTAAATGGATATAGTCTCTAAAGTACTCAGTTCCTCTCTTTGAGTTAGCTAAGGTAGATTTCTGCATTAATAAGGGTGACATCCTATTTGCGTGGGAAATATGGAAGAACACGGGAAGCCATATTACATGTGTCTGGATCCACTTATTACTTTAGGATATTTTCCACAAAAGGTGTTTTACTTAAACTGATTTGGACATTAAAATGCAGACTATAGCTCATACTGTTGGAAGAATTGCTGTGTGCTAAACTATAATGACTCCAAGAAAGACCTTAGGACTATAGATGTGTCTAGGAAGTAGAATGGTCCTATAAAAATTGATCTATAAAATGGTATAGGTGATTCTGAGGATCTGACATTCACATTGTATATACTTAGATTTTTCTGGTTTATTTGTTTTTTTTTTTTTTCTGGTTTCATCCAGAAGCAATTGCAGTTAAGGAATCCACGACCACAGTATAATGCAAGTCAAAGTGTAGTCCATGGGGGAAAAACTGGAGATTCGCTTCCAAGGTATATTTCTGATCTGAATTTGCACACTAATGTGGGGAAAAAAATTAATATGTACTTATAATAAGAGCAATGAGTAGGTACAAGGAAGTGTACAATGCATTTGTAAGGGCAATATTGGAGTATTGTATGAAGTTCTGACATACATGTTTTCAAGAATATTCATAAAACAGAGGTTACCCAAGAAAATGAATCAATGAAAGACAATAAGCTCTTAGAGCTTAATCTGTTTAAGTTATTAAAGAAAACAAATAAAATTAACCTAAATGCAGGTATAAGTCATTTCACAGAGAAAAACACTAGCTACTAACTAATATGTTACTATAGTGAAGAGAGGATAATTCTGCAGCTAAGGCTTAGAGAGAAGTTGAATGTAAATTAATTTAAATTATAAATAGAGCAATAGATCCACAACAATGCTTAAGAATTAAAAAAAAAAAAAAAAATCTATATGGAAGTGATGAATTCTGCATCTTTAAATACCTTCCAAAACCTGTTATTTGGTGTTTATCAGTAAAGATTCTGTAGGGACTTCAATGACAATTGAAATTTTCTTTCTGTAATGTCAGAAAAACTTTGGGCCAAGTGAATAAATATGAAACTTAGGAATGAAAATTAAGAAATTACATAAAAGATGCTATTTCGTGCATTACTGCTTATTTTCTCTTTCATAATTCATTAGAAAGTGAATTAAGACATGTAATTTGGTGCTTTAGAACCTATTTCCTCCTCATAATCAATCATCAAAAAGGACCTGTATGGTTGGATTTCTATTGTTCTAACCAGATGGATTAAAAAAACAAAACAAAACAAAACAAACAAACAAAAAAATTTCCCCATATTTTTGTAACCTGATACCAAATTAATTACAACTAGCTCTTTAGCTTTTAAAAGAGAAGAATGAATTCTAGGGAAATACTATCATTCCTACAATTACACAGTGAAAACAACCTTTGTCCAGCTGTTTCATTGTTTTTTTATATTCATGTATATTAAACATCTCAGTAAAGTAATAGCTATTACGTGGTTTTCTTTTCACAAGTCTGGGCTTATTCACTAATAAGTATTTATTTTTTGATTCATATTTTGGTCCAAGTTTATATCACCTAGGAGGGACTTTTTTGAAAGACTGCCTCCCTCTCAAATCCTGTAATTCTATGGATTTTCTAAACAGAACCAGAATAGGATCAAAAGAACCCAGTTACCTAAGTGAACAGAAAAAGAAGAGAATACATTTGGATAGAAGAGGATACTAGTTTGCTGGTACATGATATTACTAGGTGTTTTCTTCTGCTCAGGGCTCACAACTCATAGAATCATAGTATAGTTTAGGTTGGGAATGACCTTAAAAATCATCTTGTTCCACCCCCCTACCATGGGCGGGCACAGCTTCCTGTAGACCAGTTTGCTGAAAGCCCCATGCACCCTGGCCCTGAACACTTCCACTGATAGGGCATCCACAGCTTCTCTGGGCAACCTGTGCCAGTACCTCAGCAGAATTTCTTCCTAATATCTAGTCCAAGCCAATTCTCTTTCAGTTTAAAGCCATTCCCCCTTGTGCTGTCACTGCATGCCTTTGTAAAAAGTCCCTCTCCAGCTCTCTACCTTTAGGTACTGGAAGGCTGCTCTAAGGTCTCCTGAGAGCATTCTCCAGGCTGAACAACCCCAACTCTCTCAGCGTGTCTTCATGGGAGAGGTGTTCCAGCCCTCTGATTATCATTGTGGCCCTCCTCTGGACTCTCACCAGCATGCCCTTATCATCATATTCATCCCATGAGATATCCCATAATCATCTCTCTATTCGTCTCATTATGTAGCATCTCAAACTTTTTTTACCCCCCAATTTTGATAAGAATCAGAGTGTATGGCAAGAGGTTGTGGTCTTTAAAATGCAGATGGAGGTGAAGCAATGCTTTCCTTGTCCACAAAAGCTCCTTTGTTGGAGAAATCACTGATCATCCTAGAGACCCAAGTTGTCTTCTCAGAGGAGCACATGGGTGCTAAAGGTACTTACCACTGCACCACATTTTCATGCTCCTTAGCTGCTTTCTGCTTTTGTCTCCTTCGATGTCTCTTGATTCAACAGAAAGAACTGAGACTTCTTATACTCCGGACACCTAACAGAGCTACAGACATGTTATCCTACAAAAGTATTTGCTTTAATATTTTTTCTATTATTTATTTTATTCTAATTTTTGTATGAATGTAATTAAGCTATTATCCTTCGCAAATTAGAGTGATGAAAGTGGTGTTTGTCAAAAGGAACCTTTGCAGGAATAAAGCATCCTTTTATCTGAGTTGAATGAAAAGCATTTTGTTAGCAGTTTCTTCAGCTGATACTTTAGACACTATTGGACCTTATTCCATAGTTTTTAGAGATGCTGAGACTCCTCTTCCTTGGCTGAATCAGCAAGGTTTTAAAACATTGCAATAATGAATTATTTTATTCAGAATCTATCAATTATCTATATTTTCTTTCTGTGAATGTATCTCTTCTTTTTTAAAGTGGGGGCTTTCTCTTAGGGTGCTGAAGTAGGGACCAAATCTAGGAAAACTGTTGGGTAGTATCTGACTGTATTTTCACATGTGCTTCAGTTCCCTGGCTGTATGGGATTCAAATTTCTTTGGGAACTATATTCTATACCTAGCTCCTTGTTAAGAGCTGATGTATTCTATATTCATCAACAGCTTTTTGTTGATTTTGATTCTCTTGTCACTGAAAACGGTTACCCATTTTTTGGGTCTGAATTGACTGATTGTTTTCAACTATACATCTCAGATAATTTTCTAGGAAGAAGTTAACAGAATAAAAGAAAAGAGATAAATTATTTTCTACAATACATTTCCCATCCCTTTATTTTAATGTGGTAAATGTAGCATAACATTTAAATATTGACCATTATTACTCACCAGAAAAAACAGTTCACCTACTTAGATAGGACAAATAAGTTTTCTGATAGTTTACATTAAGAGTTTAGCTTTCACTTACTTCTTTGAGAGTATTTCTCTGAAGTTATATGATTAGGAGGTGTATAATTTTATCACTGTTCAACTTTCATGTTACATTTTCTCTTTATTAATCTGAGACAGCATATGTGCAGTGAACCTTCAGCAGTTCCTCCACCCAGTGTACAGCTGTCTCTGAGAAATAACGGATTTTAAGAAGCGTCTCTGAGATTCATTTAAGCATGTAAATTAAATTAAATTAAAAAGAAAGGAACTTTTTGTTGCTAATTAAATATTACAGCCACAAATATTGTTACAGAAGGTAGATCCATTATATATTAGACAGACTTTGGGTCCTACTTTAACGGGAAATATTTGGTTCCTGGTTCCAGGAATGTGTCACTTGAACATAGAAAGTCAAGCATTTCAGCGCAATGCAAACCAGGCAGCTGCAAACAGAGTAAAGCCAGTGTGACATTTTGCCACATTCTTGGCTGAAACAACCAAAATCTCTTTGGAAGATCTGATCTCATATAAAACTAATTTCTGAAAAATAGTTAGAAAATTTTTAAAAATGTATTTGAGAATATGCCTGTTTAATGGAGGAAGTGAATTTTTCTAGGAGCTTTCTCAAGTGCTTTTGTTTAAATTAATGCTTTTTGATATTGTCTGAAATCTAGAGAGAAAACTCACCAGGCATTTAATAGAAAATCAGAGAATTTAACTTGATTTTCAAGGCTTCTAATATTTAGGTAATAATGTAAAGACCATACACTTTTCATGGTCTATTTAGCTTTTGGGGAACTGGTTAAACATTAATTTGATTGTGGTCAAGAAGTTTTATTCAGTCAGGCAATATTTGTTCAATCTTACATAAAGTCTTTGATAGCCAATGGTTGGAAACATACTAGAAAATCTAAAAGTAAAATGTTTTAGAAAGGCATGGCTGGCAGTTGGAATAACAGGGCTAGGGCTCAATGAAATTGTCTTTTATTTATATTATCCAGAAGAATGAACTAGAAACAAAAAAAAAAGTGACTCATGTCCAGTCCATTGAGAAACCTTTTAAGACTATCCTTCCTTTTGAGAAGTGGCACTAAGAACATAATGAGCAGGGGAATACGGGGAGACAGCAAATATCAGACATCTAAGGAGAGCTTAAGGGTTAGCTTAGACAGCTTAAAAATCTGTCTAATGTAGACCTGTGTCTTATTTAAGCTATGCATTAATTCCTTAGTCCACTTGTTCAGTCTGAACAGTTCAAAATGAAAGTGTTATAGTTCATGCCCTTTTTGGGTGAATCAAAAGTACAGTATGAGACTGTACCCTCAAATTGTGTCCATATGTAGTCAGACTAAGAGGTCCTTGCTTGTCCATTGTTACTGTACTGTGAAATCAATGTGCTACAGGCAGCATCCCTCTTATTGCCACATGTCAGCAGCCAGCAGCCACTTCTCATGTTTTTTGGAGGGCTTTGTTGGCAGCAGGTAACCCTTGAGCAATGCACTGGAGATTGGTGTAAATGTCTATGCAAGAATGGCTGAGTCAAATGTTCTGGTTTTTTCTTTGTCACAAATCAGACTGGACAATCAAAACAGTCCTTTCTGCACTGGTATGTGTTCAGCTTTTTGGCTGTCTTTAAAAAGAAAAATGTCAAGCATTTATTTTCCATGGGATTTCCAGGATGAAAAAGAAAGCAATTTGCTGACATTTCAGAGCACTTGCAAATAGGTAATGTGCCATAAAAATTGATGAGGCAATTATTCAACCGATTAAGGGATTCAGAGAAATGGTCAAGGATTAAAGATTGGAGAAGAGAAGCAGAGTTAAGAAACTGGCTTTGAGAAAATTGGCAAATACAGGACAGTAAAGAATGATGAAGTATTTTGGTTTAATCCTTTAGGAGCTTAGTGAATTATGTATTAAAACAACAGCAATAACCACAACAAGAGTTAAAGCAAGAGCAAAGGCAAATCAAAACCAACACAGAGTCTTTAAAAAATAACTCTATATTTTCTTCTGTGTTTGTATACAGTATAGCATCCTGCCTTGTCAGATTCACCAAGAAAAATGGTAGAAGGACCATGGGAAGGAAGTTAGGTGCCAGCCTGGCATTTTCCTCTCATGCTTTAATGCATTTCATGGGGAGCAGTTACGGCACCTAATGTATTCATCCCCATCACATTGCATTTGAGTCCAGGAAAAATTTGTCCAGGATTGATAATAGATAAAGACAGATAAAAATTAGTAGGTCTTAATGGAAGCTATAAGCATGCCTTTCTGTATTTTTGATATTTTATGTCTCTTTGATGCTTCCTGGAACCAGAGAGATCTGCCACGTACCTTGAAACTGGCCAAGGCAGGGACAGTTCTAGAAACTTTTGGAATTACTTTTCCTCCTATGCCCAACCTTTCCCCTGATTCATTCTTATGCCAATATATCACCATATGTCAGTTAAACAAACAAAAGAAATACTTATTTAGAAAATCAACATCATAACTGCTGGTAAAATTCTCTATTAGCCTGCTGCTAACAGGCTCAGACAGAGGTTTTCTCTGTCCAGGCAGAAATGATCTGTGCCTGGAAAGATAACCTGTGATTATTAGATGCTCTAGACTTAAAAATTAATAGAAACCTGATGTTGTGGAAGTCAGTGCAAATGGTAGTAATTTAATGGATCAGGTTTTATCTTTTTTCTCTTCTTTCTTTTCATCTTGTTAGACAACTAATATGAACCACTGTATCTGTAATCACAGGTCAGACAAATAAATAATGTCAGAGAAAAAAAGCAAGTCTTTGAAAAGTTGCCTAATTTTGAAGAATTAGGTAACCTCTATTTATTGACCACATAGTGATCCCTGAAAAAAAAAAAAAAAAAATCAGCATCTTTGTGAGTTTTAAATATACATTTTACACAGTACTAAAATTGTGCTGGAAGGGCATAGACACTTTAATGTGTGCAACTTTTTCTGCAGATCTGCAGCCATTTTTTTCCTTCCACAATCTTTACTTTGCCAGCAAAGGGTTTTCACCCAACATATTTTCAAAACTCTGTCTCTCTGATTAATATAAGCAACCATTGGTGGCAATTAATATGGCAAATTGTAATTGCAGTTGTCTACTAGAAGATACAGTGATTCAATAACATAATCACGACTGCCATTTTAAAGGTCATTGTTTCCCGGTTTATTTGCAGCAACATAAAAAAATAACTTGTCCTCAAGATAAAGCAATATGAAAGAAACCTTAATAGATTTCCTTCAATGCAAACAATTAAGAAAGTTATTTCTGAAAAGGACTCTTTTAATTAGAATGAATTAGTTTGGAAGGCTAGAAGTAAAAATGTTGTGATATGCATAAAGCTGAGAATTCCAAAGTTGCAGGCATGTTCAGGAAATAAAACCAGATAATTGCTTGAAAATTCAGTTCCTGTTTTGACATTGATAGAATCAGAGAAGTGACTTTAGTTCAGATTTGCTTTGTTAGAAATCCCAAGGCTACCTTAAGACTATTAAGTGCTCAGGTACTTTTCAAGGGAAAACCATTGGGAATAGATGTTCAAACTAATTGATTAAAAGCAGGGATTAAGTCAGACAGTGAGTAAGTAGAAAAATGACCCAGCCCTAGATTTACAAGAGAGTCATTTATCCCTGGTATATACTAAAAATAAAAGTAAAATTAAAAAAAAAAAAAAAAGACTCATCTAAAAAAGAAAAAAGGGAATGCTTGTAGAGGTAGAACTGCTATGGTCAGTTTATTCAATATTGTATAGGAAATGTTTAGATCAAAGGCACTATGGAATGCCACAGTACTGGTAAAGTATCTTTTTTTTCTATCACAGCTTGGAGGCAAAATCAAAATACAGCTCCTGCAAGTTTATGAAACTTGATTGAAACCAAAAAATATATAAACCATTCATTCATTTTCTGACAAGACTCAGAAGCACAATGGATCTTGTAACAGACTGGGATGAGTGATTACCATTTCCCAACTGAATACCATGTCCCAGCTCTTTGGGGTAGATTTATCATCATGTTAGCTTTGGTGCAACATTTCCTTTTCTTTGAGTGTGTGTAAGATTGAAAATGCTGTTCCATAAATGCTTTTTAAAAACAACAAGGTAATTCCCTTTTAGACACCTCCCCCTCCCCTCGTTAAAAAGAGAATGTATTCAGAACAGTTCCACAAAGAGGCTTGCTCTCATGTTACTCCAGTCTAAATCTTGATCAAATGTCAATTAAGTTCCGTGGTCTTATCTGGGATATCTATCTATAACTTCTTATTATTCAAAATACTTAAACAGCATTTAGTCCCTCTCCAGATGACTTGGAACCAAAAGTATGCCATCTGAAAATGCTCAGACATTATGGGTATCCAAGCCTCCTCAGCTGAATGAAGATGAGCTTTATGAATTTAGTTTTGCTAAAACGTTATCAGATTTTTTCTTCCCAACGTACGAGCATGATGCAATTTTTCTTTTCAAATTATAATAAAAAATTGTATTATGACTAGTTAGTGTGCTTAGGCCCATAAAATGTATGCATTTGTGCTATGAAAGCTGATCTGCAACAGCAGTGCTGTTGAGATAAAGAGAACCTATTTTAGCTCTGAATGAACTTGCCGTCCACTGTCATTTTGGTTTTTTTCCCCCCCATTATTAAGGCTGCATTTAACTATATTTTATTTCTGACACTTTTTTAGTTTTCTCAAATGAACAGCGATCATGAATAGTGAAAAAAAGCCCATTTTAGAGTGGCTTGGTCACTGCAGTGTGGGCAAGTGTCTGAGCTACTCTCCAGGATCGGTCCCTGGCATGGATGGTGTCAGGCATGTAGGCATCTATTCAGTACCACAGTACATTGGTACCAAGAATGCAGTTTGCAGTTGGCAAAATTTTTCTCCAGCTCAGTGTCTGCATTCTTCCTACAACCTAAAATCCACTTGTACCATGCTAGATAAGCATTCCTGTGCCTTAATCCCTTTAATCCCTATAGTTTAATCCCTCCCTTAGCACAATATCCAGGCACCTGAAGGCTGCTTCTGTTCTGCAAGCACTGCTGGATGTGCTCTGCAATGCATTAGACAGTGGCAAAAGTCAGGGGGTAATACAAATGCTGCTCTTACTGTTGCTCCAGCTGAGGCAGGAGGGGTGGGAATGAGAGATTTCTGGTATCAGAGCAAAAGCAGATGTGAGCACAGCTCTGCAGGTCAACAGTGGGGTGCCTGTCTGGGACTTGAGAGGCTCTGGGATGATTAATATGGGAGCCATGAAGTGTCTGGAGAGCAGGACTCCCCTTTTATAGGCTGCATTTGTGTTCCTTTGTGTAGACTTTTACACATGTCCGTGGGCTTTACTGCACCACAACTGTCAGCAGATGGGACGTCTTCAATTTGCATGATGTAAGGCAGCCTCTCATGCAGGGTTATGGATCTTCTGTGACTCACAGTTTATACACAGCATGGTCTCACATTCTCCTGTTTTACAGAAATTTGTTCTCTGTGAGAAGACAGCTATATTAAGAGAGAAAGAAAAAAGTGGGGCAAACAAGTCTGCTTAAAAACTTCTTTATCTACTTTATCCACCATAATACCTGGTCCATGTATGTTTATGTGTAATCTCATGCTGCACGTGGCCCATCTCTTGGCTACTACATCTGGCACAGGCACAAATATCACTAGTGGTTGAGTTTACTATGATTAAAGAATTATTTAGATATTAAATTCAGGTAAGTACCTGCAGCTGTGAAACCAAATCTCTCATACCCAAGGCTGCAGAAATCCACTTTGGTGATGAGAAAGCTCAGATTTCATCTGTGCTTCTTCTATTTGGTGTTTACTGATGGGAAGTTTAAGTGCTTGACATGTCACCTGTCATGACTCTCTCCTGCTTTGATAAACAAAAGTTTACAGGCAAAGTGCTGCCATTGTGTGAAGTGAATGTAAGGTCATTGCCTACACAGTTTTCCTGAGAAGTTTAGGCTGTTTGGGACTAGCTGTGTTTCAAGGCTGACATACAAGTATGTAAAAATCCCATTACTGCCAGAACAAACACATGTTCTGCACTCCTGTTCTTACTTCTGCTGAGGTAGCAACATCAGAGGCTGACCAAAGTAATAATTAAGGGTGTTTCAAAATTAATTTCCTCTGCTGTAACAAAGGCCATACTCCTCATTAAGCACAAAATGCATCTTTCTGTGTGGTTTTATTACATGAAACCAGTATATGCAAGTGAGATAAATTCATGAAGAGTTTCAACAATATTCTGGAAAGTGCTCAGATACACAGATTTACAGTACTTTTTTTACTCAGTGGAATGCCTTGTCCTTGCAGTACATTCTTCTCTTGTTCCTTGACTTCAAAGTAAATTATGTCAGCACTAAAGCCTTGTAACAGATACTTCATGCACAAAATGTTTTTCTATAAATATATACATATGCATATAATAGCTGAAAGTGGAGAATTTGTGTCTGGAGACTTCCTGACTTGTAACTGTGGTGTGTCAATATGGTAGTCACTGAACTCTGGAGCAGCAGGAGAGCAGTCCACAAAGGGCTGTGAAATGCCAAGCCTGACATCCTTTCATTAGGGAGGTTTAGAATTATTAGCTCGCTCTGACCTCTCAGATTTAGGGAGGATCATCTGCTGCAAGTCTTCATTGTATGTCAGTATGGTTTAAGATGACTTAGAAACACAGCATGTGTAAAGAAGAGGTGGTCATCAGGAGTCAACAGGAGTCATCTCTTTGTGGTTACATATGTATGAGATGGACTTGCTGAATGTTTTGTGTGTGCATAGGATACAGACACACTTCTCCAAGGGTACTTTGGGTAGGTGTGTTTTTGAGTGCAAGGTCCTGCACCTACCTTGTTCCCAATCAACCTGGGGAAATTATCTTCCTTTAGTTCCCTGCTGTGGAAATCCTCTTTTTTTTACATCACAAGGTTAAAAGCAGCAGGCTTAGAGCAGCAAGGGCAGGGGAAGGGCTCCAGGAGCCTTCGCTTATCTGCACTGGAAACAAGAGACCTGTGTGGGAGCTGACTGGCCTTGGTGTGGGATGCAGCCTCAGTGCCGTGCTTCGTGGCTGGTGTCAATCATACTGAGTTGTCCCAGGCTTCACTGAGGCCACCTTGGATGGTCGCTTGGGTGGGGAGACCAGAGCAGGGTGGGAAACTTGGATTACACAGTCGTGAGTCAGCCCTTGGGAGGGCTCTTGGGACAGCTTAATACACTAAAGCTAAGTGTGGGTGTGCTATTCCCACCACTCTTGGTCACCTCTGAACACAGCTGCAGCTGCAAAGTGCACATGGTGACACGTGGCCTCTTCACAGCAGTAGGGTCACTGTGCATGAAAGATACTTCATTTGTCTTTCAAGGAAACCCACCCTTGATTGAATCTCTTGGACTCTGTTAGTGATAAGACAAGATGCCAGATTTCTTTATATTGTAAATGAATCTGACTTAGAGGAATTTAGCTAAATTACTCTCTAAGTGGGTTTGGCTCAAAATTAGCAGAGGCTATTTAAAAATGTGGGATGAGGTTATGTCTGAGTGCCATGAGAAGACAGGAAAAAGACATTACGCTGTCCCAGTACTGTGCCAGTACAGGAGATAGCCATGACTATGCATGACCGAGGAATTTGCTACCAGATGTTAGCCTGAAATACCTGCTGCCACTTGAGATCTGAAGAATAAATCTTTGCAATAATTACTTTCATTTTCTTTTTCGTTATTGAGGCATACAGTTGTTCAAACAGATAGGATTCTGGAGCATTTTAATGATGTACAGAAAGCCTAATTAGCATGTAAAATAATATCTTACTCTTTAAATTTTCTAGGTTTACTCGGGGAAAATGTTTTAGTAATTATGCTGTGGATGCCAAATGGTGGGAAGAAAACTCATTTCTAAGATATTTGACATATGTCTCATTTTGTCCAATTTAGTTTTCTGTGTGTTGAGGAGAAACTACAGATTTTTCTTTGACTTTTTTTTTTTTTTTTTTCAGTGGTGGGATTGCTTTTGCTTGCTTATGCATGCACTGCTTGCTTCTCTTCAGTGTAATTTCTTTATCAGGCAAACAAGATATTAAGACTAATTTGAGGCAATAGCCCGCTACTTCAAGGAACCTGGAGTGAAATTTGTATTAGGAAAATGTTATGTTTTAAGGTGCACTGAAACGAAATTGTATTACATTTATAATTAGTTTTGAAGTAATTTAGGAAACATTATTTTGAAAGACAGTTTCATTAAAGCCATTAAATTAGAAAAAATTACCTGCATTGTAACTTGGACAGTAGGTCCTAAGGAAGCTGTGAGGAAGCAGACCAACAACTGGAAATAATTTTAATATGATTGTCAAGGATGTAGGGATCAAAATAAATGTTTCATTTTGGGAGAAGGTTTGATAACTATATGGATGCAGAATCAATTTGCAATTATGACAGGAATTTTTGTTTGTTTTTATAGGCTTAATCCTTCAAAACTGATGGTGCAGTTGTCTTAGTAAATTGTGTTCTTGAAGTAAAGATATTAAAACTGCCACATCAAAAACTAATTGTAAATTAAAAAGCATTGTAAATTCTATGATGACTTGTTCTCATTTGTAGGTTTATTAGTGTATGGGCTAAAATTTTTCAAAAATACATGATCACAAGCCTTAGCATATTATTCTCTCTTTTTTTTATTCTTTCCTCTCTATAATGGCATGTATTCATTTTGCAATAGTTCTCTTTCTGACATGTCTCACTTTTCTAAAAGTAATGCAATGTGACTCGGGCTATTTATTCAAAGTTAGTTATGAAAATCCACTTACGAGGAAAAGGTTCTTGTCTGTTCTCTGACACTTTCAGCATCCTGATAAATGTATCTCAAGATATTTGAAAATAATCTTGAGAATGAAGCATAGTGAGATTAAAATTGATTGTGACAATTATTCTGGATAAATTTTCTTAGTTTGCCCAATGAACATGGAAGGACATATGGGATGCGTTGGTAATCTCACAACAGCCCAGAAAGTGTTGCCATTTTATATATCTCATCAGCCACAAATAGCTCTTTAAACACTTACTTTATTCTAAGCCTGTGAAGGATAAAAAGTCATTGAAATCCAAGCTGTAGAGGTGAGAGGCCTTAGAAGTCTTGTGCTCCAAAGAAATCTGTTCACACTCGATGCGCTGATGCTGATGATGGAAATTTCTAGATCCTATTCCATTGTAGTTGGTAATAGTATTAGTAGTATAATCCATGCTGGCATTATATAATCCTAGTTTTTTATTCCAATCAGTATCACTATTATACTGTGCAAAAGATATATACAAGGGAAAAGGTGTAGGTGAGAAAAACCTCATCTTCGTTGTCAGGAATGGTATCCCTCAATTTCTTTTTCTTCCTAGTGGTAGAGTGGATAGTTTGCTTCCTTGTTTTATATCTCTTTGTAGTTCCTACTGAGGGGTGATGGCCCCGGATAAGCCTGGATGGGTTGAGGGAGACGCCTCAGCCCTCTCGAGGGGTGCTCCAGCAGAGAACAAAAACTTTCCAACTGATGAGATCAACAAAGGCTGGAGTGTTAAAAAAAAATGACACGGCCTCCCTTTGCAATATCTTCTATGACCACTCAAAGGAGCTACCCCTCTCAGGCATCTGTATCATCCCACCAAAAGATTGACTTTTAGTCACACAAAACCACATGAAGGAAAAAAAAGGTATAAAAAGTGTGGAGTTTAAACTCCAGCAGAAAGGGGAAAATGCCATGACTCTGTGAAGGTAACTGCTGCAGCTTGTCCTGTCTCCTCCTACCTCCTGGAACAATGTAGGGGTGAGATGACCATGTGCTTTCTATTTTTCTATACTTTACTTTCTTAACTTTACTTTCTTGCAAAGCTTATTCCTTTATAGATTCTATCTTGCATCTTATGCTAACAGCTACTTTGATTCTTGCTTTATAAGCATCTTCTTCACTGACTGTGTTTTGCTGCCTTAATACTAATAAGAGTAGCTTGCTTCACACTTTGTTACTTTATATTGGTTATTGCTTTTTGCTATTCTTGCTTTATAAGACCAGCTCTGTTTTGCAACTACAGTAACTTGCTTTACTTTCAATGTGCAGTTTCTTTTACAACATGTGTGTTGATAAAAAGAAGCTCTGTTCTTCCTTTTTGTTTTGTGTTACAGAGTGGCGTGCAAGATATTTTATTGTCCTATGTTATTGAGTGTCTAGATAAGTATTTTAAGTGGCTGTGTTTTTAGTTAGTAGGTCTTTGTTGCTAGTTTCTGTCTGTCGTGATTGTAACTTGAGTTTAGTGTGTTTGTAAAATGTGTTTTGTGCTAGTTTCTTTTGGGGTCTTTTATTATCAATGAAATACAATCTTGCATCTGAACGTTATCACCAGCAAAGAGGAACCCACAATAACTGTCACATATTTGTATTAATAAATGCTATTTCGGGAGCTGTTGTAGGGAATGTTCTTTTCTGGCTTAAGTGTGGCTTCATATTAGAGGTCAGAAACCCTTCCAACCTGTGTGCTGTCCATTAGTCGACAGTCAGTGTTGGGGACATAAGGATCTGATTGTCTAGAAGCGCTTATTGCTAATAATTTCTCCCTGGCTTAAGTGTGGTACTCATAGGGGAGTCAAAAATCTTTCCAGCCTGTGTTCTGTCCAGAGTCCAGCAGGCAGTGCTGAGTTCATAAAGCTTTGATTACTCTGAGGACGTTTATAGCTAATAACTTTTATTAATACAGTTAAGACTAGAAATCTTTCTATTTCTGCCTCCCTCCTCCCTTTAACGTGACACCTACTAAAAGGCTATTGATGATAGGACACTTGCAAACAGATCTCCAAAGAAGCATTTGATAGGGTGCTGTGTGAGCAATTACAAAGGAATTGGAGCAGAGTGGATTTTATAGAAGACATACTTAGATGAATAAGAAGCTGACTGAAGAGGATATGACAAAAGGCTGTTTTTCAGAAATTTCAGGCCTGCAGAAGTTCAATAGTAGAATTCCTTAATGTGTGGGATTACAACAGATTAATGAAAAAGGAAAATACATGTTAATGAAGCGAAGGCACAATGCAAAAGGCATCATTAAGAGCAATTTGTTTAGGGTGCATCATTCTTTCAAAAAAACATAGGGCTGAAAATCTCAATAAAACTTCATGAGGGCAGTATCTATGACATAGGTACAAACACATGAAAGCTCATGTTCCTAAGCACATATATATATCTTAATCTGCAAGAACTATACTCATCTTCTTGCCAAAACTGGCCATGCAGTAAGTCATCACAGAGAATTGATCCAGACCAAAAATAAAGCCTGTAGAAAACACTGTATGTAGCCATGCCATTCCACAGAGTGATGTTGTCAGGATGTTGCTCAATAACCTGTGGCATACACATTTAAAATCACATCCAGCCATAGTTTGGCTGTTGTGTGATGGGCAGGCACAGGTGAAGACTATACCTCAGCAGTATCTCAGCAGGTTTCACCTCATACAAAAGTTCAATGTCCCTTCTGGATCATACTTGCTAAGGTCTGAATCTGTAGCAAAAGCTGCAGCTTCTCACATGGTCCAGACAAGGTGAATTGCTGTGACATATCTCTTTGAGGCAAGTTTCCTTACACTCCATTACATTCCCATTGTCACACATTGTAGGAAAACTCTCCAGAAAAAGGCAGGATTTAAGAAGAATTGTTTCAAATCAAAGAAGTCAGTCAGAAAATTATGAGTCGCCCATGGTGTTACACAAATTCTTTCACTAATAAAATCTGTTCTGGAATCAAAATACAGAACATTCAGATAACCACAGGCTGCCTAATTATAGTTATTAGGAATAGGGCTTGTCTACTAGTTTCGTGTTTATTTCATTCCTGGTAATTTGCCTACAAATATGTTTTACTGTCCTTAGATTCAGCTTAACATTATCAAGCCCAAATTAATGGAATGACTCAACTAGTAAGCTGATGATTCAGATACCTCAGTGATGGGAGTTCAGGAGACATTTTCAATAAATAAGTAACAAAACAGAAAAAAACCCCTATCTGAAAATACAAAGTGAAAACTCTGAGTTTAAATGTTCATTTTTGTTTATTACATACTCTATCTGGGCTTGGTTTTGCTCTTTTCTGAAAAGCATAAATTATTTGAATTAACTAGGGGTTTTTTGTACTGTGCACTTGAGCTTCAATTCAGTTATATCCAGCAATTCTGTATAGAATTTACAGGCATAAAAAATGCAGCTGTTGGACAGTTGTACTCTAGATTATTATTGTGCCACATTTTAACTAGCTAAACCCAAAAGAGTTAAACAAAGTATATTGACTACTGCAAAAAGGTATTCTACAATCTGACTCAACTCAAATATACTGGGGAAAAAAGTGTTAGACTTAATCTGAATTTTCCCTGGAAAATTCCAGGGGTACAGTGTAGTAACTCCATGACTTTAATACTCTGCTTGATCTTAAATGCTTTAATTCAGCAAAGCTGGTTTATAGCAATGTGAATTATTAGAAATCACAATAATCAAAATTAATCTGCCCACAATTAGGGGAGTCTGCATGATTTCACTAGGTTTTGTGGTTTTATTTTTGTAGGAGTAGTAGTGCCTTTAGCCTTTATAAAAAGGACTTTTTTATTCCCTTCAAAAGACAAAACTGTTTGATAGCTGCAGCAAAAGAACCAAAACTACACAGATTACCACTTATACTCTGTTACACTACCTCATAGCTGTATTATTGCCACATTCACCTTTCTTTCCCCCTTTCTCCAAAGGTATTTGTTGCTTCACACGTATTCAGAAGAGTCCATTTGTAATGATCATTCTCTGAAGGAAGTTCTTCAGAAATGTATCTGTACTGCAATACCTCTTGGCAGCCATAGGCAGAGGTAAAAGGTACGCTGTACTACATACACTGAATAACACATAAGAAAACACAGCCTTTTTCAGAAAGCTTCCAGTGTTAGAGGAGAAAGGCAACAAATAGATACAATGCAATTGAGTTGTGACTCCTTATTTAATAATGCAAAATCAGGACAAAACCTCTAATCTAAGGGCCCTCTCATCTGGGCCCTTATAGCCAAAAGAAGTTATGGGTCTCTTCAGAATTGCTCAGAGAGAGAAATTCAGAGGAGGTGAACTGCACTTGGAAGTCACTATGTTTTTTTCAAGGACTTCTGAAAGAGACTGGGCTGACTGGCTATGATTAGACAGCCGGTTTCTAGTGACTAGAATTCGGCATCTTGGTGCTGTTACAGTTATCACTAGTTTCACTGCTGCCTTTATTTGTTCATAAACAGCCTTAATTCCAGCACATTCTCTCACTGTGACCTTTTGTCCCAATACATCTGTAAAATAAAAGTCTTTCTCTTCCTTATTACTTTATTGGCTAGCATTAAGTGATTTTTGTTTATCTAGCTGGTGTATTGTGAGAAATAATTAATGTTTGTGTACTGCCTTGAAAGTGAGCTTAATTGGATCAAACGCTAGTTTGAGAAAGATGCTTTTTGATGTTCTTATCTGTTTTGTTCAGTATTTTATTGGCTCTGTATTCATCTTTCTCCCACTCTTACCACTGCAAGTTCAAATCTCTGTTAACCTTTGATCTTTGGGTGGTTCCACTAAAAACTCAAAATAGTCACTCTTGATCTGACCCCATTCATCTCTTTCAGAGATCTGAGAAGGAGAAGAAGAACGAGATCAAGACAATTTTTCAGGTTACAGAAATGGTGTGATGGACATGTACTCTAGCAAAGTGGAATGAGGAAAAATGTTTTGAAGGGCTATAGGGAAGGAAAAACAGGTTCACCACTAAAGAAAGGAAGAGAGAAATCTCAGTAGTTCTTGTCCCTGTATTTTTGTTTCCTGCCATGAGAAGTACTTCACTTGGATGGGATTCCTGTCTAATAGGACGAGGAGGAAGTTCTTTTCATTTTTGAAGGAGTTTTTGATTCTAGTTTCCTAGTTGCTTCAGAGACATGAGGGGAAATGCAGGTAGAACAATTGCTCAAATAATGGATTTACAACCTGAAGGGACAGAAAAATGTAAAGGCCAGCTCTCATTGGACTTGGATTCACCTTATTTCTCTGTAGAGGAGAATGTTTGACACTTGAAAATTATGAAAATAAACTGGACAAAACCACAGTAAAAGGTATGGTAATCTAGAAATACTTAATAAAAAAAAAATCTGATCTACAAGGTATCCCAAAAGTACTTGCATTTCTAATTCCAGAACCTTGAGATTTTGTGTCTGTACAAACAGCTAAATTTTCTCTTACATATTTCATGAAAATATCTGGTAATTTCAATTTACAAATGTTAACAATCTGCATCTGACAGTGATATAATTACCTGCATTTGAGGCACTAGCTAGCTATTTTTCAAATGTCTGACCCCTTAAAAGATGAAAAACATATAAATGCTATCTCTCAATTGACTCATGCTAAAACATTAACATTTTGGAAACAAATACACACAAAAAAAATTCCAAATAAAGTATGTAGAAGTAAAGAAAGGAAAGAAGAGATCCAGTCCTTGCGAGTCTGGAAAGAATTTCTCTGACAAATAATAAGAAATACATCCAGATCTGAAGACATTTTCTTTGGACTATGTCTGGTTTTCATACTACAATTTCTAAAATTCAGCTACTGCTTTAGAATGGATGGAGACTTTGTTCATATACTTTTTAATGTCAAGTGAATATTTGACCATATGAGCTTCATTTAGTCTTGAAAATTAAATGTCTCTTTTTAGTACCAAAAATTCAATTTGACTGGAGGCAGTTTTTTATGATTATATTTTTGACTGGATATTGCAAGTAATGCCATGAGGTTTAGCTGACCATCTGTACAGCTTGTATATTAAATAGTGATTCTCACAGACTTAGTACAGCATGTATGGCAGGTTGCTTCCAAGATATTGATAAGCCAAAACTTCATTCTCTCTAAGTCATTCCAACCTTAATTAATTTTCAGTACTAAACACACTAGTAAAACTCACAACCTGTATAAGGACAAATAAACCAGCAAAACTAGCAGACTAGATGGTGGATTAGAGTTTATTCCCTTTTTCTTTTATAATCCAGAATAGCCTGTTCTGAAATAATTTTTCTTTTTGAAGTAATTCTGGATATGTAATCACTAAAAGGATGGATAGAATTAAAACTTCTTTTGGAAGTATTATTTTCAGGTGGAGCTTCTAAATTAGAGAACAAATCCCAGTAGATTAGGTTTTAAGTGGAGAAAAGCAGAGATGTTAATTTCTACTTTCTATTAATTACTAAATGGACCAATAAAAAGAAGAACTGAAAATTATTTGCCACTGATTTTACTGTCTTGGCCTTCTCACAGGACTTGCAAAGTCTCTCGTATAGGTTGGTCATTCATTGCGTCAGCTGACTTTGCTCTTGTATTTTGTTGTTGTTGTTGTTGTTAACCATATTATTAGACCTTACCTTATTACGACGAAAATGCATCAAAAGATCTTAAAAAAAGTCGCAGTGTTTTTTCTGTTTCAGAAAATGTACTTCAACATAAAAGAGTCAGAGTTAGTATAACCATTTTATCTTGCAACTGTTGTGAGAAACAGCACCAAACATCATCCTAACTCTTTGTCTCTGCTCCTTTCTGCCCCTCCAATATTTCCCTTGTTCTACTGGTTCAAGTCAATAAATTTTTATCTTAATTATCTTTCAAGTTTTGATATAACTGTGGTCTGGATAAAACTGTTGGAACTATATCAAGCCATCATAATGTTTCTGCTGTTGATGTGGGAAATAAAGGATTTAGATGATACAGACAGAACTTTTCTAAGCAGAACAGAAAAGGACAACACATCAGGACTGCCCTGCTAGTGAATAAACACCACAGTGCCCACAATAGCATACAGCTGTTTTCTTTGAAGAACTACATAATGATCTCTAAGTCCATCTCTACTTAAAAAGAGATATTTTATTGAGAATAATATTTATATATATAATACAGTGAATAAAATTCATAGTGTATATCATATTTATGTTCCACCTTGATGGTAATGAAACAATGTTTTGTCCCAGGGTGCATCTTGGAGCAGCAGATATGAGAAGGCTGTTGTGAATCATGTGAGAAATAATGAGGAAGGGTTCCTTGTGGGAGGAAGGGAAAGAAGGGTTTTTGGTTGATGGAACAGTTGAATTC
>JAWWEV010000001.1:52011588-52022493 GCA_035583235.1 Hafferia zeledoni | reverse complement strand
ATGTGGATAGTGGATTTATCATTTAAAGTGACTGTTTCCTTGTAGTTCCTAACCAATTTGATTTTAAAATACCGGCCCAGTTCATCAGTGTCTGAAGATCAGCTATATCTACCTTGGCAAATAATTCAGCACCAAGGCAGCAGGCAGGTAGGTCAAAGAAAACACTACATCTACACTACAGGTGACTTAATGTGTTTACATCTGACCAGGTGCAGTTTGATTCCCTAAAACAAAAACCCCCAGCTGCATAGTTTGAAGACACCTAAAAGAACACTCACTAATTCAGATCCACATGTACATTTAAGGGCTGAGGGAACATAGTAGAGAGTTCATTATGAAATTATTGGCATTCACTTTTCCACAAACCACTTGTTACTCTGGGCCTGTGCATGGGGACTTCAGATTGTTCAGGACTTTGCTGTAAAATGGCTTGATTATTCTAGATCAAAGCAGTGTCAAGGGTACAATCTTCAAGATTGGTTCATTGCAAATGTATTCATGGCCAGCTATGTTTATCTCCAAATACTGCAGGAAATCTTGTAGAACAAATGGTACCAGAAGCGTATCACATGAAGGTATAATACCTAGAGCAGCTGAAATTATTACATATAGTTTTATACAAGAAATACAGGAGTTCGAGAACATTTTCATAATATCTTTTAACAAGATTATTAATATTTGCCTTGAAGAAGGACTGGATTTCAAGAGAGGGAAAATAATAATTATATTCTAAAATGAGTTATGAGGAAGTAAAGTTATTGTTGGCTTGGCTATTTTGGGGTCCAAACATGTTCTGGAAACTTGTATTTTTCTTATGGTTAGCCAAAGGACAGAAGGAACAAATGAGTAAATGCATGATTTTTGAAAGTAGGATTCCTTTTATCCAAGTTTTTTAGCATAAATTGCTCCATTTTGTTGGAAATTTACAATTCTACCAAGAGTGATACTCAACTGCCCGTGTGCTCAGCTGCAAAAAAAGGCAACCATTGTGACCATGAAATATAAATAGTTCATATCATTTGTTAACGTATGAGTCGTTTTGTTAATATTAGAAAGCAATACAGCCTTGAAGAGCAGGAGAAAATTATAAGACAGAGGCAGGGGAAAGCATCATACAGAATTTTGACAGAATAAGGAATTGGTATAATTAGACTGCAAAACAAATGTAGGACCTGAAAGAGAAGAAAAGAACATGTACTCTTGGGTGAACTCAGCTCCCAAAGGTTAGTGAGATAGACCTGGGCTTTTCATTTTAAAGTAATGTTAATTTGATCAGATTTTTCTACTAACTTTGACATTTCATTTATTTAGTTGCCATGGTATACCCTTCATTCAATGAACACTTCATTCAATTTAAAACTTCATAGTTATTTTTTTCCCTGTTGATTTTGAAGTCCCTCAGTATTTGGAGGGAGTTCGGGTCTAGGATTTGAATTCAAACTCATCATAGTCTATATAAGGTGTCTGTCATGCTGAGGTACTCATATCACATGCAGGCTTACTGCAGGATTTCCACCTAACAAATAGTTCATCTAAATATTTAAAGTAATTTGCATGTACAGTCAATTGGAGAAACATTTCATCTTCTTCATATATAGTTACTATGTAAGTATATGTATTTATTACAGTATATGTCTTTACTAGTGTTTGTTTTAGTGTCTGAGAATATCTAATTTCTACAAATAAATATTTTGGTGGAGAGCCCTAGTTTTTGATCCATACAATAGCTGTATTAAGATGTTTGCTGGTGAGCTGATATCTATTTCACGATTAGGAGGAGGAAAGTTATTAAACCACATAATTTCTGAGAACATTCACCTTTGTATGGAAGAGTCTGAAAAGAGATTATTTGAACCTTCAAAAATGGGCAATTACGGGACTCAATTTCTGATGCCTCATTAAGGAAGTTGCTCAGATTGCACAAATGATAGCTTTTACAAAACAGACAAACTATCAAAAAATATTGTCTCCACTAGGGATATGTGTATTGCATGTGCCTCCTTGACATCATAATTTTTTCTCTGTTACCTTTGTTGACTGATGATTGGAAGCAAAAAAATGACCATTTAACTGTTCCAATATTGAAAAATTATTCATTTTTTTCAAATTAGAATTTTTTTAAAATTTATATTTGAAAAAATATATTTACCAAAAATACTGCACAACATGGTTTCTTTAAACTTCTAGGAAATTTATAGAATGGCTTTCTGCCTAAAGTTTGCTGTCATGGCTGTCTTACAGAATTGATGCCACAGCAGATAATTTTTGGCCTATTTTAAATAAACATAAACAATATTGACTATGTGTTTAAAGTTAATCATCAGAGCAGCATAATATTGAAAATTTTATTGTGTGGATGTTCAAGTAAACGATAGAGATTTATCTACAGTCAGGGATATCTCATGCTGAAATTTCAAAGATCTTCTATTCTTTTATTATCTCCTCACCATGGCATCAATATAACAGAAACAGCTTATGTTGCTCTGGTTTCTCGGATACTATTAAGAGCAGAAAACTACACAGAGATTTATGTATCCCTATACATTTGTATAGATGTGTATATAAATATACACAGTTATATACAAATGTAAATATTTACAGAAATAAAGCAGAAGCGAGTGTTGTCATAGAATCAATACTGAAAAGAGACAAAAGAAAAAGAAACAGTAACTACCTCTGAAGTTATTTTCTTTGGGATTTAATTTCACTGCTGTTCATACAGTTTTGATATACTTCGAGTTCTGTCAGAGGTCTGATTTTGTGCAGCCAGCAAGAACACTGACTTGACTTTGAACATGTAAAAATTATTATGGTCATTTGGAAGGTATTTGAATTTCTAGGCACTTTCAAATTATTCTGTCTCCAAAAGCAGCTGTATAGTTGCTCTACTAGATTCACCTTTCCTATAGTTTTCTGGACTGGTAAATTGTTTGATACTTTCTTTAAAGTTGTCAAAGTAAAAGGCCTAAATAAAAGCAATAATTTTAAAAGGCTGATTTGTCCTTATTCACTTGGTTTCTTTGAGACTTATACTTTTGATATCTTTTTACTACTGAGAATATTGTTAATTCCAACATATTTTTTAACTTCTGTCAAGGCCATGATGTTCTTTACATGCCTGCTTTCCTAAACCAAGTAAAAATAAATTTCTTCATGCTAATTGAAATCTGCTGATGAAGCACTTCTTAATGTCCAAAAAGGTAGGCAGGAGTAAGCCAGCAAGACCTAAATGTTTCAAAAATAATCAGGACAGTAGGAGTGCACCTGTGCTGGGAAAAACTAAAACAAACCAGAGTTCAGGCTCACACACCATCCCTTGGTCACTCACAAGGTTTAGTTACTAGCATTCTCACTTCTACAGTGAATGAGCCCTCTCCCAGGCAAATCCCCCACTTCAGTTCCCTGTTTGTCCACAGTTCTGTAGACAACATGGACCACACTCTCCTTGATATGCAGGATAGGTGTGGACATCATATTTCAGGCAGATAAGATAGTTTAGCCTTATGGACAAGAGCCAGGCCAGACCACTTTTCCTGAGAGTAGAGAATGGGCACTAGTCCAAGAGAGACATTTGTTTAGTATGTGCATACAGCCTTAGCTTCCTAGAATACCAAGTCAGTAAGAAGGTGGATCTAAAGATTAGCAGAAATACTTTGGATAAAACCAGTCTTCCAAAATAAAATTCCATATGCTTGCAAGAAAGATGGGTCCAATTCATTGCCAAACAATCTTTGTGGGTCATGGTTATATAAAGCTCATATACATGGTCCATAGGAAGCATGCAGCAAGTCTCTTGCTGGACTAAATCCTGCTTCCTGCACTGAATCATGCGGATGTATAGCAATATTTTCAGAGGCTGTATTGATTTCATTTGCTTTGTAAGACAATAACACCCATACCAAGGTTATCTGCTTTCTACTCGTGTCTTCTTTTCTGAACTATCAGTATGTTTTGTTTATTTCCTGTTTCTAAACAGTATTAAATTAACTCATAGGGATAATCTGTCTCTAAGTTATTAATAGCTTCCTATCAAGAATTCCTCAAATGTGAGTAAGGTGACATGCTGTTTCTGAGACAAACTATTTTTTGTGAATGTGCATGTGGCATATGCAATAACAGAAACAATAATATATATTACATATATAATCTCATGGTCTTCCCTAGTAAATTGCATTAATGGAAACCAACTATGTGCATACTTGTTTTTTTTGCTCACTATTCTTTCTTATGATACTGTCAAATAATAGATGTACCATGCATAATTGCTGGAAAACAAAGTTCATTTGAAACATTGTTAGGTATCATTATCTGAATTTCAGACTTCAGTTTCTTCTCACTTTTACCAGTTTAACTATTAATATCTTTTCAGTTGGGTTCTTTCTGGTTTGCACCAGGGATACTGCAAGGCAGTTGGTCATGTCAGTGGCTGACACGTGACTCTGCTGGTACCAGCAAATTACATGTGCATTCCAGGCACCACAGCCAGTTGGTAGAGCTCCTTTTGTGGATTTTCCTAGTTTCAATAACAGTGACCACATGCAAAATACCCTCTGGGAAAAGCTCCTACAGCACCCTCTGCTTGGGCATCATGCCTGGGAATTATTAGGAAGAGTATTAGATGGTAAAATGGTTAGGTGCCAAAATATCATCAGAGAATGTTTCAGGCACTTGGCAGTACAGCTGAATGTGTGCCCAGTGTCTGAGAATATTCCTGGGCATCATTTGATGTATTAATACAGACAAAGACATTATGGCCTGTGGTTCTAATGGAAAAGAGGAAAAGTAACTGAATGCCTCTACTGAAAAATGTTAAATGGTATTATAAATTTTGTCTGTTCTGTCTCATCTTCTACTTCATAGAAGTTAACTATTCAGAAGAGTTGACTGTACTGGACTCACTAAATTTTTTCCATATTTCCTACCTCCTAATGAGAAAGGAAAGTTTGTCTTAGGGACATTTGGAGTCTGCAAATCCCTTAATAAAAAAATTCACCTTTCAGCTGCTGTCACTTTCCTGACTAGAAGAGCAGTAAGAATATTTTTCTAGTACACACTGGCTGCATTCAAAATAACCTTAGGCACATTTCTTAATATGTTTGCATTCAGATGTCATTTTAAGGATATAGACAGGTCTTTTTGTTAGGTCAGCAACTGAATTTACTATTGTCACTGTGAATCTTGGTTACATTATGTTCTCTTCCTGTGATGCTGAACTCTGAAAATGCATAATACCTTATAAAAGATTTCTCAGGTTTCTTCTTGGATTGTGGCTTTTTTTATTCCTTTTCCTATACTTTTCCAATTCATTTAATATTGAAAATACTCTAGATGACAGGAAACATAAGATGTAGATATTTTGTTATTATATCTTTTTCAAAAGTCCTTGAGAACTTTGGCCAGGATTTCACAGCTCTAACAAATGTTGCCTAGCCTGTCCATTAAAAAGTTCCCTCTTGTGCTTTCTTACCTTGAATGGCATCGGTCACACTTGAGTGTTGTAAATCGTACCCAGTAAACTCTGTCGTGTGATGGCATAAAAGCACCTTAAAGACTTATGTCAAGCCAGCCACAACTTCCTTACTAATCTCATATACTGCAGATATTTTTTCCCCTCTCTGGGTACAGCTCATAGTCTGCTTATCTAGTAAAACCATAGCAACTGCAGAAGTGAGTCATAGAGTGGCCACAAACATGAACAGTGTCACTAATGCCTGATAACCTTGGGCTCCTGACAAATCACTGTAGAATATCATATTGCCAAAGACCAGGAGAAAACACAAATTCCCTGAGTTTTCCTGATGGGCATGTATGTAATGGACATCATCACTCATTATATGTCTTATACTGAGAGCTGTCTCCCACTGCCTTACTGGAGTCAATGTTCTTCATTTAACAGTGAAGCACTGATGAACAAGTATAAAATCTGGATGGAAAAAGACTCTGGAAACTAAACTCACATCAACTATATTAGCTTCTTATAGCTTAACTCCAGTGAAGGCATTTTTAACTGGATGAGAAAAGACGAGAGGAGCAATACACTGAGATGTCTTATGAATTATTGACACAATATTAACAGAATTCACTTGTCTTCTATATAAGTCTGGAATATGAGTGCACTTTTTTTTTTTTTTTTTTTTTTTCAAATATCACCCTGTAGCTGATACATAAACACCACTTAACATGAAACAATTTCTTAGGGGAAAAAAAAGGATTTAGTATTCTTTTTTTGAAGGGATTTAAATTATTCCTTTTTAAATGAATACTTTTAAAGAAATTATTTTAACTTATTTAAAGAATATATACTAATTGCAAATTAATGTATATGTTATAACACTTAAATTATTGAATTTTAAATTGTTTTTTAAGACAAGATTCCCTTTTAACAAATGTGATTTTTAGGGAAACCACAACAGATACTAACCTCCACAAATAAGGAGGAAGTTTTCTTCCACATATGTTATAAATAAGCTAAAGGATGGCCAATTACTAGTGCTTAGCAAGTGGCGTTTGGAGAAAAAAAATAATCTACTTCTCTAATAAGCCTACCCAAATGTATGCAGAAATGTGGGCAATTCAAAATTAAAAGACGAGATTACCCAGGTTAAGGACAAAGCGTGACATTGTTAGGTTCAGGTTATTCATTTTGAAGTTTGTTGCCAGTCTACTGAAGTCAACAGAAACACTACACTTAAATTATGCAAGCAAAGACTTTTTTAGAATTATCTTTACTATAGGATATTACTGCTGTTTTTTCTGTATCTTGTTTAGATTAATAGTTATGAATTCATCTTTACTACTGGGCAACCTTCTGCAGCTCAGAATTTAAAACTGCACCAAGTCTTGTGTTTTGGTGAAGGCTGTGCAGGTCTGGGGCTCTCATGTCTTGGCTGTCCAAACTGCCACTTTTTCAAAGTGACTTCTAGTTCTCTCTTGAGGCTCATACATGGTCTTCCTTCACAAAGAAACCCAAGAAGATGGTAGATAGTGCAGAGCTGAGGCCTACATCTAGAAAGATGTTAACACTTGTAGGGTAATATTATCCCAGACAACAGAAGTTGGAGTATCTCTCTAGAAGGTATTTAAATACACTCACTTCAATGACAGCTGATTATGCATTCAATCTTTTTTAACTGATGGTAACTTGTGTGCCTTCAGCTTTGTCAAGTACCTTTTGCTCAACGCTCCTTCAAATAGGAAGAAGATTGCTGTTTTAAATCTAATGTGCCACCTATATTTTGAAATGAAAAGACAGATGAATTTTCTTTGAATAGAAGTCCTTGAATAAAATCTACATCTTAAAGTGATCCATATATATCTATAAAAAAATATAAATATATTTTTTTTAAATTTCTTTACTGAGTTGCATTATCTATCTAGTTAATATGGTGCTGGGAAAACCAAACATCTTTTGGACATATCTATTAGATCAAAGCAGGACAAAAGTATGTACATCCAAAAGTTTGACTTGAATGCTGGCAAAACTCTTATATTCTATAAAATTCCTCCAAACTAAATACATAGAATCTTAGATTCACAAAATGGTTTGGCTTGGAAAAGACTTGAAACATTATCTAATTCCAAACTCCTGCCATGAACGGGGACATGTTCCACTAGACCAGGTTGCTGAAAACCCCATCCTGCCTGAACCCTAGCAGAGATGGGACATCCACTTCTCAGGGCAACCTGTGTCAGTGCCTCACCACCCTTACAGTGAAGAATAGCTCATCGAAACCTACCCTCTTTCCCTTTAAAGCCATTGCCCCTTGTCCTATCACTGCATGTCTTTGCAAAAAGTCCCTCTCCAGCTGTCTTGCAGGCCCCCTTTAGGTACTGAAAGGCTGATAGAAAGTGTCCCCTAGAGCCTTCTCTTCTCTGGGCTGAACAGTCTCAACTCTCTCTGTCTTCAAATGAGAGGTGCTATTCCCTTATCCACCAATGCAGTACTCCAGGTTTAGAAGACCATCAAATTTTTCAGGTGCAAGTTGCCCCTAGTGAAGTCATGTTACTGTCACAAATCACCTCCTTACTTTCCATGTGCCTTAGTAATTCCACTCCTGTGAACGGCAAGCTCTGCAGACCAGGTACTTTTCTGCCTCTCCTTCTTGAAAAGACTGTGCGATGTCTCTGAACAATCTTGGTTTGTTGCACAAACACAACACAGCCCCTGTTTGTCTCTCAAACACAAAATACAGAGTTTGGAGAGGAGTTGTGTGCTGGTAGGAGTGATGGCTAGTTTGCTTTGCGATCAGTTCATTGGTTTGATGGCTGGATCACTGTCTTGAGGTGACATACACTTCACCGCGTCTGAGGGTATTCAGGTGCATCCTCCTCAGGCACACAGCTCAGCTGCCTGCCTTGCCCTCAGCAAGCTGGTGTCATTATCTTTTTTTATATTGTTCATAACTCTGCATTGCATCCCCCATGCATGGTAACCGGGCGCAGTAGATGAAACCTTCTAGAAAAGTTAATTTTAAATAAAGGAAATCTCAGTGAGTAGTTTTTGTCCTAACACTCATAACTCATGGAATAAGAAGAGATAGTCAGGCTGTTTTATATGCCCAATAAACTGTTATTGTTATGTAGTGAGTCTGGCTCCCTTATGCATTTTAAAACAAACAAACAAACAAACAAACAAAAAAACACAAAACCACTTAGTAGTTTCTGCATGAATAAAGCTTTCAGAACAGAAGTCTAACTTCAGAGGCTACAACTTAGGCACTTGTAAAGCTCTGCCTCTACTTAGTATCAACAAACCTTCAGTTCCATAATCTTTACATAAGTGACATATCTTAAAAAAAAATTAAAAGCCTAAATTTCTAGAAGAAACAAACAAAAAAAGATTTTGAAAAGACAGACTAATTTTTCATGGAAAGTCCTAGTACATCAGTTTAAAAATGTGCCAAATGATGATGCCACATTATTTTTTTCCTGGGGGGATCACTTAGAAATGCAAAAAGTTTTCTCGGGACAAAATGTTAGCAGTGCATCTCAGACCTCTAATCTGCATGGAGGTTTTCTCATTCATCCTTAGCAGATCTGCCCCTTCTTCTGTAACTAAGCCCTTACTTCGAGGGAGGAACTGATCTGAGCAGAAATAGTAATGTATACTATACAAGAAAGTGTACAAAAATAATGCAGTGAAAATGATACAAAGGTACCAAGGTGTTACCCTAGCAAATTTTGTTTGTTGCTCATGTTTGCACTTGTTTAACTTCTGTCTTACAGCTGTTGGGAGCTATTATTACTTTTGTGACTGCTTCACATTAAATCCAGCTCTCTAGTTAGAATATTAAATGAACAATCTACCTTTTGAAAAAAGTTCTATGCTAATTATACCCTGTTCCTCACAACTGCATTGCAGTACCCATAGTCTGTATTTTCTGCATTTTCTTCAGAGCAGGAAAAATTGAAGACTTCTGTGGCCCATGGAGTGTCTACCCACTAGTCAAAGGGAATGTATTTATCTTCAATCTTTAAATGTAAAGGCTGTACTAATTTTAAAAAGTTTATCCTGAATATTCAGTATTTGGAATAAACTCTGACACATGGAAGTTTTTCCAAGGTTAAGACAATTGACAAAAGCAAATGTTGATACATTTTTTTTCTCTAAATAGTCAAAATATTATAATGGAAATATTTTGAAAATTGATAAGCTTATTTTATGCATGAAGAGAAGAATCTTGACATTCATTTATAGCAATAAATCAGAACTTCATCAGAATGTCTTTTTGTTGCAGTGACAGGGCTGAAGGTGATTAAAGAAAAGAAAATGTCATTTGTTGGCATGTCCACTGCTGAGAGTTTGCCAAAACCACAGAGAGAAGCCCATGAATTTGTTTCCTTTTGAACAAAGAACACAGAAAAGATTAAATCATAAGAAAGAACAAGCCATTAATCACTAATCATTAATTCCTGTGGCAACCACCAATGTTGTAGCAGACAAAATCCTGTAGTCACAGTATTGCAGAGTGGATTTTGCACCATCTAGGACTAGGTGAATTAATAGTATAACTTTCAGAAATTTGCTTTAAAAAACAGAAAGTTTTGCTCAATTTTATATGCAAGTTTCAGCTAAGGTTTTATATTCAAATTAGTGTCCTCACAGTATGGTTTTCATCAGAATTTGCAATATTTTGATTTCTTCCTTACACTGTCACTAAAATTGCTCTTGTCATGATGATTTCAAAGGTCTTTACCTTTTGTCCAGCCATGTGTGTGAACTACTACTACTTTCAGACCTGTGCTGTAATTCTGCAGCTACTTTTGAACAGTACTCTTTTGTTCAAATAGACATATTGACTGCATTTCAGGGGCCCTATAATCCCTGTTAAGTAAACATTTGTAAGTCAGGTTTGTATAACAATTCCTCCACTTTCTGGTGTCTACTGAAGGGTTGGGAGAGCAAATGAGGATGGCTATTGCCTTACCCTGAGACTGTTTCTCTACAGTGACAGCAAATGAGTCACCGGCATTGTTCTTGCCACTGAAGCTGGATAGGATGGATGAGCTCCCCTCAGTAAAGCTTCAGGTTAGTCAAGGAGGTAGGTTGAGGAGATTGTTTAGGATAAAGGGAGTGAAAAAAAGTGCAGCCTCAGGGAAACTCCTTATTAGAACTTCTAAACTTGGGAGAGAGTGAACCATCCCCTGAAACGTACTGGAGCAAGACCCAGAGGAGCAAACTAAGTAAGAGAGTGTGGATGATCAGATACATGGGGTTTGAGTCTTTCCCTGACTCTTTTTGATTTGAAGAGATGGTGTACTTTGAGAAGTAGCAAAGCTGTCTGCCTCAGATTACTGTGTTATTCATCATTTTCTGAGAAAGCAGAAAAATTAGAAAGGGTGCAAAAGCAATTCAAATTAAAAAAAAAAAAAAAAAAAAAAAAAAGAAGGAGACAAATTTGTTGT
>JAWWEV010000001.1:51980786-52005265 GCA_035583235.1 Hafferia zeledoni | reverse complement strand
ATAAAGTGGATCGGCTTTGGATCAGCTTTGGCTTTCAAGGTGTTCGCTTGTCTCTGCGTCTTCTTTGTGGGTCGTGGGGTGGGTGAACCTAACCTGGAGCCTCAGCAGCTGCAATCCACCAGCTCAGCAGACTGTCCAAGAACTCTCCGCCGCTGGTCTGGTCCCCTTCCCGAGACCAAGACCGCGTCATGCAAATATTTCCTATTATTTACTAATAATAGGAATATTAATATGAAATGATTCAATGTGAAGTCACCACTTATTTCTAAACATAATTGAGATTAATCTTTGGTGAGCTTTAAAAATCTTAACAAATTTTAGCACTGGTGAACATGCACTTTAATATGGAGTAAGTAGAGTTGACTGGGTTCTGAACACCTTCAGGCAAATACTCTGCTGCAATCAGTCTATTGGAATTACATTGTTGAAGAGTAGTCCTGTCCTTTCAGAATACAAGGAGAGCTTTTTTCCAACTCCTTTTCCCTGTATTGATTCCGTATAAGTCTCAGTGTAGAGCAGAATTCTATACTTTTGAAAAACTCACTGTAAAAACTCACCACTCTGAATGAAAAATGTGTTGGGTTCCTCTGACAGGGAAGTAAATGAGTGGAGAGATACATCATATCCAATCCCACCCCCTTCATGTTCTCCTAAAATTCTAATCCATGATAATAAAATAATGACTTCCCACATCTTGAGTGCAAAGAATTTAAAACATTGGAAAAGAAATCAATCATTAAAGCTTGCTTAGGAATTTGATTATAGTGCTTAAAATTCAGAGACAGTAGACATGTCCTTAGGACCTCTAAAGTCGATATATTGCCATGTTTTCCTCAAGCCTGTAATATATTTTTAAAATATACTCTTAAATACCTAAATTCTATTCTCAGAAAAGCAGTTAGCCAACACCTACTCAAATTTACAGCAATTCTGGTTCCTACATGGGTTTCTGTTTGTTTCCTTCCAGATACTGAAACTACGTAAAAGAAATGCATGAAAAAATGGGATAAAGCACTTAAAATGTTCTTAACTTTGCTTAAGTTGACTTTTGTTCCTATTTTGGCAATAATTTTGCCAATCTGTTCACTTTTCTGATACAATAAAATAACCTCTCTGAAAAATCTAAGACTAAGAAGTATAGTAATAAAGTGATATTTTTTTTTAAATTGTCAAGGAGAACTAAAATATGTTAACCTTTTGTTTTTTCTTCTTCTTTTTTAGAATCAGATTCATTTGCCACTGTCCTCCTACAGTCTTCTTTATTCTCTTCAGTCCAAGGATGTTTTTCAGAAGGATCAGAGAGGAACAGAGAGTATAGCTTTGCTATTTACAAAACCTGGGTCACAAAGGTGGAGGCCTTGTCTACCTGTGCAGCCCCAAGAATCAGGCAGAGTGTATCTGATTACTCCACAGTAACAAATTATATTTAGGGCATTAATAATTTCGTTTAGCCTATCTCTATGCTTGTTCCCTTTTTCTATTGTCTTTTTAAAAATGATTATTTTGCTGGCAGCAGAAAAAGTGAGTATGCCTATGTTGCACAGTAAATGTAGCAATCTGGCTACAGAAGTTCTGTCAGTCCATGCTGGACTGAGAAAAAAGAGAGGTATGGTGTGCACTTAATTAAGCTGAAAAATAAGTTAACAGCTTGTTCAGAATCCAAGTGCTGAGAATTTTTCATTCTCAGCACAGAATACAACATGCCACTTGTAAAGGCAAGTAATTTTGTGTACTAACTTCATCCTTTATAATTTTAATGTGCACCAGAGATTTCAGACACCTTTAAAATCTCAAAGTCTGGAAGTCACATGTTTCTTAAGAAGTTAACTCCTATGGGATTTGATTTTTCTATTTTGCACTGGCACTGGAGTGCTATCTAGTATAACAGAATGGTCTCGATGTGATAAGGGACTGCTATATACTGTTTATACTAGAGTTCTATGGAAATATTTTGAGACATCTGGCTTTTTTCTCCACCTCAACTCTTTACCAGGTCAATGTAGTGGCACTAGAAGCCACTTCCCATAAGGTATCTTGATGATAACATTTCCTGCCCAGGTTACCCCAGTGGCACAAGTCTACAAGTAAGTGACTAATGAAACAATTCTTGTGCCAGCACACATATTCTTGTACTGACTATGGAGGTGGAGAGGGAACTGTACCTGAAGGCTTTCAGAAGGAGGTCTTCTGCATTTAAATGTGGGTAAATAGGCTCTTCTGAAGACCTCTTAAAGCACCGATGCTTGACTGGCTTGTAATGGAGACTCTCTGGGAATTGCCTTCACAAATATTTTTTTACTAAGGAAGTAATATTTAGGCATTGGCTGGATGCCTACATGAGACAGAATATATCTGATCTGTAGCTCTCATTAAATTTAGATACCAGGTAATAAAACCCAGTATTCAGCAATAGAGACCTTTCATGTTATTTGTGTTAGTAGAAGCAGCAAGTGTTTTAACCACGAGTTTAGTCATCTCTCCTTTCATCAAATCTAACTTACACTATAGGAAAATCCTTGCAGACAATTTTTAAGGCTCTGATCATCCCCCTTTTACAGAAAAGACACTGAGCAAAGAGTCTGCACTTATCAGCCCTTAGTGGAAAAATGACAGAAGCCGAAAAAGTTATTTCTCTGTGCAGGGAAGATTGCATAACCCAAGCACTAGAATTGGGATTTGCTCCTTAGAGAAGTTCTGCCTTTTCACTTTAGGTACAATTTTATTCTTCCATTTTGCTTGAAGATCTCTTTAAAAGGACATCTCACCTTTTAACTATTTAAAATCTTTTTGATTAACCTTTAGTGAAAGCACATAGCTCTTAAAAAATAAATTAACTCTTTATCATAGATTATAGTGAGGCCATCTTTATGGTAATTAATTTCAGAAAATGGCATTCACCTGGCATATACTATAATTATGCTTTAATGTTGAAGCAGGTCTGTGGAACTAACTAAAATGATTTAATAAAATGTTTTATTAAAGCTAAGCAGGCTATGATTGTTATTGTATATAATAAGTCTTATTACATGAGTCTTAGATTCTTGTATAACAACGCTTTTTCCTGGTGGCAAATACTAATTTCAATTTCCCATTAAATGTTCTTAAGACCATACTGATGTCAGAGTGGTTTTTCTGTGTTTTTCCGATTAGAAAATCATTCAAAAAGGGTCATCTCTAGTTGACTGTTATGTGTACTTTTTAAACCTGCCTAGATATTAATATATAACAGCAATACATATAGCAGTTACCATTATTATGCTAGTTTTACAGAAAGCAGGCTAGCTATATCTCTTCTTGACACTGATAGCATAGGCCTAAGATATTTTGCTGTTTCCATATTCTAAAACCAAACCCAAGCATCCCTTAAGACAAAGATATCCTTTGTTTCATTGATCTCGTTTCTTTGTAAAGCCTTCTCCGAGGTAGGTGTAATGGACTTTACCTCTTTCTCAGGATGTTATTCTCCACTAGTTGCAGGCAGTTTGTGCTGATGCTTTTGAATTAGCAAAGCTGGTCATAGGCCTAATTTTCATCTCCAAATTCATTACCCTCTCAATAATTACTGCTTCTTATTCTTCCTACTAACTGACAACTGGCCAGCCTTGTAATTCTTGCCTTGCTCTCAGTCTAACTAGGTCACTGGTTACAAACACACACACACACACACACACACACACACACACACACACACAAATGCACACAGAGTTAATTATATAGCTTTACTTTATATATGCACAAATGTAAAATCATATATAACATGCAAGTGAATATCAATATAAATGGAAAATTATTTAGAAGTATTTATGTATATTCACATATGCTTACACAGCCATATGAATAAACTTGGGATGGCATGGATAACGTTCAGCAATGCTGAGACATGTATTTATCAAATGTAAACTATAGAGATAAATTATAAATGAAAATGAAATTTAGGAAAGATAGGGATTGAGACAAATCAATTTCACAAATTGAAGCATTGTTTCAAGCAGGTTTGCCCAGGGTTTTCAACAGATACCTCTTTACCAAAACATGATTGCATACACTGATAAGAAAAGCTGATGCCAATAGAGGGCTGTGCAAGTGATGTTTTGTTAAACCATATTTCAGGCCTTATAATATTTCTATCACTCCCCTTCCAAAGAAACTAAAAAAAGAAAATTGCTACTGGAATGATACTTCATTTCCAAAAAAAAAGATATATAAAGACATGTTTAAACAAACCAAGGCCTGGGTTATGACTTCATTATGACCATTATGATTTCCCAAAATCAACTATAAAGTCCATTACAGTACTTTATTAGACTTTTGTTTATAATACAACTCTGAATCTTTTCAGAAGAAAGTTAAACTAGCTGTGTGGTTTTGGTTTTAGGCAAACAGAGTCCATTACTGCTGCAATGTTGCATTTACTTATTACTAATTTTTCACAGTGGGATAAAAGAATAGCACTAGGCAGAAAGAAACAATGTTACCTATAATGGTATTTCCATTCTCTCCAGAGATGTGTATGGCTTTGGAAAAACTGGGTTTTGAAATTCTTGATACTCTGACACTCTGACACAACTTACTCCAAACAAGAAGGGACTAGGACCAATAGCTGAACATATTCACAGTGTGTGATAAAGAATGTAAATTGTAGATAATTCCTGTATAGATACAGCACTTTTTCATTCTTTCAAGAGCAGTGCTGATTTTTTTTCCATCATATAGTAGTAAATGTAAAATACTTATGTTTAACTTTTCTTATGCAATTGTTTTAATAATTTTTCATTGCTTTTATTACAGAAACTTCTATAATAAAATAAAACCAACTGTGAGCTGCTACATATTGCAAACATTCAATTCTTATCTTGCTATTTATGGTAACTTATCTTTCTGTTTGTTATATAGATCTGTTTGCTGAAGTCTCTAGTGAATTGAAATGGAAGATTGCCTGAAAAGCACATAAGAAACAGAACATTTTGCACTGTGCTAAAAGACTGTTTATCAGCTGTTCACTGTCAGACAAAAAGGACATTTCCAGTAAGTACCAGGGAGGTCTGTCTTGGTGTGGTATTATTGGATAGTTTTGTTAATGACTTTGACCTCTCATTAGTAGTGATTTGTAAAATTTATGGATGGCTTCCCACCTTAAAAGTACTGGAAGGCAGGATGAAAATTGAAAAAGTCTGTGCTAAATTAGAGAGATGGTTTGATATCAACAAGAATAAAGTAGTGCAGACAAAAGCCAATGCTTCATGTGAGAACAGAGAAATGGAATGCATAAAGTCAAATGGGGACTCATTGTCTCAGCAGCATTACTGCATTAATGGATCTAGAAACAATAATTGCCACAAATTGAGTAAGAGTCAGGAATATAATGCTGCTGTAAAAATAAAAAACAGAAGCTACAGGAAAATATGTCAGTCCAGAATATATTAACAGCCACGTAAACTGTGAGAAGGTATCAACTCCATTCACACATACCTGAGTAGCAGAGAGGCTTTATGCAGAGTACTGTGTCCTCCTTTGGGCACTGTACTTTGGCAGACAGGTTCACATGATGGAGAAGGGCAACAACAAAAGAGATATCAGGTTAGACAGACATCCAAGGAGTGGAATCTAGAAAAAAAATTAAAATGAGCTTGATTAGTTTTGAAAAGATAAAGCTAAAGGAGTATATAACTATTCAAAATATGATTTAAAGAGGAGAAGGTGTTGCATTGTCCTCAATGTTCAGTGAATGTGAAACAAGAAATAGTTGTAATTTACCTCAGTGAATGTGCAGATTAGATATGTGGGAAACCTTAACCAGGAGATGATTTAGACATTAGCTCAAGCAAGTAAGAGATACAAGATTAAGGAAGATTTTGAAAAATATAGGTTTCTGTTGTCTGATACAGACTCAAGTGATCCTTTTATATGACTTCAAAGTAAGTGATTTCATGAGATCACCTCTGATTATGCCTTTCCTCTGCAAAGGAAATTCAGAGGAAGAAGGTAATTTTGATGTCATGATGTTGCTGAAAAATGAAAAAGAAAAATGCTCCTAAACAAGGAAATTGACTTTTGGATCCCTTGAATGCTTAGATAAGGGGATTACAAGTAGGAATCCAATAAGAAGAATAGGTTTGCCTTTTGGTACAACCCTGACAAGGTCTCATATAGATGAAATAATTAGATAATTTGGTAAGATGGGTATATATTTCCTGTATCAACTAAATTAAAAAATGTCAATGAAAAGCTAAATAAGTACTTCCTGAATTGGAGAGAGAGAAGTTGTGCTTAAGTAGTTCAACTCATTTGTCTCATTAAAAAGGGAACTTAACGACATCCCAATTACACAGTACAGGTACCTCCATGAAAAAATATATGGGTGTGATATTTGCACGGGTTAATTCTCAGCACAGGACCTTGCCTCTAAAGGCTTTTTCTCCCATCTGTGTAGAAAGATAGTATGCTCATGGGATCAATCAGAGCAGAAGGCAAACTTCTGGTGCTCTGAATTGCTCCCCTGAGGGTCCTCTCTCTGCCTGGAGACAGAATCCAGGGAGACTATCTCCCTGGGGTACACTGCCTACCATTCTGAATACCTTCATAATTTAGCAGCTGACAGCTGAAAGCAAAAGACAGCATTTCAAACAATGACAGTGATTAAGCTTTGGGAGTTGCTGTAAGGGAAGTGGCATATCTCCTGCTGTTTTTAAAATAAAGCTAGGTGTCTCTCTGAAAGTTTTGCATTAGTCAAATAGAAGGCATGATATAATTAAATGAAAGTTACTGGTCTCACTGAAGGAATGAGTGTCTAAAATGAAAGGGATTGTGATTTAATAGGGTGATCTAATGGCTTAAATAGGAGCTAAACATTTTATATGAGCAATAAGAAACATGTAATAGATTCTAGTACTCAAAAATAATGTGAGACTGCACCTTGATTTATGTTTTTGTTTCTTTCTAGGCCTAAAGGAGGAAAAATATATATTTGTTGACTACCTAAATTATTTGTGGTCTTAAATGGAACTATACTCTAGTCAAAAGCACTGATGGAACCTGATGAGAACAGTCTATGTATGACAATTTATCTTTGTCTTCCTTTATTGAAATTTCTTGGTTTGCATTTTTTTAATTTCTATTCTTACATCTACTAAAGAATTAAATCTTTGTAAGACATTCAGTATTGTAACAGTATGTACTATGACAGTCCAAAATTAGTTTTTTCAAATTTTTAGGGGAAAAAAAAAAGAGCACAGCAATCTGTGAGTTATTCCCTACCTACCTTTCCCACTTTTCTGTTATAAACCTTCTTCCCTGTCTTGGGGTTGTAAGGGTAACACAGCAGAAAGGGCTTTTCAACATGGACAATTCTTAGAAGCTGTATTTGTCTTTATGTTTTTTCTTATTAAGAAGTTTTCACATTAAGTCACACAGAGTGCACGTGCACAGCTTGTATCTCACAGGCTTCTTTAACACCCAGCTTACATCCCGAGGGGTCAGGTATGCCCTAGGCAGCTGCTGCAAATAGTCCATTGTTAACAGTTCATGAGAAATTACATAGAGGATTTAGAATACACAGTTTTGGCCACACCCACACAGTGATAAACTGGTTCCAGCTTGCTAAACTAGGACAATGCCCCATATCTGGAAGTGTTCAAGGCTGTGTTGGATGGGGCTTTGAACAACCTAGTCTAGTGGAAGGTGTCCTGCCCATGGCAGTGGGTTGGAACTAGATGATCTTTAAGGTCCCTTTCAACCAAACCATTCCGTGGACCTATGAATCCCACACAGTGTATTTTGTGGCATAGGAGAGCTTCATATTATTCTGGGCAATGGAGTTGAAAAGAGCCTTTCTTTCTTAAATCAAATTGACAGTCCTTGTGAGAGGACTGTGTTGGAGACAGTGCTAGAAATATTAATCTTGTGAATGGATAAGGAAATGGGGGAAAACTGATTAATCAGTTGTCAGCAAAATTTATGTTCTGTAAAAGAAAATTCAGTGTCCAGAATTTCTTCCTTGGTTGGAAATTCATGTAAGGGCAAAAGTAATCCTAATACACTGAAATATAATGAAAATATACCAAAATTTAAAATTCCAATTGAATTCCAGTGGATTTTTGTGAAAATACATATAGTGTTGAACTATAAGGGACATGCTTTCTTCTCTGATATTATATTGTTCCATGTGACAATTAAAATAGAGAAGGTACTCAAACTATATCTGGTTTCTTCGAATCTGCATAAAGATATACACATAAAACCCAAGACCTGGCAGAAAAAAGTGGGTAGACTGAGGAATGCAGTGAGCACTCACAACTCATAACCTGTAGAAGCTGGAGTTATTAACCAATTCTCAAAATTAAGATATGAATTGAGATACTTGACTGGAATCCAAAAACTTGAAAACATTGATGTGAATTCAAATGTTCTTTATATCCTAGGCAAAAATTGCATTTATGTCACATAAAAATTATTATTTTATATAAAAATTTGTGTCCTTTTTTTGCCAACACCTTCTGAAAAGTTCTGAGATTCCTACCGTCACCTAAAGAAAGTGTGGCCTTAATAATGGATTTAACAATGAAGAGATTATTCCATGAATAGTGACTGAGACAGCCAGTTTCTGTATTCTAGATAATGTTTTTAAAAAGATACCATAAGATCATTGTTGTTGTTTTTTTTGTTGTTGTTTTTGTTTGTTTGTTTGTTTGTTTTTAAGATAAATGCACGTGTCCTTGTACTGTATCTAGACCCTACAGTGTAAGTAAATCTTAGTGGAGTGAGAAAGTTACTGCTGCACATTCCAGAGTGACAGGACGCACTGGGATCCAGTAAACTCACGAAACACGAATGTGGCACAGTGAATGAGATTCATCCCACATCCTCTTAGTAAGCTACATGGAGATGTCATCACTTAGGCCCCCATGGGTGCTTTTTAAGTCATCATCCAGAAATATACAAGTCCATGTGACCTTTTTGAGGCCGTTTCAGTTTGTGATGAATAGTGCAAAAAAAGTAAGACAAAATGTGGCTTCCAAAGAAAGGTGAGTCTGAAGGAATAGCAAGCAGATTCCCATTTTACTTTGTATTTGAGGACAATTAATATGTTTTGGTTCATTTTTTCCATAGATTGGGCTTTTTATTTATGTCCTCAGCATCATTTCTCTGAGGAGCTGGCAGTTCTTCCTTAAGCCCTTTACCCCTTGTTTTCCGCAACTTTTATTTAACACTTAGTTTACTGAAGTCATCTATTTTGATATCCCTAGGTCAGCACGGCTTGCAGAATTCCCTTTCATTTGTCTTCTCAGGAATAATTTCAACAGCATCATTAGTGTCAACATGAATAAATAGTCTTTGATAATTTGGCAAATGGGGCTTGGCAGTGAATCCTCCCCGTGGGTGGTGACAGATCTGGTTGGCAAAGGGGTTTCTCCATTCCTTTCAGAAGTGACTCACTTAATTTCCTACTAAGAGCTGTGGCTCTGATCTCATTAATGTTTAGGGCACATGGCTTTTCGTGCTTTGCCACAGGTAGTAGTTATTCCTTGGACCTTCAGCTGTCTGTGGCCACTGCTGTAAGCCTCCCTTTCCCAGGGCTACACTGCCATGCACCAAGGAAACAAGGTCCAGTTCTGATATGGCACAACTACAAAAATTGGAGCCCTCTGGCTCTGAATGGGCAGTAACAGTCTCTGGGAGGAAGAAAAGGAAAACTACAGACAGATAGTTTCGTTTAGAGGTTGTTAGTAGCTAAAGGATTCAAGAGGGAAAACATCAGCATGGAAAACAAAAAACCTTAAAGAAGAAATCAGGGAATCTGGTCAGACTAGGAATGTACACTGCAAGTTGTTGGTGCCAAGTCCTCTTAAATTTAGGCAGAGTTTTGTTTTCCACGTGGATATGTACTCCACAGTTGATGGCCAAGTCAAATTTAACTGAGGACATTTCTAGCAGAGGGGTGTTTATGCTACTGATTTTTTTTCAATTCTTCATAAAATACATTCCACAAATCCCTTTGGGGTAATTCCCTGTTTCTGCCCCTCATGTTTACTTGTTAGTTTACAGGTAAGTTACCCTTTAGTCTTTTACCAAGTAGTTCACTTTTTAGGCTATGGTAACTAATGAAAAGAAGACAACCTATTCCAAAGGAATGAATATTTGACACCACTCTCAGTTGTCAATTTACATAATTTTGTCGTTGTTGCAGGTATGATTAATAATCCTGCTATTGTTCTTGTTATATTACCCTGCTTCCAACGTATCCTTAAATGGAAAGAAAAAATGAAAACACAGAAGGGAAGTAATGGAAATGTCAAGTTCTGTTCCAATGACAGAGAATCAAAAGGGAAGGGTTTTTTAAGGGTCAGAATAAGTTGTATGTTCTGAAGGAATATTATGATGTTTGTAGTTATCAAAGTTTTTACCATCAGTCATTTTAGTTATGGCACATTTGGGTTTAGCTCATGCAAGCATAAATTGAGAAAAACTTCATAAAAGTTAATGAAAATGCATAGCTAAAAAATACCCCATGTTTGAGACATTTCAGTCAGAATCTAACCACCAAATCATCTCTATTTCAGCAGAGAGAAGATTAGAGAAGAAACTTACCAAATTATATCATCAATACTCTCTTCTGTTGCAGCTGAAGTCTGTGATTAAACAAACGCCATGTAAACAGAGGTTTTACACTCTGAAATTATTACTTTTCCCTGCCAAAGGTATTTTATTAATAGATTTTGTGTTCTTTGCTGTCAGGAACAGTCATTCTCCTAAACTATCATTTCGAGAACTATAAATTCATTGTAGCCTTATTTTCTAATATGAAGCTTAAAGTTGACCTTGTGTCTTACTGAAGAATATTCCATCAAGAATATGTATTCACTTGTTGTTTTCTCCATCTGAAAAACCAGAATGTCTTTTTATTTTCTGTGATGAGAAGTCAGTGTATGTGTGCCTGGTATGGAAGCAGGAGAATAAGTCCCAGTATCCTCTGTCAGTTCATCTACTCTTCATGGGACTTCATGGAATTCTTCATGAAATGAATTAAAGACTACTGGCAAAAGACAGGAGTGTGATCAGCTGTGGACTAGCTATTGGTATGACTAACTTCCACAAAGACTAGAAGAAAATATGTTTGAGAGTGGCTACTACTTATTGTGCCAGATGTTTATGCTCCTGACACAGTTCCTAGAGCATAAAATTGCTAAACAATGAGTGCAAATACAACAACTTTTAGGGTCCTTTCACTTTAACAGAATTGGTGTAATTTATACAGGTAAGATCCAGTCTCCTTGAGAGTCCATCTGCCTTTGATATTCAGAGGAAATCAAGTTTATGTGCTTTTAACATCTAGTAACTTTGATATTTGTATCCTATCTACTGAGTTATAGAAGTAGTTTTGCTAACGATTGTTAAATAAATAAATATGCTCCTCACAGTCAAGATATACTAAGGTTATGACAATTATGTGCAAGTCATACTCAAATATCTATATTGAAAGAAAGAAAGAAAAAAAATTGAGTTTTCCAGAGTAAGTGTGAGTTTGCAATGAATACAACCCTTACAGAATTTCCATGCTTGCTACTTGAAAACAGGAAAGAAGCTCTGACTGAGGAACTGTGTCCTTCATATGCATGTAATTCTAGTGAATTAACTATGTACATCTGTCATACACTTAGTATGCAGTAAAGTCATCTGCTTGAATATTTAGCTTCCATTTTCTATCAAAGTTGAAGCCAATTTAAAGGCTAATGCTGACAAGACCTGACAGGATAATGAGAACAGCAGTGAGTACTTGAAAATGTCATCACAAACAAGTTTAATATAAAGATTATCAAGAAATGCCATCTCTTTAAAATGAGCAAAACCAAAGAGGCTTTGATGCAGTGCATACAGGATAACAAATTTTTTCTTTTAAAGTTATAAGTATTTCTCTTAAATGAATAAATAGCCTTTATAAACTGGCCTTTATAAACTGAAAATTTATAAAGCAGTTGTGCAAGATAAATACACAGGATTAAATGAGAAAAAAAAAAAAAAAAGGCTGGTTAAAAAGAAAGAAAGATATTCCCCTTTCCACATTTAATTCATCAGGAAAACTTGTTAAACCATTTGTTGTGATAATTTTTACATAGTCTGATAAGAAAAAGAAAGATGACTCTAAAAGGTTAAAATTTTATAAGTATTATAGTTGGCATAACAGCAAATTAAGAGAGGCAGGAGAGAATTTTAGGTTCAATTATTCTCAGAAAGGCAATAATATTATGTTTAAGTTATGTGTTTCTAGGAAATTCTATAGTTACATATTTAACTAGTTAAAATGGGAAAATAGTAATCTGAATTTTAGGATTTACATTGCCTAATGCAACAGCTGGTTCCTTAGATAAGTTTTAGCAGAAGACTACATTTTATATTTGCTCCACTGCAACAGAAATGAAAAATACATCCCGTGCCACATTTCTATAATATAATTGGTGTTTAAAACAAGAGAAAAGTTGAAGAAGAAAAAATACAAAAGAAAGAATAAAAATTTTGCATAAAATTGTGTATAAATAATCTGAAAAAAAATTTGTCTAATGATAGCCCACATAGATATTGAGTGAATGAATCTAATGAAGATGTCTTTGGTGATTTTTGCTGAAGAAGTTTTCAATGCAGAACTTTTAGGAAAAATGTACTGAAAGCTGAGTCTTGATCATGAGGATCAAGTGTAGGCCCTGTGGCTGGAAATAGAACTGCGATAGGTTCAAAATGGAAATAACAGCCTTGTGCATAATTAACATTTGGAAACATTTATTCAGAGATGCAGTATATTAGCACAAGAAATCATTAGATTGACATGGTTTAGGCTTTTAAAAAGAAGAGTTTTCATTCAATAAAAACTCCCTGTATTCATTGACAGAAATGTTTTAAATTTATGATTTTATGAGAGCAAATCAGTTTAGATTATTATGCTGGGTCTTCTGGATCTAAAATCTATGATTCAGATGAAGACCAATCACAGAAACATACTTTCTATGAAATCAGTGGATTCATAATTTGGACCAGATATCTTAAGACAGGTGTTTTCATTCATCTTTATCCACAGAGACTACTTGTGCAGAGCTTTTAACACATTTCACCTTTTTGTAATAAGAAGTTGGAAAAAACAAGGAAATCATCAGCATTTGATCAGCTCACCCCACGATGCTGACTTTTGGCTATCACTGTGTAAGATTACAGAATAAACAGGAAAATTTTTCTTGCAAGTAACGACACCATGAATTTATCATACTATAAGAAACCCTATGTGACAAGTGTTACCCATAAGCAAGCAATGAATTAAAAATGTATGATGTTCTTGGCAATTGCTTACGAATTATTCTATGCTGAAATTAAATCCAGCATTTTTTAAAACTTATGGCAGCTCTTGTGAGAAATTAACTTCCTCAAATGATTGTTCATGCAGGTTTCCCCAATTATTTTTGTCTCTAAATGTGATACATTTAAAATGGCACAGTCCCGGACACACAAACATGTCCCATATATATAAATACAGTTTAAAGATGACTGTACAGTTTAGTACTGTGACTTCAGGAGTTCTTGTCTCAGCTTGCTCAGGGGATGCCTTCACTGTTGTTTGTTGCAAGCTTTGAGAATCGAATCCCCAAAACGCCTGTTCAACATACAGGCCACCACCCCCAGTAAGATATGTCACTGTTACAGACCAGCTTTAAAACTGGAATTTTCAAGGATATGAGCCCCTCACTGTGAGCTGCAGGGAGTCAACTTCTTGGAGTGCAAAATCCATAATTTTTCTGTTGGAATTATAGAATCATAGAAGGAATGATTTGGATTGGAAGGGACCTTAAAGATCATCTAGTTCCAACTCCTCTGCCATTGGCAGGGACACCTTCCACCAGCCCAGGCTGTTTGAAGCCCCATCCAACCTGGCCTTGAACACTTCCAAGGATGGGACATCCACAAATAATCTGGGCAGCCAATGCCCGTGTCTCACTACCCTCACAGTAAAGAATTCCTTCCTAATGTCTAAGTTAAATCTAACTCTCTTTCAGTTTAAAGCCATTACCCCATGGCCTATCACTACATGCCTTTAATAAAAGTCTCTCTCCATCTCTCTTCAAGCCACTTTAAATACGGAAAGGCTGTTACAGGGTCTCCCTGGAGCCTTCTCTTCTGCAGGGTGAACCATCCTACCCCTCTCAGTCTATTTCAATAGTAGAGATGTTCCAGCCACTGGTCATCTTCATGGCCCTTCTTAACTCCTGCTCCAGCAGATCTATGTCCTTCTTATGCTGTGGGCCCCAGAGCTGGGCACAGTACTCCAGACTGGAGTAGAAGTACAGAATCATTTCCCTTGACCTACTGATCACACTTTGTTTGTTTCAGGCAAGGCCTTTAATTTCAAATTAAAAATGGAAAAGGAGAAAATAGTGCCCAGTATCTACTCATAAGAGTGATGGTCTTCTCCTCAAGAGAGAATCAGTCTGATTCCTGGCCTGCTGAATCCCAGGCACTACTCTTTTGGATATCAGTCTGCTGAGCTGAGAGAATACATCATTATACGGATAGTGGGAACAGCAATAGTATGAGAAATTTTGTCAAAATAGATAGTGCAGGGAACCTTGGGCACATTTTAGTATGTGTTTGTGGCATTTCTGACTGTCATTAGTTGTCCATGTACGGAGATGGAAAAAGATTGTGTGAACTGAATTTATCAACTGACTTGGAAAAAAAAAGATTGAAAATATTTCATGCTTTTAAATCCAGTGAGATATAAAGATGTATTACTTTACTTTTTGTTACATTTCACTGTGACTGTCATCTATATAACTTTTCAGTACCCAAGTGGTCTAACCTGTATTTTGGATAAAATGATCACTTATACAGAAATAAACTGGTCATATATATAAGCATATAATTTGTGGGTTCCCTGTATTTGTAAACATACTTATACTGTAACTTATGCATTTAGACTTCTCTTCTTTGCTGGAGTCCTGCAATTGATTATATTATATTGTTTTCAGATACCATTATTGGAAAAATAAAATAATTTATTTTCTTTTAAAAAAAGAAAGAACCAGAAAATTTGTGAGCAAAATTTTTCTTAATATAAATATTCCATTATTCTTCCAAGTAGAAAAACATGAAAGTACTTAATCATGCCCGGATACTGGGCTTCACTGAGCCCTAACCCTGAGCTTCACTGAGCATGTATATTCATGGTGAAGGCATTAAATGTGAACATGCTAATTATTGACAAAGAGAAGCATCTACAGTATCAGTATTTCATTGCTCCTATTAAATCTTCTTTATTTAGAAAATTCAAGGAAAGTGCAGTTTGCCATTGTAGATATGTCTCAAAGATCAGAGATTTCACTGAAATTGCCAAAATTCAGTGAAATTTAAAGATTAAAGAACAAATTGAAAGTGTCCAAGTCAGTGGTACATTCTTAACTGTTTTGACTACCTTACTCAGTTACACTTTCCTGGATGAGATCATCCCAGAGGCCTCTCTGATACTGCATTTTTTTTTCCTTTTTGTTTTTCCTTTTTTTTTTTTTTTCTCCAAAGGGCTGAAATCACAATGCTGAGCTGAAAAACTTCAAAACATTAATGAATAATACTGAAGATAGCTGTGCAGAAACTAAGGCTCAGCACTTGTCACCACTGAAGACAAATCACTTAGTTACACTTTTTGCCCTGAAGATTATGACTGTGATGAATGTAGAAATATGTTTTCCATCATTCAAATCTTGTTATTTTGTTTCATATGCACTGTGCCGATTATAGGAACTGGACATCTGTGAAGAGAGGAAAAACTGCAAGTCTTTTAACAATTGCTCTCACTTGAAGGTTGTAAAGAAAGCAGTGTTTCCAAAAGTGGCTCCTTTAAATGCACAGTCATGTGCATCTCTGTCCTTTAAACATCCTCCCGTATCCCCACTAGGACATGGCTTTTTGAGACAATTAACAATTTATTAGGCATGTGTAGTCAGTCCTGCTTTCTTTGTGCAGTATGTACAGCATGCCTGTATTTATGTCTAGTAAATCAGACCTACAGCTCACATCTACCCCTGTCTGCCTTAGTTCTGCTGGTAGCTCTTCCCTGTATGCATGACAATTGCCTGTACGTGTTAGTGGCTTGAAGACTCCTGCTGCTCCTTGAATTGTAGGAGCTCCTAAAGCTGCAAGATTTTGAGCGTGTCAGCATGGTCTGCTTTCAGAGTAGGAATTATGTGCCAAGCAGAAAGGAGGGAGAGGAAAAGAAAGAAACTATATATAATCATCAATCCTGGATCTCAGTAGTGCTTGGTGGGAGAGAGAAGGGGCTTGTTAATTAATGTAGCAATTAGGCAAGAGCCACCGCACAGTAAAGTGTTACTCTCTAAGCTGGAAAAAGTCCTCTGCCCAGACTTGCCAGTTCTGGCAAAGAACAGGCTTTTCATCCGGAAGAGACTGTGTTTAGCTGACCTCTGCAACTGTAAAATGCCTATAAAAGGAAAAAAAATTATATTTCTCCAAGTGCTTGTGTGTAGAATAGCTTTCTGTCTGTGGTAAAGGAAACAGGCACAGCATTCTGGAGGGGATGAAAAGGGGGGGGGAAATGAGTTGTTTTGTTACTGCTGTCATCTGAAGCAAGATATTTCACTCAAAGGAACTCCATCTTGATATCAGTTATGGTTATTAAACTCATTTTTCAGGGCCTCCTCCATTCAGGCTGCAAGAGACCACAGCAGCAGAGAGAGAAACTACTTGTTCAAAAAAGGAGTGATAATTTTTTTGTTCATCTGATGTTTGCAATGCATAATCATATCTACACTGTATTCTAAATAGAGTAGAGAAATATTTTAAGGGCTGTGTAATGAAATACCATGATGTAAGTGCACAACACACACGTTTAGATCAGTCATTCTTAATGCTTGTGTTTCCTAATGCCTAGTGAGGGATGCTGACAGAAAAAAGAATTATTGCCCCCAAAGAGCCATTGGGGTCAAATAACAGACAGCCCAGACCTTCAGAGCACTAAGGGATAACATTTCAAGAAAAATAAAACAAAGTGAGACCAAACTGAATCATATTTGTATGTCCCAAAAAAAGGTGTTTCCTATCCAGTTCCTGTCATGTACTGTCTGGATTTTAGCTTCATTGATTGCTTTGAGATATACGGTTTGCAGGGAATGCATACTAGAAATACATGCTGATTCCAGAGGAGAGGATTTCACAGACACCAATCTTGCCTTATGAGATGCTCAGCTGTCAGCAGCTTTGCTTGTCAGAGTGGGAGCAGCTTGATGTGACTGCCTGTTGGCTCTCAGAGAAGGCTCTTCACTTCCAGGAGAATGGGAGTGGCTGATGGATGTTGAACTGATCATTAGTTACTCTGTGAAGGAATATCTAAGGCTGTGCACTAAACAGACTAGAAGCATGCAGAATCACATTCCCACAAAGCAAAAATGGCCAGCAGAAGTGCTGGCTCTTTTCCCTAATCATTGCTTTCTAAGGATAATGATGTTTATTTGTAATGATATTTTGACTGTTGCCCACATATAGCCCATATATGTGGAAGTTTAGGACTTGCTATGAAAAAACAAACCATTTTTAGTAAGACTTACAAGGAAAATTGAGAGCATGTGTTTTTTCTCAGTTGAAATGTAATTACTGTACAGTCCTGCTTCTAGAGAAGTTAGTTGAATAAAATCATATATTTTGGATAATGCTCTGGAATTATGAAGTTATTTGCAAACTGATTCATGGTGAGGCCACCCTAGTGCAGAGTAGAATGGGGACAACCCCCTCCCTTGACCCCCTGGTGTTGCTTTGCCTGATGTTCCCCAGGACACGGTTGGCCCTCCTGGCTGTCAGGGCACTGCTGACTCATATTCAACTTGCCATTGACAAGGACCCCCGGGTCCCTTTCCCTAGCACTGCTTTCCAGCATCTCATTCCCCAGGGTTGTTGTGTCCCAGCTACAGAATCCGGCACATTCCTTTGAACTTCATATGGTTGGTGATTGCTCAGTCCTCTAATTTGTCGAGGTCTCTCTATAGGGTCTCTCTTCCTTCAAGGGAGTCAACAGCTCTTTCCAGTTTTATATCATTGAACTTGCTCCGTATCCCTTCCAGTCCCATCCAAGCCATTCATGAAAATTTAATTAAGGGTAATTATTTTTTGGCAGGCATCATCATCCATTAGTGTTCCAGATCACTTTTCCTATATAGGACGCTGCTGGTCATTAGGAGAACACAGAAAGGCAGATGAATGTTTTACCCAAGAAGCGTAACGACAAAATAAAGACAGCTGACTCAATTCAATGCACTCCATAAAGCAAGAAAAAACTTGAAGAAACATGATTTTAATGGTTATTATTAAAGTGATTATTTTCTGCATTTAAATATTAGGTTATGTTCAGTGAATTAAATGGTTATAATTTTTATTAATCAGGTATGATGTTGATGCTTTGTCAAGAATGATCTCTCTCTCTTCCTCTCTCTCTCTCTATCCCTTTTTTTTTTTTTTTTTTTTTTTTGTTGGTGTTTTGTTTTTTTTTTTTTGGTTTTTTTTGTTGAAGGTATTAATTAATATCATTATGCTAATACAGTGTGTTTGGCTTCTCTGAGTATCTTCTTAACCATTAAACAAATCACTTGTCAAAAGACTACATTTGACAGCGTACCAGTGAGTTAAGTGGTCAGTAATCAATTGATATGTAGCAAGCAGCAATACTACTAATGGGCAATGATTTAAAAGGTTTTCAATATGATGACTGTCTATAGACTGGTTTTCCTTGTAACAATTGTTGATGCTCATGTAGTGGAAGGTCTTTGTTTGATTATATGGCTCATTTTAACAAGAAAATGAAGAGCATCCTGAGCAGAAAGTGTCTGACTTTCCTCATTTCTAAATCAGAAGATCTGGAATTTCTCAAATGTTTCAAAAATTTAAAAAGCTAATGTCATGGTTTAGGAATAAAATTCCCCAATTTAGTGCTTCCACTGAAACACTCCAAACCATTTGCTGCTCAATCACTCCCTATCCCCCTCCCACTCACCCTGCAGTGGGTTGGAGAGGCTTGGAAGCATAAAAGGGTTGAAATAAGAACAATTTACTGGAAATGGCAATGAAATAAAACAATGAATAGTAACAGCAACAGTACTAATGACAGAGTGTACAAGAAATGAGGCAAATGATTCCCACCTGATTTTTCACTCCCATATGGAAGACCCCTGACTACACCAACCGCTCCCTCTGCCAGGCTGCCTGACCCAAAAGGGAGCCCTTCTCCCATTCCTCAAAAATTATGTGAGTTAGTACAGAATAACCTCTGAGTTCTAGCCATACACTCACCTGGCTAATGCAAAAACTAACCCTGTCCTGGCCAGAACCAGGACAACCAGTAATTTATATTGTATTTCCCATGCATAGCTTGGGATCAGTAGAGACAGGAGAGTAATTTTTTTAGTAAGGAATGAATTTCAATAAAAAACTGTTTTCTTTTTATCATTGTTTTTTTTAGGGTTACAGTGATTGGTAACCCTGGGATTTTGCATGCAACTTTTCATAAATCCCACATCCAGTAGTACTTCTCAAGAAGTCTTGTCTATTTTAGACAAGAAAAGCGTAAAGGGTGATCAGGTTTTGGAACAAGCTCCCCAGGGAAGTGGAGGAGTCACCATCCCTGGACATGTTCAAAAAACATGTAGATGTGACACTTGAGGACATGGTTTAGTGGTGAACATGGCAGTGCTGAGTTAACAGCTTGTCTCAGTGATCTTTGAGATCTTTTCCAGCATTAACAATTCTATGATTCTACGGTGGTTTTTTGTGGTGGTTTTAGTTTTGGGTTTTGGTTTTTTGTTGTTTTTGTTTTGGGTTTGGGGTTTTTTTGTTTGTTTTTGGGGTTTTTTGGTTTTCTGTATTGCGGGGATGGTAAGACAAAGTTTATTTCTGCCTTTAATCTCTACTAAATTTTTATTCACCTAGTGTAAGCAGAGTGAAAAATTATATTGCACATGGTGAAATTCCAGTCTTAGGGTAGCAAATGGCAGGACTTCTATTTATTATAATAGATGACTTTTAATGGCTACTAGACTTTTGATTTTTTTTTTTTTTTTTAATTTAAAAAATCATCCTAATCCCTTGTCAGCAGAAGGTTATGTAGGTGAGCATGTCCTGCAAATATCTGCAATGTTTTCTCCTACTGACAGTGAAAGTAGAGGCTATGTTTCCTTATGCAAATACACATATGTATTCCCTCTCAGAATATAGAATAGTTAAGGACAAAAGCAGAAACACTACAGTTTTTATAGTGTTGTGATGATCATTGCCTCCCACCTTCTCTCCCCAGGCAGAGCAGCAATGGCACATACTGCTGTTATAGACTGATGTTTCACCCTGTGTTCCATTGTTAGCTAGCCAAAAACAAAGAGTGTTTATGCCTCCAGGCAGCCATTATCAGGACCCAGAGTGCATCCTTCTCCTAGAAGTATCTCTGGCAGCATTAGGGTGTTGAGAGGAGTTGAGTACAGCTCCTCCCAGACATGAACCATTGTGGGGCAGGGTAGAAATGGTGATACAATGGTCCTCTCCTGTGGGAAGTGCTTTTAAGCTGAAATTATGCAGCATGAGCAGAATCCAGCTGTGCAGCTGCTGTGCCTGCACCCAGCCTCCTGCACTCTTAATGCTGACAACATGCTGGCCTGGCTCCCCAATGCCTGCCTCAGCACTGCAGGCTGGATGGGAAACCACTGGTCAGCATGTAACCTCTGTAACATCTTGCTGTCTCTGGCCCTGATCTTGACCCAGACTTGCTGTTTCCCATACAGTTCATTTTTGGTGAGGTGGCCTGAATGCCAACAAGGCTATCTCAGCTGTGCTACTTTGTTGCAGTCCCAAAAAAATCTCAGAAAAAAAGAGACAGGGTCCTAGGTGAGAGTCACTGTAGTCAGTATAGGAAGGGACCCTATCTGAGGCCCGCTAAAGAGTTGGGATATTGCCATTGCTGAGCAGATGATGTTTGTCAGGTAGGTGCCATTAAGGTGCTAACCAAAACCAGACCCAGTCCCTCCTGCCTCTCTTTCTTCAGTGCCAGGGGCCAGCTGGGTGACATAGAGCACATTAAACAGCCAACACCTGCTTCTTTAAGGTCCAACAGCTTCGTGAGTATACAGTGGCATTTGAAATGCTGGCATGCTGCAAGGAGTAGGAAAGAAACAGCATAGTCCTTAGGAGAAAGGCTGACAAGTTATTGTGATGAAGCATCATTCTTGGAGATGTTTTCCTTCTGTCTTCCTTCCTCCTACCCTTACCCTCTCAGCAGGTCTGACATTTGCAAGTTGGAGTTGAGCTGCTGGCTAATGGCTTGCAGAGACTCCCTCAGAGGTAGAACATAAAGAGGTGGAAAAATGGGAATTTCAGAATTGTGTAGGTGGCTGTAGTAGGAGAATGTTACAGAGAGATATAAGAGAAATACTCTGGGATTCAGTAAAAAAAAAATTAAAATTTTTTAACATTTAGTTTGGCTCTTGATTTAAATCAATATTTTTTCTCTTTGTTATAAACAACTCTTTATCTGTTTATTTCTATTTCTGTTGTAAGGTAGGCCAGGATGTCTTCACATAGGTTATGACTGTTGCTGAATGCTGGCGTTGCAAGGATATGTTCTTGCCAGTTGTATAAAGACCTTAAGGAGTATGAATCATTTTAATCTCACACATTGAGAGATCACAGGAGCTGCTCTTTCTGTGTTCAAAGGTAACGATGACTAGCACAGATCTGTGTTCAGCTGTCTTACTGATTTTGTTACAGGGATGGATAAAACAGTTTTGAAACAAGAGCAAACCTACCACAGTTTTCAATATAGTATATTAAATGATCACCAGTTTTTAATTTCTTTGATAGTCATTCTGTAAATGAGCTACTGATGAACTGAACATGGCTCAGGGTACAATCCATTACAGCTGCTTTAAGATAAACTATCCATGTTCATGGTTCAGAGACTTGATCTGGGGATCTATATTCAGAGCTCCATATATGGCCTCAAAACTACTCATGTCAGAATTATTCCAGTTTGGTGGAAGGGCTAGAGAGGAGAGGAATTTTAATGATTCACACTGTGGGAGCTGGATTTTTTTTTTTTTTTTTCATAACCTATGCTGTTTTCTTACATTCTCAAGTTACCCTGTTAAAACAGGATCTTTCTATTTCTCTTTTCTGTTCATAGTTGGCAGCTATTGGATCAAATATGCTCCAGTTAGACAGTAGGAGACAGAATGATGTCTGGCTGTTGCCTCAGTCCACACAAAATACTTGTCTCCCCTGTTATATTTTGATTTTCTGGTATATAATATCTATGCTGTTAATTCTCATTCTGCCATCAAATAGGCAGTTGAGGAAGTTACAGAATCACAGAATAGGCTGAGTTAGAAGGAATCCACAAGGATCATCAAGTCCAACCCTTAGCCCTGCACAGGACCATCCCCAAGAGTCACACCATGTGCCTGAGAGTATCATCCAAATGCTTCTTGAATTCTGCCAGGCTTGGTGCTGTGATCACTTCCCTGGAGAGCCTGTTCCAATGCCCAACCACCCTCTGAGGGAAGAACCTTTCTCTAATAAATAATCTAAACCTTCCCTGCCACAACTCCAGGCCATTCCCTTGCGTCCTGTCACTGGTCACCACAAAGAGATCAGTGCCTGCCCCTCCTCTTCCCCTTACAAGGAAACTGTAGACTGCAATGAGGTCTCCCCTCAGTCTCCTCTGGTCCAGGCTGAACAGACCAAGTGACCTCAGCCCCTCCTCATATGGCTTCCCCTCATGGCCTTTCACCATCTTCGTTCCCCTCCTTTGGACACCCTCTAACAGCTTTATATCTTTCCTATATTATGATACCCCAAACTGCACACAGCATCCAAGGTGAGGTCATAACACTTCAGAGTAGAATGGGGACAATCCAGGTCCCTTTCCATGGCACTGCTTTCCAGCATCTCATTCCCCAGTCTGTTTGTACATCCAGGGTTGCCTCATCCCAGGTGCAAAATCCGACACTTTCCCTTGTTGAACATCACATGGTTGGTGATTGCCCAGCCCTCTGATTTGCTGAGGTCTCTGCAGGGCCTCCCTGCCTTCAGGGGAGTCAACAGCTCCTCCCAGTTTTGTGTCATCTGCAAACTTGCTCAGTATCCTTTCCAGTCCTGCATCCAAGTCATTGATGAAGATGTTGAAGAGCACAGGGCCCAAGATGGAGCCCTGTGGAATCCCACTAGTGACCAGTCACCAGTCTGATGTTGCCCCGTGCACTATTACCCTTTGTGCTTCCCCTGTGAGCCAATTGCTCACCCAATGCACAATGTGTTTAACCACCTGTGTGCTGGACATTTTGTCCAGAAGGGTCCTGTAAGAGACAGAATCAAAAGTTTTACTGAAAGCAAAAAAGATTACATCAACTGGCTTCCCTTGACCAGCTTGGTGGGTTATCTTGTCATAAAAGGAAATCAGATTTGATAAACAGGATTTGTCTTATGAAGCTGTGCTGGCTTTGATTGCTGACTGCATTGTCTTTCAGAAGTTTTTCAATACTTCCTATAATAATGTCCATAACTTTACCAGGTATTGAGGTTTTGAAAGATTTATGTCAGATGTCCGTCTTTCACAGCTAGTTGCCTCTTTTGGTAAGCAAATAATACTTTTTTTTTCCTTTCCAATGAAAAGTTATATTCATTATTCCTGCTTTCTTCCTTTAAAAAATAATTTTCATCCCCTATTTCCAAACTCTTACATTCAATTTAGAAAAAACAACCTGCCTGTTTAGACTGTAAAGTTTTCTCAACTTATATTGTAGTATCTGCTGTGGGAAACGATCAAAATAAAGCAGCCTGCTGTCAGAAAAGCTTAGGTCTGTTTAGCCTTCAAACCAATTGATGCCTCTAGGAATAAGAGTGCATGAATTTTCATCTAACACTTGCTCAGAATGCAAATTGATCCACATAATACAAGACTGAAAAACATTGAGAATATTTTTTGCCTTATCAAAATATCTTGACAGAGAAGTTCATGGCAAATTAATAATACTTGAAAAAAAAGACCACACATGCAATAGCATTGCTTAATCTCTTGACAGTCAGGTACTCTGAGTTGTGAAGGATCTGCACATTAGCAACTCATTTTTATAGAACAATAATATTTGCAGTTGTTAAAACAAAGATAGCTGTATTGCTGAAATCACACCTCAAAAGAAAAATTGAGCAAGACTACATTTAAATCTTGGAGAACAACCTTCAAAAGTAAGGTGTGAGATATAACCATTGCGATGGTCACGCAGGCTCATCTTCTAACACTTTTCTTGAAGTTTAAGGCCAACTTATGTTACATGGAAATAGAATTAAAATTTCATTAAAATTTACTAATCTGTGTTTCTGCTCTGACTAGGAAATAAAGAACAGATATTGCAATCCGTATCCTGTTTTACCTAATATATATATATATATATATATATATATATATC
>JAWWEV010000001.1:51967452-51980686 GCA_035583235.1 Hafferia zeledoni | reverse complement strand
TTTCAGCAAAGTCTTGGATAAGACTTTAAATATATATATATATATATATATATATCTACTAATCCATAGACAACTCTATGCCTCTGTGTTACATCTGAATTGATGAGCACTATACTTGGCCCTATATCTGTGTTCCCTTTCCTGCTCTATGCTTAATTCCTTTCCTTAACAGAGATTTTGCTGCTATTGCTTGGTTTGGTGCCTGTACAGTCAATCAAAATAACTTAATGACATCTCAGTCCTGACCTGCAAAACTCCCTCATCTCTTTTACACATTCTTCCTTTGAACTCATTTCTTCCCAGTATTAGCCTCAGCCATAGCTTATACACAGCATATCCTAGCTGATGTTCTATTTTTGTGCTAAGTTATATGTATGCATCTGTGATAGGTCATAGTACTTTGGAAAGCACTATGTGGTCTTAAAATACTGTATGAATGTTAGTGCTAATATGAAATCCCCTTTTGCTGACTGTGTGATTTATTTTTTCTCTTGCTCACACAGGCTGCCTACAACCTAAATGTCATTGCCACCACAGCATTCATAATTTTTCCTGTACTACATCTAGAAATGACTGACCAGAGGAAGATCCCAAGCGTACACTCTTATTACTTTAACTTGTGCATAAAGAAATTCTCTTTGTTCTATCTTCATTACTGCTATATAAAACAAATCCATGCTGTCTCTGGATTCATGTCCTGATGAACTCCTGCATGACACAGTGTAACAAACTTCAACCATTGTTCCCTTGTCTTTTTCTGCTTCCCCATGACAGAACTCCATTGATATTCTGCAAAATGGCAGTTCTTGTCTATATTCTTCACACACCTTCAACATTTCATATTTCCTCAAAGATTTTCAGAGGACACAAGGGAACTCTTATGTTTTTGATAACTGTAGTCTGATTGTTCTCTGTCACCCTTGCCCTACCAAGCATCTGGATCTTCTCTTGCACTTCTCTACCCATACATGCCACAGATACAATAAATGTTACCATTCCAAGGGAGTTTCTCACTTTTGTCACCACAGATTCAGGCCCTTACATGTAAGTGTCTATAGTGGAGATGGCCACATGTGAGATAAGTGCCTCAGCTCCAATAATAGATGGCTGACATTTGGCAACTGCTCCACTGAGTTGGCCGTGTGTATGATTTTTCAGGCTTTGGTGACTTCATTTATTCAGCAGAAGTAAGAATGAGTGGTCTTGCAGACTGAATGGACAACTAAAAGGGTTTTAACTGGAGTGGGAAAGTCACAAATAGTTTACTGTACACATATTTGAGAAGTCCGCAGGCAGAATGGATGCTTATTTTATTTCACCTACTAGGTTCTGGGCTAATTATGGATTGGCTGATAGCATGTGAAACTGCTGCTGTGATATCCTGAACTAGGCCAACTGCTCTGAGTGCAAATATTTTATGTACCAATACAGATTTGATTTGTGAGGTCTTAAGTTGGCACATGCATTAAAGGAGGTGAGTTGCACTTTGCTGAGTACCTGAACTATAACTTGAATTGTTTATAACTCCCTGACAGCTTGGGGGACTCTGTTGATATTAGCCGCCTTAGAAACTTCCATTCCATTTCTCATAAAGACTGTCTTTCCAAACAGACAGCCTTGACAGACATTGTTGATGTAGGGTTACAATTGTCTGGCTGACTCATAGCTAGCAGATCTGACAAACAGCATATTTTTAGTGCAAAATTCTTATACACTCTAATCTGGAAATAGATTTTGTTGTCTTTCAAGTTATTAATATCCCAAAAGAAGCTCAACCACTGGGAGAAATCTACCAGTCTATACTGAAAATGACAACTCCTAGGACTGCTATAAAAGTGAAGGTGTTTTACTGGCCCCTGCATAGGGTAGACTACAATATATTTAGGTGTTGTCAGGACTGGAAAAATAAAATACACTTCTAAAGTATTAGCTAAAGTTTGTTACTGCTCTTGTTTCTTCAAATACTGTAAGAGCCAATGTTAGATGAGGACTACATTAATAATATTTAGGTAGTATATAATTTCCTTAGTTTGGACAGGGCTTTAGAAAAAAAAAAGAATATTAATAAGCCTGTCACGTGAAGAGGGGGACAGACAGAAATGCAAAGACTTCTAGTCCCGACTGTATTAATATAAATTTAATAGCTATAAGTGTCCTCAGAGTAATCAAAACTTTATGAACCCAGCACTGCCTGCCGAACTCTGGACAGAACACAGGCTGGAAAGATTTTTGACTCCCCTATGAGGACCACACTTAAACCAAGGGAAGCTTATTAGCAATAAGTGCCTCCAGAAAATTAGAGCCTTATGAACCCAGCGCTGCCTGCTGAACTCTGGACAGAACACAGGCTGGAAGGTTCTCTAACCTCCGCTATGAGGACCACACTTAATAGCTAGAAAAGAACTTTCCCCACAACAGCTCCCGAAATAACATTTATTAATACAAGTATGTGACAGTTATTGTGGGTTTTGTGTGGCCGGGGATAATGTTTAGCTGCAAGATTGTATTTAATTGATAACCAAAGACCCCAAAAGAAACTAGCACAAAACACATTTACAAAGACAAGCTTATCAAACTTAAGTTTTAATCAGTGTATCCCACTCTCATGACAGACAGAAACTAGCAACAAAGAACTACTAACTAGAAACACAGCCACTTAAAACACTTATCTAGACACCTTTTCAGTAACATAGGACAATAAAATAGCTTGCACACCACTCTCTCTGAAACACAAAGCAAAGGGAAAGAACAGAGCTGCTTCTCATCAACACACATGTTGAAAAAGAAACAGCACACTGCAAAAGAACACAATAACTAATATAAAGTAGCAAAGTGTAAAGCAAGTTACTGTTATTAGTATTAAAGTAGCAAAACACAGTTAGTAAAGGAGGTACTTATACAGTAAAAATCAAAATATGTAAGATGGAATGTAAGAGAGTAAAGTAAAAGATACAAAGTATAAAGTATAGAAAGTACATAGTGTTCTTACCCCTACATTGTTCCAAGAAGTAGAAGGAGGCAGGACAGGATGCCAGCAGTTACCCCTGCAGAGACATGGCATTTCTCCCTTAGGTTTGGTTTAAACTCTACTTCTTTTATACCTATTTTTTTCCTTCAGGTTGTTTCATGTGACTATAGTCAATGTTCTGGGAGGTGATACAGATGCCTGAGGGGGTGGGCTCCTTGAGTCTGCAGGATGACACAGGGTGCAGAAAAGAAAGGTCATGCTAAATTTCATAACATTCCATTCTTTGGTAACACCCATCACTTATCAGCATCCCTCCGGGGGGCTGAGGCGTTTCCCTCAACCCATCAAGACTTATGAAGGCCATCACCCCACACATACCTTTACCTGAGCAGTAAAATACCTGAAGTTTATTTGCTATATATTCATGTATATTAGTTGGCTTTATGGTTGTCTAATACTATCATCACTCAGAATTGACCTGTTTGGAGGGCTCAGTATCCTTGTGATCAATGTAAGACACGGAGAGACCTCCTACAGGGAGACCTTTTTCTCTGTCAAGAAACACATAGTACTTTTCCATGCAGTTGCCTGTACTCATGAAACTTGCAGAAACTGTGAGACCTTTCCCACAGTGTCAGATTTGGCTGAAGGTGGACAGAAATAGTGTAGACATGCAAGCACACACATGTATTAAAGGATGATGGTCTAAAGATTGTTTCTTCTGTAAAGCAGCCTAAAGAGAATCACAGAGTCATAGAGTTCTTTAAGTTGGAAAAGACCTCTAAGGCCATAGAATGCCACTATTAACGCAGCACTGCCAAGTCCAATACTAAACCATGTCCCTCGATGCCACATATTACGTGGAAACAATCTCTTCCTTAAGCTGGCATCCCAAGTACTGCTTTTGTAGTGAATGGTTCAACACACTCACAAAAACTACTGCTCAGAAGTGGCTGACAGGATTCACTCCTTATGACTCAGAGTTTTATCTTCTGTAGTTGTGTTTTGCTATAAGCAATAGCAAGAAACAAAAGGGGATGCAATACACAGAACTGTACCGCAATAAATGTCGGTCATACCTCAGCACGTGAAGCAGGGAAATATAAAGAAGAAAAATGAGCCCTTTCAGATGTCTATAAGGATGGGTGAGTGCCCTAGTTCAGCAGATGGGACCAGTTTATCACTGTGTGGGTGTGACCAAAGCTGTATATTCTACACCCTCTATTCATTTCCCATGAACTATTAACAATTAACCATTTGCAGCAGCTACCCAGAACACACCCAACTCCTCAGGCTGTAAGCTGGGTGGTAATGAAGCCTGTGAGATAACAGCTGTCATAACTCCCCTCCAGGAAGTCGTTAGCACCTTCACACCCAGTCTGAGGGGGTGTGTCTGCTAGTCAGCTAGGAACAATTCCAAAATACCCCATGACTCACAGAGTCAGATCACCCACTGTGTAACTCCCCGCCCTGGGGGAGGTACTGGGTATTCCCACCTGGACCTAACGGGATATAATCTTGGGTTTTGAAGACCTATGGGAACCACTCATCGGATCCAGAGGAGGATCAGAACCTTGACAGGAGGAGACCAATATTCTCGATACGACTGTGACTGCCACTCAACCAGACTGCAACCGTCATCTGCACCAACAGATTTTTCACTTCCTTTTGCTTTGGACTCAGGGGAACAACGTGGGTCTCAGCACAGGGCCTAACAAACACCATTATGTTTGTGCTCCAGGATGCTGGGTTATACTTCTGGGTTTTGTGGGTTAAAATCAATTTCTCTTTGTGCCGTTACATTTATTTTAATGTTGTTATTAAATTGTAACTCTGACCTATAATCTCTTCTGTGCTGGGTTTGTTTCTCCTGCTGGTTTCGCTTTAAATCAGCGCAGTGAGTGAGCTGACAGCAGCAAACAGAGCAGCTAAATTGGATTGTCCAAACATTTGCTCTATTTGTTGCAGAGGTGCATCTGCATGGGCTTTTTGATGAGGTGTTTCATATTTTGTTTACATTTTCATTTGTTTTGCCCTCAAGGGACAAAAGAGTTCTCAAGTAAAACAAAGTAACAAACAGTTAACATAACTGTTCTTTTCCAAAATGAGCACAAATGTCTTCCAAGAAATCACTCTACTCTGCTTCTATATAGCATGAGTGGAACTGCAGGATATGAACGACTTTGAATCTCATGAGGATTATAGCCAGAAAAACATCTATGAATCTTATCCTGGTTTTGATAATATGAAGTACACAAAAATGGTCAACAAGGGGACGACAAGGGTCAGGGGAACAACATTAATATTTTCCCTCTCTGTTCCTCTAGTGTCCTGCTCACCTTGCTATAAAACAAAAATCCCACTCATTCAACAGATCTTCTGATACTCACAGGGTAGGATGTTCAGCGGAAAAGGGAAAGAAGCCTCCACATCATAACACAGTCACCTTTCTGGTACTTTCACTTTCTAGGAGGTGGGAAAGAAAAGCAACGAAGTACAAAAAAGGGCAACAAAGGTGGTAAAGGGTTCGCAGCACAAGTCTTACGAGGAGCAGCTGAGGGAACCAGGATAGTTTAGCCTGGAGAAAAGGAGACTTATGGGGGACCTTATTGGTCTCTACAACAAATGGAGGATGTAGTAATGGGGATTCAGTCTCTTTTCACAAATAAGAAGTGATGGGACAAGAGGAAATGGCCCCAAATTGTTCCAGGGAAGGTATAAATTGGGTGTTAGGAGCGATTGATTCACGGAAAGGGTAGTTTGGCATTGGATTCAGCTGCTCTGGGAAGTGGTGGAGTCACCATCCCTGTAAGTATTTAAATGATGTGTAGATGTGGCACAGAGGTACATGTTTTAGTGGTGGACTTGGTAGTGTTGAGTTTATCATTGGATTTGATGCACATGTTTTTTTTCCCCGGTCTAAATAATTCTATGATTCTATGAACGGTACCTGGTGCTCCCACAGGCAGAAGAGGTTATTGAATCTGAGTCTTCTGGCTCTCCAGAGAGAGTTACTCTAACAACTGGGAAATTGTACAGAAGCAGCACATGACTGTTCTTATACTATGCATTTTTGGAAATCAGATGTTTGTAAAAATGTTGGGGTAAATTCTTATTTTGCTTATTGGTTTGCACCTTTCAGGGGTTATAATGAAAGAGATCCTAAACACTATATCCAGTACCGGGTTGAGCATGACACAGTTGCTGAACTGCCTGGGAGAATTTTTAAGGAAAACCTTTAGTGAATTTTACTGGATCAAAAATAGTATCTGTGGTGTTAGAGAACCAAATGCTTGGATTAGTGCTTCTTAATTTCAGTTCAGCCCCAGTTAAGGCACTGTTGTGAATAAAATCCCTTACATTTGTTTGGGGGTTTTGAATACAAAACAGTCCTATATGCAGCTACCTTATAAATGTCTGCCTAACTTGGGAATTACAACCACATTGTTGAAGAAGAAGAAAATGCTATTTCTAATAACTTACATATCCTGTCATCATCACACTGACACTCTTAACAGATGACAGAAGGCAGTTTTCTATGAAGATAACACTGTGTTTTGGAGAATCCACACCTTCTTGTACCTAATTAAAGTCCCTCAAAAATTGCAAAATAATAAATGTTACATCCCTTCAGTTCTGGGTGAATGCTTTAGGTTGGAGTACAAAGCAGCCACTGCACAGTTTTCCAGAAATTGCTTTATGAATTCGTTCATTCTGAATTCATTACCTATGATATTCTATGTCACGCATGTATTTCTTTTGAGATCAGAAGCACTATTTCATATTGATGCATGAGGATTTTGCCTCCAGAGCTGAAGGAGGTTCCTTAAGTATTATGAATTCAATTATGGCCATAATTAAGACAGAACTGGCTTTGGTAAAGCTTCCTCTGCTTTTTGTTCCTTATTTAGTAAATAGAACATGCAGAGTGTGGGGCCATTGCTATCACCTCTGAAATCTTTGGCTTTGGTATACAGAGCTGGAAATGAGGTATATACATCAAACAAACTCAGGGAAAGGAAAAAAAAAAAAAGAACACGAAAGGGTTGTTGCTTTTGGAAACCAGAGAATATTTTTTTTCAAGCCAAGAAACTTTGCCTGTTAATAGGAGCATTAAATATCTGTTGTATTTTTGTGAAGAGTTTTACAGGCTATTTTGTTTAAAAAATAAATTGTCAGCTTACATTATTTGTCTTCCTATGAAAGATAAGACTGAACAAACAAGGAGATAATGTTGTATACATATAGGAGATCTTTCTGTTAACTGAGGTGTCTTTTACATCAGAAAGGTGATATGTGGACTTTAGTCATGTCTGTAGTGGCCTCCTCAATTACCATGCACTTTTATACCATTAAAACTAGTGATATGCAGCTCTGTATATATTTGCAGCATGTGGAATTAGAAACTTTGTTTGGATTTTAGCTGTATTAAATTTATAGACCCCTACATTTTCTTCCTTCATTCTGTTTAGGTAAATATACTGACACTGAGCTTGCTTAGTGACCTCTTTAGAAGTAGTCTGCAACATTCAGGGATCTCTGCAGGATGATGGTAAAAAGCACAGAGGAGGTAAGGTCTGTTTCTCTACTAATAATCCTGTGAATAAAATACACCATAACAAGTGTCCTGCTGTTTGATGGAATGTCGGAAAGAGTGTTGCTGCATTCAAAAGGAAAAAAAAAAAAAAAACAACAAAGAAAAAAAAAACAACCCCAAACACAATTATAGCGGAAGCCATAAGTGTAGGATGGCCTTTCAAATCATACTCTTGCATATCCCATCTACAGAACATCTGCAAGTGTACAGTATAAATCTAGAAGGAATATCTCGTTTAACTGAGGCTTGTATAATATTACTGTGCATAGCTATTGTAAATATACATGCCTGTAGGCAATTCCATCCTGCAAGGGAAATTTTTCCTGAAAGTTGAAGAAAAAGGGATTTGAAAAGACCATGTAATCATGCTGGGAGCAAGCACATGCTAAAGGAATAGCACAATGCTACAGGATTCTGATGGCAAAAAAATTCAGAAATTCCTGTAACATTAGATGCAGTATTAGTCCCTTAGTGATGTTCTATTTATGTTTACTAGCAGTTATGTATGTCTATATTGACCTGTCCTTAGGAAGTAGTTTTAAAATCATACAAAACAGAACTAAGCAGGTCATTTGAGTAATTTGTAGATTAGAGTGGCTAGCAGTTACAGCTGTGAGGTAAAACTGTGTCTAGTCATTTAGTAAGGCTTTTATGCACTAACTTATCATGAAATCATAGAATCATAGAGTAGTTTTGGTTGGAAGGGACCCTAAAGATCATGTGATTCCAGCCCTCTGCCATGGAAAGGAATACCTTCCACTAGATCAGGTTGCTCAAGGACCCATCCAACCTGGCTTGGAACACTTCCAACGATGGAGAATCCACAGCTTCTCTGGGCAACCTGTTCCGGTGCCTCACCATCCTCACAGTAAACAATTTCTTGCTAATATCTAACCCAAATCTACCCTCTTTCAGCCTTCAAGCATTGCTGTCATTATTACATGCCCTTGCAAAAATCTCTCTCCAGTCTTCCTGTAGGTCATCTTTATGTGCATAAATCAACCTTTTCAAAAAATTAGAAGCTTCTAAGATGCAAACATCAACTTCAAGAAACTTAAGTTGATTCCCTGCTTATGAATCAGCCTAGTACCAGAGAAGACTATTTAATGGGGAATGACTCATGATAAATCACTAAGGATTGCTTCACTCATTTAGAAATATGGATATAAGTGAGAGCTAGAAAGCCCACAGACTGTCTGCATGCTTTAAAAATTGAGTCAGCAATCTCTAGTAAGATGACTGTATGTCATGAAATTGCAGGCCTTGATCTGTAGCCTTGTGAATGGATTTCCTTCCCTCCACCCCCTGTATATTAACTCCAAGATGAAATCTGTAGCATATGGCAGTTGAGTCAAGGGTAGAAGGGAAGGAGAATGCCTTCAGTTCTGGGATTTCTAATGCAGTTCTTGGCTTGCCTAATCTTACTGCAACTCACTCTTTTCAAGGAATCAGATTCCCAGAGATATTATCTTCCTTGTCCCGTCTAAGATTTCTCCCATTGATGAGAAATCATATTAAGAGAAAAAGTTCTGCCTTGAATTAAATTCTTTCTAAGTATTGTGAACTTCTGGTAGTAGCATCTTGGACATAAGTGCCACTTTGGAAGAGTAAATGCTTTTCTTGTATAAAGCACAGGATTGCACCAGTCTTAGATGTGTGAAGACTTTCAGGAAGCTGATATTTACTGAAGTAAAATCAGCAGAATTTGCAGTCTTGCTTCCATTTCAGGCAGTTTAACATTTATGGTACATGTATTTAATTTTAAATATTGCAAATGTAGTGAAACATAAGAGGACTAGAGGCCAAAAGAGTGTTTATAGTCCTAAATCCTTTGAGATTTTCCATAAGGATATATTTTAGCAATGCTAAGAGTAAAATGCTCTCTTGAATCTGTGCGTAAATATATTTTGTGTTGGTTAAAAAGAAGTATTTCCTTTATTTGAAGAAATACACTTACAGATACTCAAGTCTTTCACTGTCCTGAAACTGAAATTCCAAAATATGAGTATCTCTGCTCAGCTGGTTGGAGTAGGCTTTGGTTCAGGCTTTGTGCAAAGTTAATTTTTCTAGGAAAAGTCTCCTAAAAAACAGCGGTAGAATATTGGCTAGATAGGTCTTCTGCTGCTCTGTACTACTGTACTTATTTAAACTCCTTTGAAAATGCCATGCTAGAGAACTTGGGTACCAATTTCTAATATTGGGAAGGTAGGAGTGGACATGCCTTGCTGTAACACTGCCACAAAAACTAGGAATCTATAAGGAACCTTAAAGCTGCTTTGAAAATATCAGCCGGCATCAGCCTTCAGAATTTAACTCACTAGATTTTCACTTTATAGAACAATATACATGGTGGTTATCCCATCTGCTTTAAGCCTGTATGTCTGTCCTAGCTCTTATGATACGCATGCTTTTCTATTTTTGACAATGTCATTTACTTTTGTTGTTCAATGTAATGGATCTACAGGTAAAAGGTATCAATTTCATGTTATCCTGTGGATGGGATTTCTCTGGTTTGACTGTACAAATGCACAGTTAAAAATTTAAGTTTCCTCATTTGCTTAGACTGCCTTTATTGTCTGGAGGAAGCAGAAATATATTATTCTGGCTACTTTTACTGTACATTTTAGCAAGAAATTATTCACTCCTTTTAAGGGCTTCTTTCTTTTTGTTGTAGATTACACTGCCAGGTTAATTTTAGCTTCTATCCTATGGAATATATGCACGATTATTCTTCCCTGACTCCTGATTCAGTATCTTTTTTCCTTTGAATGATGGATTTTCTTCCTCTTGTCTCTGGCAAGAGCCTTTTCTTCTGTTTACAGAGCTTGTCAAATGTATTTTAATGTAATCTATCTTGTAAAGCAGGGTCTTGTCAATAGGAAAGCACTTTGCCTTGGGACAGACTCTTGTAAACCAAACAAAGCTGTGAGGTTCTTTCCAGCTGCCAAGCACTTGAAATTTCAGGTTCAAAAGCAGCATTTTTATTTTCAATAATGGCAAGAAGGAGAACCTCTAAGCTACAGGCCTGTCAGTCTCACTTCAGTGCCTGGTAAAATCATGAAAAAGATTATTCTGGCAGGTGTTGAAAAACACCTGGAGTACAATGCAGTCATCGTTGAAAATTGTCATTTCCTTCTACAACAAGGTAGCCCACTTATCTGATCTAGGAAAGCCAGTAAATGTAATTCTTTTGGACTTCAGCAGAGCTTTTGATACTGTCTCTCACACTGTCCTTCTGGACAAAATGTTCAGCATTGAGCTGGATAGCTGTGTTATGTGATGGATGAGCATCTGATTCACAAATCTGGCACAAGGAGTTACAGTGAATGGGGTAACATCAGTCAGATGATTGGTCACTGGTGTGTCTCTGCAGGACTCCATCCTCAGACCTGTTTTCTTCAACGTCTTTGACAAAGGACTGGAAGGAATACCGGGAGGAACTCTTGACTCCCTCAAGGGCAGAGAGGCCCTGCAGAGAGACCCCAACAAATTGGAGGAATGGACTATCACTGATTGGTGATATGAAGTTTAATCAGGGGAAGTGCTGGATTTTGCACCTGGGACAGGGCAACCCTTGTTGTGTGTACAGACCAGGGAACAAGAGACGGGAGAGCAGCACTGTGGGAATGGACCTGGAGGTCCTGGTTAATGGCAAATCGAATATGAGTCAGCAGTGCCCTGGCAGCCAGGAGGACCAACTGTGTCCTGGCAGGCATCAGGCACAGCATCACCAGGGGGTTGAGGGAGAAGATTGTCCCCATTCTACTCTGCACTGTTGTGACCTCATCTTGAGTACTGTGTGCAGTTTTGGTAACCACAGTATAAGAAAGATATTAATCCATTAGAGAGTATCCAAAGGAGGGCCATGAGGATAATAAATGGTCTGGAGGGAAAGCCGTATGAGGAGTGGCTGAGGGCACTTGATCTGTTCAGCCTGGAAACGAGGAGACTGAGGGAAGACCTCATTGCAGTTACAACTTTCTTGTGGGGGGAAGAGGAGGGGAAAGCACTGATCTCTTCTCTGTGGTGACCAGTGACAGGACCCAAGGGAATGGCCTGGAGTTGTGGCAGGGGAGGTTTAAGTTGGATATCAGAAAAAAGATTCTTCCCCCAAAGGGTGGCTGGGCACTGGAACAGGCTCCTCAGGGAAGTGGTCACAGCATCAAGCCTGGCAGAGTTCAAGAAGCATTTGGATAATGCTTTTAGGCACATGATATGATTCTTGGGAAGTCCTGCACGAGGCCAGGAGTTAGAGTCCATGATCGTGACAAGTCACTTCTAACTCAGCATATTCTATGATTCTGTGATTCCATGATTCTATGATTCTATGGTTCCATAAATTTTTCAAATACATAAGAGATCACAGCTCCTGAAACAACAGAAAACATTGTATCTTGGCAGTAGGTTATTGATAACTGCTGTTCTATCTGATGGTTTATTTGTCATATGCAGAGATTGTATTCAGATATTGTGTTAAGGATTAAAATATGTTAAAAGTCAATGACCTGGCCCTAGATTCAGGAAGCTGTTAGACATATATTCCACTTGTTGAAGATCTATTGAAAATGATCTCCAAGACAACATTCCGCTTCTCTTATAGGTTTTGTACCTCTTACAGGGAATCAAACAGTTCTGCAACTTGACTTCTCTGAAGTCTGGTGCCAGGAACCGTTCTCCAGAGACAGTAGGTAGCTGGATTAGCAAGTAACCAGTCTGTATTTAATAGTGTTTCCTAATGATACTCAGCCTAGTAAGTTAGAAATAAAAGCAATATAGGTAGGAATATATAAGGAATATGCAGGAATATACAGGGATATGTTTACTGATTAGTGTCTTGTGGAGGGTGGCAGGATAAAACAAAGAGAAAACTGAGAGGAATACTGTGAATCACTCCTTTGTGCTGTTTTAGACCTTTGTTTGTCATGTAAAATTTATATGATTGATTTTTTTTTTTTCTATAGGAAAAGAATAATTAGTATTACTGGCAGTAGTTGAAAGCATAAAGTGTGATGGCAGTAAAAGTGATGTGATCGTGAGGGAACTGTCATTTTTCAGAATCAACTGGTTTGTTCATAAACTGACTTGGCCGATCATTTCAGCCTGACTGCAGGTGTAACAGTAGTGGTGAGGGGTATTTGTAGATAGGACTGCACAGACTGTGGAGCAACTGACATGCAGTACCATAAAGAAGGGCCTTGAGTGGCCAAGTGGCACACTTATCCAGGACTCTTTCAATTTCTTATTTATATCAGCACATGTACGAGTGCTGGGAAGCCAGTTATAAAGAGTTGCTATTACCAGTATTATTTTCTAAGGTTCCAGAAAATGTTTTGGTCTTTGCCTGTTACTGCTTCCATTTTGTGTACATTCCCAATACCTCTGCTATTTCTAGATCTAGAAAATTATTTTCAGAAACCGGCCTTGCCACGGAGGGCCTTTTGAGAAACATACATTTGATTATAGTAATATCATAAGTATCATAAAAGATAATAATGAAAATCATATTGAAAGCCCTTCTAGACCATCCATCAAGTCAAAAGCTTAAACTACTCCTGACTGATGAATGTTCAATTCATATTCAAATTTTCACTTGAATACTGTTGTAGTTTGGAATTATTATGTAAATTCTCTCCCCTGCCACTCTTAACGACCCTAGCCAACCGTTAACA
>JAWWEV010000001.1:51898225-51948409 GCA_035583235.1 Hafferia zeledoni | reverse complement strand
CTGCTTTCTCCTTTAGCTGGTTGGGGGGGGGGAGGGGGGGAAGAACCCTTTTCACTCTGTCTCGGACAGTTGGCGTCTTGCCAGCTCAACCCAAGACAGTTATAGAACAGGAAATCTCCAGAAGGTGATAAATAAGGAGCAGTTGGAATAGGTAAAAATCTCACTGCTTGCTCTAGAAGACAGCATTTGTCCATGCTATTTTGAGCCCTCCAGTCCATGTTTTTCACAGAGAAATTATGACTAAGTATTTGCTGGATCCAGCTTCTAATTAACTTCCCACCAGTGTTGGCTTAGCACAGCCATCACCTGTGGGATGTTCTGAATTGAGTAGCCTGGATTTCATTTACATCAGCGGTTTGGCCTGACTCATTGTCTCTGAAGAGCTGAGGGAAGAGAATAAATGAGTACATTGACAAATGCAAATTTACTCAGCACTCAACTGCCCTCATGCTTTTAAAACACTTTGACTAGAAATTCATTTAGCACTAGCATAAAAGCCTTTACCCTGTTTATGCTTTCCTTTGCAAACTACCTCACTGACACCTGCTGAGAAGGGTGTAGCATGAAATCTCTCATTACATCAATTTTTTTCTTTTTTTTCTAAAATTATGTTTTGAAGAGACCTCACCTCCTCTGTGTCATTAGAGCATTTCATATTTTTGGGGGACGTAATAAATAAACAGTAAAAGACATCTCACTACAGAGCCTTGTTTGAGTCTCATAAATTGAATAGAAAAATTTGCCATGAAATGTATCTCACCTTGTAGGGCATATGCCTGAACCCAGAAGACCGGAGGTGCGAGTTTGGTTAGGGAGATCTTGAGAGAAGAAGATGAGCAAACTGACTGTAACCCCAGTTTGCAAACTAACCACTGAGCCTGCATAGAGGCTTCAGAGAGCAGGGGAATAAACGAACAAAACCTGAATACTGTGGAAAGCAGTAGTGTGGTGCTGTTTGTGCAGGGTGATTTTGTATTAAAAGGGAGTGAGAACCTGAGGGTATGCTATGCTCCAGTGCATATTATCATTTGATCTGCAAGCTTCCAGCATTTACTGATCACTCTACTGCCTAAATAAGTTAACTGATAAACCCAATATGTGTCCTACAAGCCTATGTTGCTAAATGATGGGAAATATGACCCTGAGGGAGAAGGTGACTGAAGAGTCTTGAGGTTTGCGAGCAGAGTTATTTTTCCTTTATTTGCTCCCTATGAGCCTTATTTATAACTTACATTGTGAAGTGTTCTCAGTTGATGTATTTAATTCTGCACATACAAGGTAACAAGTATATTGGTCACAGCAATTCTGTGCAGTTCTACAGGCTGGGGGCAGAGTGGTTAGGAAGCTGCCTGGCAGAAAAGAACTCGGAGTTGTGGATTAACAGCTGGCTGAACATGAGCCAGTGTGTTCCCAGGGAGCCAGAAAGGCCAATGGCATCCTGGTTTGTATTAGTAATAGCACGGCCAGCAGGACCAGGGCAGCGATCATCTCCCTGCAGTCAGCACAGGTGAGGCAGCAACTCAAATACTGTGTTCAGTTTTGAGTCCCTCAGTAGAAGAAAGACTTTGAGGCGCTGGAGCGTGTGGAGAGGAGGGTAATGAAGCTGGTGAAGGGTGTGGAGCACAAGTCTTATGGGGAGTGGCTGAAGGAGCTGGGGTTGTTTAGCCTGAAGAGAAGGAATGACAAAGGAGACCTTATCACTCTCTACAACTACCTGAAATGAGGTTGCAGCAAAGTGGGGGTCAGTCTCTTTTCCCAAATATCCAGTGGTAGGACACAAAGAAATGACCTCTGGTTTCAGCAAAGAAAGTTTAGATTTTATTAGGAAAAGTTTCTTAACGGAAAGAGTTATCCAATATTAGAATAGGCTTCCCAGATAAGTGGAGTCACCATCCCTGGAAGTATTTAAAGGACATGTAGATGTGGTGCTTAGAGGCATGGTTTAGTAGTGGACTTGGCAGTGCTGCATTAATGGTTTGACTCAATGTTTTAGAAGGTGTTTTCCAACCTAAACAATTCTATGACTCTATGGAGATCCTTCCCTAACTGTTTTGGTTTTTTGGGTTTTTTTTTGGAGCACTATAAAACATTTCAAGGATGTGCCTACTTATCCTGTTATATAGCAAAGGGGAGATCTAGGAGTCTGTGCAACACAGGATTTGTAATCTAGGGTAAAGAGCTAAATTCAAATTCTCCTTCATATATTTCTACATATCTAGTCAGTAAATTCCCTGAAGTGAATAGGATAATCTTGATATAAGTAGAAGAGAAGTGGGCTTCTTTAGCTCTTGTAAATATTTCCTTTAGAAAATAGTTTTCAAATGTATACCTAATTGAACTTTGAATGTTCAAATGTTTTCATTGTATAACAAATAGAGTCTTTGAAAAAGGCTTTTAAACTTTTTCTCTGCAATGTTCAAAATTACTCTGTGGGAACTAGCTCTTTAAAAAAACCCCAAACAAAACAAAAGAAACTGAACTCTCCTTCTCCCCCAGAACCTTAGGAGTTCAAATTAAGTCAATCAAAATCAAGACCTTTTGTGGGCTGAGAGTAAATGCTGTTTTCCTCTGCAATCTGTGGCCTCAAATAGGCCTTTTTCTTTCTAATCACATGCTTTACATGCTGTGAAGAATGAAATGCTTTTAATTCTTTGACTCAGCCTCCCTTTATGCCTACATGAAAGCGCTGGTGAAAACTGCAGGTGAAGTTGTGAAGTTATATAGGAAAGAATAAAGCAAAAAGTGGTTTCATGCACATTCCCCTATTCCTAGTGTTCTTGTAAGTGTACACACAGCATGTGAGATTACCTGTAGTGATAAAATTGAAGGGTTTGAAAGAAATTAAGTTTTGGAATGATATAATGGGAAAATAACCATATTTTATTTGCTTAGGGTAGAAGAAAATCTTTGCATGTCTGTAGGACTGCCTCTTTAGTGTCCATTAGCATAGACTAGACTAGACTAGACTAGTTCAGTTGGAAGGAACGTACAACAATCATTTAATCCAACTGCCTTAACAGAAGCATAGCCTTTACACCAGAGAAGTTGCATCTTTTTCTTCTGACCTGTGGGAAACTGCAACTCTTTTTTTAGACTACTTGACAAAGCAGATTGCTGTGTGCATGCTATGACTCTTTAGTTGCTTTTCAGGGAACTTCTTTGCCTGACCATTTCTTATGTGTCTACCTGTGGCTAATATAAATATTTCAAGGCTTTGGAAGAAAAATAATGACTTATAGTCACTTCTGGTCTTCAGAACAAGATGGATTGCTAATGTCTATCTATCCTGATAAAAGAAATGTGCTCAGGACCATACTCTGGAACAAAGTAGTTCCTACAGACTTGATGAAACATTTCCATCTCCAAAATGGGGTGTGTGCATGACAATAGCCTATTGAAAACAGTGCTTGAGGCATGGTAAGCTACTAAACTTGGAAATGTATGAGAACCATTTCAAAAATGATTAAAAAAATTCTGAAGTATATAGTTTTATTGCTAGCATCCAGGAAAGTTTCTAGACACCATTTAATTTACTACTAGAGGTGCAACCATAGAAGACCTGTGGATTGTCTAGCTGTGACAACCACTCATTTGCAATCTGTATTTTTCACTTTTATCCTCAATATTTCTACGTAAACATCAATCTACTAGTGGTCAATGCTTTGAATTCTCAGCTTCCAAATACTAATCCTTTTTTTGGCCCTGCAGTGGTCTTAGTATGGTTCTTTGTGTCTTCACTTTCTTGTCAGTCCACTCTTCTCAGCTATATGCAAGTGTCACTGTACTCCCACATATGTATGATTGTTTTCTTCACTTCTCTCTTATTTTTCCTCAGACTAAAAAGAAGATGTGGTTTTTCCACTTTCATCCTCTCAATACTTTTCTTTGACTTTGCTGACCATTTCTTTATCTTCGTGCTCAGTGACTGAGATGCGTAATTGAAGCAAATGGATATATATGTGTGATAGAATTATGCTGTCTGTCTGTCTGACAGAGAATAAAGAATTCACAAGCAATAAAGAAAAATCTAATGGAAAACACCTTTCTGAGACAATGAAACAAGTCTGTTATTGAAAATTATCTTTTTTTCAGAGAGCTAATGCCAAAGATTCCACAGCTGTGTAGAGTTCTGCCCACCACTCCTAGTAACAATGTTGTGTTTCTTTTCATGATGACAAAATTACCTCCCCAGTGTATTTTTCCTTCATTTTCCCACTAAGATATTCATAGAATAATGAAATGGTTTGGATTCTAGGAGACTTTTAAAGATGACCTATCCCATCCCCTGCCAAGGACACAGACCTCTTTTACTAGACCAGGTTGCACCAAAGCCCTATCCAACCTCAATTTTAACAGTTTCATGAAGAGTTGACAAATAACCTGGAAATATTTATAATTTAGAAAACTAAATCTTTTCATGAATATTTTTAGTACAAGCAATATAGAATGTCTAAATGATAGGTAAACCAGTAAACAAATATAATTATTTCTCTTTAAGAGACACTTACACACAAAGCCCTAAAGAACAAGCCTGTTTCAGCCTCTGAATGGTGTTACATATTCAGGCTGGCAAGTCACAACAACAGTTTTCATTCAAAGCTCATTTCATTTAGTTTTAGGCATTACGGCAGAGAGAAAATGAGACAACCCTGGCCATATCCAGCAAGAGATTCTCTACTCTTTCTAGACGTCTTGAGCTGCTTGGTAGGGCAGTCTATCTTACCCCACTATCAGGAAATCCCAGATGACCTTTGGCTAGATGCTCAACCAAACTGTCCAAAAATAAATCCCACACAAAGCTTTTTAAGCAAATAAGAACAGTGGCACTACACAAGAAGATTCTCACTTATATGTCAGTAATTTAAAATATAAACTCTTTATCAGCAGCAATGAAGGCTTTCAAAGCAGAGTCCTGACAATATCCCATACTATTATTTGTTGTCTTTATTTCTTTTATGTTTATTCATCTATCAATTAATTTATTGTAACTTATTAAAGCTAGAGAAATCTGCATGTTGATTCTCTTCCTGTTTGTTGGTTACAGCTTCCTGTTATCGATGTGGTGGAGTGAACACTTACTTTAGTCTAAAAAGAGACCGCAAAATCTAAATGGCTTTTTATATGAGCCATTAACTAGAAATCATCACAAAAGCCCATCTGATCGTTACCAACTCTTGTCTAGTTCAGATCAATGACAATTAAGGAAATTGTTCCAAATTGTTTCCAAATTATTCCTCAAGTCATACCTGCTTCTACTCACAGCTTCCCTGTTTTAATTCAGGAAGAAACAATATAGATACTCTGAAGCACACAGAAAGTCTTGGGGTCATCTAAGGTGCAAAATTTAGTAAGCTAGACAAAAATTCCTTACCAGGCTGATTCCGGTTCTTTATTGACAGCAGATGTCAGTATTTCTTAAAGGCTATGTGTATTAGAAAGGAAAGCGTCTTGAGGCTTTGAACAGGATTCTGGGTACTTGTGAACATTCCAAGTGATCTAAATTTGTGTGCAACAGATTTTGTTGCTTTCATCACCTTATTTTTAAAATGTCTTGAAGAAGGTATTTGTCACTGAACCAAAGAAATAGCAATATAATTTATGTATCATCTCAATTCTGAACAGTGCTGAGTAGTCTGAACTCAAACCTTTGACTGGGGTTGGAGGAAGAAGTTGCTGTCACTCTTAAGCAACTCCCATCAGAGAACAGTCAGAGGGGATATAATCTTGAGGAAATAATTAGGTCATGATTTAAAAGGCAGCCCTATAATCTCAGAATTAAATGAAAAATACTGTGTAACCTTTTAGATTTGAATTATTAAATAGAGAATAAAAGTTGAATATAAACATTCCAGAATATATGACATTATTATCAAAAAACTTTCAAACATATATATGTAAGAAGATAGACTTTCATTGAGATTATTTAATTCTTACACCGTTTACTCAAACAAATACATCTGTTGAATGATTTGAGACTAGTCACAGGAATATATAAATCACTAAAACTTAGCATAAGGATTGTAGAATCTTTCCTATCATACAGTCTTGAGTGACATATTGGCAAAAGGTTCAGCCTATACAAGCTGAGGATCTGGCACTATGCTTGAGATTCTTAAAGGCGGACAAATTTATAAAAGATCAGCTTTCAGGGTGCCTAACAGCTATTAATGCTTTATAACGGTAGGGAGTCAAGAATCACAATACCTCATATGACACATTCAAAGAATAGTTACAGAATGAATGCCAGAAATACTTTGAACTTTCCCAAAATGTTGTATAATTAGGAGGGTAGCTTTAGTCAAAAGCAATAAAGACAAAGTTATAACTTTGGAGATCCACAGTGGAGCAGATATCTACCTGCAGCCTGTGGAGGACCCCATAATGAAGCATGTGGATGCCTGAATAAGGCTGTGATCCCATGGGAAACTCACACTGGAGCGGGTTTACTGGCAGGACTTAAGACCCCACTGGGAATCCACACTGGAACAGTCTCTTCCCGAAGGACCACACCTATTGAGAGGGACCTGCCGTGGAGCACTTTGTGAAGAACTGCAAACCATGAGAAAGACTCACAGTGGAGTTCATGGAGGAATGTTTCCTGTGGGAGGGACCCACCACTGGAGCAGGGGAAGAGTGTGGGGAGTCCTCCTCCAGAGGAGGAAGAAGCTGTGAAGACAATGTGTGAAGAATTGACCTTAGCCCCCATTCCCTGTTCTCCTGCAGCACTAGTGGGGAAGAGGTAAAAAATGCAGGATTAAAGTTGAGCCTGGGAAGAAGGGAGGGGTGGGGAGCAGGGTTTTTAAGATTTTGTTTTATTCCTCATTACCCTAATCTGATTTGATTGGCAATAATCTAAACTAATTTTCACAAGTCAAGTCTGTTTTACCTGTGACAGTAATCTGTGAGTTATCTCTCCCTGACCTTATCTCTACCCATGAGTCTTTCCTCATATTTTCTCTCTCTTGTTCAGCTGAAGAGAAGTGATTTAGTGAATTTGGTGGCCACCTGCCATTCAGCCAGGGTCAACTCATCACACCAGATAAAAAAATCTTAAAATCTTTTGTTCAAAATTATTACTTTGAAAGACTAAATACAAGGTACCAGTGCAACAGAAGGAGGCAAAGGAGTGTCATTTTACTGTGTTTCAAAACTGTCTAAACATCTATTGGCTGTAATTTTATCTTGAGCTATTTTGCGTAAACATGTGCAAAAGAATTCAAAGAATCCAACCAACCTAACAAAAAATGAGCAGAAATAGAAAAAGAGTAATATGAGGACACTGTTCAGTAAGCTCTGAAATTAATACCATCAAGGGCACTCAACTGCAACCCCCTAGCTTGATGACTATGTTCTACCCCTAATACATAGACATAGTTAAAAAAAAATACATATTTACTGATGCTAAAATAAAATCCTTGTCTAACTCTAGTCCTGATGACACCCCACTGGCTGGTTCTCCTTATCAAGCACGAGGTTGACCATATGAGTTTAAGTGATAGAAATATTGAGGATTTCCACATTTAGATTTATTTTGACAACACAGGCAAATATTTCCCCATGTGTGCAGTTATCTCACCTCCATGAGCTACACTCAGTTCTGCTTACACACTGTGGCTAGGATCCTGCTTCTTTTGTCTGGGAGCAGGATTAAATCTCACAATTTTCAGGGCAATCCTCTTGGCAGTTTTAAAGCAAGTGGTAGATAGTGGAATGGTTTTATAAACAATCCTATTAGATGTCAATAGGATCAGAATGATTACCTCTCCTACCAGACTGAAAATACACCCTCAGAGAGATTTTTCTTCAGAAATCCCTCAGAGAGATTTGTGCTAAGGTAAGTCCTCTGCAGGAGTTTCAAACCACCCCCAGATTTAAAGCAGTATGAGTCTGCATAGGGAAAAGAGATGTTATAGCACGTACATACAATCTGCAGAGAAAGAAAAAGCTTTAATGTAGTCTCTCTGAAATTTAGTAGATGTTTTGTATCATCCCACAAAACCTGGTTCCTATTAATAAGGAGTGAAAAGAAGCAATATTCGGAGAGTAGAGAGTTCTGGATAGTTTGAGGTAGAAGAGAGTTGTCGATCAAACAGCCCAACAGCTGGTCTAACACATGCATCAGGGCTGGATGTTATTCCATTTTTAGTTGTACTCTTCTTTATTCTCTTCTATTTTACACTTCCTCTAATTTTCATAATGTAGTATTTCCTATTCTTATCCTGAATGAACTCTAGCTATGATGTGAAACAAAAATAGTATTTCATGACACTCTAGATGTTAAATGTAATACGCACCATGCAGTGAAGAATATTGTCTTATTGTTGAGCTATTTTAATTGTGTTTCATTAAAAAAAAAAATTATAGAAAGTCTATGTCCTAACTCTGTAAGACCTCAGGTTCCAGGTCTTTATGTCAGCAGCTCTCAATACTTGAATACTACATTACAGGGAATGAGAAACTTGTGCAAATTCTGGAATTCAGGAAGAACAAAGAAGTGCCAATATCTGACAATTGTTTCACCTGTTTTTACTTTTAATACATGGGCATTCACTTCCTTTCAAGTAGTTGTAGAGGGCAATAAGGTCCTCCCTTATCTTCCTTTTCTCCAGGCTAAACAACTCCTGCTCCCTCAGCCAATACTTGTGCTCCAGACCCTTCAACAGCTTCACTGCCCTCCTCTGACATACTCCAGCACCTCAATTTCCTTCTTGTAGAGAGAGGCTCAGAACTGGACACAGAACTTGAGGCAAGGCCTCACCAATGCAGAGCACAGGGGGACAACCACTGCCCTGGTCCTGCTGGCCACACTGTTTCTACCATAAGCCAGGATGCCATTGGCCTTCTTGTCTACCTGGACACACTGTTGGCCCATGTTCATCTGCCTGTCAACCAGCACTCTCAGATCCTTTTCCACCAGGCAGCTTTCCAGTCACTCTTCTCCCCAGCCAGTAGCAGTGCAAGGGATTGCCAGGACCAAAGTACAGAACCCAGCACTTGGACTTACTGAATCTTATATAATTTGCCTCAGCCTACTGATCCAGTCTTTCAAGATCTCTTGGTAGAGCCATCCTGCCCTCCAGCAGATCAACACTCCCACCCAACCTTGTGTCATCTGCAAACTGAGTGAGGGTGCTCTCAATCCCTTCATCCAAATCATTGATAAAGTCCCAGGGACACCAGTGATGACCAGATGCCAAGTGGATTTAGTTCCATTCACCACTACTCTCTGGACCGGATCATCCAGCCAGTTTTTAATGCAGCAAAGAGTGCACCTGTCCAAGCTCTGAGCTGCCAGCTTCTCTGGGACAGTGCTGTGGGACCAGTGTCAAATGCTTTACTGAAACCCAAGTAGACTACATCCTCAGCCTTTCCCTCGTCTGCTGAGTGGGTCACCTTGCCACAGAATGAGCTCAGGTTGGTCATGTAAGACCTGCCTTTCATAAACCTGTGCTGTCTAGGCCTGATCCCCTGGTTGTCCTGCACATGCCATGTGATGGCACTCAGGATGATCTGCTCCATGATCTTTCCTAGGTACAGAGGTCAGGCTGACAGGCCTGTAGTTCCCTCAATCATCCTTCTGATCCTTCTTGTAGGTGGGCGTTATATTTGTTAATTTCCAGTCAGCTAGAGACATCCAATCAAAAGTAGATGAAAACATCTTTGTTCATTTTCATTAATTTAAGTGATGATGATGATGATGATGATGATGATGATGATGATGATGATGATGTATTTGGACAGAAAAGGATGCTTGGGACATTCAAGTACTGTTTGAGAGGAAACATTTCATTGCATCCTCATAGAGACAATGCAAGCTTTTGGTAAGGACATTCCAGATACTCACACTTAATACATTTCATTACAACTGTGTACATCCAAAAATTATATGCAAGTTATTAGTTACTTTTTAAACCATTTTAACTTAGTTTTCATATTCATGGCAACTTGAAATCTTAAAAGAACTGGGGTATAATTTAAAATATAAGAAATATTATAGATTATTGGCTTTTGAAATTTTGTGGTTAGGTTCCTTTCATTAACTCCAGATACAAAAATCTTTTCCGCATTATAGTTTCAGCGAATTACAAGGTACTTCTTGAGCATTCAGAAAGGATAAATTTAATTTCACAGAATTCGCTAAGCTGAACATTTCTTTGTTTGTACACCTGACAAAAATAAATATGCACCATCCAGATGGCTGTTCCAGGTTTGGATCTGCTGGAATTTGTTCTTCTAAAAGATAGTCTGGAGGAGAAACTGAAATTTCTGTTACAAATACATAAATGTTGTGTTAATACTTCAAAGAAAGATAATGAAGTGCAAAAATAGAAGTGAAACTAGTCTAAAAATACTTGTCTTCACAATATTTTCATTTATGTCTTCATAAAAAGAGATGAAAAGCAAGCACACACCGCTGGCTATGTTAAATATCCATGAAAATTCATAGAAGTAGCTAGTGTTACAGCTAGAACAGATGCCTGCCTACTGACTAGTTTACTTTTCTCTCTGTTCTGTCACCAGTATCAGCATTTTTTTTTTTTTTTGGTGATTATTACTACTTGCTGCAGCACTGGAAAAATATATCCCAGAAAGGGCTGAGACCCAGGTAATTTAAGGCACTAAGTACCTAACTCATGCTGAGCTCTGGCAGACCTAAATGCTACTAAGAATTCAGGCCTGAAAAATTTTTCAGCATCTCTGAAAAATTTCCTTGTAAGACATATAGTTTCTTAATGGAACTGTTGAAACATAAAAAAGAAAGTTTAGATGGAAATCATCAGGGTGAATAAAACTTCTCTTTATTTTAGCTTATAGAACCAGAACAAAAGGAAACACAAAATGTATGTGAATTAACAAGCTCAGTGTCTGTAAACTGCATTGTATCAAACCTACTGATTAAATAAATTAGATGAGCCATTTTCCTAGGATTTTGTCTTCATTCATACTGCATATATGCCTCAGCAGAGGCCAATTAATCTTTTGTTAGGGCCTGTGGTGGCTTATCCGTGACTGGTTGTCAGGTATGCACCCAGTTTTTGCTGCATCTCTTCATCAATACAGCGGGAGAAAATATGATGAAAATCTCATGAATCAGGGTAAAAGCAGTTTTATGAGGGGGAAAAAAATTTAAAGGCTACAGGTGAAAGTTAAGCAAAAACCCAAAAAATTATTCGCTGCCTCCTACCAGCAATGATGTTCAGCCACTTTCCTGGGAAAGCAGGGCCTCAGTACACATAGAGTTGTTTCAGAAGATGTATATATGGCTAGGCTTTGTGAACAAAGATTTAGGAAGGGCTCTACCCACGTGGGTGGGTCCTTCAAGCCTGCACAGTGGATTTTTTAGGTGAGGCACAGCGTGCGCAGAACTGGCCCCACCCTTTAACTCCTAAGGTTCATCTGCCACGGCCGAGCGAGCTTGGAGGGTGAGAGTGAAGTCCTCAGGACTAGAACCTACAGCCCCCGGCATTCTCAGGAGGTCTCCCATTTAAGTACTAACTGGGGTTGACCCTGCTTAGCTTCTGAGATCTGACAGGATTGTATGTCAGGGAGGCATTTAACTGCATACAACCATACACACATTCAGAAGATGAATAGCTTAACAAATATCCCCTGCTTTTTTTCCCTGAGGCTTTAATGCTGATCATGATGTCATATGATGTGGGACATCCCTTTGGTTAGTTTGGGTCAGCTGTGGCAGTTGTGTGACCTCTCAACAGCTTGTCCTCTCCCATCCTACTGTCTTTCAGGGAAGGTAGCTTGGAGAGACAGCCTTGATACTATTTGAGCACTGTCCAGCAACATCCCGAAACGCTGATGTGTTATCAACACTGTCCTAGCTGCAAATACAAAGCACAACACAATATGAGCTGCTGTGGGAAAGTTAATTCCATCCCAGCTAGACCCAATATAGGGCCAAATTTTGTGATTTTTGAAGGCCATTTCACCAGTGAGTCTGAGTCTGTTGTATTTCATATTTACTTGGCGAAAAGTAAAGCACAGCTCAGCTCTCCCTGGAAGTGATATAGAAGCTGTATCAAATAGTTGCTGCAAGTACAGGTTGCAGTCAAGGCTGTGTTTTTAATTGTTTATTCTGCTTATATTAAATAGTGGCTATAGGAATACTGTTGAGGAAGTGGCATGGCAAGAACATAGCTCTCCATGAGAAGAATATAACTGTATCCCTGAACTGATTCTATCTGTTTTGCCAGAAAAATCCAAAAAACCTGACTTTCCTTTCCAAAGAATAGAGAAACCTACCTGCCAGACTGCTACAGCTCAGACCCGGCTTCATGTGCCCACTTGTCTAGGAAAGGAAAAGGTAGCTGAAGCAGGAATTTGCATTGTCAAACCCAAAGATTCAGAAAATGTTATTGATGATATGTTATAAAAATACTGACTGTTCTCTGAAGAGAAACATTCTGCTGGGGATGTAATTCATATTTCTATGGACAGAGTTCATCCATGAAAACTTTCCATGCTGAGTTTTATGCACCACTTTTCTTCTTGGAGCTGACTTTATACAAGCAAGAAAAGGTTTCCAGATATCTAAGTATAATGCAATTTTAAGCCTGATCATACTGCACGAGAAGTTATATAAAAATGTATTCATTTTGAGTAAATATAAGTTAATTATCCACACAGGAATCCAATACATCAGAATTAATGAGTCATTTTTTAGGACCTGTCTTCCCTGATGTCACTATTTTTTTGGTTTTTTTTTTTTTTTTAAACAAGTAAATTATTTCCCAGTCCTTTGTTTTCCCCTACTCCAGATTTTTTTGGTTATACCACATACTGACTTTCAAGAAGTATGGAAAGACCCAACACTATAAGTCTGAGCACACCTTTATGGAAAAAGCTGATTAAGAGCACTAAAGAGAGTGCACTGGCTGTTTTCCCAATTTTTCCTTCAGAGGTTTTTCTCACATGTTTCATTCCTTCCTTCCACACTTGCAAGTCGACACTTACCAAGTGACAATACAATGAAAGGGTCACTGTGAGAGACAGTCTTACTTAACTAACCAGAAACTGCTTTCTTAAGATTTCTATGAGAGACCTTCTCTTTTGAAAATCCTCATACCTCTGAGTTCCATATTACTATGTACAAGTATGCTGTTATCACATGAAGATTCTTACCAAAATCCATAGATGGAGAAACTGGAAGGACCAAACACCTCTTAGTAATAAAAATAAACCCACAGAAAAGGCAGCAAAATTATTCAGGAAGATATTTTGTAAATGTCTATTATCATTCAGCATTTTCTTCGTGGCCCTTTGGTATACCATAAACCCCAAAGAATCCATTTCCACAAGATAGATAATGCTCAAGGAAAAAAACCTCCTTCTCTGCAATGTTTAGTCCATCATATAACAATTGTGAGTGTACTGAATTAGTACAATTTATAGAGAGTGCTCAGTAGTCTGAGAGAGACTCACCAACCTGCTGTTTCACCTTAAAATGAATTTTGCATTCAAAATAATGCAGGGAGTTTGAGTCAAGTAATTTGTTCTTTTGTTGAGTTTCCTACTCAAGTATACCTTGAAAACGGTGATCATGTTTTAAAGCTGCCCTTCAATAAACTGCTCTCTTTTTTTTTGCTCTCTGGTAGTGCTTGCCCACCCCAATTCCTTTTTTAAGTTACCATTTCACAGACTTATGAAAATGAAAAAATCCTCCTTCTCTGCCCACCTGCTTCCACCAGGAGCTGTGAATGCCTCCCACATTCCTCACTTCATGCTATAATTAGAGCAAATATTTTAAATCCAGATATTCTCTACTTCTCTTGTGGTCTTTTTTGCTCTCCTGTCACTCTCCTGTCATCCTCCTGCACTGGTTAGAAAGACTTTGAGTCCTATTGTTTTCTGCTTTTTTTAACCAAGGCTTTGATTTAGTTAGCACAAGAATTATTACCTTTAAAATTCTTTGTTATACACTCTTCTTAGTCTGTGCAGGGCCTGTATTGTCCTCAAAGCTGCCAGGAGATCCTTTAGGTCATTCTGTGCTTCACCTTCTCTCTCTGTATTCACACCTTTGTGAGCCCTTGAAAGCTGATATCCTCATACTAATTATTCCCTTTGAAGCAGATGATAGACACTGAGATGCATTTCAGTTTTACTTAAACATCCCTGCTTTATTACTCTGTCACCCAGAAAGATCTCCATGCTGGAGCTGGGCCATGGAAGGTACACCACGTTTTTTGCTTTTAGGTCATTCAACATTCCTCTGAATATGGCAGGGGCTAACACTGAGGGCTGTTCCCTGCATATCCCTCCTCTGCTGCCAGACCCATGCCAGCATTATTAGTCAAGGGTGAGACCTACAGTCTCTAACAAACATGTTCTTTCTTCTGCCTACCTTGTGCAGCTGAACTCAGTACTTCACCACAGGGACAGATTAAAAATAGCAGCAGCCTCTCTGAAGTCAACCTGAAGTAGGCTAAAATGCACCACTCAGAACTACCAGAAATGAGCAGAGAGATGAGTTCATATTTTTCCTGTCAGTCATCTGTTTGCTTGAAAACAAACACCAAACCAAAAGCAACATACCATGTATCCACTAAGATGCTTGCTATGTCTTCCCACCCCCATCATGATGACTTTTCTACAGACCTACTCAAGTCCCACAGATCTGCCAGACTGTGAGCTAGCAATAAGATATTTTAGGACAGCTGGAGCTGTTATTGTTAGTAGTGGTTCAGTCAATAAAGGATGCTTTTCATTCCCATTATGCTTATTACTATTATGCTCTTTTGTTCAATGTTTCTGAGACTTTGACACACTTGAATTAGAATCACAGAATAACCTGAGTTGGAAGGCTTGTTGAAGCCCACCTCCTGGCCCTGCACAAGGCAGCTCCCAAAATCACACCATGTGTCTGACAGCATTTTCCAAATGCTTCTTGAACTCTGTCATGTTTGGTGCTGTGATTACTTCTCTGGGAAGCCTGTTTCAGTGCCCAGCTACCCTCTGGGTAAAGAACCTTTTCCTAATATCTAACCTAAGTGTTCCCTGATACAGTTTCATGACATTCCCTTTAGGTCCTATTGCTGGTCACCAGAGAGAAGAGATCAGTGCCTGTCCCTCTGCTTTCTGTCATGAGGCAACTGTAGAATGCAATGAGGTCTCCCCTCAGTCTCCTGTTCTCCAGGCTGAACAGACCAACTGACCCCAGCTGCTTCTCACACAGCTTCCCCTCTAGAACCCCACCATCTTCATAGCCCTCCTTTGGACAGTGTCTAATAGCTTTACATGCTTCTTATATTGTATTGTCCAAAACAGCACACAGCACTTGTTAAAGGGAACTAGCCTATGGAGAGAAATGCTGAGGCAGGAGTGATGAAGTGCTTTGGGTTTAATGGAAAGACACCCTACAGATCCAAATTTCAAACCACACTCCTGTACCTGGTTTAGAACATTTTCAATTGAGGCAGCTCCCAAGACTCTCTCCATTAAGGAGAGTAGGAATAGCTAGCCTCCTGCCTTTCCTTCAGTGATGAACACATCAGGAAGTGGTCCTGAAGATCTGAGAAGCACAACTGAAAAGCATTCCTACTCCCTTCAGCAGCTGTGTCCTTGACACTTCTGTCTGTCTTTGTCTCCAGTTATAAGAAATAAGATTGGCCTGGAAAAAGAAGTCAGTTGGGAGGCTACCTGAATCCTTTAATCATCTGTAAAAACAGCAGTTCCTGTGAGGCATGGCTGTTAACGAATTCACTAAAATCATATTCAGACTGCCTTTTTTTTTTTTTTTTTTCTTTGGTTGATGATCAACATACAGGTGCTACCTGGAAGATGGATAGCACATTCCTCTCCTGCATTCCAACCCATAGCCCTTCTGGTTTGTTCCCATGTGCAGTAAGGAGTATAAATGTGTTCACAATGTTGTCCCTAGACTTCTACGCACATTCTTGTTTAAAACCACCTCTGCTGTCTCACTGATACCCTCCAGCAGGAGCATGTATTAATGGAAGAACCATCCACTAATCATAGTGATAAAATAGAGGAGACTAGCAGAAAATTCTGTTTCTATAAAGAATGAGAAACAATTGTTACCGTAAGAGTGAAGACCAAGAAATTCAGATGATAAAAAAGCAAAAAAAAAAAATTTTGAGAGTGTCTAGATGCTGCCAGGGAGACTCATCCTGATCTGCACAGAAGGGCAGAGGCCAATGACTGTTCTCTGCCTGATTAAGAATGCGCCTGCCCAGCTTGAATTTGATGAAGCATTTCAGGACGTTGGTAAGTGTGTCACAGCATGTGCCTTATATGTATTTATAAGGACTGCATTGAGAATTGAGAATTGCATGATAACCAATGCTAAGAACAGATAAATAGATAAAAAAGCCTACTGTCAGTGTGCAGTAAATATATTTAGAGATACCTGACCCATAGTAACTAGATAGATTTCCACTGGATGTGCTGCAGCAGGCAGATAAAGGAGAAAATAGGAACTGGGTCCTGATGCCTTGTATGCTGCTCTCAGTCATAGTCTCGTGCAGAAAACACTTTTTATAAAGACCTGTCCTACTAGTGTGTTGTCCTTCACACAAGAAAATATCAAGGGAACTGCTCAGAAACACAGTATTGTGGTTCTAATTGTGTAGCAGTGTACTGAGCAAAAGTCCTTAGCAGGGCATTTGAGTAGGACTGCAGGAATTGTGATAAATCTTAAACTGGAGTGCCACAGACTATTACCTCAGTTTTTCTGTAAAACCCTGTTTATTTTACTGTTACCCCCTGGAATAAAACCGTATTGCAAGCTGCTAGCCAGCATATAAAATTGTAATAGAGAGAATAGAGAGTAGAAAATTCCAACAAAATCATCATTAGAGTTTTGAGATTTACTGGGAAAGCCCTACCATACTTGGAAATAAAGCTGGTTCACCATAATCAGGTGTTAGATGAGGAAAAATCAGTTCATTAACTTATTGTTCTGGAAAGTTGAAATGGTTGGTGATCAAAATCAGCTCTGAAACACTTGGATGTTGAAGGAGTGCAACCGATTGGGTCTCTCAGTTATTCCTTGTGGTGGTAGTTGTGGTTTCACCCCAAATATTGAGAGTTAAATATATAAAGAACAAAATATAGAAATTCAATCAAATTTTTGTATTCAAAATATGGTTAGATTTTGACTGCTGACTCCATATGTTGAAACACCTATTTTAACAATCTGCTATATATAAAGGATTTTGTTCTTTACTCATACTTATCTCCAGAATACCATTTTCATACTTTGCAACAGTAACATACATTAACAAGTTGCACTTTTTGGGGTAAAGCATTATCACATTCTTCTTCCACAATTATTTCAAGGCTGTGCAAATAATTTTTGCAGTAAAATAGCCCAAAAGAGGTAAATAACTGACTCTGCATGGTATTCAAAGGTGTTCTGGACTAAAGGGATGTTTTCAGGGATGATAACTCTATTGCATTTAGAAGTCTTGTCCTTTAGTTCATCTCTGCCATTCTTACGTGCCAGAGAAATTCAGTCACTGATTTTCAATTTTATAATTCAGCCTGAGTGACAGTATGTTCAAAGACTCACTCATTAGTTCTCATGGTGATTTAAATTATCCTTACACATCAGGGTGCATATAAAATATGCTCCTGGGACCAGAGAACCCTGAAGACAGATAGCTATAAATGTATTTAGTGCTGCCTTCCTATTAGTTTTCAAAAAGACAAAACATTTTAAAAAAATAATGTTAGAGACAACTAAGCAGGAGATATTCACTTTTTTCCTTAGTACATTTTCATGAGAGACTGTGAAAGGATATTAAAAGCTTCCCTTTAAATGGGCTTCCCAATAGAGTGGTCTGATAGGTCCAGGACTTTGACAGAGTCCCAGAATGCATCAACCTCCACAGATGCAGCAGACAGATACAGAAGGAGAAAACATGAATTAGTTTTTTAATTAATATTTTAATAATAATTATTATTGCCCACTTTTAATATTGTCCAACATTATTAATATTGTTCAACAATCTAAATCAACAAAAAATATTAGACCAAAAGGGTGTATTTCAAGAGATAGTACTTGCATTTACAAGAAATTGTTTTGAAAAGCAGATTTATGAATGGATCTAATGAAGGCCATGCCTTTTTTTGGGACTCTTGTACCCAGCTTGTTCAGGCAGCTGTACTGATTGACTGAATTAGGACCTCAATTGTAGCAGCTATGTGCTGTCATCTCTGGTTAGCAATGCTGCTCAGCAGCTTCTTGCTTCAGGCACCTGTTCAAACGTTGGAAATATTCCTGGAGGTCTGAGCAAGCTTAAGTGATAAGGAGGAGGGCAGCAATAGTCTGGGACAGAAATTCATTATCAAGGGGCAAAAGTAAAATATAGCATGGCTATCAAATAATTCTTTTTGTAAGTCTGAGGAAATCAATTATCTCATCTATGTCCAGTAAATTCAGTAGGAATAGATAAAAATTAATAATTAAAAAAAATAGTAGTAAGACTTCCTACTAAACTCTTGTGACTTCTGAAAAATTGGTAAGAGTGATCTTGCAATTTTGGAATATATGAGTTTGATCTCACTTTGTTTTCAAGTTAATATTCTGTTTCTTACATAAATAATTGATAATTTGAGCATTTGGTGTTTATATAAATATATAAATAAATGTTATATATCTAATTAATTTTTTTTTATTAAAATAGAATCTCAGAACTTGCTCCTAAAGCCACTGAGCTGCTGAACAGATGGAAGAAAAGGCTTCCAGAAAATTTCTCTGTATCCTTAGTCATCAGGCTTTCTTCCATTATTCTTTCTTCCCAAGTGTCCCATTACTTGATGTTTCAGATAGTATTGTTGCCCGAAGTAATAGTACAAAGGTTACATTTTCTATTTTGCATTTTATTGAGAAATAAAATGAAAAATATCATTATTTGATAGCTAGATGAGGCAATGTGTGTATTTTAGATTTTAATTAAATTGGAATACCTCTGAAGCAGTTTATGATTCAGATGAAGTCTTCTGTAGAAATATAATAACATTTTAGGTTAGTTGGCTTGGTACATCTATTCCCAATTCTCTGTACTATACAACAATCCAGGGGTTAACCTGTCTTGACAAGGAGCTGTACATACCTGATTATTTGGATGGTTGGATATATCCTAGCCAGCAGTTTGCACTGTGGATAAGTTTATAGCCAGTGACAGCTATGGGCAGCACATGTACCGTTTCTGTCCTAATCTTACAAGCATTGGTGAGCACGGGTTGGTTTGTGATGAAATGGTTCATGATGTTGGTAGTGATGGTCATCCTCTGCTAGAGAAACTTCACTGACTTAAGCAGTACCCTTCACAAATTGCTGAACTTTCCTCACTGACAGTGCACGGCTCCTGGGGACAATTCCTCAGTCTTCATGCTAGCTGCTTCCCCAGGGCCACCATGTCCACTGGACCTTCAGGAGAAGGTGCTGTTGTTGATTGTATGCAAACCTCAGGACAAAGGGCTGGTACACACAGAGCTGTGACAGTGTGATGCTCTTTTGCACCAGGAACACACTGCAATCCCTGTACCTTCTCTGTCACTTTTAGCAGAGGAAAGCTCAGGTCCATAAAGAGAATTTTTTTCCATGAGCACAGCATTTCTTTTTGCCGCCTGGGTTGCACAGGCATACTGCTGAAATGCAGTCCTGTACTGGACTTGATCTGCTGCTTTTTGTACCTTTCCAAACATTCTTTTTGCTGCCAAGGAAACCTGGTGCAAGAAGAGCAGCTCAGATAGCCTACACATGGTTCTTGTTGCTAAGGAAACATCTGATAACGCCTGTAGACCTCTGTGTAGAGCTCATAAGTGCAGGTGTGTACTTGAAGGGTTGAGATCCACATGGAGGAAATCAATATGGAGAAATCAGAATTTCTAGTTTCCATTTCATTTGATATTACGAAGGTCTTTATCATTTAGTGTTTGAGACTGATCTTCCAAAATCATAGCACTGAGAGTTATCTGCTCTATTCTGTTAGCACTGCTGCCTTCCTGTGCCTGTAGTCATTAGTGCACAAAGCAAATAATAATAAAAAAAACCAACCAAACACTCCTATAACTGCCATATCCAATTCCCTTCACTCTCAGGGTCAGTTACTCTGAAGAAATACCAGAAGGAAGCATAGACAGATGTGATCTGTTTGGAATTGCAAATGATGACTCTTCAGAAGTTTTTCACACATTTGCCTAGTGGGTGCACAAAAACTTTCTAAGAACAGTGGAAATTATATGTATTGTTAAATCACATGCTGGAAGGATATTAGATTAATTCTCAAGAGTCCCAGTGATATTTCAAATGTGTCTATTTTGAGCTAAGGTTATATATGCAAAATCACATAACAAATCTGACGACATTTCCAGTCTCCCACAGGGACTGACACTTATCTTCTCATTAGTTGACCTTAATGGGCTTCTCATCAGATATGCATGGATGCATTCAGATATTTTACCATAACAATACTTCTCTTACTCATTTCAACTCACACTCCACACAAATTTTTCACTTTGTAGCTTAGTCAATGTTCTCATGCTAATAAAAATTCAAAACTAATTTCTCAAATGAATTATTGATCAGAAATAAATTGAACACAGAAGGCAAGTAACAATTTGATATGACATAAACAAAATTTTATATGTCAATCCAGTGTGTTCAGTACACATGTTGAGTGTAAGAGCTACACTCTTAAGCCATTCCTGTACATTATTTGCAATATGTGAGCTCTGGGTATATAGATTGTTTAAGCCCTCTCTCTGCTTAAGTCTTTGAGGCCCTTAGTAAAAATGCTGAAAGGCACACAAAGCACTGTGCTCCACATCTCGTGGGTCTGGCCAAATAAGAAAGCTGCATAAAGTAATTACTCATATGGAAGGTTTCAAGAGCTTTGGAGTTATACTGGCAGTAAAGTAGGAAGCAGCAGCTGGAAATAATCTGAAAGCCCAGCTTTTACCTTTCTTATTAAAAATATATTTAAAGTTACAATAGTAGAATGTTGCAATTAGTATATCTCCACAATACCAAAATACTGAGCCCATCATGGAGAAAATAATGAAGTTCATCCACATGTTCAGCATCTCTCTGCCTGGGCAGCAGCCTTGGTCTTCCATAACCTGCACAGATGAACTAATCAGAGGGCAGGTCCAACTCACTCTTCTGTTATAACAACCTAAACTGTAAAGGCCAAGGCATTAGGAGGAACTGGTATAATCCAGTAAAAAAAGCTGTCACAGAAATTAATCCAAATATTACAAGAAGAAAGAATATACAGGTTTGTCAAAAGCAAAGCCCAGTTTCATTAGACATTTGTAAGAAGGGAATCCTGACTTACACTGTATTGAAATGAAATGTTATCTTTAGGAAAGAAACAGCTAGACATACTTGTATTTTCCCCCTGTATTTCCAGTTCTACTTTCCTTTAAATCAAGTGTAACTATCAGTCCATAGACTTAGATGTGTAATACTAAATAATGAATTGTGTGACTAACACAATATAAAGATAGGAAATACTGAGATTTTTTTATTGTACAGAAAGATAATTGTGCTTCTGGTGGTGTTCCTTGTCTGACAGTATGATAGATACAGGGGCTAAGTAGGATTCATCAAAGAGGCCACAGGTTGAATATCAGACTAAAGCGAGGTGTAAAGAAAAAGATACACAGCTCTTCTTAAATGTGGGGGGTTTGCCATTTTCCACTATTTTAAGAAACCCTCAGTGACTTCAGTGTTAAGTCCTATGTTGTCTGCAAAAAGAACCCTCTTGTCCTGCTAAAGGATGTTTTCCAGTAAAAGAGATCAAGTATAACCAGTGTACTCAGTGCAAGCCTGTGGAGAAGTGACAGTACAGCAAGCAATGGTTAGCCAGGCTTAGGGGCCACACACCTGCCAGAAAGAGTAGGAAGACTCCTGGGAAAGCCCTTGTAATCTCTGCCTTCTTCAAAAATCACTCGGCCAACTAAGCAGACTCAGTCTGAGTCTGACAGGGGAGCCATTTATTCAGTTAGTCATTGATTCCAATTAGTCAGCACTGTGAAATCACCGTAATGCCAGTCTTTCTAACCCTAGTGACCTGAGAGGTCCCAAAAATGCAGTTTCCCACAGTTGTGAATTCATAGGGTTGGAATCTGTCTGGAATTTATAAACAATGAAAATTAAATTCTCTTTTCATAATTGTACAATGATTTCTAACACATGGATAAATTTCCCTGAATTTCTTTAATGGTTTACCCCCAAAATTTCTTGTTTTCATGAGTTTATAGAAATGGTCATTCTACTCCTCTATAAAAACTGGTTTTTAGTTTTCATTCACACATCCAAAATAAAAATTAATTTCCACTAAATTGTAAAACTGGGATGAGCAACAAAAACAACTGTAAAAAACCCCAAAATTATTACTTCAAAATATTGAAACAGGTGTTTCAGAACTCCCCTGGTTAAAGTCAAGCTGTAGTTATGGCTACAATTATGATTAGTTATGCACAGTTTATGTTAGAATATGATGTACAAGCAGTAAAAACTGATCCTGTAATGGCAACGGGGAAATGTTTTGCTCTAATGAAGCCAAAGTACAGCTCTGACTGGGAAAGAAAGAGCTGTTACTGTGGTTACGAAAGAAAAAATGGGAAAAATGCTCATGATGATTTTTTTCACATGATTTTCAATTCATTGAAGATTTGATTTGTTAGGGCCCTAAAGAGTATTCACATTGAAGCACTGGTAAATGTGAAGATGCTATTATATAAAAATCCATTTACCCATCTTGAAAAATGTTCTGAAAGTGCAGGTGAAACACATATTAGCAGAGTGAAAGCTACAGACAGAAGCACATGGCACATGGCCCAGTGATCAAGGATGTGTCTCTTAACAGAGAATAGTCTTACCACAGAAATGCAAGGTTACTTATATTTTTTCAGTAATCACATACACAGAAATAGAGCCTATAGAGCAGATCAAGATCTCTCAAGCTCTAAGCACTTCATAAAATCAGAGAATGGTCCAGGTTGAGAGGATCCTCTGGCGGTTATCTAGTCCAACGCACCTGCGCAAACAGGAACACTTGGCCCTGGACCATGTCCAGACGGCTTCTAAATATCTCCAAGGAGGTAGACTCCAAAACCAAGGCCAACGTGTGCCAACATTTGATCTATCTCACAGTAAAAAAGTGTTTCTGGATGTTCAGAAGGAACCTCCTGTGTTTCAGTTTCTGCCCATTGCTTCTGATCCTGTCACAGGGCACCACTGAAAATATCCTGGCTCCATCTTATTTACGCCATTGAGTAATGTGTTTATACATACTGATGAGATCCTCTCTCTGAGTGTTCCCTTCCTTGTGTCAAGCTCTCTCAGCCTTTACTCATATGAAGATGGTCCAGTTGATCCACCATCTTAATGGCCCATTGGTAGAATCCCTCAGTAAATCCATTTCCTTCTTTTTCTAGGGAGCCCTGAACTAGACGCAAGACTCCAGGTGTAGCTTCACCAGTGCTGAGGAGAGGAAGGATCACCTTCTTTGACCTGCAGACAACATTTTGTCTAATGCAGCCCAGGATAATATTGGCCTGCTTTACAAGAACAATAGTTCTTCCATGAATGGCAGATCTCTTGCTAACATTTTGAAATGAGCCACATATTAACTTAGCACCTTCCTGGTTAGTTATTTAAATTCTATCTCAAACAAGAAGTAGTGGATGAGGAATCACGAAGATTCAATTTTCTTTCCAGATTTCTCAAATGTACTGAATAATCTTGGGCAAACCATCAGAAATCTATGCCATTTTATAAAAAAAAAAAAAAAAAAAAAAAAAAAAAAAAAAAGTAAGATATCATTTCCCACATGTGTGAGGTTTACTGAGACTTACTCATGAAGAAGAAACAAAAATGTGCAATTCTTTGTATAAGAAATCAAGCAATGTACTGCAGAAGACAGAGATTTTTAATTAATTATTTTTTGTAATAACTCCATGAAACAAAGCAGACTGGTATCCATCTGATGAGAAGCAACTTTGCAAAGACCTGGGTATACTTGCAGACACTTGAATCAAAGTAGCTGTGTGGAAGCAAAGACTCATTTTTGCTGAAAACTAACTGAAATAAAAACCTAAGTGAGACAAATTTCAGTCTTTTTTTTTTTTTCATTCTCAATTATTTTTGCATTTGAAAGCATTTAAATGTGTACAAAATCTGCAGAAAAGTTAGATTAAACAGTGGATTTATTTTTATTTAGTTTTTAGGTACTGTTGGCAGGATTTTGCCCACCTTTATAACACTTCTCATGTTGGAGCTACAAGGACTGCAGCAGGCAGGGCAGGCAGGAGATAAAAACCAACTGGGACTTAAGTGATAAAAAGGAGAAAGCTAAGAATATCAGCTTTGGTTATGTTTAGAAAAGTGCAGACACATCTTCCTGGCAAGACTCCTGAAAGTGCATCAGTGTTTGCATATGTAAGAACTAAAGTTTCTTACATCTCTTCAGGGACAATAATGATAAGAGTTACAGAACAAGAGATAATATTTTGTCTTGACTTTTATCTACATTTCTATTTCTTTACTTTTGTTTGTGTTGCGATTACATTCACCATGAGTGAGAGTTAGTCCTACAGTTCTACTTGTAAAATTTGCCTTATGCCAGCACTTCTGTTTGAGAACATATTTTGAAACTGCATCCAGCTGGCTTTACTCAGAGGATTTGACTTCCCTCCTGGTGGCATATAACCACCAATTCAGATATAATGACTATGCAGCTACCCCATTTTCTGTGCCATTGTAACTTGTTCTTAAGTAGCAATCCAAGCATCCTTGGCAGGGGTCATGGTTTAGACACCTTTTTTTTCAAGGGATCACAGTGATGAAAAACTTTCCCTTTTTTTGAAACCCTCAGCATTTCCTAAATAGGCTACACTCTGTCTCTGTAGATGCACAGGTCTGAACAGTGGTATTATGAAAACCAAATTACGGCAATGTTTCCTGAAGAGAAGGAAGTGATCAAAACATATTTATTCCATCAACTCATATTTTGATTTGGGTTTGACCTTGACTTGCTGCCAGACATCTATCCAGCTGCTTTATCACCCTCCTTCCTCAATAGAATAGGGGAAGAAAATAAGGTGAAAAAAAGCTCATGGGCTGGGATAAAGACAGAGAGATCCCTTGATAATTACCATCATGGGCAAAACAGATTCAACTTTGGAAAGATTAATTTAATTTATTGCCTTTTGAAAACACTGTAGGATGGTGAAAAGTAAAGGGATAAAACCAAAAAAGCTTCCTTATAACCCCTACTTTTTCCCCCACTAAACTTTACTCCTTGGTTCCTTAGCCCTTCCACCTACCCCTCAAGGTGGAAGAGTGGAATGGGGAAGGGGCAGTTGTGATCCCAGCAGCTCCTGTCTGCTCTTCTTTTCTTCACACACTTTTCTCCAGCTCCACTGTGATGTCCTTCCCACTGGAGACAGTCCTTCACATATTTCTTTAGTGTGGCTTTCCCAAGGGCCAAAAATCCCACTAGAAAAAACTGTTTCTCTGTGGGCTACTCTCTATAGGCTGCAGCTCTTGCCAGGAGACTGTTTCTGCATGGTCTCTTCATGAAATCGACCATTTTTTCAGGGCATTTCCACCTACTGCAGGATGGGGTCCTCCATGGACTGCAGTGTGGGTATCTCCTACAACATTGTCCTCCAAAAACTCTGTTCCAGTGCCTGGAGCATTTCTTCCTGTGTCTTCTCTGACCTTGGTGTGTGCAGGGTTCTTTCATATTTTTCTCACTCCTCTCTCACAGCTGCTGCACAGTGTTTTATGCTTTCTTAAATATGTTCTCACAGCAGTGCCATCGGCCTCACTGATGGGCTCAGCTGCATCCTGTGGTGGGTCAGGTGGAGTGGGCTGGCATTGGCTGTGGCCAACATGGGCCCTGGTCTGTTCTCAGAGAGACCACCCTTGTAATCCCCCAGCTACCAAAATCTTGCCAAATAAGCCAAATGCTCTGTGACAGTAGCTCTGTTGTTACAGATACATTATTTCATTCTTTATGTCACCTGGCTTAAGCCAATTCTTCTCACCCCACTTTCACAATCATGGGAATGCACACAGAGATCAAAGCCATCCTACTGGAAGCTTCTGCACTACAGTGAAGGTTATCTAGCTCACGTAATAGTTTTACTAAAACCTTTATGAGAATATTTTAGGGTGTTTCCTGTAATTTCAGGAACCGGTCAGTGCTTCCAGCTTTTCATTAAATGCCTGCATCATCCATATTTTTGAAGTGTTCTCAATTTCAGCAGATAAAAATGTTCTACTTGATATGAGAAGCTTGGCTCACTGAGGAAAATCAAAATCCATGCCTGTCACAATGTGAGAATTCTGCCTGTTTATCATCCACAGTTTGGATAAGAAGGTAGGTGATGGAAGACTTTCAAGTGACATAAAGTTATGAAATAAATCAAAAAACCTTTGGGTTGAAAGAACTAGAGAAAAGAGCTTTTTTTTTTTTTTTTTCCCCTCCCCTTAAATGTTATCTGTGAGACTCTGACAACACCAGAGTGAAAAATCCAACGTTATTCCTGAAAAAGAAAAGTCACAATGACTCCAGCTGAAGAGTAGGCTTTGATCTAGTTCGCACTTTTGCAGATATAAAGCATTTTAACTTTAAGTTAAAAACCAGCTGAAGCCCCACCTCTGTTAGGTCCAGTGGTCATAGAGCTAGTTGTTTTTCTTTGTGATCAGGGTTCTGTGATTCTTATCTAAGTTTCACATTCTTCCTTATTCCAGAAACCAGATACTTTTTAATGAAAAGTTATCTAAATTTAAAGTAATGAGAAATATGTTTTAACCAAATATGACAGACAGACAGAGCTCTCAAGAATATTTTGTGGGAACAGTCTGGCGAAAGAAGGGAATTTCTGCTGATGTCCCGTTATGGAAGAGTTGTGCAAGCCTGACATCAGGGGTCACAAAGGCAGAAAAGCTCATCTCTGTGTAACAAATTTATAGGAAGCTGCTCTTCTTTGGATGTGGGCTCTCACAGCTGACTTGCGAATGTGATACAAATGAAACCTGTGAAATGTATGGTGCTTTGTTGAAGAAATACTGCTGGTATGTCCACTTGGTAACAAAGGAAATGACACATTCATGTCCAGGTTGGTAGAAGAGGAGGCCACTGAACTGCACTGTATCAGGGGGGACAGACCCCAAAGACCATCACATGCACCAAGAGAGGTCTAGTCACAGAGCGTCAAGGGAACAAGTTTCCACTTTTCACATCTCACTTTAACTTGAAGTGTTTTTTGTCTCTGGGACATTTGCAGCTTCTGAAACAATGGTGTGTTTCAGTCTGACGTTTCTCCACATCCATGAATATGATCTTCTGCCCAATTTTAAATGAGGAACGGAGGACTGGAACAGAGATAACTCTGTGCCTTGTTCATACTACTACTTCCCAAACATTCCTAGGATACAATGTTATGCGCTTTTTTTCATATTTTTTCCTTTTTTTTTTTTTCCCCCCCTTTTCTTTGTATAGTAGGTAGGATAATCTATGAGATAAAATGAAACAGAAGCACTGTTACAAAATAACAGCTGCCTGGCGTTTTGCCCTTTCTAAATTACAGTTTTCCAGAGGTGCCACCAGCTTGGCTGAGAGGCTCATGTTGTCCTGAAGTGGGTCTCTTTAGGAGCCATCTGGAATTGGCTGTATCCAGCAAGTGGCAGCCCTTGGTGACTCCTCACAGATGCAGTTTCACCACCTGCTACCAAAACCTTACCAACACCTTACAAGAATGGAAATAGAAGATTGACATGTGTTATACACTGGAAAACCAGAAATAGTGTATTAAGAGAGGTTCCCAGGATTTTCCGCCATCCTCCCATGAAGCAACCTGTATGCCTTTCTTCCTCTTCTCCTAAACTCACGGATCATGTCCTGCTCTATATTCTCATCTCAAATCAGATACCTTGCATGCCACCTACTTTTTTTTCTCATTTGATCTACCTCACTTAAGAACATTCAATCAAAATCTCTTGCTACTGTGCTTACCTTTTAGCATCTCTAAAAATGTGAGAATCACATTCTTTTTTTAAGAAGACAAGAATAGTGAAAAATAATTGCATGCTCTTATTGAAAAAGGTAGTGTGGGCTGATCAATATGGTCAATCTTCATTTCTTTTTCAGCTTTTCTTCTTGTTAAATCATGTTGGACATATTCATATTGGGTGTACAGACTTTATTTAAATTCACAAATTTTACAGTTTAAAAACTTCCTAAATGCATAGTTTGGATTGTGAAAACAAAATACTATTGAGTTGCTTTAGGTACCCAAAAAATCCATCATGCTGAACTTCAGTACTTTTAAAGCTAAAAAAAATTATAGAAGCCTAATTATTTTTCTTGTCCTGTTATGAATAAAGCAAGATTTCACACAATGAGCTCATTCTAAATGTAAGATTTAGTTGAGTAGTTTGGTTTTGAATTCTTTATTTAAAATAATTTCTGGAGCTTGTTTTTCTTCTTTTAATGACAATTAATCTTTATGCAAAAATTAGACTTCCTATGAAGAATAAACTAGTCAGAGTAATGACAGGCACCTGCTTCTAAAGTCTGTCAACATTTATGTTGGAAGTGAATACATAGCACCTGTAAAATCAAGCCAAATGCTCTGTGACAGTAGCTCTGCTGTTACAGATACATTATTTCGTAGAACTAAATACTGTTCCTAACTGGTGCAACTACATGCTGAAAATATGTTTTTACAGATTTTCATTTCTATTTCTAATGCAGGATATCCACTAAGATAAACTACGCTGAAACAAATCAATGCCTTCGACTGACAATTCCACTCATAGCTAGGCCTGCATTAGCACTGAAACAGAAGCTGATATGCAAAGTCTTTATTTAATCTTTGTCTAGATTTTCATCATCACAATATCACTTCTATAGATATATTAAGAAGGAAAGCCTTTTGCATTTCTGCATTCACAGTGAGTACAATGCTACTAAAAATATAGCACAGTAAATTATAGCACTGCTTTTCCTTTGGGACTCTAGTCTCACATTTTTATTCCCCTTACTTGATGTATATAGCATAACCTCATACAGATCTTTCATTTTTCCAAAACACTTTTTCATTATCCAATATGGTCTTTACAGGTTGATTGAAACAATCGATATTTTGTCTTCTGATAGAGTTACCACATCATGTTACACAAAAATCAAGGCAGAGGATGACTGTTGGAAGGTCTTCTTCCCAGAACTAGAAAAGGAAGAACTAGAAAAGGGATCAGGAAAGAGTGATGGTAGGAGCTGATGAAATGATAGCTGCTGGTGGTACGAGACATCAGGAGTGGAAAGGAGGGAGGATGGATATGATCTGGAGCATGGATAAACATGTAGATTTGACCTCAGGTACTGATACGAAAGGTTCTCTTTACATTACTGCATTCACACCATTGTGAGAAAGAGGCAAAAGAAGCTTTTCTTTATTGTGGCTGCTCCCTGTGCAACTGGAATACATCACAGTACCTAAGGAGCTTGCTGAGCTGGAATCACTAAACTATTTCTGTACTGTGTCTCTAGAGGGCTGTGATATGAATGTTTCTGTAAGATATGGCACCTGCACCTATCAATGGTAATAATCTGCAGAGAGTAAGTGGCCAAGACAACACCAGTAGAATCCAGTTAGGACAACTGCTGCCCACACCCTTGCTTGGTGCTAATCCTAGCATGACATTTGCATTATATCACACAATAAAACCTTGGATTCTAAGGCAGCACTTAACTTTAAATTCACCAGTTGAGACCCACACAGTAAATTAAACATATTCAAAATTACTTCCAGTACTAAAAGAACAAGTAACTGTCTCTTAGAAATTGTCCCTGATCTGCTCCAGCTCTGCCTATTCCCAGGTATTGTTTGAGAGACCTGGCTGGTTGGCAGAGGTCAAATTTCTGGGTTGGACTTTTCTAACAACCTGGGGTGAATTCATTTCTACAGGCAAGCAATGTTGCCTGGCACCATTTAATTTTCTTATAAAAATAAGCTCTTTGTTTTACATGTGGTTTCATATGAATAGGCATTTGCTTCAATGCAAGACTTTAGTAATCTTCATGATGATAAAGTATTAGCATTGCAGGTGCAATGGGAATGTTGAGATGAAGTTGAGAATAAAACCAAAATTGCCAATGGGGAAAATAAAAAAATAGGTCCCACTAAAGATATCTGTAAAAAAAATATTCCAGCAATATTTGAGTGTGACCATAATTCCAACCAGCATCTGTAACTCTGGTAACTTTTTTTTTTTTTTTAAGGAAATAACAAATCCAAAATTGCATATGGCCTTTGAACTTGACCATGGGAAAATATTTTGTAGGTTTTTAAAGTCTGTTATTGTTCTGTGCTGTTGCAGAGACCTTAGCTTGGACTTTAATTTACTAGGACCTGGGGGTTGAAATTCCTTAATGTGCTCTGTTTTCCTGTCATCTCTGCAATTAACCACTAATATATAGGGTGAAAAAAAGAGATATGCTGGAGAAATAAAAAATCTATTTTGAAGTGAAGTTAGTAGTGCAAATTTCCAGCTTTTGCTGAAAAAAAATACTTACCATATTAAACACATTGTGGTGCACATAAGTCTACAGTCATTGAAGATGGTGGTCAAAAGCAAAAAAACCCAGAACCAAAACCAAGCAAGCAAGCAACCAACAAACCAAACCAATCAAAAACCCAAACCCAAACCAACAAAAAACTCCCAAAACTCCCAGGGTTCAGGTACACCTCAGGAAAAAAAGAGATTTTCCAAGAAGAGGATCCTGCCTGGTGTCTCTACCACAGCTACATTTGGAAGTGGTTGTTAGTTAGGACTGATGGGATTAGCCTCTGTTATTTAAATAGATTAGATTTAGTTAAAAAAAACCCCTGTCTTTTAACAGTCAGAAGACCAAAACTGTCTCAAGAAAGAGAAATGTAATTTTTTAATGCTTAAGATCAACACTATGGTTAGTTGCGTATCTAGAATTTATGTTTTTAAGGTATAAAATCAATTTTTTATTTATAACAAGGAGATAACTTGCATACAAAAATATAGCTTTTATAATGCTGCTTCCACTTGAATGTGACTCAAGAGAAATTAAGGGAAAAAAATATGTATGTATACGTATGTTGCAGAGAAGGACTTCAGATCCTGTAGAAGCTAGTATCTCAAAGAGAGCTACAATAAATAAATAAACAAACAAACAAACAAATAAATAAAGCCTAAATTTGAAAAAAACAGCCTGCAAAGAAAATTACACTGGGCTAGGTTCTTTTAAAAGGCAGGAATTTAAAAGAGGAGGATGCTATGGAAGTGCTTAATATTCTTCATAGACTAGCAAAAGTGTTTCAGCAGCTATTGCCTGTTGGCTGTCCACTGATATCAATTAATTAAATTTAGATGAAATTATAAATCCTTTAAAGAGTTCAGGTTTTTTATAAACACAACAAAAATATCAAAACAACCTAATTTCAACATCAACAAATGTAGACAAACATTCCATCCCTCATTCCTTCACCACAATCGCAACTAAAATTCTCCACAATTATTCTGTTCTGTGTGTTCTCTGTATTCTCTTCAGTCCATGTTTTCCCCATTACCTCTCCCAATTACTATTCTTATATTGAATTCTGAAGAGCTCCCTATTGTGCAACACAAAGAACTGTGGTGGGTTGACCTTGGCAGGAGCTCACCAAGCTACTCTGTCAGTCTCCTTTCATCAACAGGACAGGGGAGAAAATAAGATGAAAAATTCACAGGTCAAGATAGGGACAGGGAGGTCACTCAACAGTTATCATCATAGGCAAAGCAAACTCAGGTTGGAGAAATTAATTTAATTTATTTCTAATCAAACAGAGCAGGATAATGAGAAACAAGAACAATTGTAAAACATCTTCCCTGTTCCCAATCCTTTGTCCCAAGTTCAAATTTTCCTAGCTCTTCTATCTTCTCCATGTAAGCAGTGCAGGGGGACAGACAATGAGGATTGTGCTCAGTTTTAACAGTTTGTGTCTGCTGCTTCTTCCTCCTCACACTCTTCCCCTGTTTTCATGGGAGACAATCTTATTAACTGCTCCAATGTGAGTCCTTCCCATTGGTTGCAGTTCTTCATTAACTACTCCAGCATGGGCTCCCCTCTCCATGGGTCACCAGGTCCTGCCAGAAGCCTGCTCCAGAGCAGGCTTTCCACAAGGTGCAGCTTCTTTCAGGACACAACCACCTGCTCCACCTGAACAGTCCTCTATGGACTGCAGAGGAACAGCCTGCCTTACTGTGGTCTTCACCACAGGCTGCAGGAGAATCTCTGCTCCAGTGCCTAGAGTACCACCTCCTCCTCCTTCTGCGGAGTTGTTCCAATCATGTTTTATAACTCCCATCTCCCAGCATTTTTCAACCTTTCTTAAATATCTTATCATACGCAAGGTGCTGCTCAGCCTTGGCCAGTGACAGGTCTGTCCTGGAGTCAGCTGGCACCAGCTGTGCCAAACATGTGGGCAGCCTGTGGTGTCACCTCACAGAAGCCACCCCTGCAGCCACACCTACCAAACCCTTGCCACGTAAGTGCAACACCATCACACGAGTGCCTGCCCAAATCCAAGGGCAAGATAAAACAAGGCATGGAATAGTTTTAAAGCATGTAGCATGTCAGGGGCCCATTAGTAAGTTTATATATGACATGAGAAAAAGGGGTCTTCTAGCAGCCCAAAAGTGAGGCTCTAGATGCCTCATGTGTAATGCAAAGTACTCAATGCAGTGTATTTCAAACAGAACATTGTACATTTATAGTCATTTATTCAATCTGTCTATGACACAGGGTTGAACTTGATGACTCAGAAGCTACTGTGAAATTTCTGTTCTATCTGCTGATAGCAATAGGCTAATGATAAAACATGAGTTAAAAGCATTATCAGCAGTATGTTTCACTGGAAAACAAAAGGATAGGATTTCATTCATATTCAATTTGTCTTTGAAAAGAATAAAGCTCTACTTCATACAGTAAAACCAACATTTTAAAAATAAATATCTTCCCCCTGAAGACAAGATATTTATAGAAATATCTTCTTAATAGGCATTTTAATTAAATTCTAGCACCCACATGATATCAGTGCTCAGAAGGGAACCTGAAGTAAAACAGAAAGAGGTTGCTGTCCATCATCCAGTCTTTTTCACTGTTAAAATATATGTGGAAACTTAAATGGTTCTTAACAAAAAAGAATATGAAAATTCCAAGTATGTATTTGCAAGTAATACTGGAAAGGAAGGAATTTTTTCCGTGATGTATTTCTGGTGTCAGGATGCTGTTTATTCCCATTTCACTAATCCACTTGGTTAAAAAGATGTTGCTGAAATTTAATTAATATTATTATTATAAGCTTTTCTTTTGGGTCATGAGCCACATTCACTTCTTTCTTTCTCTGATTTTCTAAGAATGATCACATTCACCAGAAGACTGATCACCATTAGTTTATGGTACGGCCCTCTCCCATGACTCTGGCCTCTACTCCTATAATTCTCAATGCAAAAATGTCTTGCTTTTTTTTCTCAGAACAAAAATATATTACATAAACTCAAGTAATTTGGACACTAAGAAAAATACCAGGATCCAAAGTATCTTCTCTGATAAAGTGCTCAATCTTACTACTTTTGATAGAAGCTAATTTTACTGAAACTGTGACTAAGAACACAGTTAAAGACTTTGGAATATAGAAGGTTTCCAACACAAATGCTAGTTAAAAAAAAAAAAAAAATCCAAAGAAAAGGAAGATGATGCAAATGTCTGTCCCTGAAGTAATACAGTCACATTGGCAGTGGAAAGAAATAAGTGCTAGCAGGGCATAATTAACCTCTTATTAAAGCAGACATTTAAAATAGGTCGGATGAATCACTTCTAAGTGCCTGTTTTCTCAAATATGGGATATTGATGAGAGGACTAGCTTATCTGTAGATCGCTACAACTAAAATAGGAGAAATAAAGCCCAGTTTTCATACACTATTTTATGTTATAATCACACTTACAGGTATTTCTCTGAAAGCTAACAAGCCAAGTTGGCATGTTACATAAAACATAGGATAAAATGTAGGTATGAGACGTCGGAAGACATCTCCACTATCATGAGCAGATCAGATACATAAGACTGTACCTCAAACTAATTGAAAAAATTAATCTAAGGGATTCTCTAGTTATCCAAAAAGAAAGGAGAAGTGAAGAACCTAGATTATCTAATCAGAGAAGCAGATTAACATATTCCCTAACTTAAAAGGAGAAAATAAATCACAATGGGGCCAGCCAACTAGAAGACACATGATTTTTCTTACAGTTTAGCAAATTATGAAAATTAAGGAAAGACCACAGAATTGTTAGAATGTTACAGCTCTCTCCAAGATGTATCAATCATTTTTCATATACATGCATAACACTGCCTCCCTTTTTAGGGTGAAAATTAAGAAAATTAATATACAAACAGGAAGTTTCAATACATTAAAACAGTGTGATGACTAATGCCATTTCTCTAGTTAATAAAAGGAAAGAAAATCTTCACAAATGCTCTTCATTGCTATTATAAGTCTGCCTTTCCAGTGGCAACAGTTCAGTTTAATGGCTTTGAAAGATTCACTGGTAATGTCCCAGAACCAAAACAAGCATCATGCCATTAGCAGTCTCTCAGCAGACAGTGAGCAGGTGGAAGATGGTTTTGTGATTCAGACTCAGATCCTATATAATGATCCTTGGTTTCCTCTAAACTACCTGAAACCTGCCTGTGGAAGTGTTTTGAAAGAAATTAGGGAGGATAGATGCGACTTTACTCATCCATGAAGGGATATTTGTAAAGGCATTCCAAACACTGTACAAAGTGGACAGCCAAGGAGTTTAGCCATAGAATCATGCCAGAGGTCCAGCAATATGATGTACTGTTCCTGACTAGGATCCAACAACTGTAAGTCTAAAGAAATCTGTTATTCTTCTAAATCTATTCTCCAATTTGTGACTGAATCAACTCTAATAAATACTAGTTTGCACTGAAATATTCTTAAGCATATTGAATTTATTCATATGGACATAACCTGTGATTCCATTTGGATGAATCCTTTCATTCTCTGTACTTTATTTTATATATGTCGATGCCTTACTCAGAAACTGCAGAGATATTGCCTCAAGCATGCCTTTATATAAAGATAAACCTGGACATGTACTTTGGATGACTCTAGTGACCACTGAAATAATTTTTAAAATATTTCATAACCTGTACAATGTTATGTGAATGAATTAAAAAAAAATAAATTGCCCCATTTAGAGCAATGCATAATCATATTGCATGTTTACTTTGGAAAGGATGTTTTGAGGAAAAGTAACACTATCTGTATATTCCACACCCACTACTTACTTAAAAAAGAAAGAGTCAAAGTTTTGATCTAAGTGGTAAAAGAGAGGAGTTGTAATTTTTAGTCTTAGTCATATGATCCACTTGAGCAAGAACTTCTCTACATGATTTTCTTCACTGTACAACTCAGTTATGGAAAAGCATCAGTTCTCGCAGAAGGTTTCCAAGCCAAGTACCTGTATTGACTTCCCATCTTCCTTCAATATTCATGATCCCCAGGAATCTACCTTCTCAAAGTAATTATTGTTCTATTTTAAAGTAGAACATAATCCACAAATGATTTTTAAAAAATTTTTTTCAGAAGGTTTTACAGAAGGTAAATTATGACTCATAACTTGCTCCAGTCATAAATAAAGAGTCAGTAGAAGAGTAGCTTCTGTGTTTTGCACTTTGTGTGGTGTTATTCTCATCTTCTGTGCACAGGCTGCTACACCACTTACACCTTTTGTAGGCTGTAGTATTCCCTAGGCAAAAAATGCACAATTATTTTTTTTTTAATTTACGTGGTAAACGTTTTAGTACAAGCATATTCTCTTTTTATACTTTAATCTAGATGACCAAGTCTTCTAATGGGGCTGACAGGTTCTTCCAGAGAAGTGTCAAGCACCATCTGTTTCCACAGAGAAGTTCTCAGTCACCATTTCCCTGTTATTGAAATAGTATCAATCATTTGCTAAAGTCTAAGATTTTTAATAGCACTGGATTATTTAAAGATCTACAATTTCTTCTCTGCCAGAAAGCATTTTTTTTCCTTCAATAAATAACATTTGGCTGAGGAAAAATTCACTCTTCATTACTGAACATTGCTCATTACTCATTAAAGACTACCTTCTGAATCATGAATCAAGTGAATATGTGCATCAAGTGAGAGGCATAAAGAAGTACTTACTGCTTTCCCCAGGTGCTCTATTGTGTTGAAAACAGCAGGAAGATACTAATGACTAGTCAATCATGTCACTTCCCCTTCTCCTCTTTATTGATTGTGAATTGGACTCAGTCTCCCAGTCTTCTGCTGTCTCAAAACACTAGACAGTGTGCTTGGTTTCATATGAAAGAGGAAGAAGAAAGCAAGAAAGTAAGGGAACTTGCTTTCCTTTGAGAAGTGGGACAGCATTTTCTGTGTTGCTGTACAATAAGGAGAAACAGACTCAAGACTGCTTTTCAAAAATGGGAGCCTTCTTTTCTGAGAGACGATCTCTCTCTGACTGAGCCCATATAAATTTCAATCTAAACTGGAAATTTTGGCCTTCTGTATGAGCAAAGAATCAGACACAAGTTACATATACATAATCATTCAGTTAACAATTTCAAATGAATACTACCTTCCTTTTAATAAAAAACCTGACATACAGTCAGTCATATCATCAGTCAAAAAATATTATAAACACATCCCTATTTTATTTGGGAAAGATTGTTTGTTCTTATTAGAGAGATGTGCTGTAAAATAACTGGCATTTCTCTGAGGGTTGCTTTCTACAGAAAGACAATATACCCCCCACCCCCCACCCCCAATCTGAAATAAAGTTTGTATTTAAACTGACACTTCTACTCTATGTAAGTAAACTCCAATCTCATTACACAAAGGAATTGTGTAAAAATTAGAGTTTTACACTAGATGTAAGGAATGGTGTGAGTTCTTTTGTAGTACAGGTCTTCTTGGATCAGTCATGTTGGATGCAGTTTGTTTCACCTGTCTTTAGCCAGATACTTGTTAGTCATCTAGTTTAATCTAATTTCCTTGGATTTCCTGGAGACAGATGGGCACCCACAAAAGACACCTGAGCCAGCCTCAACTGTTCAGTATCTATAGGATAAACTGTAATCCTGATCATAACTTCCTAGTAATTATAAATAAGGAATAAATGGCGAGTTTAGAAGATATGCCTAAATTTTATGTAACTAAAGTTATGAACCCCAGTCTCTATCTTAGTGTGACTCAGTTCTTCGCAGTACTGCAACTCATAGTTGTATTCATGCTTGTACTGGGTTTCCATGCCAAGGCAGAGTGAGAGTGTCACGGGTCACTTCTGAGAGAATCTCCCAGAAGGTTCCCCCATGTCTGACAAAAACAATGCCAGCTGGCCCCAAGACAGACCTGACACCGGCCATTAAGTTGATTAGTGATGGTGGTGTTAACACATTTAAGAAGGAGGGTCAGAGGGAATATCTACAGAATCAAAGAGTCATAGAATACATTGAGTTGAAAAGGACCCCCACAGATCACTGAGTCCAGCACTTAACCCTGCACAGGACCATCCCCAGGAGTCACACCCTGTGCCTCAGAGTATCATCCAAATGCTTCTTGAACTCTGTGAGGTTTGGTGCTGTGGCCACTTCCCTGGGGAGCCTGTTCCAGTGCCCAACCATCCTCTAGGGGAAGAATATTTTCCTAATATCCAACCTAAACCTCCCCTGACACAACTTCAGACTATTCTCTTGGCTCTTGTCACTGGTCACCACAGAGAAGAGATCAGTGCCTGCCCCTCCTCTTCCTCTCACAAGGAAGTTATAACTGCAATGAGGTCTCCCCTCAGTCTCCTTCAGGCTGAGTAGACCATGTGACCTCAACTGCTCCTCATTTGGCTTCCCCTCAAGGCTCTTCACCATCTTGATTGCCCTCCTTTGAATGCTCTCTAGCAGCTTAATATCTTTCTTCTATTGCAGTGCCCAAAAGCACACACATTTTCAAGGGGAGGACACCCCAATGCAGAGCAGAGTGAGACAATCCCCTCCCTCGACCAGCTGGTGATGCTGTGCCTGATGCCCCCCAGGACATGGTTGGCCCTCCTGGCTGCCAGGGCACTGCTGCCTCACATTCAACTTGTCAGAGACAAGGACCCCCAGGTTCCCTTCCACAGCACTGCTTTCCAGCATCTCATTCCCAAGACTGTATAAATAGCCAGGGTTGCCCCATCCCAGGTGCACAATTTGGCACTTCCTCTTGTTTAGCTTCATTTGATTGGTGATTGCCCAATCCTCTGATTTGTTGAGATCTCTCTGCCCATCGACTTCAGCTGGTGAGAACAGTGAGCAGATTTGCCAGAGCAGATTTGCTGACAAGGCTTGTGACCCACACTGCAGCAGTCTGTTCCCTGTGGAACAAACCCATGCTAGAGCAGTTTGAGAAGAACTGCATCAGTGGGAAGGACTCACATTGGAGAAGCTCATGGAGGACTGTCTCTCATGGGAGGTACCCCACACTTGGGCACGGGAGAAGTGTGAGGAATCCTTCCCTGAGGAAAAAACAGTGGCAGAGACAATGTGTGATGAATAGAACAAAACCTCCATTCTGCATCCCCCCGCGCTGCTTGGGTGGAGTAGGAGAGAAAATTGACAGGGAAATTAAGCCCAGGAAGAAGGAAGGGATGGGGATAAAGTGTTTGCAAGATCTGGGTTTCCTTCTTATTACCCAGCTGAGGAGGGGAGTGACAGAATGGCTTTGGTGGGCACCTGGCATCCAGGTAGGGTCAAACCACCACAATGCTGTAAGTCTAACTTTAATCCACTGCAAGTTCTTAATATACTTCAAATACATAGATCTTTACTTACAGGGCAGTTCTACTAACATCACTTATATTGTTCATATAATAAGCCAGCTCCGTTATCCTCTGTTGACTAGAGGAAAATTTATTTCCATTTCTTTTGTGTTGTATTGATTTTCTCTGGTCTTTCCTTAAGCTGATAAAGGAGGACTAATTTTTCCAGTAATCTACTTTAAAATAAAAAAAAATTCTACATCTCTAGAAATTTTCAGAAATGCCAACTGTGCCTCAATGCTATGTAAAACAGCAACTGGTAAAAACATTTTAATCTTCAAATTTTAAATAGTTGACTAAGGAGTTCTCTGGTTAATGAATACTACTTTTCAATAATTCTTGCAATATCAGAAAGGTTCTTAAAGGCTGAAAAAGGGTAATGATGCACACACAGTGTTGCTCAAACAAAGTAATTAAAAATAGACCAATCTGACTAGCATCAGTAAATACAGGAATAGCTAAGACTTTGTTAATGAACAATTACGAGAATGATTAATGCTTCAGCAAGACCTAAAGGTCTTTTCCAATCAGTTTGCTTTTTGATGATCCCAGTTTGATTAATAAAGGCAAGGGATGCTGTGTAACAGACCTCCACTTCTGTAATGATCATGATTCAGTATTGTTTCACATTTTGATTAAGAACTAAAATGATATGATATTAATATGATGCATCAAAAATGCATTAATTGTATCCATGGCATATGTCAAAGCCAATGAGAGAATCAGACAGTGTGTTTCTGAGGGACCAGAAAAATCTGCAGGAGTTGATTCTTAGCTTTTTGAAATATGCAGTTCTTTTCCATAACTTAGAATAAAGCAAAACAAATCAAACTGATAAAGTTTGCTGATGGCAGATATTTTTGGAAAATAATAAATATAATAAAGGGGACAAGTTCCAATGGCTGAAAAAATTGATTACTTTGTCTGCTAAATGGAAGCAGACAACAAGCTTTTTTTTATTCTGGCAGTAGAAGTGAAATATCTAGAAACTATGTGTTATTTAAAGAACAGTAGAACTTCTCCTGGTTGAAAATGGAGAAGACTGTTGTCCATTGAGAGGACTCTGGAGGGATGGAGGAGCAACAACTGAACCTCTTACAGATATCTATAAGAACAATATACAGTCCCAAGTAGGATTTGTGTGTCTACGTTTCCTTTGCCCTGACAGAGCCGTTACTGCCACCATATCCACATATGCTGGTCACAATTTATGAGGGCTGTTGATAGTCTGGAAACTGAGAAATCCAGTCTTGCCTTGTAATGGCATGCTGGGAACTGAAGATATTTAGAATATCAAAAACTCTAGAGAGATAAAATACTTCCCAGAAGCACCTATACTGAGAGCAAAACTTGGATAACAGGTAATTCAAGTCATTCAGTTGTCAAAGTTATAAAAAGCTCCAATCCATACTCAAAATTGGGTTAGACAAATGAGGGCTAAAATAAAGGTGCAATTTTTACAACTTTCAGCCTAGTTATTCATTGGGGAAAATTTACAATAAATCCCTGACACTGAGCAGTTAACAATAGAAACTAATACTCTTTTTTAAAAGCATAATTCAAATAAAAATCTTGTGAGATATCTTGGATGATGTTATACACAGTCAGACTGTTATATTCTAGAAACTGTTGAGTTTTTAAACAGCAGTGATTCTATGAAGTTGGCTAATGGATGCAGATACATTTATTTTTGAAAATCTTTAAAAGAAACTCTTAACATCCAATGTACAGTCACCTACCCAATGTTGCACAGGATGCGTTAAGCAGAATCAGACAATAACTCAATCTCCAGTGCTCTCAATATACTCTCCTTTTTCACCATTTGGGGATCATCCTAATCCAGCCGTGTCGCCATTCTGAAAATTATATGTTTTGAAAATAAGCAACAGAAATACAAATGCAGTTGCAAAAGCTTTTGTTGCTGATTAATTTTCAAATCACTTTTAAGCTGATAAAACTGAATTCAATCAACGTTGGGTGCTCTGCATGATATAGTTAACTCAGCTGAGATGGGGATGGGGATGGTATTTCTTGAAAATTAATTACTTACACCTAACTCCAAAATCTTTAGTTTGCAGGCTTTATAGCTCTAATTTTTGTTAGAGACTTGCTAAGACATCCTGCCATGCAAGCTCTCCTCTTTTGTGCAGTACAAAGTCTACCTAATGCTTGCAATACATAAATTTATCTATTATAGCAACAGCCAACACCTCAGACTCCAAAATGGCCCATGAAACCTCACAGAGAAGCACTCTTTACTTTTTATTCATACTTTTTTTTTTTTTTTTTTTTTTTTTTTTAGCTGTGTGCTTGACAGCATGATAATATCTCTCTATTTAATTATAAGCCATTGTCATTCTTTGAAGGACAGAATGCCATGATATTTTATATTTGACTTGAACTCACATCCAGGCATAAGACAAATATAAAGTAAAAAGGAGTTGCATATAGAACCCAGAATCTGAGATTAAAACTAGACAGAATGGTACTCAAGATCTTTGTGGTAGACCATGACACACCCTATCAAACACATGGGCTTGGACAGATGGCCAACACCACAGGAAAGAGAAACAAGTGTGCAAAGACAATAAAATAAATGTATAATTGAGCTTCAATACTTTGCTTCCTCAAGTCCACCTACACCTCAGATGTTCAAAAAATAAAGTCTCATACAACCTAATTATCTATCTGCCCAGACACAATCATGCATTTCACAGGAACTTTTTTATGAGTTTGTGGCACATTTTTTCTTTACCTCAGCTTTACTTTTTTTTATGTATTTAAAAAAGAGTCATTTTTCCTAACTTAATGTGAACAAAAACTAGAAAATTGATTCAAGTCACATATTCTAGGTGTTGAGGGTTTTTGCTAACTTCCTAAAAAGTGGTAATTAAGAAAGAAAAGACAGTGGTAAAAGAGAAAACTGGAATAGCAACATATTTTACAGGCACATTAAAAATTTTAATCCAGTGCATTTGTAAAGATGTAGGTGGCTGAAATCTGTTAGGTATGTAGTAATGTAGTAAGAAAGGGTTACTCAGTTTCTTTCTTCATGTGGTGCCAATATAATTGCTCAGGACTTTAAAACATTACAGCAAAAAATTCCCAAATATTTGTTAGTGTGGGTATTACCTCCCCCCAGAAAATGTGGGCTCAAGTCAGAACCATTCACCCACAGGCTTCCTGATAAGGAAGATGGAAACATGAGAAGTCATGTGTCAGTCAGACTGCAAAACAAATCTGGCTCATTAGATTGGGTAATATGCAAAAGAAAGGTCCTTATTTTTCTTCATCTCATATCCAATCCATCAAGCATTTTTTTTATTGTGGTCAAAAGGACTTTCATAATTTAAGGCTTGTGTTTTTTTTGGTATTTCAGTCTAGCACAACATAATCGAAGCATACTGGCTTCATTCTTATTTTAAGCTAAACTATTACTTTGCAAAAGCATTACATTACAGAAGATATAAAACGTTTTGGGATCTGGTAGCATTATTTACAGTGCTGGAGACAGATTGTGAAGATCCCATAGCAGAGTTCATTTCAGTACACATTGTTTGTCAAGGATGTTTCTTCTTAAGTGTATTAGTCAAAGGAGTGTTTACAAATGTTCCAAAAATACTCAATTCAAACAGGGGTCAAGATCCAGAACTGTCACCTTTAACATTCTGCAAGCTGTGTTACCTGCAGAGAGTCTCAGTCCCTCATCTAAAGCAAGAGGATCTCTCTGCAACCTAGGAAGCACAGCATGCTATGTTAAATAGTATCTATTTTGACATTTCACAGATATTTCTATACTGAAAATAAGCATTGGGTCAGGAGATCAAAGACTGCTATCATGGGAGTTCTATCTTATTTTTTTGTGTTGTCTTATTTTACCAGGTAGAAATAATAAACAGAAGTATTGTATAACTTGTGCCTTTTCATCCACTCCCAATACACAGCTTCCTGCAGACCCCATATCCACTGTTCACTCATGAACCCTTTGTTGTATTTTCTCTCCTCTGTCCAGTTGCAGAGGGGAGTCAGAGAGGAGCTTTTGTGGGTACGTGGCATCCAGCCAGCATCAATCCACTACAGTGGGGCTAAGGTTCAGCCCCTCACTCGGTCAGATTTTTCTTCATGCTTCAGTATTCAATAACTGTCAGTCCTGGAAAAATCCATAGCTATCCCAGTACCACAAACACTGTCATTCTATCAGACTGTTGTAGGTTTGGGAACACATTGCTTTTAGGGTCTTAAAGCAATTAATTTTAATTTCCAAAGCAAACATGAGAAACTGCTTAAAACAGATCTAGGAACATTGAAAACACAAATTTTTTGTAGGGCAGTTCATTAAGGATCCAACTAAAAATACTTTCAACATAACGTGCTAGAAAGTAAACATTTCAGGCTCAAAGAGCTAGAATTTTCTGCCAAAACAGATTTAGTTTAATTTTTTCCTACTGTTTCTAACTTTTTAAGTCAGAAACATGGAATAAATTCACAAGACTGACATGGTCAGCTAGGGGCATTTCTGCAGGGCAATCAGCTTTCTGGGATAGCTGTTCCAGTGAACAACATCTAATTTGAAAGTAGATATTTATAAGAAGATTTTAATAGCTCACGCAACAAATCACTAGGCTTTACTTTCTCTTACAGTATTTAACATTCTTATCTTTAGTCAATTGTATCTGTTTCCCTTGAAATGTTGTGGGGTTTCCGTTGTTTCAGTTTGTTTTTTTCTTCTATGCCTCAAAAGTCTGTGACATGCAGCTAATAATATTTGTAATTTAAGTATCTCCCTTATGGTAACACATAATCCAAACTGGAATAATGTTCATCTCTATTACAGGGAAAGAATCACTAACAAGTATTCACATCTGAAAAACAGAGTTTATGCAAGATTTGTTACAGAACCAGACTTCAAAGCAGACTCCATGTGTGCCAAATCTCCTAATGAAGACAGTTGTTCATGTTACTGTATACTGTACATGATGGAAAGCCCTGAATACACTTTCAGAAGATGAAAAGAAAGTCAGCCATATAATGTGATATGTATAAAAATAGCAGTGCAAAATGTCAAGTCCCTAACTCATAAGATACATGAGAATAGTTCTGACACAGCAGCAAGGATGACTTTCTCTGGGTTTGTAAGCTGACCTTCTGCCACTGCAGTGAAGACAGACGAATTGTTACCGAAACTGTTCCTCTGACATGGAATTTTACAGTCCATTTTTAAAACTAATCAGCATAAATTTTGAAACAACACCCTCTAAACTGTCATTTAAAAAAATGTTTCACATGAGTCAACATGCAGAGTTAGGGCATCAAAAGGACCTGAGAAGCAAAGTTGTGTTCAGCTGTCTCACTGTCAGCAATCCCCACTCTTCAAAAGCCAGACCTTGAGTAGTCTTAGCAAGATCACTACACTTCCATACTGGCATATTGAGATTCTATAGTCTCACTGGATCTCTCCCTTATCTTTATATTGTAAAAGAGCAGATTTTTATTACCAATTATCTTAATAGCTACAGTACTCTGAAAGTACCATTTTTCAAACACCCACTGCAAACTAATGGAATCAGGACTTGGTTCTTTTATTTTAAGCTGACCAAAGGCTGTGCCTGACAATGGTCTCCTTTCCCCTGACTCATATCCTCCCGTGTCTCAGTGGTCACTTTTATGCCAGCATTTGAGATTTTTTAATTTATTCCAGAAATGATATATCCAGCAGAGATTTACCTGGTCTACCTGACATTGCCTAAATGGATAACTTAATTTCATGTGAAAATATAGCAACTTAAGGAATGGACTTGGGAAAGGGGAATCTGTAGATTTTTAGCAGCCAAAAGTTTATGCATTCATGTCTCAGAGCAGGCTCAAATGATCAAAGTAACCTTAAGCTGTTTTATTATTACAAATCATTTTCTAAAAAATAAGTAATTTCTTGAAAAAAATGTTTTTAGGGAAAGTTTTTGTACCTGAGAGTATGAAAGAAGTTTCCCATGAGTACAAAGGAACAAAAGGTGTTGCGAACTCGAACACTTGGACAAGAAAAATCTAGCAGGTAATGTGGATGATGGTGACCCCCTTCCCTAAAACCTAAGCTCAACATCTTCAAGTTTTTCATTTCCTAGTTACTTTTCACATTCACTAGCACACTGAGCTTTATTACTGGCTTTCACAACAACAGGTCATGTTGACTGGAATACTGGTGAAAATGAAGGTAAGTAATACAGAAAATATTATTTTGATATTTGCATCCCTAAATTGGTACTCTCTCCGAAGTTAAATTTTTTCAAAAATTATTGTTGCACACGAACTAATTTTCTAAGGATTAATATTTAATGTCCTTTAAGATACATTAATTTATAGTTAAAGAGTTTATAAGTTCTGATTGTTTAAAATATAGTCTAGGGAGATTTTTAAATTTGAACTCTATTATTCCTGTTGCACGGATGACAGCTGAACTCTGCTAACAAATCTAAAAATAAATGGAATTGTAAACAAACATTTCAAAGAAAGCTTCCATTTCAGACATGCCATGCCAAGGACTGCCATGCCAAGGAGTGCCATAAAGGTATTTTCCAGTACAAAGGGTTATAAACTTCTTATTGTGCTTTTTTTGATGTGATCTTTTTTCTTTCAGAAATTTCTGGCTTGTGAGAAGCAGAATGTTTCTGTGAATAAGTGGCTTTTGAAAAATCATTCTTGATTTTCTGCTACATATTGTTCTTGGTTGGCTCCTTGGTCAATGCCACCAAGCCTGTCACTGACTGCCCTGTCAATGCCCCATAGGCTTCCTGACAACCACCCCAGCTGGCTTCCCATATTGTGGTTTGCAGCAGGCAGCTGCCCCAGCAACTTGGACGCAATAGAACTGTGGAAACCAGAGAGTGTCAGGAACAAAATAGCTACTATATTTTTTGGTCTGTTACATCTTGAACAAAAAATGCTTCTTCTTTCAAGGTGGATGTAAATTCTTCTAATAGAGAAATGGGAGAGAACTGGATTCATGGCATAGTGGGAAAATATTTAGTTGGGCTAATTTTTACCTCCTCTACATTAGAACAAAAACAAAGTAGTCATCATATCTTATGAAATAAAATTCTGATGGAAAAAATAAAAGTCCCCACTTTGTGCTAATAAGCACAATATTTTTTTTTTCATTTGAACTTTCTCACTTCAAATTAAATTTTTAAAAAACATTGTCCCAGTCAGAAGCTTTTATAATGCTCAGCTCCCACTATCCAGTGATTCAAGGGGAATGTTGTGTTATTCAAATTGCTGACAGAGAAGAACAATCCTTTGGGACCAAGGATGATGGAAAGAAGGCAAAGAGAAGAAGAGTAAAATGCAAGGACAAACAAGAAACAGAAATTTCCAGCAATCCTTTCCAGAAGATTACAAACAATCTTTATTTTGCTGCTATACCTGATGGAACAAACCAAAGTTTTTCACCCTTCTCAAAGCTGCTTTGCTTTCTACATAATGATCTGAAAGGAAGAAAAATGTGTTTTCAAATTCTCAGCTTATATTGACTTCCTAAACACCCTCAACATGAAATTGGTGCTTTTCCCAGTAATCTATCACTGCTACATAGCTGCCTGTAATAAATCTTAGCAAAATGTTTCTTTGCTGAAGTACTCTGGATATTTGTATGTTTGCTGTGGTCTGATTTTTACTCTTTGAAATTCAAGTGCTTCATGACGATAATCAAGTTCACAAGCTTGTCAGTATCTTACAGTGGATTGTGTCCCCTGCACTTAATAACTGGCTTTGTGAAATATTCTGGAAAAAGAGAGATTTTCTTTTTTCACTTCTCAATACTCCGTATCTTCTTTTTTCTCTCCTGCCCTCTCCAAGGTATAAGGGCATGCAAAATGGAGAACCTTTAGAATCTCTGTCTATTACTTAACCTCTGTAGAGTAATTTCTGCTGAATTCCAGGGTGTGGAAACGGCAAAATTTCAGTCCAAGGCGCTCTGATGTTTCCTCCCATATAATCTATCCCAGTCCTCAGCTCCACACTCTGCTGACATGGTCATCACCAGACCTGTGGTACCAGCCAAAGAGGAGATAGGAGTTGCTGCCTGCAAATCTAATTTCTGATAGCAGTCCCCCTCCTCTCCATCCCTTTCCTTCATCAAAAGAAACACCTGGAGACATAAAAGTTGTGGGAACGTACTGCTACTGCCTCTTGTGCCCACAGGCCAGCACTTCCTCAGGGTTGTTTCAAAATGGGTATTTGACTGTGAAGTTGTAAGTCAGCAGTGCTTCAGTAGTGATCCACAGCTGGGGTTTTCACAGGTATTTTGCCAGTCATGGCTTTCATTCTGCAGTGTAAAGAAAAATGGCCATGATACCACAGGAAAGGACTTGAGAAGTGATAATGGATGATGTGTCATGGGGGAGTATGTGAATGGGATGGTAAGAGACTGGGCAAAGGATAGCACTTAAAAGTGCATTATTAAACATACAAAAATGACCCTGAATGGATCCTAGAGTGAAGAAGAAACCATCAACATGAGCATACTAGTCCTCCCAGCAAGGACTCAAGACGCTGACATTTTCCTGTAATATCCTCACTGCCAACACCAGGATGAGACTAGCAACTTTATGACCCTGAGGAGCAGAGGAAGAGTAAACAAAAAATCAGAGAAAGGGATAGAAAATAAGAAGTGCATGCAAAATGAGTTTAACCGAATTATTATACTTACCGGAAATTTTTCTGCATACATATATTATTTGATGTATTATTTTTCTTTCTGCAACTGTTACCCTTGGAACAGTAATGATTCTTGAATTAGACTGTTATGATTTTAAATATACTAACAATAAACTTTTGACTTTTTATATAAAGTGTGTTTCCTCTGCCTAACAAACAAACAAACAAAAATTTAATGCTAACTCTATATCCCAATAAAATGAGAAAACAGAATTGTAGAATCATAGAATCATGGAATCATAGAATATGTTGAGTTGATACGGACCCATCAGGATTATTGAGTTCAACTCCTGGCCCTGCAGAGGACACTCCAAAAGTCACACCATGTGCCCAAGAGTATTGTCCAAACACTTCTTGAACTTTGCCCAGCTTGGAGCTGTGACCACTTCCCTGAGGATCCTGTTCCAGTGTTCACCCACTCTCTGGGTGAAAAACTTTTTCCTGATACCTAACCTGAACCTCTCCCAACTCAGCTTCATGCCATTAACTTACTACTAATAATTACTTACTAATAATAGCAATAAACTACATCATTATGACAAGAAGACAAGGATGTTGTCAGAATATCACCCACTGTTTGTAATATTCATACAGGGGAAGGCCACTACATTATTCCCTGAAAAATGTCTTTTGACCTTGCTCCTGAATGTTACCTGCTGCAAAATTATAGAAACAGAAAAAAAAATGAGCAAAACATATGATTATATGGAGTTGTGTATGAATCTGTCTGGTGTTTTGCCTCCTGCTGAAATAGTCTCAGGTTAGATTAAAAATCAAAGAATTTCTCTTAATTTACAGATCTGCAAGATATGAGCAGTTGATTCAGCTCATCCCTGGATTTCCATGCCTTGATGTCACTTAGTTTATTTTCATTGAGAAGACTTTCAGAATCTATATTTTGAGTTCTGTTACTCCTCACATACTCAGGGTTTAAAGCTAACAGCCAGTCTATAATTTAAAATGCTTGCATTTCTTGAGTATTTTTAGAGTCAAATAAAATGGCTAAACATGTCAAAAGAATTAGGTTTACAGGCTATAATCCATTACCCCTAAGACTCATTTACCATAGCCAACAGCAATTTGTTAGTGTCAGAGAAAACCTGACATTCCCTGTGTCAGGATAAATTTTGCACAGGCTGTTACTCAATGTAAAAGCAATTATACTCCCTTAATCAGCAGACAATAGTAAATGAAGAAAAAATCCAGTGTTTCTTTCCTTGGTCAGAATTAAAGGAGAAACAAAAGGGCTACAGAGTGTTAATATGGGACTGCAAGGGACACAGCCCAGCAGTGGATGCCAAATGTGGAGTACAGCATTTATTATATGAGGCCTATGAGCTAAAAGACACCACCAGAAATTAAGAACAGCTGGTTCGATTGCAAATGAGCTACATTTTCTCTGAGCCTTCATGTTTTTCATCTGGCTTGCAGCAGGACCATTATTTTAGTTGCCATTATGACACTAATAATTCACGCTGCAGAAGTGATCTTCACTATGCTCCTTCTTTCAAGACATACTTTACAAGACTTATTTGGTTACCTCCATTCATTTTTGTCTATTTTGTCTCTGGTTAAAACTAAATCCTACAGATGTAAAGGACTGATGGATTTTAAACAAGGAAAAACAAATCCAGACCCAGAAGATATGATTTTGACACCAGACTCCAATCAGTACTCATAAGTTTTACAAGCTTCTATAAGTAAATGCAACTCTTCTCACAGAAAGGTACAAAAAAATCCTAGTCTTTGATTTGGAAGCAGATCTTACCCACTTCTATAAGTCTAGGGGGAAGTTCAGACATTTTGGCAACCTATTTGTCAGAATAGAAGTTATATGAAGACATGCAAGCAAAGGTAATTTTTTCTGTTTCCTAAATTGTATTCCTTGAGTTGGGGGAGGAAGGGTCTTCAGAAAGAAAATGTGAAGGGCTGTCTGTTGGGAGAGGTTTGGCCTTAAGCCTCTATGCACAACACACCATCCAGGAGCCGACAGGCTGGCCAAGGTCACAGCAACCTTGAGCCAGCCACGAGGCAGGTAAACAACCTCGAAGTCCAGGAAAAGCACAGCCTCGGTGGCGCCAGCCCCGGGCTGCCTGCCTCGTGCACACCAGCTGTCCACCAATCAGAGCGTGCCTGCTGCCTCGTGGACAGAGGCCTTTATCTTATCAGCACTTGGTATTGTCCTCGTGTTCACCCCAAGAAGTTATAATAACCTGTTTACCCCCCAATAAAGTTGGACATTCCTGTTTTTAACCTTGGAGACAAGGTTCTATCTCTATGAGAACACACCTTGATATCCGGCACCGAATGTGGGGTACTGAGTGGGGTGGCAGGTGAGGGCATGATACAAGCCTCTCACAAGCTCCTTTCCCCGACGGCTGTCTGCTGGAAAATTGCTGCTGGAAGGAAGCTACCAATTTTTGGACATTGGAGAGAATGTTACATTTGGTATTTCTCAAAATAAACCTCAAGCTTTGGTTTTTTTAAATAACATTTTTTAAAAGTTCATTCTGTTTTGCTTAAATAACTAACCTGCTAACATCTACCACTGTTG
>JAWWEV010000001.1:51868112-51898125 GCA_035583235.1 Hafferia zeledoni | reverse complement strand
TCACCCCAAGAAGTTATAATAACCTGTTTACCCCCCAATAAAGTTGGACATTCCTGTTTTTAACCTTGGAGACAAGGCTCTATCTCTATGAGAACACACCTTGATATCCGGCACCGAATGTGGGGTACCGTGTGGGGTGGCAGGTGAGGGCATGATACAAGCCTCTCACAAGCTCCTTTCCCCGATGGCTGTCTGCTGGAAAATTGCTGCTGGAAGGAAGCTACCAATTTTTGGACATTGGAGAGAATGCTACATTTGGTATTTCTCAAAATAAACCTCAAGCTTTTGTTTTTTTAAATAACATTTTTTAAAAGTTCATTCTGTTTTGCTTAAATAACTAACCTGCTAACATCTACCACTGTTGCCACATAGGCTCACAGTTTGGCTAAACTGATGAATGTCCATTAGCATACATGACTATTTCAAGACCCATTATGGTTCTGACCAACCATATTCTGTGGGAGATGGTGATCTTCTTTCCATCGCCCCATAGCTCATCTACACGATGAACATCTTCGCTCTTCACTAGACTGCTCAATGAGCTGATTAAATTCACTGTAATATGAGAAAGGATTTTTTTTTTTTTAAGTCAGTAAAGGATTTTTTTTGTAAATAAAATCAATTAGCTTTCCTCCAAATCTATTCTCTCAAATAGAATGTGCAGGAAGGATATGAAAATCAAAGATTAAATTATTTGAACAGCTGTGGAGCCATCCGGAAAGGGTTTTAATTTTTATGGTGAAGGTGAATAACCTCTGCTTTGCCACTTTTTCAGGAATGATACTATATGGTTTATAATGACAGGAACTTGAGAGGTGAAGCAGAGGAGTACCATATTGGTCGAAGTGCTTTTGAAAACATATAGTAGGAAACTACATAATGTTATGAACACTGGCCTGTGAATAAAGCCCACAGAACACCATGCATACCTTCTATGTCTCTTTCTGAAAGTGCACTGGAGAAAGTTGTGATAGACATGAAGGCCTTCTGATTGCAGCACATCTGTTCCAAAGAATAGACAATACTTCATTGATTTAAGAAGGGGATTTGGGTTTGGTGTTTCCATTTCAAACTAAGAAGGGGCTTTGTGCCAAAAAATCTGTTTGTTTTGCCGACTGCATCAGTTAGTCAAATAAAAAAAACCAATATCTCTCCTGTGGAAGTCTTGCTTTGGTGTATATTAATGCTGAAGTCTCCTGATATATGTATCAAAACTACATTTATGTTACTCAATAAGTAATTAATACATTGATTGAGCTAAGCTGATACAGTACTATTTACCAATATTTTTGACCTCTACTTGTGAATATTCAGTGCTGCAGTGCATTCAAAAATGCTAAATACTAACTAGATCTTATATCAGCTATCATTTTCCAAGAAATAATTGTTGCCATATTACTCATTTTCAGACATGAAGATGATCTGCCATATGTCCAATCTATGATCTCTGATTTTATGCTGTTTAACAATAAACTGTATTCTGAATCACTCTTTTTTAATCCTTCTTATATAATTGAAGATCAAAAAACCTGATAAATAAACTTCTGATGTTGAATTTATTCACAATGGTAAATAACTTGTTCTGTTTCCTAGTCTGTTCTGCCAAGATGTGAGAAAATAAATCTGATGTAACCATAAATAATTTGAACTATTTGCATGTTTGGAAAACTATAAAACTTAAGGAAATAGATTTTTTTGCACAATTGAAAGGAATTTGAAGTTTATTTTCCTTATAGAAGCATGGATCTTTTCTATTCCAGTATATAGGATTTTGCCATTAAAAACAACACTAAAAAGTTATCAAAAAGACTCATTTTGAGAGAGAAAAGTTTTTCTAAGGTTACTATATTGTAAAATTCAAGAAGTCATCATGTTTTAACTAGACTTAAATGCAAGTGTGGTACAAAAATTTTTCAACCTCTAAAATCAGATTGTATTAAGTTAAAGATGCATGAATATGCTTTTGGGGGTTTAGTAATTATATTTGGAAACAAAGTAGTTACTTACTATAATTATAGTGTTAAAATACTGACTCTCTTGAAATGTCCATAAAGGAAAAGAAAACACATGTGTTCAAAGGCTTTTTAAAACATTGTTATGTCTAGTGTTGTCTAATCTGATTAAGGGCTTCATTCTGCTAACCTTCTTTGCATTAATCTATTTATTATAAGGGACTCTTCCAAGCCTAACCCTTTCAGTTTGGATGAAAGAAGTAGCCTGCATTTTGCAGAGCATTATTGCCTAATTTTGTATGTGTCTATATTGCTGTTTAATATGAAAACAATATATTTTTCTATCCATTTATTTGGTTTTGACATTCTGCACCCTAAATTATATTTTTAGTCTTCATTTTAATACCTTATATTAACATTTAAAATGACCCTATTATAGCTATTTGCAAAGTAAATTAAGTGCAAATGGAAATACAGCTAAATGCAGCTAGAAGCTATGTTCAAGCTATGCGAGAGCTTGCACATACTGAGGGTTTTAAATCATGGCTGTGTTACAGAAGTGAGAGCCTTTCCTAGTTTCTGTGTTGATGTGCATGCTCTGATAACATCTCCCATCCCACTCTCCGAGGTGGAGCCATCATCTTATTTACCGTAGTCAGGGACCATGATTCCAGGGTACATTACGACATGCATTAGTCAGTAAGTATAAGAGCAATCTATATGACGAGCAGGAGCTATTCAATTTCCTTGTGGCAGAACCTGATGTTCTAACATGAAACCAGCTTTCAAGACAAATTCAGCATTGAATCTAGATGACATTAACTTCCCACAGATTGGAAGGCATTTGAATCAGTGAAATTTAAAAACTAAGACTACCAAATACACTTAATTCAGAGTTATCATTCTAGATACTATAGTTCATAGTATAAAACAATATCATAGCATTATTATATTGCAGCATGATAATACACTACACAGTTTGGAGAATGGACCTAAACAAGACTATAAAGTTCTTTAAACCTCAGAAAAAAAAAATTCCAAATCATAAAGAAAAGACTAGAAGTGCTTTGCCCACATCACAGCTTGTCTCTTACAGGCACCATTCCATCCTACAGACCAGCTGTTGAGCTTCTGCCCTTCTGGAGTCTAATTAAAACATTTCTCCTCATTTGTAGAAGAGTGACTGTCCTTCTTTACAAGCTAGTGGCAGAAGTAAGAAGTGGGGATATGAAGTGGTAGGAAGAGAAAGCCTCAGATTCCATCCATTCCTGGAAACTCTTAGTGGTACTTATAGCTGGTACTGTTCCCATTTCATCCTCCGAGTGCCTCTTAAGCAGATTTTCCTCATTAAGTCAACTTTCTTAGGAGTTTTGCCAACCAGAGGCTGAGATGAAACATCACTTTACAACCATACTCCCAGCTCTCACCCCCTTCCTCCGAGAGGAGTTTCTCTCATTAACCTGCCCTTCAAACAGGTGGATATCGATAAACATATGCCAGGTAAATGTATCACTAAATCTTTCTTCCCCAAAATGGAGGCTGTTAACAGATAGGCAGGCAACCAAGAAGCTGAACTAAACTTAGTGCTACATGGTTGGTTATCTTTTAACTCAATTGACACTGAAAAAATGAGCCCTTTGGTTGTGAAAAAATTAAGACAAGCTGTGTGACCTAAATTAATCTCTATAGATGTTGAAGTGCATACATGTGGAGCAGTCGACCTCCTTTTACAGGACATTTCCTTACAGTATTTCCCCCCAACCTGTTTTGCTAAGACTTCTAGCTTTACTGATTGGCTAAGTCCTATGTCAACCTCACCAGCAAGAGACTGCCCTGACTAAATCATTGTTGTCCAGGGTTGCCAGAAAAAATATGTGAGACTGAGACAGTGCCAAATGGAATGGGATGCAGTCAAAGCATGGAGCAGGCTGACTCCTGCCCCACTAAGGTGACCTACAGCCAATGTGCAAACTCACACTCCAGTCCTGCTTGCTTTACAATGTACATACAATCAAGAATTTCTCTTAGTGTTTTCTGTTCTAGGTTTTGTGGTGATGAAACAGTGAGTGAACAAAAACTGTATCCATCAGGTTTGGGGTAAAGGGAGCTTACAGTGGAAAAGTTTAAATCTGTAGGGGAGGAATAGACAGAAGAGGGAAGGAAAACCAAGCCCTGAACACCAACTTAGGTAATGATAAAGGAAATTATGTGGGATGCAGAATTCTAGAATCATAGAGGTTTGACCACTTGGGACTCAGTTTGTACCTACTCCTTTGTGGAAAACTTGGAGATAAAGACCCTTTTTTTTTTTTTTTTTCTTTAACTGTATGAGAAATGTAAATGTTTTTTGAAGTCTTGAAAGTTTTAATGGAATGAGAAATACAACTGTCTGTGTTCCCTAATTTGCTCATCACTGGGCCAATGACATATGTACATTGTTTTAGAAGACATAATCCTGAAACCTTTTAAGGCCATTCATTCCATTTTAAAGTCATAAAACCCCTTAGTTTTATCTCCCGTCTCAGATGTAAACAGTGCTTTTAAAGTCAGAACCAGGCCAATTTGAAACATTTTGTTCACAGAGCCAGGAGAGACTAAATTTAAAAGTGCTAGTGAGCCAACACCTGCTGCAAATAAAAGACAGGCCCAACTTTGTGCTCCAAATTTATTTTTCAGTGCATATGGGAGATTTGATAAATCTCCAGTGGGCTGCTGGACAGTTTCTCTGGGAAAACACGTAAACAATAGTATTAGGAGAACACAATATCATGATATGGAAAGAGTAATTCTTTCAATGGATTACTGCTAAGGGACAGACTAAATATGTAAGCATTTTGACTAATAATTTATACACAGCCTGGCTAAATTGTAGAAGTAAACAGCATAAATCTTGTTCAGAAGAAACTGAATGCAGAGAAGAAAAAAATCAAGAGGCTATAGAAACATGTTTGATTCAGAAACATAGCTGATGACATCAGACTTATATTTGTACTTCTCAGAAATGATGAGGGACAGTGAATCATTACATTTCTCTTGCAGCAACAAAATGTACATTTAGTTCTATTGTATGCCCAGAATAAGATTTTAAAGCATTGCGTATGTTTTCCTGTTGTTCCCCAAACAAAAGTGAATATCACGCTGAGAGGACTGCCTCCTTATATCAATAACAGGCAGAAAAAATGTATTTTGCTTTAAATATAGTCTGAAATGTCACCATTAAAAAACAGTAATTCTATACTCCATTATTTAAGCTTTTCTCTAATGGTTGTTTTTTACATATTGTTGTATACAGGGCTCCTACAGTGTCACAGTCCAAAAAAAGACTGTCTGAATAACAAATCCAGCTGCATGCAATCATATTGCTTTATAACCCTTCCTAGGTCCCTCCCTGAAATACTCTTTGCCAATATGTCTGCCATAATTGGAAAATCTAGATAACAGGTTTTCTATGGTCACTTTCATCATGCTGATGAGTTAATATTTATTCATGTATTCTCCATACTCACTTGATTTCTCTACCTGGGTTCAGGAAGCCACACTCCAGTTAACTTTAAAACAGGCATGATGGCACAGGCTTCAGTGAAATTTCTAGGAGCATAGCAAGGATTCTGGATACATGCCTAGATTGCTAGTGTATGTTGAAATCAATAGTGAACATCATTATTGTGTGCTAGTTGTATTTAGGCAGACATTATTATAGCAAAATGAAATTTATGTTTTGCTCCATAAAAACAGTAAAAGTGAATAAAATCTCTGAGTCTTCAAGACAGACATAATAGATTCCTTAGACATTAGTGGAGAATAGCTTTGACCTCTAGGAATCACAATACTACTAATGTAGTGCTGCTACTAAGAAAACACGTGAAGATGTTTAAAATCTCAAAACCACAATCTAATAAGGAATCAAGAAAGGTAATAATGCAAATCCACTCCAAAGGCACCAGGGTAGCACTATCAGACTGGATGGAAATGATCAGTACGACTTTTCATTTTATTACAGTCTCCTGTCAGATGTTTCAGAAAGCCCTGGAATTGACTCTGATGGGGAAGTTTCTGGAGAGCGTCTGTTTAAGCAATATTGAAAATAAGTTACATTATTTGTTTCTCTGCTATTCTAAAAATAGCCTTGATAACATGCAAATTACACAGTTTGCAGACATATAGAAAAGCAAAGCACATACAGACATACCTGTCCTTTTTCTACCTTCTTACTTCTTAAAATGTGGAGACATATAGTTAATGATCTTGTGCCACCAATTTTAAATTATAAGCCTCTTCTTTTCCTGAGAGCAGTTCTTCATCATTATCCTCTTCTGTGGAGGTTGACAAATAAAACAGATATTTGGTTTATAACTGAAGTGCTGAAGTGATACTTAATGTAGTAGAAGCTGTGAGTATTCCCCATCAAAGAAGGGGAAAGCTAGATCATGACACTCCTATTTCACCTTCTAAGTCCAAAGGCCTTTTTATCTGGGCTATCCTTTCCCAACAATAATATTGCTATGGCCTGTTTTTTATAAAGTTTGCAAAATCAGGCTTAGAGACATCTCCTCAGTTAGAGTACACTTCACAGACCCCCCTCTAACTGTAATGGAGTTTTACCATGTTTTCAACCCAATTTAATCAGACACAAAATTAGGCATATATTCCACAGTGTTATATATCGACACACATATAGGTTTCACAGGGTCTTCAGAAGGTCTTTTCATTGACTCTTTGGCAGTAATTTTGTTTATGGGAGCTGTTGTACAGTATGGCAAGTTAAACATTACACTTCTGCTCCCGACTTCTAAATCTCATGGTTATCAATATGAAGAATGAATTAAAATAGAAAAATCAACTCTCAGTTACCTGGAGAAATGTCTATTTCTACTCTCTACTTTGTAATGCCTAGATTCCAGCTTGGATGACAATGACATGCTATCTAAAAATAATTCTTATGCTTTCTAAAAAGTATCATTAGACCTGGGTTAAAACAGCTGCTATATATTTGGGCTTCATTCATTCTTTTATAGATGAAACATTGAAATTTAGATATTTTGTTTAAATAGATATCAATGACAGCTTTTGTTCCCCATCAAACAACTGTTTATATTTCATGGAAAAATCAAGTGATGAAAATACATAAAAATTTGAAAATAGATATTTTTATACAGAAAGACTGTGACAGCTTTTACCCCAGACTGATAGTAAAAGCAGTTCACATGCTTTCTGTTATTGCCACCCTCCATATGACAGATTCCCTGGCTAGAATACATGTTTCTGTAATGCACTCTTACATCCCGCTCCTGGGACTTCTATCTTTAGTGAATCATTGAAGGCTGAGTCTGACTGGGGAACACAACCAGAAGGAGAAAGTAGGGATAGCAGGAAATCACACTATAACTTCTATGGTAGAAGCATTCCAAAATGGAAATATCTAATTTCAATGAGTTTACATGAGATTCCTGTGTGTAGTTCTCCAATTTTTTAATTAACACTTTTCATGGAAACGTGTCTCTTTTTAAGAAAATCACATTTAATTAAAACTCAGTTTCCACTAGGAAAGCGTGGGGTGTGGTTGTTTTGTTTTTTGACTACAAAGTGTAGATGTAACATTCAAGAAGAAAACACAGCAGAACAGCTTTGAAAGCTGCTGAACTATACAAAGTACTTTTACAGAGGCAGAACAAGCATAAACCACTTTTTTTCACCTCAATCCCCTTTCCAAGGCAACTTGTTTCCAGTACATTTGACATCCTCAGCTCTGGTTCCACAAATCCTAAAGGGCATGAAATGCCTTCTTTAGCTTCTTCACTATTCTGAGAGAGATAGGACCTTGCATTTTTTTATGGTCATAGCTTTCAAGGAATTGGAATTAATGAAAAAAACAAAACAAAAACCTGAACTTTTTTAAAAGGCCTGCAGCAGATATTCTATTTCAATGCTTTCTACTTCCCCCTTCCAGTTTTGTCATAGTCCTAAGGTTGCAAAGAAAAGCTTGTTGTGAGAGAATCAAAGAAAAATCAAGTACATAATGAAATATGCAAAGAATCATATAAAATTAAAAAGCTCACAAAAATATATTAAAATGGTAGAGCAGTTTAGGTCTCTTTGTAAGGGAGACAATACATTGTTGACATGGAAAAAAATGAATTTGTCTTTTTTCTTTTTTATATTATCTAACATATTTTGAAGTTTTGTAAAAAGTTTAACAATAACCATACAAAGCATAGTTACAATTAACAAAAGAAACAGATCAAATCAGAAAAAAAATGTTACTTAATATTTAGAGTTGTCAAAAAGACAAGATGCATGCTGCAGGATTCCAACAGTCCTTGGCAGAGCACCCTGACTCTTTAGCAGGTATCTTCAGGAATCCCTGGAGGAAACACAAAACCTCAAAGATCCTTAATGGGCAAACACAAAAGCTATATTTCAAGAGTATAAAATGAGTGATCTAGGTATTAACAGATCAGGCTGACTAGCGTTAGTACCAAAAGGATCCTGCAAAAAATCATGCAATATTAAGTTTGTAACTACTGAAATATTCTTGTTGATAAAGTGAGAATGTTAACCAACAAATTATTATGCCAATTACATATATTTTTCTTCTTTAGCCTGACTTTTAGACCACTTGATAGGATACAAGTAGAGCACCTCATTGATGTTGCTTTGAGTAAGGCTTTATTGTGTCCCAAATTTTAAGCAACAAAAAAACTTGTAACCTGGATGCAGTGATTTTGTAAGGTAGATACTAATAAAAAAATAATATTCAAAGACAACCCATAGACTTCAGTTGAACTGCAGGATTCTGTCAATGGCATCTCATAGCCTACCTCTGGAGAGCACATCAGGGAAATGTGGTCCTGAAGTCCAGAATTTTGGTCCCCCAAGTTGCCATGAGAAGAGTTGGCTCAAGCACATTGTGAGCCACCTCTTCCCTCAGATATTGCCTGATACTGTTTTCACAGAAATCAAGGAGCAAGAAAATTGAAAGGCAAAAATACAAAACAGGGAAAATTTTGCAGTTATAACTACCACAAAATGTATCTCAGCTTGGACTGGATCACAGATGGAATGTGAGTCATTGGTGTAATGTAGTTATTGAGAACTAGCAAGCATGTTACATGTAAGACATGAGAATTCCTCATAACTAGTTATGCTTTGATGAGAGCACATATGTCTGGTGTTGGAATCCGCCCCTTAAAATCTGCAGGAGAGATAGGAGTCAGAAACAGAAAAGTATAATGGATAAAACAAGGCATGAATGGGTTGTAATTTTGTGTGATTTGAAAAAACAACCAGAAGACATGAATGTGTCTCTGAAAAGAAATGCTGATGGATTATTCCGTCTGTGTGTTCCTTATGGTCAGGATGAGCTGTATCAACTTATTTTGCAGAAAATCTGATTTAGAAGAAATATTAATAAAATCAGTAAAAAATTTTTCTAACTTGAGGCTAGTTAAAACATTTAAGCAAACTGCATCAGAAGGTCAGCAAATTCCAATAAAACAGAATTTTCAAGAACTAATTAAGCAAATATTTTGAAGGGCATCATATGAAGTCTATGCTTAATTCTGTCTTAAAATATAGGATAAATTGTAGTGCCTCTTGCAGGTCTTCCTAGTCCTACATTTTTATTACTATATATATAGAGAGAGTGTTTCAACATCAAACTGTTTTCACAAGTTACAAAATAATGACCTGAATGTCAAATTACTTATGTTGATTCATGCTAATGTAATCAGCTAGGCAACTGCTGTTGCTCCTGATAAGGCATAGCATGAGCAGGAAGCAGAACATAATTTTGACTTGGGGTTGATATTAATTAAATGCAAAAGATACACTCTTCTCAGTACTATGATTATTTATTCTGTCTCCTAGTAGGTAAACTTCTTGGAGATCTGAAGGACATTTGTATTCCTGATTCACACTACTCAGAATGAAAAGACGATCACACTCAATTTCATAATAAAAAATAAAATAACCATTGAAGTGATTTAGGATTTATTCTTTTGTTTGCCTTTTCATCCTCTGCTGTTTTGTCAATGGCATAGGGAAACAGAGAAGCAGTGAAGAATTTGACACTCACCTTTCTTCCACCTTCAGGCCTTTCACAAACCAAACAAAATCAAGACTGAATTACAGTCTTTTGTTGATGTGCAACAATAACTTGCTTCTGGTTTTGGTTTTGGTTGGAATTTGTTTGTTTTGGATTTTGTTTTGGGGTTTTTTTAATTGTGGTTTGGGTTTGGGGGTTTGGGGGTTTTTTGTTTGTTTTTTGTTTCATTAGTTTGGGGTTGGTTTTTTTTTTTTTTTTTGTTTCTGTTTTTGTTTTTGTTTTTTTAATGTGTCTTTTTGCACCCTGAGCCAGCCCAGGCTCTAAATAGTCACATAATCACGTCATAACCACATAATCACATAAGAGTTTCAGGCACCCTTGAGAAATAGGACCTCCTGAGATGCTCTTCTAGATGCAGCAAACACATTAAAATGTTACAATGCTTATAATCACCTTCCTTTTCCTTAATCTCTTACAGGGTGTCTCATGACTACCACCATTATCATGTCCACCTTCAGATTCAGGACTTTCCTACCTAATACTTCTTAGACACAATGTGCTAGCTGGGTGATTGACTTCTTGAGTTCTGACGAATTGTTTCCTAAATATTTCCTAAATATTACAGGTAACTGTCTCCTCCTTTCCAGTGGTTACTGGAAGGTGCAGATCCCATTTATGTGGGCTAGCATGCTATTTTCATATGGCACAAGGTTTCTCTGAATGGAGTAGTATGCCCCTGTCTTTTCTAGAGTCTTTATCAAATATTTTCTCACTCTTGGAGAGCAATGCTTTTCAGTCTGTATTTCCAACTGACAACTTCTTCAGCACTTCTCAATATAAAAGTCATGAATTAAATTTTTTTAAAAAAATAATGACATTCAGAAAAGGATTAGATTTATATCTCATTATCTATGATATTGAGATATACTTTTATTACCAGTTCAAATATATATTTCTATCATTTTGCTGTAAAGCTAGGAATAGATTATTTAACATTATCCACTACAGTCAGTAAGATGAAGTCATAATAATTATTACCAGCATAGGAAGAACTTTCCTGTTAGTAAGTAACAGGATATAACAAGGTGTGCTTTGTTGGTCTGTATTAAGTTCATTGAGTTGCCAATAGTTACTGAGAGACTTCAGGTGGGTTTTTTTTAACTTTTCTGTGTATAGATTACTGAAATCCTTTTGTTACTTTTCTCTGTACTCATGCTGGGTCCTAACTATAACCTTCCAATGTGATTTAAATAATTCACAAAGCATGACACCTGCTGATGCCAGGGGAGGATATGCCGCAGAGGCATAGTGGTTTCCATTGGAAACCATACAAAGCTCTGTAGTTTTACATGGGAACATAACACATTACCCTATGTTTTCTACTGAGCATTAAGAGTTTTATGAAGTCAGAACCCCCAGTGAGCCTGAGGAACAAAAGAAAAATCTTACATGGCATTTATCAAGTGACTTGATGATTGTCACACAACTGTTAATGAACTGAAGTTTTTAAAACTTTGTGTCAGAACCAATTTTTGCCAGTTGATATGTACTTTCCATTGGTTTCATTAGTGCTGAAAAGAGGAGGGTGGAATTCCAGTTATCATATATGGACATGGTCTTACTTCTCCTTCAGAAACTCAGATGAGAAAATTTTGACGATTTTTATTGCCACTGGTTTCTGTGTTTTCTTTCACTAGCTAAGAACTTATGTTGTAAAACTTAGTACCCTAATCTGTAACCATCATATGTATTCTCTTTATCTTTGTAACTGTGCAACTACATTATATCTCAGGGAAATTTTACAGAGGGGTGAATAAAGGAGTCTTTGCTTTCACCATTATATTGGCTGGGGAGCACCATCAGTTTTTCCTGGGTCATTGCAATTTTTTTCTGGATGACTCATAATTGCCTTCAGAAGTACAAATTTAGTTTTTTTTTTAATATGGCCACGAGATTTATTTAATCTTGTAACAGGCCCCTGCACAGCTCATTGACTGCTTTGGAGTATCAGAGATACGGAAAGGACCCTCACAGTTGTAACTGATCACACACTAACATGAAGGTTTGTTCCTTCTGTTTTGTGGCAAGAAAATACTTAAAAAAACCCACAGATGGAGGACGTATTGTTGCAAAAACTCACACCAGTGGAATTGTTCTTACCAATGGAAAGATAGACCTGATTCTTGGTGTGAAATTGTGTTGGATGATTGCATTTTGCTTGTCACATGTATTTCTGAGGTTAGTTGAATGTGAGATTTTTCTTGCCTTACTCAGTTACATATAACTGTTATGTTCTGTTTAATGACTACTTCTGACTCCTATTTTTGATACGGACATTGTATTTTGCTGGTATAAATGTTTTTTTTGTCAGTGAAGCATGGATTCCATTAACATGTGAAAGCATGTGAAAGCATGTAAAGTCTTTATACATTCTCATCGTAATACACTGTCACTGGGTATTTATTTTCTTTTCCTATTTCTCAATATGTTATTTGCTTTAGTTTATACTGTTTCCTTGAAACAGCCTCAGAACTGATATTGTCTGCCAGACTGCCCTGTTTTGTTCCATACAACTTGCCTGGAGCTAGACAATGATCACTTATTCTTTCCAAGTTTCTGTCATAATGTTTGTTCTCTGATTCTGCTGAACTAAATAAATTATTAAGAACCACTGGATTATATTCTCTACAGCATATGAGCAAAAGGCCTCACTTACCTCAATGTAGAGCAAATGGCATAGATTTGTAGCAAGGAAATCTTGCATCAACTTTCTCATTGTCTGCAGCAAGGCTATTATTTCAGCGAATCACTGGCCTGCTGACTGATGCACTGTCTTTCTAGTTTATTTTATCCTCCTGTCTTTCATCGCTATTTATAAACTGCCATTACTTCCTAAATTCACAGATGATGAAGCCAGAGGGTCTGCAGGGGAGCACAGGACTTCTGTAGCAACCCTGGGGAGGCTGTGTGCTCGCGGCAGAGCACCAAGCTGATCCCTGCTTCCTGGCCACTCTGCTTGCCCATGCCACCCAAGACAGTTCTGCACCCTAGCTGTGACAGCCAGACAGTGACTGCCAGAGAGATAGGAAACCCTTAGTTTTCATGGTTAGAGGTCTAAGTATTCGCTGACAAATAGTGACACCTCCTCATGAAAGACAGGTGTGATGATTGGTACCGCTATGTAAAACCAACAGCTCTCCATCACCCCTTGACACCAGCAATACTGTGATGGAATTTTCTAACAGAAAGCACATGCACCACAGCACACTGATAAGTCTCAGTTCATTCTGACACTTGCCTGCCTCCACACATGTGCACAACTCTCCCACTCCTACTCATACGCCAACTGCCCAGAGACAACTTAGTCAACAATGTCATCCTCAATTTAAGAAAAAAAAGTGGCTTATTTTTTCTATGAGGGAAAGAACCAAATTCTCTTATTTTACTGGGGATATTGACAACTTATCTATTTAAAGAAAAGAACATGAAGGTTGACAATTCATATTTGTGTGTCTGTTTTGCTGTGTGCTTATTTTTTCTCAAACCAAGTATCTAAGGGACACAGCAATAATAAGGAAAGAGTGAAAAGAATGTATGTAACAATGGAAAAGAAATAGAAAAATAAATAGTTTCCTCTTTTACAAAGGTAAAATGACTGTTATAGCTTTATAAAGAATAATTTAACAAAATTCTCTGTAAATATATGCAATCATCCATTTAATAATATGTGAACATGACACATAAAGTCTTACCTGAATTATTTTAATGTTTAAAAAATTAAAAAAAAATAAAGCAAATATTTAAAATGTATAACACTTGAACATTAAGCTACACAAACTAGGATACAAACCCACAGTTAATTGTAGATAAAAATGTGCTTTAAAATTTTTGTTAATACTTTCATGTGGATACAGAGTACTTAAGCAAAAACAGATCTATAGAAATATCTTCCAGTGGATATTGGTGACTCCAATATGAAATAAATAAAGTTTACTGCTGGGTCTTTAAAGTATTATAACATTTATTTTAAGGAAAGTGGGGCATTTCTATGACTACTTTTGAGCACATTTGCCAAGTGAATAGTATAATTTTCCCCACGGGGGAAAAAAAAATCTATTAAGAAAAAAACAACCAGTATAATTTCTCTGACACACTCTATTTTAAGGAAGTTCAACAATAATCAAGTCCAAAATAGAACAGAGCAAATGAGTTTGAGAAAATGAGTATCAGTAAATATACACTGTAGAGCACATAAACATTGTTATTATAACCAAGCTATGCTCATTCATGCCCAGTAAGTTCATTTATTCATCTCATATTGATGCAATAGAGCAATATACATATGGTCTCCTCACAATAGGCACTTCTCTGAGAAGAATACAAAATTAAATGTGTACGTGACAGTGGATAAACATTGGTGAGTTTTTTTGTTTCTGGTTGGTTTAGTTTATTTTTGTTTGTTTGTTTGTTTTTTTAATTGGATTTTGTCATTGTTGTTGTTGTTGTTGTTTGTTTTATGGCTGACTACAGAGTTTGGAAAAAAAACCCCTAAACTGTGGGGGTAGTTTAAGTCCTGTGTTCAAGCTCATTCCCTGACTTTATTTAGTATATTTTCCCCCATGTTTATATAGTTAAAAAAACAGAAGGAAAATACATAGTCACTTTTTACCTGTGAAGCTCGGGCTATTTTTGCACTGTCAAAAAACTCAGCTCTTCATTGCACTTCTGGGCCTCTGTCCATATATTTTACATATAGTATAGCATTAAAGTTATTTTATGTTGGAGTTGCTGTTTTGCATGTTCCTTTAACAACAAAGCTCAGCATGGCAGAGCAGGAGTGGAAGCACCTGCCCTGGCTCCCTCACCTCTTAACAAAACAATCCCAACATGATCTGGAAGGTGAATCTCCAAAGACCCACCCATGACTTAATGTCACACCCCCTCGCATTCATTTTACATCTCTGTTTCTTGTCTTAAAAAATAGTGCTGTAGCACAGTCCTCATAATATTTTGCATGTTTTGAATAGGAGATTGAGATAGAGGAAGAAAGAGAAAGGAAAAAAAAAAAAAAAAAGAAAATGTTCTCCAAAACCTCAGACCTGGACTAAACCCCAAGCAAGTAAAATCCAATTAACACAGTTTAAGTTTGTCCATATATGCACAGATTCTGTGACTGTGTCCTTTGTTTAAAGATACAATGCACTTTGTGTGTCATTAATGATATAAGATGAAACCTTATCAAACTCTACTGTAACATTAAAACTATTAATGAACAAGACAGTTATAAATAGTTTAAGGTCACCCACATCTTCAAGCAGATTGGATACTAGTCCAGGATACAAATTTTTTCATGTCTGGGGCTTTCTAAATCATGTGTTGGAGGTTCCCTAACCAAGATTAATGACAAAAAGAAAGAAAGTATAAAAACAGCAAGCATATTAATTTATAGCTTCCTCTTGAATATTCCACGTGAGACACCAAGACATTGGAGAAAATGCTACTATTGAAATACTATCTCTTTATTATTAAAAGGGTCATTAATCACAAGAAAGAAGACTATATATTTTTTCTTCATCTTCTGTCATTTTCTAAGGTGGATTTATATTTTATTAGACACATTAATTTACAGGCAATAGACAGAAAATTGCCAATCATATACTGCTATTACAGAAGATTTACTTCTCAGATGAAACTGGCAAGGTCTAACAGATGGTGGCTGAGACCACTTGTTGCCAAGAAACACAAAAGATTAAAATCTATGCACAATATAAGGTTAACTTTCCATGCAAGGCAATTCTGGATTAAGCTGACTTCTTCCAAACCTTCATGTGAGCTTCAGTAGTTTTGAAAGTCATTTCTGAAAATACATCTGAAAAGAATACTTCAAAGCAACATGTCAAACAAAGGAGCAAAATTAAAGAGTATTTTTGGAGCATACCTAGGAAGGTCAGCTGAGTTTGACTTTCAGAATCACTGGTTCTACTCCTGGTGAAAAATTTCCTCATTTAAACAGCTTTTAATATTTTAGTACAAGTCATATAAATTGTGACAGTGGATATGACTGCAAAGAAAAGTATCTAATTCATCAAAAGAAAGTAGTTCTCCATATAATGTTTGAATTCAGAATTAAAAAGCCAGAGAAGTTCAGGCATGTGCATATGATTTAGTGCTCCTAACAGGGTTATTGATACAACATTTTTGGCTTCTAAAATAGGGAGGTTTTATCTATTTATATAGAGAAACAACTATAGTACAGCATACACTGCCCACATTGTATCAGGTGGGGTTTTTTAGAGTTAGAAGAGAGAAAAATAGGGAAATTTTGATTAATTTAATACATAAAACATATTTTCTCTGATACAGTTTATAGGAGGGTGTAGCTTGGGTATTGTTCTATATGGGAGCCTCATGCTGAGCAGGGAGCTGCGAGCTGGATGGGGATGAAGGGCAGGGAGGGAAGGAGCAACCCAACCTGCAGGTCCCTGTGCCTGTCCCTGCCCTCAGGGTCCACAAAAAGACAGGTGCCTGCTGCCAGCTAGGCTGGTGGCAGTGATGGTTGAGTGGGGTTCCAGGTCCCAGGAGTTAGCCCATTACCTGGAGGGGATGTGCTCCCCCATTGTCCCCCACCACGTGGTCCCTGAGGTGCCCAAAAAGAGCGACACAGAGACCATAGGAGAGGAATTAGAGAGCTTATTGATCGTGGGTAGGGGTATATAAACGTTTTGGGGGATTCAAACTACTACCAATAAGGAACCAAAGGGGATTTGAACTATTATCAATAGGAATCCAGGGGAAACAACCAATAGAAAAGAGTACATAAGGGCCAATAAGAAAACTACTTGAAGCTTCTTCAAGGATACTACATGCATTCCTGAGTGGTGAGATAATGGTTATCTTGGGGGATTTTGGGAAGGGGACAGTGACTAAGGGAAAAAGAACAAAATAATCCATTTTGTAACATGCATTTATACAATAGTAAAGGCTTCTGTTTTTAAGGCATTTGAGCGAGCTTCTTCATCTTCTTCACAAGCCCATTTCTGACAAGACTTTTCCCATTCCAGATACTGCAGACCCATTGCCACAGGTGGCTGTGGATGGAGAAGCCTACTGTACTAAGCTGGCATGGCATCTGTGGGTATGTGTGGTCTTAGAGGAATCCAAAGGGGTTTGGAAAGGGGTTTGGAAAATGATCCATCCAGGTGTTTGACGATCACTTCCTCGTGCTTGGAGGATGACTGGCAATGTTTTAGCAAGGTTCAAGGCAGTAGAGTTACTACTATCTGTGCCACTAAGCTGGTGCAGAGTCAGTCTGAACACAAGATAAAAAAAGACAAAGGAGAAATCTCTTGACTACCTCAGACTGCCTACATATCAGTGCAAGAAATATAGACTAAACCTCAAAAAAACCTCCAGAAGATACAAGTCCACACTTTAACTGGCTTGTATTAATAGGAGGGTATAACTCAGCCAGATAGCAATGAAGAATATTTATTTGTATAGAAGTGGTCAGTAATACACATAAATGATTCAAAGTATTTGTCCTGGGCATTTTAGAGAAAATGAAAGTGAGAAGAAATATGAAAGCAATCTCTAAGTATGTACATGTGGGCTGCAAAAATGAATTGAATAAGTTCTTTCCACAGGACCTGGATGAAGTGGTTTATTTATTGAACAAGTATAAACTGTATATTCCTTTCAAGTTTAAGTAAGGTGGCCCATTCACCTAAATAAGAACAGTAAATTTTTATTTTCAGGTAGGATGACACATTATGATACTGAATTCCTTTTAGTCCTTACCTGCTATCATTCCTAACCTCTCCCTAGGCTTTTGTCACTTACATGAGCTCTTCTTCCTTTCTTTATCCTTAGGGTCATGACTCCCAGAAAAGTAATTTTATTAGCAGGTCAATTAAGTTTATACAATAGTTTGTGCAATGACAAGATGAATAGACTTCAGGAGAAGCTTTCTACCAACACTCGGAACTGAGAACTAAGCCTATTAAGGTGGCATGCCTATGGTACTTCCAACTTATAAATGGTGTAGAGCTGCACAAGCATCTGACAGGCACATTTCAGGGATAGCCAGTTCTGCTTTAGGGTGCATTAAGTTCCCCAACACAGCACTTCTATCACCCCCAGAAAGCTCCTCTCCAGTGAAGAACTGCAGTCATCAACTGGCACATGCTTCAGGACTTTCAAAAGTCCTTATACGGAGTCTGAGACTGAGCATCCTCCCTTTTTTTACAGTGTTTTCCTCTATTAGTGTAGTTGTTCAATAGCTTTCTTTTCTTCATGCTAATAACCTGCCTCGTGAAGTTGAAGACAAATATGAGTGCATCTCTCATCTCCTCCAGCATTTCTGTGCCTCCTCAGGTTGTTGCATACCTCCTGGTTCCAGCAGCCTTCAGTCTTGGCTGAAAAACAGTGATGAAGAGAGTGATGTCTCCCACATCACGAAAATAACTATGGTCTTGTATCTTGTCTAATATCACAGATCAAACTAGCACCATCTGGCACCACTGCTATCTTCTCATGGGCCAGGGACAGTGGAACACCAAAGAACTGGGAAACATAAGGCTGTGCTCCATGAAAAGGATTTCTCCCCTGTTCCCCTTCACAGGATTTCTCCAAAAGGCGAGAATAATCTAACCATACATTCTACATTCTTCACAAAATCCACATGAAAAGCTAATAGTGTTAGGTCCTCCATTTTGCTCTACACAGCTTATTTCTTTTCACTAACAGTATTAAGACTAATAATGCAGAAAGTTACTTTTAAAAGATTTATTTCCTCTAAGTTAAATATATTAATTTCATGAGCCATCAGACCTTGTCAGTTTTCCCAGATAGAAGCAAGACATTAAAGAGTTGTTATAATTATTTTTTTTAAATCACTTTTACATTTACCATTTTACATTGTTGATATTGACTGTTTTGGCAATCACTGTTTAGGACACAAAGCATGAGAAAGGTACATGTGTGAAGTATGAAAACATGGAAATGACAGATGACATGGTTCTTAAATTATTAAGTGATTTAACATTAAAATTAAATGATGACAAATACAAATATTTTAGCAGAAGGAAAGGTCTCTATAGACATAAAATTGTTACAGAAGTCACTCTAAGGAAGAAAATCAGGTAACATTCACAGGATCTCAACGATTAAAAATATTTTTTTTCAAGCGACCTCATTAGTTTTTGGAAACTATTCATAAATTTTAACATGCATAATAAACCTAAAAATTCTGGAAAATCTTGACAGTCAGTTGCACAAATCATACAATTACACAGAGAAGTATTTCCACCCACAAAATTATCTGAGAAAGTGGGTAAGAAAAAAAGATTTCTAGCATACCATTAAATATTACACTACATATTTGGGCAAAGCCTTTGGGCAGCAGTGGTAAAATTAAGTGATATAATCTCAGTCAAAATGCCAGCATCAGATTATAGTTTACAACAAATAGTCAACCAAACTCCAGAATGCAGTTATTGATAAAGCTTTTGGATTTTCATATTCAAGTCTTTTTTGTCATTTTCTTAAGTTCTTTTTTATTAAGTCCTACTGGACAAAAACAGCATTAGCTTTCATGAGTCACTATTATCATCAGTGTTGTGCTGGTTTACACAAACAGACTATTCTATTGCACTAAATATCCTAATATCACTAAATACACCTATTTATTACCATTCTTCTACAGCAACATGTATAAATTCAGTACCATTGCAAATAGTCTTTAAGCTCTACTACATTTTATCTGACAAGATATTTCAAATATACTCTCCCCTAGAGAAGCATCATGAGTATAGTTCATTATTATAAATACATTCTCATTATCTCTCATTCTGATATTGAAAATGTATTTACATTAACTGCGTCTTCTCCTTTTTTTTATGCTTATCTGCATGATCATTCTAGCTATTGTACTCATAGACATAAATTTTCAAAAAGTTAGTGAATTTAAGAGAATGCAACAGAATATTTTCAAGATCTAAATATTCAACACTGATCTGGAATGAACTCGAGATACTGTAGAGAAACATTAAGGAACTGATTTTGAAAAAACAATTATTTCAAAGAGATGAAATAGCTATTTCAATTTTTTTTCAGTTCTACCTCTGGTATCTGATTAATAGTGCTTGTGACCTTTAGAAAATTACAGCAATCCGCTTATTGAGCAAACCAGATATTGACATAAAGGATGCAGCTGAGATGATATAACTCAGTTTGCTTCATACACTTATGGACATGATGTTCATAAAATTCTCCCTCCGAGTTGCAATATTGCTTACATGTCCTGTCCCAGAAGGCCATGCTCAGTTCTGTTTCTGTGGGCTATGAGAGTGACATTCTCTGCAAATATTTACAAGGCTAAGTGCCACGTTCTGTCTTTGTAGTGATTGAGGAGAAAATGGCATTCCTATGGTAAGATGCATACCATCTATGAAAATATTTTGCCTAACCATTTTGTCTACATCAACTGCAGTGTGGCTCATATGTAAGAAAGTATCTCACATAGACACATGTACTGTAGCAGTTTAACATCTGGTGACATGGATCTCATTGGACATCTTAAGACCTGCACAGAAACCAGGAACCCATGGATGCAGGATCTAAGCACTATATTAAGTGCTGAACTATCTTGAGACGTACACGGCAGTTAAATGCTACCCTAATGCCCAATCCCATCAGATTTCGGAAGCTAAGCAGGGTCAGCCCCAGTTAGTACTTGGATGGGAGACATCCTGGGAATACCATGTGCTGTAGGTTCTAGTCCTAAGGACTTCACTGTCACTGTCCAAGCTTGCTCGGCCCTGGCAGATGAATCTGAGGAGTTAAAGGGTGGGGCCGGTTCTGTGCACGCTGCGCCTCACCTAAAAAATCCACTGCTTAGGCTCGAAGAACACACCCATGTGGGGAGAGCCCTTCACAAATCTTCATTCGCAAAGCCTGGCCATACATACATACCTACATATACATCTTGAGACATGGAGGCTTCGGGGTCTCCAGGAGATGACAGTCTGACTATAACACATCTCTTGTTTCTTGATCCCCCTCACAGTGGTTCAACCACAGCACTGATGGAAAAGAAACTCTTGTGCAAATCGATCACCCTGCTCACAGTAAGGGCAGCAGTGACCAGAGGCAGGGGACAAACAGAACAGAGCTGTTTTCCCTCACTCCCATGGAGTCAGTAATCAAGTGATAAGAGGCTAAAGCTCTCTGCACACATACTTGCACAAAATGCCCAGAGAGATGACATGCTGTACTAGACTTTCACTAAATAAATCAAACAAAAAAGTTGTTTGTACAACTGTACTATGTTATTGTGAGTACAGTGCAAGAAAAGATACTGAATCAACATAAAATCTTGACCAGTTTCTTTCAATTAAAAGTACATACATACACAAACACAGGATGCATATTTTTCAGTAAGATTGCACCTGACTCTTATTCTTTGATCTAGAATTTAGCATGAAATTCTATTAAGTATGTGAGAATATAAATAAAAGAAAGAGAAGGGTAATATTAATTCTTTGTGTTAGCCTCTTTCATGCCTCACGCAGATGCGTGAAAGGCTGTGCAACTTGCAGGTCTGTGCGATGACTGCAAATTGTCTCCACAGCACCATCCAGCGGCCTTTCCTTGTCTCTAAAACACGCTATAGAAAACCTGCAGCTAGAAACCACACAGCTCAGAACTCAAGTGTACAGCAACATAGCCATATTCTCAGCATGCTTGTTCTTCCCTCTGTCCTGCACAGCTCCTGCCACTTCTCTTCAGCCAATAATTATGGACACAACACAGTGGAGTAACTCGGGAATACAGTGGTATTTATTTTAGGGTAAATAGAAACTTAATCTCTCAGAATTAATCATTAAGCAATGTTCTGGAAATCTATGCATCAAATTATCTTGCATTTCTGTTACACATAATCATATTTGAATTAAATTTCTGTCAGAGTTTGACATCACTTGGAGAATGTAATACCAAAAAATGTAGCTAAAGACTGCATTAAGGACTTTGAAATCCAGAAAGCCAATTTCATACTGTTTTGTCACACAGACAAAAGAAAAAAAATAAAAAAACAGAAATCTACCAGAGCACTCTATAATGATAATTTTGAAAACATGTGAGTTAATTCCCTTCATTTCTGCCTAGTTATATAAAATCATAAAAGGTATGGCAAAGGAAATTGTTTTCAACTGTTAAAGGAAAGTAACTTCAATCTTGAAATATCCTTTGATATCTTCTTGATATCCTCTGGCTCTCTGAATGTCATCAATATGACCTGCCATAACAAATATATTATTAATGAGTCTCAAGAGCAAGTCTTGTTGCAAGCAAGCCTTTAAATATAGAAATAATCCTCTTTCAGTACTTTACATTCATGGAAACTATTTTAAAAAAAAGATTAACTATTTTTATCCAAAATGCAGAATCAGTGCAGCACCCATTCTATGCAAACCTCTTATTGTAACTGTTGCTCCAACTTACAGGGATTTAATGGCTTTACAGGCATTTATGATTTCTTCCTAGATACTGAGCACACAGTCATAAAGAAAAAATACAGGGGATTGACTTATCATAAGTAAGAAAACTGAGTCTCAGAAACAGCACAAAAGAGGTATTTACAAGGAAGGAAGGGAACTGATGACTCAAGCGTGAATATCTTCCATCCCCTACCTGTTCTAATACCTGTGTGCAAAATGAGTGAATTGTACATGCTCTCAGGTTCTACACACTTTCAACAAAACCCACCATCAAGCTGAACTGTTGCCATCTGCAGTTTTAGGGACCAGTTCACTAATATACTGTAACAGCCATACATTTTTAGAAATGTCTTTCTTTTTATCCCATTAAAAGAATTACTGATATATTTGTCTGGTGGAGAGAGAAGGAGAAGAATTACATTTTTTTAAAAGCTTGAGTTATTATTGTGTGATTTGAATTTAAAAGAGACTTCCAAATAGAGGTTAATAAAAAAATACGTATGCTTTATCAAAATGTTAGTACAAAAAATACAGAAGTAATGACTGTCAAAAAGCACCTTTAGGACAGGATTCAGTTGTGTGGTGCCATTTTAGGCTCTGTGGAGCTTCTGGACAGTGGAATATCCCACCTGCCCCTTTGGGTGTGTTTGGACCTGCTGTCAGACTGGGGTATATATACCTGCTGGCCCTACATGACCCTTTGGGGTACCTTAAGGAATCTAAAAGGGTGCCTGTGGTTAGGAGGTTGAATTCTTCATTTAAAGTCCTATTGCCTTAAACCACAATGAATACAATCCAAAGTCCTATGTTAGAAAGCACTGGTACACTCCTAGCTTTTATGGGACTCCGTCCAAAGGGAAAAATTCCCCATTTCCAATATAAAGGCCAGGACAGAAATGCTATTTGGTCTCTTAAGCTACATATGCTTCCAAAGTTGAATCACGCTGTTCAAGTGGCATCTGAGAGTGCAAACAGATTGGCTGCATGTCTTTCTTAAAAGCATGAAAACTCAGTTTCCCAAAATATCATCTATAAAAAGGGGTACACTAAGTTTTGGAGAAAAAATGGCTCATTACAGACACTTAGAGAATCCTAAAGTATGAAAAAAACCCCTCCTTTTAGAAAAAGGCTCACATGTTTCAAAGATATGGATTCCACAACTTTTTCATGTGAAATCTCCCAGTATTTAACTCTTTTTATAGTTAGGAACATCCTACTTATATATAGTTTAGGTCTTCTTTACTAAGATGAAAAATTGATTACTACTTCCTCCTCTGGTAAATATGTTACCTGTCACTCTACTACTGTCTTTTTCAGAACTATAAACTATATGACATAACTCAAAGGTATCTTTTCATAGGCAGAACAAGCCCAGTTGAAATATTCCTGAGAGATCATATTACCTTATTATCCAAGATAGGCTCCCTGAAGGTTCTTTTTTTACACTGCTGTCAAACATGATGTCTGAAGCTGATGTAAACTTCTGCGTAGCTAGAGCAAAACAACAGTTTCTCATGTGTTACACTCCTGGTAATACATTTTGAATGTCTACTGCTTTCTTGCCAATTTTTTTTTTTTTTTTTTGCAACAACTCCTCATGGCTGTCTGTCTGAACGTATGTTCCATTAAAATCTTAAAATTTTTCTACCAGCCATCTAAGTATGTCATCACCTTCTTTTTTTGAAGTGTTATTCTCTGCTGTTCTCAATCCTATTATTTCAAACTCACTTTTATTATATGTGAGAGGCCTCAGTCTTCACATTTTTCAGCTGTTTCACTCCATTAAGAGACAATAAAATCTAGGTATATACTCTACCTGTTGAGGATCACACACAGAATCACAGAGCATTCTGAGTTGGAAGGGAATCAACCTTGTGATGTTGGCATTAGTAGCACCATGTAAAAATACAGCTCCACAGTTCCAAGAAAAGTCTCCTTTTTTTGTGTGTATTTAAGATACTCGAGCACCTCTTCTCCCACATTGACTTAAGGTTGATCAATCTTTTCAAACCCTGTTTTTAGTCCCCACAAAAACTTTTGATGCCTGCCTTCTCTTTTAGCAGACCATAAACATGTTTGGCAACAAAATGTTGCCTTCTCCTTTTCCAAGCCTTTCTTTCCTGAACAGCCTGTACTCTTCTCTACCAACACTCCAACCCTGTGATTTATCCTACAAACTCTGTCTTGCCGATTAAGTTATAGCTTTGTTTGGGTAACAAGACAGCTTGTTCTTTCTGTTTATTCCACATACTTAGAGATACCTAAAATGTTCTGGCTATTAGCCCTGGAATCCTGCCTCTTGTTTTCTTTTATCTCCCAACTGAAATGTACAATTTCTTTTCAAGATTTTAGGTCTTTGACAAGGTTACCAGCCTTATAAACACACAGGTAAAGATTTCAGCTCTTTCTGAAAATTAGAAAGGGATCATTGCTTAGGTTTACTTTCTACTCTTCATCAAACTTTGGTTTGCCGTTACTGTTTTAAGGCTTTTGTCATGTAATTCTAAGGGTGATGATTCAAACATTCAGTTTTGTGTGTCTATAATGCTGGCATTTACATGTGAGATTCAAACTCCTATTAGAGTCAAAAGGGACATAATGTGGATTCAAGTATCTGTGCATAGGTGTCCAAAGCCTATATAGTTTCACAGAATATTTGGTCTAACCTCAAGAAAGGTACAGGTCACCTATAAGACAATGTCCTTGGCAAGGCAAGGAAGGTCAAAAACTATCTGTTCACTTTCTGCATGCATCTTGGATAGCCTTGGGAACCTCAAGCAGCAGAAGACACCTCTTTTTTGGTTTTTCCCCCTTCAGTAGAGCGCTTAGACACTATTAAACTCATCCAGAAGTCAAAACCCACACTCAAAGCTGAATTTTTCACTAAGCTCCCATAACTGTATTGAACAGATTTCCATTGGCTCTCTCTTGAGAGAGCTTAAGACACTTACCTGTTCAAATGTGTACACGAAAATTTAGATGTCTCTGGACTGGAGCCGGACCCTACTGTAGCACTGGGTTTGAACCATTAGACCTGTACCTTTCTAAAACTCCTGCAGAAAGACTGTGACAGAAAAAAATCAAAAATGTAACAGCTGGGTATTCTCGCAGAAGGTAAGCGCTTAGTGTGAAGCACAGACATCTGAAAATAATCATGGAGGATAGAAGTCAAAAGGCTTTGAAAAACACCAAAAACTTCAATGATACTATTCTGCTAGTCATTAAAAAATTGCAAAAGAAAGTAGTGAACCTTAGTGCACCAACTTCCACTCTCTGATGTCAAGAAAAAAATAAGAAAAAATAAGCTTAAATCGTTCAAAAACTCTGGTTAGGAGAAAAGAGTTGAAAGAGCTTGTAGCATGTCAGTAAAAATAACAGATGCGAATTCTGTAGAAGTGATAAATATAGGGAAAGAAGTTTCATTGCTGTCCATCAAAACAAAGAAATACAGTTCTTGATCCTAGTCTATCTAGCATAGAAAAACAGCCTGAGTGAGAGACCCACAGCTGAAATCAGTACTTGCCTGTTTCAAGGAAAGTGTTACTATTTATGCACATCCCTGGATCCATGTATTTTCTTTCACTTCTCCCTTCCCTTGCATGTTCCTGTCTCTCTCTCCACTCACAACTCTTTTGCCCCACTAGACCTTCACATAAACTGTATCTCTGCCAATAAACATTCCATAAAAAGAGAAAGATTTCTGCTGAAGTCCCCGCGTCTTCTTCCACAGATTCCTCATATTCTTAAGTCATTCAATAAAAGGAATCTCTTTTTCTCAAGTCTTGAAAACTTGAGTTTTGTCTAATGGTATTTAAGTACATAAATGGCAATACACAGAGTTATGTGGAAGGAAAGTCTTAATAGTATGGAATGCTTGATGTGGGTTGGCAAGAACTATTTACTGCTTGCAAAAATTTCTGTCTGAGAGAAATGCATGGTCTGTAACAATAGAACTAATGGAATCAACTTGTTACAGATTTCATATATTAGATTAATACAGAAAAAAATTATAATCCTTATTCTGTATACTAGTGTAGTCTCCAAAATAAACACAGAAAAAAATCTAAACTGCAACAAGAGACATTATTGTACTGTGTGATTTCACATTTTACATTATTGCTAATGAGCAGTAGATCACTAGAGGCATATTTAAAATTACATGAAAGTAATATAAATCTGAGGAAATCTTTCCCCATTATCTGAAACTAATAAAAATCAATGTAATTAATGTTTTAATTAATTGACTAAGTGTATTTTAAATAGTCTAAATTTCTTTCTTATGCATATAAATATCCATCTTTGGAGAAAATTTCATAATCCCTTAAACATTCATGCTACTAGTAAGAAAAGCTGTCATTAACACATAAAGAAAGGAAGCTGAGACATAGAAATATTATGGCACCTTTTACCTGGTACTGACTGAGAAAATATGGTTAAATTTTTGCATTGCTTTTTCCTTTCTTCTTTAAAGATAAAGAGCCATCTCTCCAGGTAAGACAATTCCTCTTCACTGATTTGGGTAAATTAATACTGAATCACAGCTGCTGCAGCTGTTCTTACCTGTATCCGTTAATATTAGAAGATGAAATCAATTAATATGTTCTAAATGCCCCAAATTTATCTCATTTTTCAAGCTGCCTTTAATTTTGTATTTTTCTGTTTGTGGTAGTTCATGAAATAAAACCGAGAAATACATTGTAGTGATATTTGCAGAAACTGCACAGAGAAGGGGGAAACACTCTCTGCTTGGTATTTTGAATATATAAGAATTGACCAAATTGCAAAGAGTCAGCACCTGGGCATGTATCAGTAGGTGTTTGAGGAGGATGGTGCAACATTGGAGGTAGAAATGGAGAAGATCCCAAAGGGAACCCAATTTGGTGCGACACTATGAGCAGATTAAAGGACGGTCTAGCCATGCTGTTACCATACCACCCCTAAAACCTCAATATGTGATATGGGTTTCACAGAATGTTTAATTTTTCCCCTCTAGCTTGCTCTTCTTGCCACAGTACTTACTGCTGAGAAGCATTTGGCAGCTAGCTACGTGTTAGGAATAAAACATACTAGCATACACTCAGAATGTTGGCAAGATCCAGACCCCACTGTCCTGAATCAGAGATAAAATTCTGTTTACTTAATTTTCATCTGAGTAATAACACAGAGATTTTATCTGAACATTCATTTAATAGGGAATTATAAGATTGGCAAGACCCACAGGAGACTGCTAATGGGTTATAATATATAAAATGCCAGAAAACATAAAGCACACTGATAGTGCCATGTTGCAAAGAAGAAATGTCACATTTCTTTTCACACTTGCATAAAAAGACAAAGCAAATACCACTAATTATAGAAGTATTTGCTCGTGAAAAACTAAATAATGCACTAAAACCAGAATTTGGCTTCTCAAGATCTAATAAGGAAATGTGTGGGGTAAAAAAAGTACTCTCTGCTCTGGGAAAAAACTCTGAAAGTAAGTCATGGCTACACTTCCAACCTGTAGCAACACTGCAATATCATTAGTGTTGGTAGCCTGCACAAGGGGTACAAATACTTCAGTAACAGGTAGATGTGCTCACACTACCAATTTCAGTGCAATGCCATAGCCTTCATTGCAGGCTCTCTGGCTGTCTAGGGTGCCTCTACTTACTCAGCTCTCCTTCTTTGCCTTTGTGTGGGTATGCATGTATGGGTCTATGTGTGTATACACATACATATGCATACATGTGTGTTTACTCAAGTGACTGGCTCAGCATCCCAATGGAGTTGCTTTTCGCATTTGATCTGTATTTGAACTAATGAGTTATCTCATGTTCAATTAACATCTCTTAGGACCAGGCATGTAGAGACCTGTTATAGCCTGCCTGTACTGTGCAGTGCTCAATGGCACGAGACTGTTTTCTGAGCAGGTCCCCAAAAGCAGTATGTTTCTGCTGACACCTCAGTGGTATCTAATTTGAGGCACGGCTAAAATACATATACTAGTGGTTCCCGCAACAGCATGATGCAGAGGCTTGATGCTGCAACTGTGGAAGTCCCAGAGCAGAATCCATCTGGCATTTTCACTGGTCAGCTTAATGGAGATTAATTGCATCACCTCTGCTGCCAGTGGAAGTCTGGTGCCTTCGAATGAGGTGTGGCTGGTGATTCCTTTACATTAGAATGTGTAATGGCATTTTCAGGTTCGCCTGCTCCAGCAAGCGCTTATTGTTCAGTGCGCTGAAATCTCTTCTAGGAATGTAGGTGAAACCCAGCACTATGGATACTCTTGCTCTTCGCATTCTTTGCACCCTACACCCCACCATCTGGCGTGGCCTTGCCCCGGCTGGGCAGGCAGCAAGGGGGCTGCTGGCGACTGGGCTGTCTGTGCGCATTCTGCTCGGACCCGGCCCTTCCCGATGCTCCCTGGGCTTATTTCATCCCGCTCCTTCCCCGGAATGCCACGGGGAAAGCTATTCACTCAACGAGACGGGCAAAGTCAGAAAGCGCTGGCGTGCTGCCCGGCAGTGCCTCACGGAGGGCAGCCTCGGGGAGGGGAGGCAGGGATGGGCGGGAGTGGAGGGATGTTCGTCCGGGCGCGGCGCGCTCTGCATACTGTGGCAGGTGCCCCCAGCCTGCACCGTGTGCAGACCCCAACACGGGGCCGAAACCAAAGGGTTCTCAAAAACAAAAGAAAACAAAACAAAACACCCACAAAAATAACCCAACAAAACCCCAACTAAACAAACTCCAAACCAAACTAAAAAACAAAAAAAACAAAAACAAAAAAAAAACACCAACAACAAAAAACCAAACCCAAACCTGGATGTTCTATCCTGTATCTTTATCTCTGCACATTGCATATTTTTTTTTTACATTTTCTAAGTTCCTGCATTTAAGTTATGTATGTCATAATTTTTTTTGGAAAAAGTGAGGAGTTGGTGTCTGGCAGTCTCATTCCCTCCGCTCCTCTATTACAATCCTTGACTTGCAGCTCGGTGCCATTAACATCTGGGCCGAGTTGACCCGGCCGCACCGGGCGAGGCTGGGGCAGCACAAGGGCAGAGACCACCCGGCAGGAGGCCGAGTCCAGGGGCGCAACTTGGGCAGAGCCTTTGCCGCGTCTCGAGAAAGCACCATCGGACGAGTTCCCGGGACCAAATGTCGACTGTGTGCTCGAAGTGCGCCGGGCGAAGCCCCCGCGGAGGCGGACTTACAGAGCCGCACCGCGGTTGCATGGAGCGGGTCAGGGCTCTCCCAGATGCGCAGCCACGTAGCAGCGAACTTTCTCCGGAGTCGAGGCTGTTCCTTGCTACGTCTGCCTCTGAGTGGTCCGGAGCGGTGCGTGTTCTCGGCTCTCCGACGAGCCGCCCTCCAGCGCCCGGTGGGTGCCTTCTCACTCCTCCCTTTCGGCGGGGAGCGACCGCTGAGCCCCTCCCGGGGGCGCGCCCGGGGCTCTTATTGGACCGCGCCGGTTACGTGGCCGCGCGCGCCCCGCGCCCCCCCCGCCGGGCCGTCACGCCCCTCTGCGCGGTCGC